>OZ014519.1:687645346-688845346 GCA_963966055.1 Lathyrus aphaca | reverse complement strand
AATGCATATAAAATTTGTAGGGATTTAAATTTATTATTTTTTAGTAGAGACTAAAAATAAAAATTGAGATATTTATGAGACCAAAAACATATTTAACCCTTTATAATTTTACTCTGTAATATTACTTTCATCATTTTCAATATATGATAAAATTTTAGTAAAAATTTCATTCTCTATTTCAATTATTCCTTTTTCCTTTTTCTCATTTATTATGGAACAGAAAAAGTAAAAACAAATATATCCAAAATTCAAAACATCATAAATTAACCTAGATACAATGAATCTTAAAATTAAATGTGAAAGCAACATCTATTATTATAAACTTAAATAAAAATTTGAATATATAATAATAATAAGAGCATTATTTTTTTAAAGGTTTTTATCATTAATATTCGATTCACATATGATACAAGTCAAGTATTAAGTAGTTCAAATCTCCTCTCGATCTTTAGATATCAAGTGATTTCATCTCTCTCGTTTGCAGTAGTGATAATATGGATATTATTTTTTTAAGGTTTTTATCATTAGTATTCGATTCACATTTAATACGGGGTCAGTTCAAGTATCATGTAGTTCTAATCTCCTCTCGATCTTTAGATATAAAGTGATTTCATATCTCTCTCGATCACAGTTATAAAAATCGAATCATAATTTTCTACTAAAATTCAACGTCAATCACCATTATATCAATTAACTATTGTATAAAGGGGCATTTTAATCTAAACATAGTATGCTTTCTACTCTTGCTATTTTAATTGGCTAAATGAGTGTATTGTTTTTTTTTTTCTTTCATAAATCATTGATGACGAAGTAGGCAATGGACAATCTTTTAATTGGTTCGTATCATTTCAATTAGACTTTTCTCGTAAAGTCAAAACACGAAGCCCAAAAAATATAATCATTAGTAGTATTAATATTACAATATGACAGGGGCATTTCCGTATTTCAGTTAACCGATAAATCAAGAGAAGGATAAAAAAATAAAGTTGAAAAATAATAAAACGAAGGTTTTCGTCTTTAATCCAGAGCAAAGCAACAAGAACACAAACACAAGAAGAAAACACAAGGAAGCGCGAAAGAGAAGAGAAGACACTGTTACTAATTTACCCTATTCATTCAACAATTCATCTCGCGATAAATTCACACTTCTCGATCTCATTTCTTATCTCGTTAGAAGATTCATCTCCACCATCTACCATTCTTCCCCGATCTATATTCTTCTCTCTTTCATTTCCTCGGTAATTCTACTCTTCTTCATCGAATCATCGTTAGTGTTTTCGTTTTCAATTCACGTTCTCGATTTCAATGGAGTCGGTTCGCAGTGTTTGAATCACGAACCGAATTTTTTACACGTAAAATCTATTGCGATTTTCGGTTATGGCGGTGTTGAATTCTATGCATTTCTTTTTGGTTTTAATCTCTTTGCTGATTATGTTTTTTTTTTTTGTGGACTTAGGGTTTTTGATTCGTGCAAGGATTGGATTGAGAAGAGGTGAAGCGTTAGAAGCATGAGCATCAATAGCCCCGGCCAAAGGAAGAGCTAGGGTTTTCTGACGTTGAAGCTGAGATTTCCATGGGCGATGGAGGTGTCGCATGCATGCCTTTGCAGTATAGTATGGAGAGGTTATCGAGTTCAGAGAAAACGCATTGCGGAGGCAGTAGTGGGGATGGCTTCAACTCCAAGTTGCTTAAGTTTTCTGACAGTGAAAGGAAGAATATGAAGTCCAGAAAGAGTGAATTAGCATTGGATAGAGTGAATAAGAGAAGTGGAAGTGATGTTGAGAATGGTGAAATGATATGTGGTGATAATAAGGTGCAGAAGGAAGAAGTTGAAGAGGGTGAATTGGTTACTTTGAAGTTGCCGAGAAGTGAAACTGAAATAGAAAATGGTGAGTTTGTGTCGGAAATGAATCTGCCGTCGAGACAAAGTGAGATTGTGGACGAGGAGATTGTTAACGATAGATGGAAAACAAGGGAGTTTGAGAAGGGAGAATTTCATCATGTGAAATGGAGAAGAGACGGCGTGGAAAGAGGAGAGATTGCTCATGAGAAGGGTAGGAGAGGAGAAAATGAATATGGACCGTGGAGAGGTGTGAAAGATGATGTTGAGAAGGATGAGTTTATTCCGGATAGATGGTATAATGGACCACTTGGGAAGAATGATTATGGTAACAGCAGTAACCGCAGAAATTATTCAGGTAAGGACAAAGGGTGGAAATTTCAACGTGAACGTACACCACCTTCTTGGAGATATACCAGTGAAGATTCTATTAGGAAGAAAGAATTCATTAATAGAAGTGGGAATCAGCATGCGAAAAGTTCTCCCAGGTGGGAGAATGCGCAGCAGAGGAATATAAAGAACGGTTCAAAGATTGTAGATGAAGAGAAAAATGCATATATCAATGGTAAGGATCATACACGAGATCACACTTCTGGAAGTCGCTTGAAGAGGCTCGGTAATGATTTTGACTGCTTTGAGCGGAAGCATTCTGCAGATTTTACAAGTTCAAAAAGTAGAAGGCTTTCTGATGATAGCTATCCTTATTCAGAGAACTATTCTCGTCGCCCTGTGGAGCAGTCTTATAGAAATAATAATTCTACCAGACTTTCTGCAGAAAAGTATTCTTCTAGAAATCATGAATCTTCTTTGTCTACCAGACCAACTTATGACAGGCATGAACGCAGTCCTGTTCATTCTGAGCGGTCCCCACATGACCGAAGTAGGTATTATGATCATAGAGATCGCACTCCAGTGCGCCGATCGCCCTTTAGTCGTGAGAGATCACCGTACAGCCGGGAGAAATCACCCCATGGTCGGGAGAGGTCCCCATATACGAGGAGCTGGGACAGAAGTCGACAGCATGATCATAAATTGAAAAGTCCAGCGCGCACCGAACAGTCGCCACAAGATCAGTGCTGGAGACAGCATGATCATAAGATGAGAAGTCCGGCATTCACCGAGCAGTCGCCACAAGATCAGGGTTGGCGACAGCACAGTCATAAATTGAGAAGTCCAGCACGCGTCGAGAAGTTGCCACAAGATCAAGGTCGGCGTCATGATCACAAGGACTGTACAAATTTAGTAGAAGGATCCCCCCTAGATCAAACTTGGAAAGATGTTCTTGATGAAACAAGTTGCAAAAACTCAGCATGTGATAAGCAGAACTCCCCAAATAGTTGTAAGAGTGATGAAGATAAACACATTCAAAGGGAGTCGAATTTTTCAGTTACAGAATCTCGAGGTGAAAGAAACGTGCAAAAGACGGACGAGTCAATTGAGAAAGATATTAGTGATAGTCAACCCGTTGAGGAACAGAAGTCTTGTAGTCCCACTATTGATCCAAAAGAATCTCCACACCTTGAGCCTCAACCACCTGATGAGCTGCTTTCAATGGAAGAAGATATGGACATTTGTGATACCCCTCCTCATGTCCCTGTGGTGACAGATTTGTCGTCAGGAAAATGGTTTTACCTTGATTACGGTGGTGTAGAAAATGGGCCTGCCAAATTGTGTGACATCAAGTTCCTTGTTGATGAAGGGGTACTAATGTCAGATCACTTTATCAAGCACTTGGATAGTAACAGATGGCTAACAGTTGAAAATGCAGTGTCACCATTGGCTGCTCAGAGTTTCCCGTCCATTGTGTCAGATACAATAAGTCAGCTTGTAAATCCTCCAGAAGCTTCTGGTAATATTTTGGTCGATACTGCAGATATTCAATCTGGTCCTGAGAATTATCTGGAAAAGCCGGGCCCCTCGCTGCTTACATCTGAACTTTCGGACAACTTCTACATTGATGAAAGAGTTCAAAATCTGTTAGAGGGTTATGATGTCATTCCTGGGTTGGAATATGAGGCAGTAAAAGGTACGTTATCCTGTCAATGTTATTCTTTTGAATCTTAAAAAGTGTGAAAAGATCTCTGAAACTTAATTTCCCCCCTATTTACTCTGAAATATCTATTCCAAACTTGGTAATTATTATTATTTATTTGCAGAAGCTTTGCAATTGAAATTTGAATATGCAAAGGAAGATGGATTAGGAGACTATGAAGGTATGTATTCTGCTGTGGTGATTTTAGTTGGTCATTTTGGTAATTTTGTTTTAATTTTACGTTACCCGGCATATTGAGGTTATTTTATTATCAGAGTTGTCCGTTTGCGCATTGGTATGTTGACTCTTGTCTTGATGTTGGTAACGGTTGACGGGTTGAGAGATTATACATATTTAAACGTTATATATAAGCATTTACTTGATTTGTACTGTAGTTTGGTCCTTGGAGATAGTATAAGGAGTTGGTGCCTGAAATCTAAATCACTTTTGAATGGTCTATGTATAAAACACTTTGGTGATTATTTATAAATTTATGGTATTTTGCATACCATTTTATGCTTTACTCAATAACCCTTTTCTTTTGTAAAAAACATTTTCTTATGCTTGCCTACCTTTTCTAATTCTCAGTTAAACAAAAAGTTTATGTCAATACAATGCTGTCATTTTAACCTTTGCCATTAATATCGTGAGTTGTGCTGGTCTGAAATTATGAATTCATCTATGCATTTGAAACAGATTAACTGAATAAAATCATACTTCAATTTTTTTAATTAAAAAACCAAGTGTGGTTATATTTTACACCATATATGGTATTCAAAGTTGCAATTTAATTTGCCATGTTATGCCAATGCACCCAAAACTATTTTGTTCATTATCATTATTCTATATCTGGGGAATTTTAAAAGTAAATGGATATGCACTTTGAGTTGTATGTCTTGTGAAGCTGTGATAAAAGTGTTCGTCTCTGTTCAGGTTTTCCTTGGCATGTTTCCCGCCCTAGGGAAGATTGCGATTCAAGCACTGATTTAGCATCAAGAGATTCTGAATCTCAGTTAAGTATAGACAACATGGATAATGGGTTTGACATTCCTAAGGATTGGTTTTCTACCCATTGGCCATGCAAGGGTGGTGACTGGAAGAGGAACGATGATGCCCACGATCGATGTTCTAGGAAAAAACTTGTTCTAAATAATGGTTTTCTATTGTGCCAAATGCCAAAGTCTGGATGTGAAGATCCTCGATGGCCTGAAAAAGATGACTTGTATTTTCCTTCTCAAAACAAGAGGCTTGATCTCCCTTTATGGGCTGTTGGTGCTGATGAGTGGGTTGATTGCAATGCTGCATGCAAGTCCGTTCAAAGTAAGCCTTCTTCTGTCAAAGGAATGAAGGGAAATGTTCTTTCGGTGGTAAGGATAAATGCATGCGTTGTCAATGATCAGGGATTGCTGCTCACTGAGTCACGCCACCAGACCCGAGGCATGGATAGACAACATCCAAGGTCAGCTCGGCCATTCACTTCAACCTGTGATAGTAAGAGATCATCAACTGAAGAAGATTCTCAGTCAAAATCAGTTAGTGATCAAGGTTCTTACCAAAGTATGGAGTCCATTAGTGTCCCTAAAGACCATCTCTGTACTATCCAGGAGTTGCAGCTACATTTGGGTGACTGGTATTACATTGATGGTTCTGGGCGTGAGAAAGGGCCTTCATCGTTTTCAGAGCTACAATATTTAGCAGATCAAGGAATTGTAAAAAGGCATAGCAGTGTGTTTCGGAAACATGATAAACTCTGGGTTCCTATTACCTCTACCACAGAAACTTCAGATGTCTGTCTCATGAGCCACCAAAAAAGCAGTTCTACATTGGGTGCATGCTCTGATCATCCCTCAAAGCAAACTCAAGGTGTTTCATATGCTGGATCTTACATGAGTTCAAGTATGTTTAACAGGATACACCCTCAGTTTGTTGGTTTTACTCGTGGGAAGCTGCACGAACTGGTTATGAAATCATACAAGAGCCGGGAGTTGGCCGCCGCTATAAATGAGGTTTTAGATCCCTGGATCAATGCAAGACAACCAAAGAAAGATATTGAGAAACAAATATATTGGAAATCAGGTAATTATTAGTCCTTCATATTCCTCCCCATCCCCACTCTTCTCTATCTCTAAAATTTGATTTTGTCTGCTTTTTTATTTTTGGTTCACTCTTCCAACTAATGTGTGTGGCCTTATCATGTGCTTGTGTGGGGGTAATGTTCACTAGATTAGACTTATTCTGGAAATTCAATTCAAGCGGCCTAATTATTTTCTTGTTTATTGTGTGTGTCGGGGCATGTAAATTTTCAGAAGGCGACACACGAGCTGCCAAAAGAGCCCGGATGCTGGTTGATGATAGTGAAGAAGACAGTGGTTTGGAAGATGATATTACCATTGACAAAAATGAACCCACTTTTGAGGATCTATGTGGTGATGCTACTTTTCCTGAAGACAAAATTGGTATCGCTGATTCTGAAGTGGGAAGCTGGGGCTTATTGGATGGTCCGGTATTGGCACGAATTTTCCATTTTTTGAGATCTGATTTTAAGTCCCTTGTATTTGCATCAATGACGTGCAAGCATTGGAGTGCTGCTGTAAGGTTTTTCAAGGAAGTTTCAATACAGGCTAATTTGTCATCCTTAGGGCCTTCTTGCACTGATAATATGTTATGGAACATTATGGTAGGTCTGATATATATTTTCTGATTCACATTTTTGGTAGGTCTTTTATTCCTCCTTCACACAGGACTTGTTTATTTTTTTTGCAGAATGCTTATGAGAGAGACAAGATCAATTCAATCATTCTAATGGGGTGTAAGAATATTACGGCGGACATGCTTGAGAAAATTCTTCTTTCATTTCCTGGTTTATGTACCATAGACATTAGAGGATGCAGCCAGTTTGGAGAGCTAACTCCTAAATTTACCAATGTGAAATGGATCAAGAACAGAAGTTCACGCATGGATAGAATTGCAGAGGAGCCTCATAAAATTAGAAGTCATAAACATTTTACAGAACAAGTTTCATCTACATCCAAATCCAGCAATTTAGGAATAGATAATTTTGGTCAACTGAAAGAGTATTTTGATAGTGTGGATAAGAGAGATTCGGCAAAGCAGTTATTTCGGCAAAACTTATACAAGCGGTCCAAACTATATGATGCTAGAAGGTCCTCTTCCATTCTATCTAGGGATGCTCGCACAAGACGTTGGGCAATTAAGAAGTCTGAAAGTGGTTTTAAGAAGATGGAGGAATTCCTTGCTTCAAGACTAAAGGAAATCATGAAGTCAAACACTTGTGACTTCTTTGTACACAAGGTAGTGTAATTTATTCTTTAAAATTTATTATTATGAAGATGTCTTTTGTGACTCACGATTTCTACTGGTATTTTTTATTAATAGGTTGCAGAAATTGAGGCTAAAATGAAAAATGGTTATTACAGTTGCCGAGGATTGAGCTCTGTCAAAGAGGACATAAGTAGAATGTGTCGTGATGCAATAAAGTAAGCTCTCCTTTTCTTTTTTTCCTTTTTTCTTGGGAGATGGTGATTGTTCTCTTTTTCTCCTGATGCCTGGTTTATGTACTGCTGGACATATTGAAATGAGGATGGTAGGATTTATTAGTTTTGAGGACAACGATGCAAAAATCTTATAGTTCATAGTCTTGTCCAAAGTCTGATTAAGCACTTTATCTTCTTGCTTTGGAGGTTCATCCATTTGTTTTGCAGTTATAGTTGATTTCCATCCATGTTAAGTTTGGTGGGTTTGCATAAATTCTAGTTGTTTTTTTGCATCTGGATACTATCTTCAAAAATATATATTATATATATTGCAGAGTTGTTTCTATTTATGAATTTGTTCATTTAGCTCATGTTTCATGGGTAACCTAAAATGGGTGTATTTCATCTGACCACTCACAATCTTGTCTTCCACCCTGCCCCTAATATTTACATTAAATTTTGAATCCTGTTTGCTTATTGATTACAGAGCAAAAAATCGGGGTGATTCTAGTGACATGAATCACATTATCACATTATTTATTCAACTTGTAGCTCGGTTGGAAGCGAGTTCTAAAAATGTGCATGGCAGAGATGTGCTACTGAAGTCATGGGACAGTGACTCGCCAGCAATGTTCTGTTCTACTTCATCAAAGTATAAGAAAAATAGACTAGTGAAAGAAAGGAAGTACAGGAGTAATGGGAAACATAATATTTTGGATAATGTAGAGTATACCTCGGATAGAGATATTAGGAGGCGCTTATCAAAGTTGAATAAGAAATCCATGGGCTCAGACAGTGAAACATCTGATGATCTTGATCGGTCTTTTGATGATGACAAGAGTGACAGTGATACTACGTCAACTGAGTCTGAAAGTGACCATGAAGTACGCTCACAAATTTTGATAAGGGAACCAAGAGGGGGTGGATGCTTCTCACCCGAGGAAGAGTCGAATTTCACAACTGATGACCGAGAGTGGGGTGCTCGCATGACAAAAGCAAGCCTGGTTCCTCCAGTTACCAGGAAATATGAAGTCATTGATCATTATTGCATTGTAGCTGATGAGGAGGAGGTGCGGAGGAAGATGCAGGTTTCATTACCAGATGATTATGCAGAGAAGCTGAATGCACAAAAGAATGGCACAGAGGAGTCAGATATGGAACTTCCTGAAGTCAAAGATTTCAAACCTAGAAAGCAGCTTGGAAATGAGGTTATTGAGCAAGAGGTTTATGGAATTGATCCTTATACACACAACCTTTTGCTTGATTCTATGCCAGGGGAGTTAGATTGGTCTCTGCAGGAGAAGCATTTGTTTATAGAAGACGTGCTCCTTCAAACATTGAATAAGCATGTTAGGAGCTCTACTGGAACTGGAAATACTCCAATGAGCTACCCTTTGCAGCCTGTTATTGACAATATTAAAAGATGCGCTGAAGAAGACCGTGATGCAAGAATGATTAGAATGTGTCAAGGTATTCTAAAGGCCATAGACAGTCGTCCAGATGACAAATATGTAGCTTATAGAAAGGTATATGTTCTTTTTGTTATTTAACTATGATTTATTACTATCATCCATCCACTGGCATTTTCTCTGTTTACTACTTTTAAACTGTTATTTTACCCAGACTGTCTGTTGGAATGGATCATGCAGGGGCTTGGTGTTGTTTGCAACAAGGATGAAGGCTTCTCTCAAGATGATTTTGTTGTTGAGTTTTTGGGAGAGGTAAAGCATCATATGTGTTTCTGTAATATCACTCATGTAGCTTCTTTCTGATTATACATGTTTTTCGGGGTTGCTCTAGCCTCTACTACCTCTGGACTAATCGCAGGTTTCTTGAATAAAGTCAAATATCTAAGCATCAATTCATCTACTAGAGAGAATAGGAAACTTTGTATACATTCTGCGTTCTCTAACTTGATTAAACTAGTTATGATCCATTCTTTCTGAAACCTAAACATTTGGTTTTACACATGCTGCATAATGTCAAATACTTGGGCAATAATCTATTTAATAGAGAGAATAAAAATAATCTATCCAATATAGAGAATAAAAAAATGTGAACACATCTGATTGTTTTGGTACACTTTGTCATGAATAAAATAGGTATGATCTATTATCTACAATTCTAATAATTTCTATGCTTTACATGTTAAACATATTAATTAGGCGTTGGATAATTGGTATTCTTATATGCTTTGGGGATTTAGACTATTATTTTCTTCACCAACCAAGGTTTTTTATTAAGTGTCGTTCCGTGTTTCATTCACAATATGTTCATATAGAGGTGTCTGTTATCCTGAATATATGTGCTGTTATGGTTTAGAGTATCTTCTATAAATGAGGCAGTTCTGTTTAGAAATCCTTGTTTTGGTGTTATATGTTGTGATGGGGAGGCATTGTAATTATATTAAATCTTTGTTACAGGTTTATCCTGTGTGGAAGTGGTTTGAGAAACAAGATGGGATTCGATCTTTGCAGAAAGATAGTACAGATCCAGCACCAGAGTTCTATAACATCTACCTTGAGAGGCCAAAGGTGCCTGTCACTTCAAAATGATAAGCGGATGATGTTTAACTCGATACAGTTCACTCATCTTGTAGTTCCACACTTACTAATTTAGCAATTTTTATGATAGGGTGATGCGGATGGGTATGACTTAGTTGTCGTTGATGCCATGCACAAGGCTAATTATGCCAGTCGAATATGTCATTCTTGCCGACCCAATTGTGAAGCCAAGTAAGTGGTTTATCATTCATGCTATCTGATTGGTATAAATCTATTTTCTGACCTTTTCAGCCTTGACACTTTCTTGTTCCTGTGGAACAATTGGTTTGCTATTTCAGTGCATTGCTGACATTTTTTCGGCAGCCTCTACTCATTTCCATAAAATATTATGCACATACATTCCCCTATTACAGCCATGGTTTTATTTTAGTTACAATTATGATTAATTTTGTTGTACATTTTTTTTATCATTATCTCCTTATCCTTAGTCTTACTTCATATTGGATGTGTGTCCACCTAGCTTTCTTTGGAAAACCTGTATGACGGCTTGAGGCCCATTCTGTGGGCATAAGAAGGCTTTTAAATAATATGATGGTTTTTATTGTCAAGTAATTGTTTTAACATGCTAAAATTTTATATAGGTTTGTATATGTGATAGTTCCTTTTTGATTTTATTATTGGTTAAGTCTACTATTTTTTTGCTATTCCGAACATAAGTACCTGGTTTTTGTACATGACCATACTATTTGATTGAGAATCGAATCAAGGTGTTAAGTTGCTCTTCATATTCTTTTTGTTATGCATTTTTAAAAGTAAAAAACCTCGTTATCTCCTGTTCTGTCTGTTATTGCTTTTGTTCCACATCGTTCAAGTGGCCTTTAAAAACTCCCTTGTCAAGAAACGTTAACTAGTCTGTTTATACAGCTTCCATTCATTTTTTCTACCGTCTTTACTGTGGCAGCAAAGATGCTAGGAATCAAACCATTTAGATTTAATATAGTGCTACTTTTTTATATTTTACCCCAGTCCTGTCCTAGTAATTGCTCTGATATATTTATTGATTTGCAGCTGAGGATTATAAATCTGGGGCATAATCCTTTTGCAACAATTTTTGTTACAAATTATATTATCGTTTCTGACTATCATCTATTGTCTTTTTTGACTTTTTTCCAGAGTAACTGCTGTTGATGGTCAGTATCAAATTGGTATTTATAGTGTTCGTAAAATTCAACATGGTGAGGAGATCACTTTTGATTACAATTCTGTTACCGAGGTTTGTTCAGCCTGCTGATTTCTATATATTCAAGGCAGTATCTGTAATACATTTGTCTAATGAAAACATATTATTGATTCATCTTATTGTAGAGCAAGGAGGAGTATGAAGCATCAGTTTGTTTGTGTGGAAGCCAAGTATGCCGGGGGAGCTACTTGAATCTGACTGGTGAAGGGGCGTTTCAAAAGGTTTAGACTATTTCAAAATTTTCAACTCTTGCTAAGAAAATAAAAGGAGAAATGTGTATTTTGACGACTTCAGTGGAAGTACTGGACATGTTTGCCATGGTTGAAACGTGTAATGTGCTTCACGTGAAACCCTAGCCGGGGTTGCTTTAAAAATTGGAACAATTCAGTTTATTTTTCCATTTAATTTGTTCGGTTACTTCATCTGTTGAGTGAAATATGTTGTCCCTCCTCTCAGGTTCTGAAGGATTCACATGGAATTCTTGATCGTCATTATTTGATGCTAGAAGCTTGTGAATCAAACTCTGTGTCTGAAGAGGACTATAATGACCTCGGTAGAGCTGGTTTTGGCATTTGTTTGCTTGGGGGCCTGCCAGATTGGCTTATTGCCTATGCTGCTCGCCTTGTATGTACATTTCTGTGTTTTTACCAATATTTTATTTTAGTATTTGAGGTTGTTATGCATTAAATTTGGCTTTCATTTCTCCTGTTTTAAAGGTGAGATTCATCAATTTTGAAAGAACAAAACTTCCTGAAGAAATTCTAAAGCATAATCTGGAAGAAAAGAGGAAATATTTTTCGGATGTATGTCTTGAAGTTGAAAGGAGTGATGCTGAGGTTCAGGTGTGTTCACTATTCCCTTCACGTGCTTCATATCATAAAGATGGCATTTTCAATTTTTTTTTCCAGTCGAGAGTTCTATGTTTGGGTGTAATATGGTCCTGACAAATATTATAAGTCAGTTATCTTTCACCTTACAAACTAATTTTGTAGGGTTATGTTGAGTTAGACGAAACCCAAATTCTAAAATGGTATTCGAGCCTATCCCAAATTGGTTGGATCATTTGTTATCGGGCCACTAGAGTCATGCTTCCGGTCTTGGGCATGAGTGGGGTGTTTGAGTCCCACATTGAATGTGATATATTATATAGGCTGGAATTTTTTAGATGTAGGACACATCGCTCAACCCACAAACCAGTTTGTAGATTGAGTAAGATCCAATCCAAATTCTAAGAATTCATATATTCCATTGAAACTTTTATTTTATTTAATTTCTTTGGTTTTTGACTCAGGCGGAGGGAGTGTACAACCAAAGGCTTCAGAATCTTGCTGTCACTCTCGATAAGGTGTGTGTCTCTCTATGGTCTGGTTGCTTATTTGTTATTCGTATTTATAATGACGAGAACAAAAGTTTGGCACTTAAAACATTTTCATAAAGGAGGAATACTAAAGATTAACGTATCTATTTTGGGTTTGTAAAAAGAAGCAGCAGGCTAATACTGTTAAGATAGGAAATATACCTGCGGTTTCTATAGATGATCAAGAAATTTATACCCCACGCTGTATGCCAAGTATGCACTCCCCCAATATCCCCTTCTGTGTATCTGAAAGGAGAGAAAGTGAACTCATCTTATACAGTTTTATATCACTGCACATCAGTAATTTTCCATTTCATTTTGTAGTTTGAAGGATTTTAATCTTTGATGGAATATTACAGGTAAGGTATGTTATGAGATGTATATTTGGTGATCCTCGGAAAGCACCGCCTCCTATTGAGAAGCTCAGTCCTGAAGCAATTGTTTCGTCTCTCTGGAAAGGAGAAGCCTCATTTGTTGAGGAGCTTCTTCAGTGCATAGCCGCTCATGTGGAAGAAGACATCTTGAATGATCTCAGGTCCAAAATTCGTGCTCATGATCCATCAGGTTCGGAAGATATTCAGAAAGAGCTTCGGAAATCTCTATTATGGTAATTGGTTCTTGCTTATAGCTAGTCTGTATGTATTTGACCCCAGTGGAACTTGCAATCTTTAAAGTTTATTTTCCCCCCCTTTGTTGATAGGTTGAGGGATGAGATCCGAAGTCTTTGTTGTACATATAAATGTCGGCATGATGCTGCTGCAGACTTACTCCACATTTACTCTTATACCAAGCACTTCTTTAGAATACATGTATGTTTTTCCAATCGTGAATACCAAGCTGCAAAGGGAAGTCTATTTTTCTCTGCATTTTAAACTTCAAATTAAGATCTCTTGTTTTCTTTCAGGAATATCAAACCGTTACTTCACCACCCGTCCATATTAGTCCACTTGACTTAGGCCCCAAGTATACTAACAAGCTGGGAGCAGAAATTCAGGAGTACTGTAAGGTATATGGTAAAAATTATTGTTTGGGGCAGCTGATCTTTTGGCATAATCAGAGTAATGCAGATCCAGACCAGAACTTGGTTAGAGCAAGCAGGGGGTGTTTGTCTTTACCAGACATCAGTTCCTTTTATGCCAAGGCTCAGAAGCCATCACAGAATCGTGTTTATGGTCCAAGGACTGTCAGATCTATGCTGGCAAGAATGGTTAGTTCTTCTTACTATAATTATTATTGAGGTTCTTAACTGTTTCCTAAGTAGGTTGCGTTTTGGGGAATAACAACATATGAGAAATGTTCCCTAGGTTAAATTTTCCATAGACTGATATGGTTCCATCAACAATAGCAATCAAGTCTTATTCCAATAGATGAATAATTGTGTTAAAGTTATCAACAATCAAATACCAGTAGTAGGTGAAATGATGTTTGAAGTGATGACTGATGAGTGTATATGAGGTTCCTCTTTTATTTTTTGTTAACTTTAATAGTTTGGAGGGCCCGAAACTAGAAAAGGGGCACACAAGGACAGTCAACTCTGCTTTGCTAAAATGTAGAATCAAGATGCTTGTACCCGAGTTTAAAAATGGACATTTAAATTCATCTATCACTAGATATCTCGTCTGCAACAAGCAGTTTCTCTTAGGTTACTGAAAATTGCTACCCGGGGACTGAGCCATCGATTTTGTTAATAGAAGAAAACCAGTTCTAAACAACTGCCTGGACACCCAACATAATACGTGTTGACACATTTCTATCTCCAAGGGCTAGCTCTGATTTCTTCAATTAGATAAAGATCTTCAGTTGGATAGTTTTTTTTATTACACTGGTGACAATTACATGCTTGAAGGCTAGGTTTGATATGCTTTCTGTGAGTTTGTCTTTGATGTCAGTGATGACAATCTGTTTTGTTTATCCAGGAGAAGCAGCCGCAGAGATCCTGGCCCAAAGACCAGATATGGTCGTATAGAAGTTGTCCAAAATTCTTTGGTAGCCCAATGTTAGATGCTGTAATAAATAACTCTACATTGGACAGAGAGATGGTTCATTGGTTGAGGCATAGACCGGAGGCTGCGTGGGACCGTTAAATTCTTGCATTTTATGGAGAAGTGGACAGAGACTACCCGGTGAAAAACCTATCATCAGATATGGAAGGGTTCATAATTCAGAGCTGCCAGCCTCTTTTAGGGCGGGGTTCTGTAATTATTAACCCATGTTTTTTTTTCTTCCTTGTGCCTCATTTTAGTCAATTCTTGTGTACAGTTTTTCTTGACCATTGAACTCTAATTCATTTGATTGTAGAGCAGTGTTTCACTCCTGTATAATATGAAATGAAAGTTAGGAAGGAAAAAGGTAAGGTTAGTTCAAGGCCTTGATATGTAATCATCTATATGTTAGCTAGGGCAATATTTTATATGATAAAATGTGCAATGTAGTTTTCCTGATGAATGGTCTCTCTGATGATTACAACTATTTTGATTTGGGATGACTTGCATTAGCATTGAAAATTGGCAAATGACTAGAACTGGAATGGATTCGGTAGTAGTTTAATAAAAATAGAGGTGGAGTTGCTTCATTATATTTTCCAACTCAGATATTTCTTGTAAATTGTATGGTGGAGTGTTAGCAATCTGATGCTGCTGGCGTCTGTGTCGAGCTGGCAATTGTGTACCAGACTTAGAATGGCTGGCTGGAATTTTGAGTTGACATTGCTTGTAATCAGTAGCTGATAACTAATGTTGTGTAGGGAGAAACAATATTACATCTATTATGTGATGCAAAGGATGTTACTGCTTTTGGTTTTTAGAAGGGCCATCAAAGCATCTCAAACTGGGTTATATACCTTTTCTTAACAAACTATTATTTATTTTTTGTTGAGAAAATTGTAACAAACTAACGTTGAGTCAACATAATTTAGCATAGGTTATACTAGTTTATTATAACAAAGTTCATGCTGAGTTAGCATTACTATAATTAACACACGTTAGTTGCAAGCCTCTATAAATAGTTGCCGGCATAATTATCATTTTCTATTCAATCATAACAAAATTTCTATATTTTTTTCTTCACTCTAAATGATAAAAATTTATTTATCTTTTTTCACTTTCTAATATGATATCACGAGTCTATCTATAAGACGTGAAGTCGTGTTCGCACAACATATTTATGTCAAATTTGATGATTCCACAATATAAGAGCATCAAACTCAATGATTCCAACATATTAGCCTTTGTTCTCTTTTCAAATAAAACAAATCTTTTGCATGTGCCTTGTTCTACGATAATAATGTAACTCCACATTCTTGTATTGACGAGACGTTTTTTGCGATTATTCCTACCATCCTTGGGTTGTTTTTCGGACTTCTCATATTTTAAGTGAAAGTATTTTGCATCCTTGTTAAGAACACCACTTTTAGTCGATTTCTAAGGAGCATCTTTAGGAGTTGAACTCATTATTTAAATTCAAAAGTTTTCCTAATATCATGATGAAGATAAAAATAGAAATAGTCCAAATAGTTCATCAAAATTAACACACATTTCTGACATCGAGCCATTGAAATTAACTCAAATGATTTAAGATAGAAGTCTGATCTTTATACTTCAAGCTTATAAAGCTATTCAATAAGAATGATCTAATCTCCTCCCACAAATTTTTTACATCACTTTCATTAGCAATATGATGCTAAACATCATCTTTCACATATCTGCGAATGAAAACACATATTTACTAATGTTCAAATTCTCATTCTTGTTAGAATTAGAATTCAGCTTTTTCAGAACAACAAATTGGATGATGCATTTTCCTTACAAATATTTTTTTTCCATCTTTTCCTTCCACAAATGTAATCAGTATCATTCAAGCTACCATTCTTATATTTATATTTCAAGCAAGTAAAATCAACTCATAACCAAGAGCCATGATATTACTCATGGAAATTAATTTAAAAAAAAACAAGAGAATTTCTTATCCCACCTATTATGGATTAGTCTAGAAGGTGTCATACGCTCAATTGAGGCTCAATCCAGCTTATCTCTGGACATAAGTCCAACAAGAGATTGACGACCTCATGACCATTGAGAAATAAATCCGTTAGAATATAGCCGTTGGGGACTTCCCCCACATGGGCTCTAACGTCTTTCACGCGAGCAATTGCCTTCCGAAACTACTGGAAACAGTTACACCCAGTCAAGGGCCACGCGGGTGCGATCCACATCCAGATGCCCTTATAAATACCCTCCATCTTTGGAGGGTCAGGTATTCAATTCTAATCACTCACATTCTTTCTTAACACTTTAGTTTGCTTCACCCAGAAATTGACTTGAGCGTCGGAGTACCTTTCAGGTACCCCACCCCTTCTCCTACAAGCTTCGGAGCAGTCCCAACTAAAGACCACGAGGATTTGTCCGGATCATTCCTGTACAGTGACGCCGCATGTGGGAAACAACAGCTCCCCCATCTTTCTTGAACAAGATCCTTTCTTTTCAATGCAAGATCAAAGCTCATTTCTTCTTCATGGCTTCCCAGCTCAACGAGACTATGAATGACCCTGTCACCATCATCCTCAGCGATGAAGACAATCCCTGTAACCGTGGAGCAACCCATCACGATGCCGACCACCACGAGGGATATCCTCCTTCCCCATCTTTCGAAAATTTGAAACAATCGCCAATCCTTCATGGAATCATGTGTACGAACCGATCCTCGTCCTATCTGACGCTGACGCTAGTACTCAGGCTCTCATCACCGCACTTAATAAGGCAAACCTCGCTCTTTTCCAACAAAGCGAGCACATCTAGATGCTCGAGGGTGATCGTCTCTCACATTCTCCCACCAGGAGACACCATCCCAGAGACTCTCGTAGCCCTCCACGTCGATCACGATATCCTCCGCAGAAACACGAGCAGAAAGATTCCAGAAATCTCTCCCCCCATCAGGCCACTGAAGGCCAGAAGAATCCTATACGGAAAGGGCAAAGAAGCGTGCTCGGTCTCCTCCCTGAAAACTAAGACGTTCACCAGACGAGAGAGATCAAGATACCAATATGTCTCGTTACGACGAGGCCCGTCGTCCCCGTCATCTTAGTAGAAGTCCTCGTCGGAGCCGGTCTCCCTATCCTTCATCGGGCAACAACGAAGACGAAAAAAATCACGGGCCCTTGAGTCGCGAGATAATGGAAACTCGCATTCCTCGTGGTCTCGAGAAACCCCCTCCTTTGGCCACTTATGACGGGACGACGAACCCTGACGATCATATAGAGAACCTCGAGGTCATGCTCCACTATCACAACGTCGAATGATCCATTAAGTGTAGGTTTTTTCCTATCACATTGCGGAAAGGCGCTATATTGTGGTACAAACACTTCTCTGCGGGATCTATCACATCGTGGAGAGTCTTGAAGAATCGGTTTACCAGAAACTTCACTGCGTTCCGACGTCATCCCAAATCCGAGGCCACTCTCGAAAGGATCATCCAAGGAAAAGAGGAGCCTCTGCAAGAATACATAGACAGGTTCAACAAAGAAGCAGTAGAGGTACACACCACTGATCGCATGAAAAGATACATACTGGAAAAAGGTTTGCGTCCCATTAAAGAGTTTCGTAAAGCCGTGGGGATCAAGCCTCCTCAGTCACTCGCTGAGCTCCTCCACAAGGCACATGCCTCCAATATGAAGAGAAAGAAGCTGCATACAAAACCAGAGATTCCAGGAATCAAGAATACTCGCGAGCTCACAAAAAGAGGGACGATTCTGAAGCTCCTCGACACAAAAACGCAAAAATGACCGTCCTCGTGAGAGCAGGGGCCCCGCAAGCCGTTTCTCGAAGTACACCCTCCTTACAGCTCCCCGTGAGAAAATTCTGACCGAATGCATTAATATCGAGTTTAAGCAAGGCGACGTTCGCTTTCTCAAATCAACAACTTCCAAGGCCAATACTGACAAAAGTAAGTATTTTCATTTTCACCGTAGCCACGAGCATGTAACCGAAGATTGCATACACCTCAAGGATTCTATTGAGATCCTCATCAAGGAGGGACATCTAACGAAGTATGTCAAGGAAGGAACTCCTCGACAAGAGGAAACCAAGAGAGTCGACGAAATCTCCGAAGAGGCTGCCCCCATGTCAATCTCCCTATCAGTCATTAGACCCGAGGACTTCTTCATTCCTCGACGCCTAGCAAGCACATGGTATTTCGCCGCACACATCCCGTGGTAAGCATTCCATACGATCATGCTCATCTCAGGTGGGGGATACATCGAGATGACCGTCAGTTCAGTAAGAAGAAGGCTCAAGCATTTGGTCGATTCATCACCAAATCACTTTCACCTTCGAGAAGGTCAGAGATAAATTTGAACCTATTACATTCTACATGGAAGAGCTCCTCTGAGGTTCTCCAAACTCTCATCCATTTGTTAATTCGTGCCAAGATGGCGAAGACGGATGTTCGTAGGATACTCGTCGATCAGGGAAGTTCGGTCGACATAATGTATACCTCACTCTTCAGAGCCTTGCAGCTCGATCAGAAGAACCTGTCCCCGTATGTGGGATCTGCAAGGGTTCAATGATGCAACCGCTAAACCCATGGTTATGTCGAGTTGATGGTCACGTTCGGGGAAGGAGATGCCTCAAAGATAATCAAGACGCATTTCCTGGTCAACGACTGCCCATCACTTTACCAATGCATTTTGGGTAGGCCAACACTAGCCGGGATGATCGTCGTTTCGTCCACTGTCCATCTCAAAATGAAATACTATACAGAGAAAGGACACGTAGCTACTCTGCACGAAGACAGTGAAGCTGCACTAAGATGTTTTGAGGCTGCAACCAAATGGCATACCATGTTAGAGATCGCACCTACGAGCAACAAACACGCAAGTGACGAGGACACCCCATCTGAAGAGGTCCACCTCAGGTGAAGAGCTCCAGTTTGGGAAAAAGCCAGCTCTTCAGATCAACACAGTCGACCTTGACTCTCGCATTCCAGCAGATTCTGAAGACGCCACATCTGCAGATTTCGACACAAAGAAGGGCTTCTAAAATTAAATGAAAACAATAATAATTTAAAAGACATTATTTAAGAAAAAAATAAACAAATGATATTGTTAAGTGTAGCGTAAGTTATTAGTCAAACTCTGTAGCTGATCTACTGTGAATCTATTTTTATTATACAACACACTGAATGAAGATTAATGGCTACACCAAAACAACACATTGAAGAGATACGTTGAACAAAGTGGAAAACCTAATCCCTTGAATTAAGATCTTCATCATTTTGACTTGAAACAAATAAATAATAAACAACACCTTAGATATAAAATTTCTAACTTGTAAGAATCTTTTAAGGAATAGTTATAAACATATGACATCAAATTTAGTAATTAAAAATAAAGATCACAAATGAGTTTAAAAATTACGGGTGGTCCATATCAAATAAATAACTATATTATGATCAAATGAGTTTACATGAGAGTATCAAAATAAAGCACAAATAGTGGCAACAATCAGAAACTTATAATTTGAGAATGAGAAGACTAAAATTTCCTACAAAATTTGGTACAGTGTGAGTGCGAGCGATATATCTCAGATAATATCTTGTTTTGATAATTCAAACAATGAAAGTCTATCATTATGTATTAATGACCTTTTGTCTAGATATTAGTTTAATCTAATGGTTAAAGAATCCGAAATAACTATTTTCTTAGGACTGATTAAAAAAAAAGGAAATGACTTTTCTCACTAGTGACTAATTTTTCTCCATTCTTTTGGTCGGGGAAGAATGTGGGTGTAAACCACCCCCGCTAAAACTATTTAAAAAAATATTCTTTGAAATAAAAATTTTAGAAGAAAAAAAGTGACAGCGTAATTCTATAAAGGATGCGTTTGAATTGATTTGACTCTTTACTAAAAGTATGAGAATACAAAGACAAATGAGAGATGAAACTATTTAAACAAGTGATGCATAAATTAACTAATTCAATTTATACACAAAGTTTAAATTGAATCTTATAAATCAAATAAATAATCTAATATTTAGTGTTTATACAATTATAATCACTACAAAGACGATTTAGATATTTAATTCTATCTCAGATTTATGTTTATACAATACATCAATTTAATTAGATAAAAAATCTAGTAACATCTTATTTTAGAAAGCGATAAACATAAATCTTGTAAATCTATGTTAAAATTATAGGATAAAGAAAGATATTTATGCACATGTTTATACTGGCTCAAAGCATTCATCCTTGTCGAATTTCTTAATTTTTAGTTCAACTTGACCGAAGATCATGTTATTGAGGAAAAAAGTAAGATTGATATGGAAATCCTTGTCCATCAAGGGATGATTTATGTGGACGAAAACACTTAATCGATGATCCGAAACAAGTTTGTTATTGACTTACCTAATCCAAAAAATATAAGAATTGATGTTCTGAATTATTAACTTTATCAAGTGTGCGTTCCCTCTCTAGATAGCACATCCGAGGATGAGGGTTAACCCGATAATTCTAACCATCCTATAAGTACCACCATGGAGGAGGATATTGCTTGGGCACTTCGAATGCAAACCTAAATAGGTGGGAGTGGTTCCCATCGGAGATCCAAAGGGATGAAGGTGGAACAAAATAGGCAATGAGAGGTGTTGGATGACGTTCAAGCAATAATGCAACAACTCGTGTTGCTATAGCAATTATCTCGGATCTTAAATAATTTTTTTTTTAAATGATCTTAAATATAAACAAAAATCGTCTATAATTATTACATTCAATATCACTATTTCAAATATATCTTTATTTTTTATTTTTTATTTTTATGTTTGTAACGATTTGCAAAACATAAAATAAGAATAAAACTAAAAAGAGTGTAAGAATTAAATGTATTCAAACATTTTTTCATAAATGATAATTTTTTTTTTCATTCTAAATTCTCTTATATATATAAAATATCTTCAGATATCATTTTATCGCATTCGTTTTCGAGAACTGTACTTCTTATACAAATAAACTCTGATTATATACTCTCCGATCTCATATATATATATATATATATATATATATATATATATATATATATATATATATATATGATATCGGAGAGTATATAATCAGAGGTTATTTTTATAAGAAGTGTGGTTCTCGAAAACGAATACGACAAAATGATATCAAAAGATATTGACACAACAATATTGAAAGATATCGATAACGATATTGTTATTTATTATTTTTGAAAAATAAATTATACTATTTTTCACATTAACAATAAATTGTAGTTAACTCACACCAACCAATGTCACAACACCTATCCCAACAAAAAAATCGGAAAGCTTTCATGCAACTCACAACATAAGACTTATTTGTAACGATTTAAAACCTTGCAAGAAGTAGTTAATAACAGAAGATAAGAGCTTATTAGTACATCGTCATAGACTAGACTAGAGCCAAATTAAGCCAGAGGTAGAGAGGAGGAGAGAAACCTATATTACAACTATTTGTTGCCTACATCTGGTGGTGTACTGGTAGCATATCACCCAAAAGAGTTATCCTTTATGTAACCGGGTAATTCTTATCGAGCTTATTTAATCTAGAGGTTGATCTATTGTTTTAACTGGTTTAAGTTTATCAAATTACAATAATCTGATTCAATTTAATGACTTGAACCAAACCAAATGGTTTCATTTGATTTTAAGTTTGAGTAGATTAGGTCTAAACCAATTCTTACTAATAAATTATTATGTCATATACATAGTCTGTGATGTTAATTCAGCTGTAATGTGAGCTAGGTAGTAGGTAATTCTAGCTATATGTAGTGTTTAAAGAACATCTAACATTGAAGTGTCAGAGTTTGTCTGGAAACTGTAACGATAATATACAAAAATAGTGACGAATTGCTTTAAGAAACGAAACATAGTATGAGGCAGTGGTAATTCGTAATGGCAGGTGGTTGAGGAATTAGTACTGTACAGATAAACAAACGTTATGCTATGGATATGTATAGATGATGGATGAGAGAAAGAGAGAGTGTTTGTATTCGATATATATCAATATATAAATGTAGAAGTGGGGTGATATATTGTACTCCATTATGCACAACCGTTGGATTGGATGGGTGATTTTAATGCCAATAAAAATCAGATATCGTGAAGACGTGCGATTCTCAATTGTGTAAAAATTAGCGAGAGACAAATTTAAAGATCGTGCTTGCAGCTATCAATTTTATTGATCTACAATTCGCGTGGTTCAATAAGATATGCTCATTTTATTTTTTTATTCCGTTTGCAATCACATTTTGATCAGTCTTATCCTTTTCAATCGAGTATTTTTTATTGCGAGATTTGATCTTTACCTGTCTATTTTCCGAAAATTTATTTCACATAGATCATTTTAACGCGTTCATTTATTTTTTCGTGTATTTTTCAATCTGATTTTTATTTATTTTATTGTTTCTATTTTTGTTTTTCAGTCAAAATATCAAAGAAAAATAAATAGGACAAATGTGTAATCATTTTATTTTTATTTGTCTTAATTTAAAAAAAGAGTGGATTTTATTTTATTTTATTCATTTTTTCAGAAATATGTATAATAAATATTTAGGAAGGACATTTTAGGAATTGTAATAAAATGAAAATCAAATTTTTTTTATATATAAGTTGACATTTGGAGATGAGTCAACGGAAGTATTTACTTCCGCTATCATTTGTTTATTTTTTTCTTTCTAAATGAGAGAATACATGACCAATAGAACAACATTATTAGCTGTGCGCTGCACTATCCCTTGTGGTCCAAATAAATGTGGGTTAGTAGTCCATATGTGGTAAACCTTTGTTATTATAAAATAAAGAGAATTAAGTCAACAATTCATAAGATGAAAAACAACAAAATAAAAATTGAGAGAAGAGTGAAATTCCCGCAACCCCAATTCAGCACAGAGTCGTCCCAAAAGATCAAAGTTTTCTCAACGTATGAATTTGAATGTTGGTAATGTTTTAAATCCTAATGATATTGTTGATGTAGTTGCTATGGAAGACATTGTTGAAAATGAGTTTGATCACGAGGTTGAAAGTGTTAAGCAACCAATTGCTTCTAATGATTTGAGGTGGTCTACTCTTGATAAAAGACCTTTCGTTCGATACCCCCTCAAACGAGTATGTTTTTCTTACCGATGTTGGAGAACCTGAAATCTTTGAAGAAGTTTTGGATGATGAGAACAAAAAGGTGTGGATGGATACCATATAGGATGAAATACAATCACTTCGTGAGAATAATACCTTTGAGTTAGTGAAGTTTCCAAAGGGTAAGAGAGTGTTGAATAACATATGGGTTTATCAAATTAAGAAAAGATGAGTGTATTCTTAAAGAAGATACAAGGTCCGTTTGATGGTAAAAGGTTTTAAACAACGAAAAGGTGTTGACTTTGGCAAGATTTTTTTCTGGTTGTGAAGATGCAATCTATTCAAGCGGTTCTTAGACCAGCCGCTAGTATTGAACTGGAAGTAGAGCAAATGGACTTGAAGATGATTTTCCTTCATAGTGATCTACATGGAGAAATTTACATAAAGCAACCAAATGGATTCCGAAAGAAAGGAAAAGAAGACTATGTTTGCAAATTAGTAAAGAGTATTTATGGTTAGAAATAAGTACCTTACTGTTCTGGACTGGGCCTGACACCAGGCGTGTCAGGCACAACCCAGTCTGACGGGCGCGAGTCCAAATCCCAATAGTTAAGGGGCGTGGGGAGAGTACCTCCCCCGCATACTCTAGTCCTTCAGTCAAACGTCTCCGTAGTAATCTCCTAGATTAACGAGACAGTTGGACCTGAGGCAAGACCACATGTTAGGTCTTAGTTGCTCATACGCAAACCCTAGAAGTTCCTTCCATGAGCCTAACTGATCCAACCCATGAACAGAACATTGGCCCAGTGCTGGGGGGGTACACTATAAAAACCCTCTTTCACCAGAGGGACAAATATTCTATTTATCACTTACCTTTTTTGTACCTTCTCTTACTCCATAACATACTCTCACTTTAGCATCAGAGTATCTTGCAAGTACACCCACTTTCTCCACTACAGACGCTACGTTAGACTGAAAGGTTCCTCCTGATCAGGTCAGATCAGTGGCACTGTCTGTGGGATCTCAGTACTCCCCATCTTTTGAAACAAAGGATCAAAGCTTCATCCCTTTTATCAACCAACCAACATGACTAGCGAACACGACGACAACCATGGTCAGACCCTCATCAACTACACCACCAGTGACGACGATAACCTCCATGTCATCCACGAGGCCGACTCCAACGACGACAAGACGGTCATCCTGTCACCTGAACCAGTTGCCAACGGCTCTACCCAACAAATTGCAACGACCACCTTCGAGCCCATTTCGATACCAATTAAAGGGGACCCGACGATGAGACCCATTGTTAATGCCTTCAACCAGACAAATATCATGTTGTTCCAACAACATGAGAGAATCGCCTTGTTGGAAACTGACTGTCGCATCAACTCTCCCCAGTGGAGACCCCGACGATCACACAACCCCTCTCCCCGCGGTTACGGACGCATACCTCAGTTGGAGAGATCTCATCCGGAAGCCACCAAGAAGTGTGGTTGCTCCTCTCCTCACTGGGGATGACGCTCCCTATATCCCAAGAAGAACAAAGGAAAAGGACATCCCGAGCAGACCGCCAACCAACCCAGGGTATCCCCTCGCCGTGGCCAAAGCCCCAGGGATGAAAATCACCCACCCTTAAGGAGCGACGAGGAGGACCCCCACTGTCCACTTTCTCAGGCCATCATGGAGACCCGACTCCCCACAGGCATTGAGAAACCTCTAAACCTATTGACTTATGACGGGACTACCGACCCAGACGACCATATCGATAACATCAACACTATGCTCGACTAACGCAACGACGTCAGGGGAAATGTCAAATCTAGATTGTTCTCCAAGTCACTCAAGAAGGGGGCGATTGCATGGTACAAAAGCTTGGCTCCAGAATCCATCACTTCCTGGAGAAGCCTGAGGTCAGTGTTCACAAGGCACTTCATAAAATCCCGACGTCACCCAAAGATAGAGGCCACACTCGAGGCCATCATCCAGAGAAAGAACAAAACACTGTGTTCTTACATTGAAAGATTCAACCAGGAAGTCATCGAGGTAGATACGACCGACTGCATGAAAAAATACCTCCTCGAGAAGGGTCTTCTCCTCGGTAGCAAACTCAACAGAGAAGTCGGGATCGAGCCTCCCTGTTCGTTGGACGAACTTCTACACAAGGCTCAGTCGTACATTACGTACAAAGAGAAACAAGTTTCCCACAATGTCAGGAGCAATCACAACCAAGACGAAACTAAAAAATCTAAGTATGACGACTATACTGCTCCTCGTTGCACCGGGGAAAGGCGAAAAGATGACAAACCATGCGAGATTCACGAAGGTAGAGGTCCAGCTGAGCGCTTCTCCGAATACCCCTTGCTCACATCTCCCCGCGAGCATATTCTCGCCGAATGCGTCAAATCAGAATTCAAACAGGGATGGGTGAGGTTCCTTAAACCAACGACACCCAAGCCCAACACCGAAAAATCTAAATACTGTTGTTTTCACAGAAACCCCGAGCATGTGACAGAAGAATGTGTCCACCTGGAAGATGCGAGCGTAATACTGATAAAAAAGGGCCACCTCAAACAGTACACTAAGAGGAGCGAGCCTCCCGACACGAGGAACGCAACTCGAAGAGTGGACGAGAAGACACTCCACCCGAGGACTCCTCTTTTCCGGTAGCCCTTTGCGTATCTTGACCATAAGACTTCCACCTCCCTGAGGCACCCATAAAAGCCTACCTAGCGACCCATAACCCACGGGAATGTTTCCTGATAACCTTGGTAATCTTTGGCGGCGGGATGAACAACGAGAACGCCGCAGTGTTAGTGAAGAATAAATTCGACGAACTCCTGCTGACCACCCCGACTAACTAGCGTCTCTGACTAGATCTCAGGGTAAGTCTAACCCCATCTTCTTCTACCTAGAGGAACTCCCTAGAGGGTCTCCCAACTCAAGCATCCCTCTATTAATAAGGGAAAAAATGGCATGCTTCGATGTCCATCGTATCCTGGTCGACCAAGCAACTCTGCCGACATCATGTACGCCCACTTGTTCAAGACCCTCAAGCTCGACAAAAAAAACCTATCCCCATACATGGGATCCGACCTCCAGGGATTCAATGGGGAAACCACAAGGCCGTGGGGATACATGGAACTCCTCGTCTTGTTCGGGGAGAACGAGAAAACCAGAGAAGTCAAAGTCCAATTCCTGGTGATAGAATGCCCATCCCTGTACAACTGCATTCTTGGTCGACCAACGCTGGCCGAACTGACCACTGTACCCTCAATAGTCCACCTGAAAATGAAATACTATACCTAGTTGGGTCGCATAGTCATGCTACACGATGACATCGAGGTGACCAGAAGATGCTTCAACGCAGCCGTCAAAGAACAAGCCTTGATTAGCGCAACGAACAAAGGAAAAAAGAAACCACGCGTCGAAGAGAAGAAAATGACTCCTCTAATCAATTCCATCGAACTCGACTTCCGCCTCAAAGAAGATGATGCTAGGGATGAGACTATCTAGACCCCGCCGACAAACAGGCAACTGCTCATCCAATTCGGCCAATCCCAGACGGAGAGTTCGAGCTTATCCCTCTCGGCGACAACCCCGATAGAAGCGTGAAGATTGACGTTGATATCCTGTCGACAACAAAGGAACAACTCGTGACCTGCCTCAAAGAGAATGCAGACTTATTCACGTGGAGCGTGAAAGTGTGAGAAAAACACAAGAAAGAGGAGATTGAATAGAGGTTTTCACTCTTGGTTACTTTTCGCACTTTGATGAGTTACGTCAAGTTATGCTATGTATCCGTCGCAGAATCATAAATAAAGTAAATCATAAAGAAAAAGTAAAGAACACACGATATATCCTGGTTCACTTAAAAACTTCTCAAGCTAGTCTAGTCCACCCGCCAAGGATATTTTGCCTTAAAAAAGGGCTTAATCCACTATAACCAAGATCCATGATTACAACCGCACAACAACATTGTGACTAACCATCTCTCCTCAAGATAGACTGTTCAGGAATCTTGCAAGATATAACGTCTACTTGAGGATGAATCTGTGCGACGATCTTTCGTGACTAATGGCACAACACCAAGTGTCATGACTTTCTCCGTGGCCTACAACCGTGACTAACTGCATAACAAACTGTTGCGGCTTCATGCT
Source organism: Lathyrus aphaca (assembly GCA_963966055.1). Lineage (NCBI taxonomy): Eukaryota > Viridiplantae > Streptophyta > Magnoliopsida > Fabales > Fabaceae > Lathyrus > Lathyrus aphaca. The sequence continues at coordinate 688,817,616 of OZ014519.1, read as the reverse complement.
CCAGAACCAACCATTCTGAGCTGCACCAGAACCTTAGCCCCAGAACATATCATCAAAACACATAGTTCTATGAATGTTATAACCATTAATTTCCATGCCTTCCTAAAGTTCTGACCTTCATAGGTCCTTTAGGGAAAGGTTGTTTACAAATGTTTTGCTTCTTAATAAGAAAATTGTAAACTCACTTAAGTACATCAGAAGAACCTAAATACACACTAAGAATATTACATTTTATTCTTGCTCTAGTTGTGTGGTCTTATACTTCTTCAATTTGCTTCCTCAGAGAGAACTTGAAGGTTGAAGTCTTCTTCTTCTTCAAAAGCTTTGCTAGCTTGATCTTAGTTGAGGCACAAGAAGGAATTTTTTCATCTTGATTCACATAAGAACATTTTTGGACAGCATCCCATGTTCTTCTTCAATATAATGATCACTTAAGTAGTTGATTTGTTGTTAAATCTCCCATTATCTTCTTCATTATCTTCTGCGACTTTGCAAGTCTTCTGCATCATATGAAGTTAAGCACATTGTGAATTCAATATCTCTCTGCTTCTAGCATATCGTTGTCAAAGTTTAATCAGCTAGAAGAGATTCATTTTCAGGTAACTCTTTGTGGCTTGTTCCATTATTCTCTTTGTCTATCATTAATCTTAGGTGATTGTATGACAACATCAACAACATAGTTCAAAGACCATTTAACAACTTGGTTGTATGTGTGTTTATGAACCTTTCACTTATTTCAATCAACATAAACATATAAACCAAAATGGTTGTATCCTTGATTACGACTTTGGTCATTCATTATGAGATTATTTTTCTTTTGAGACCCGATAATTGATATTATCACTAGAATACCCTTGATCACATGCCCCATGCCTCAACCGATGATGTATGATTTATTATTATATTATTTATTATTATTATTTAAATGAAATGCATGAAAGGATATGCTAAATGATTTGGAAATGAATCATAGGCTACTTGAAATTGGTAATAAATAAGAGGGAAAATTTTAGGGTGTTACAATGGTTAATTTGGAGAACCACCATTTATTAAATTGATTTAGACCATAGATAAACTTGGTTAAGTTGCACACTTGGTTTAGTTTGGAAGAAGAAAGTCCAAAAAGTAAAAGCATATAAACCTATTTTTTCAAATCACTGTGTAAAAAAAGAGTTATGAACGTCTAGTTAGTGAAAATGACAGTTTTAAGAAGAAGCTATGGCTAAAAGAAACCTAATAGTTGCCAATTTTGCAACAATAGAATAAGTATCAAAGAAATCAATACCTTCGACATGAGTATAATCTTTAGAGACTAGGCTAGATTTATAACATTCTATAGTCCTATTGACTTGGTATTTAATCATGTATATCCACTTACATCCAATGGATTTCTTACCTGGTGGTAGGTTAGTGATAATCTATGTTTAATTAATTTGGAGAGCTTGAAGCTCATTGTGTATAACATATTGCAAATGGGAAATATGAGCAACATGCTTATAGGTACGTGGCTCTTGATTAACAATGATTGAAGAAATATAAGACAAATGAGGACTAGATAGATTGTCATTGTTGAAATTGCTATAAATTTCTAGAATATTCTTAAGTATAATATGTATGAAAATGGTAGAAGATCCTAGAATTATAATGTTTATGAATATGGTAGAACAATCTAGAACTATAAGTATATGATAATGATAGAAGAACCTAGAACTATCATGATACTCATATATCATGAAAACTCTATAAATAATTAGTGTAATGTAGAAACATTCACCATGATTAAGTGGTTAGTGACTTGATCCTATAAATAGGCAATTAGTATCTTGTAATTGATCATCCAAGAAATCAATGACATAACCTTCTATCTAAACAATTTTCTACAACTATCTTCTATCAACTATCAACTAATAAACTACCAACAGTGACATTAGAGCTACGTTCCGTCATATATTGGGCGTAGTTACATTACCTACCTAACATTCTAAAATCCTCCAATCTACTATAAAAATTTCCTTTGTACTACTAACCCACTCCAAAAAATATTTCTAAGCTATGGATAACACCACTCAATCATCATATATTTTTGTACCTATTTTCAATGATAAAAATATGATTTCTGGCGTGTTAAAATGGAAACATTTTTTCATCTCAAGATTTATGGGACATAGTAGAAGAAGGCTTCATCCTTCCCGCAGATACTTCAACTCTTAATGCAACTCAAGAAAAAGAGTTGAAGAAAAATAAATAGAAAAATTCAAAGGCATTGTTCACCTTGCAACAAGCGGTGACTGATGCAATTTTTCCAAGAATTATGAGAGCTAAGACTGCCAAAGAAGCGTGGAACACGTTGCAAAAGGAGTTTCAAGGAATCGATAAGGTACGTGCCATTAAACTTTAATCTCTAAAAATAGATTTTGAACTATTGAAGAAGAAGGAGTCAGATACAGTTAAAGATTACTATTCTCAAGTTAAAGAAATAGTTAATCAAATAAGAGCTTTTGGGGAGGATATTCTTGACAAGAAAATCGTTGAAAAAATTCTAATTACTATACCCCCAAAGTTTAACCCAAATGTGACAACGATTTAAGAAACCAAAGACCTGTCCACTCTAACAGTGATAGAACATGTGGGCTCTCTTGAAGCATATAAGAAAGACTGTATAGGCATAAAGAAGATACACTTGAAAATGCCTTCCAGTCAAATCTAAAATTTCAGCCTCAAAATAAAGAAAATAGAGGAAAGAAAAATTATGGAGAAACTTACAGAAGAAGGGAAGTTTCTAGAAATTTCCTTAAGAACAAGCTAGATAAAAATACTCCATGAAATATATGTAAAAGACTAGGCCACACAGAGAAAAATTGTTGGTACCGTAATATGCCACAATGCAACCATTATAAGAAGTTTGGGCACGTAGAGAAAAAATTTCGCAACAAAAATAGGCATCAAGCTAATATCGCAGAGGAGCATGATCAAGAACAATGTATGTTCTATGCCACTCAAGACTTAATCAAAGAAAAATGAGGAATTTGGTACTTGGATAATGGATGTAGCAATTACATGGCCAAGGATGAGACTATTTTTAAAAGCATTGACGAGTCCATCAAAGTCAAAGTTCGACTGGGAAATGGAAGTGTGGTTGAATCAAAAGGAAAAGGCAATGTCATGGTGGAGACAAATAAAGGTACACGACTCATCCATGACGTCTTACTAGTTCCCAGCCTAAAAGAAAATATTCTAAGCATTGGCCAAATGATGGAGAGAGGCCATACATTTCACTTTGAAGGAGATGTATGCAAAATCTTAGACAACAAAAATAACAGGCATGAGATAGCCCAAGTGAAGATGAATAAGAGCAATAGAAGCTTCCCGCTAAATTTAAAATATGCAACTAACATTGCCATGAAGGTACAAGTTGATGATACATGGATCTGACATCAAAGATTTGGCCACTTCAACACACATGCCTTGAAGTTGTTACATGAGAAGAACATGATGAGAGATCTTCCAAGCATAAAGGAGAATAATGAAGTGTGTGAAGGATGTCTCCTTGGAAAGAAACATCGATTTCCATTTTCAACAAGCGGAGCATGAAGAGCAAATGATCTATTGGAGCTGATACATATTGAGGTCTGTGGACCAATGAGGATTCCATCACACGAGAACAACAAGTACTTCATACTCTTCATTGATGACTTCTCTAGAATGACATGGGTCTATTTCCTAAAAGAAAGTTCAGAAGTTTTTGGAGTATTAAAAAATTCAAGGCCCTTGTTGAAAATCAAAGTGGAAAACGAATAAAAGTACTAAGAAACGATCGTGGCAAACAGTATGCCTCGCACGAGTTTGACAGATTTTGTGAGGATGTATGCATTGAGCGACAACTTACGGTCACATATTCTTCTCAACAAAATGGTGTGTCAGGGAGAAGGAATCACACTGTTATGGAAATGGCTAGATCAATGCTCAAGGAGAGGGACTTCCTAACACATTCTGGGTTGAAGCAGTATACACAACTGTTTACATACTTAATAGATATCCAACCAAGGCAACACAAGATAAGACTCCAATTGAAGCTTGGAACGGAAAAAATCCATCAACAAAGCACCTAAGGGTCTTTGGATCTATATGCTACATTCATATTCTAGACGTGAAGAGGCACAAACTTGAAGACAATACTATAAGAGGTATCTTCCTGGGGTATAACACAATCTCTAAAGGCTACCGTGTCTACAACTTGAAAACAAAAAACTCATCATCAGTCGAGATGTTGAAGTTGATGAGAATGCTATCTTGGAAATGGGATGAAGAAAAAGTAGAGAAGAACATCCTTATACCAGCTCAACTCAAGAAGAAGCTGAGGAAGAAGACCCAAGTGAATCCCTTTCACCTCCACCATAACAACAAGATCAAGAACTATCACCACCAAAGTCTACTCCAAGGCGAGTAAAATATTTGGTGGACATATATGAAACTTGTAACTTGGCCATACTTGAACCTGAAAGCTTTAAAGAAACGTCAAAGCAGGAAGTATGGATCAAGGAAATGGAAGAAGAGATAAAGATGATCGAAAAAAACAACACATGGGAGTTAGTAAATCGCCCCCTTGGAAAACATATCATTGGGGTTAAGTGGGTCTATAAGACAAAGCTCAACCCTGATGGCACCATACAGAAACATAAGGCGAGACTAGTAGCTAAGGGTTACTCACAACAACCTAGGATTGACTACAATGAGACATTTGCACCAGTAGCTCGTCTTGATACCATTAGAGATCTAATAGCTCTTGAGGCACAAAAAGGATGGAGTATCCATCAACTAGATGTCAAATCTTCCTTCCACAACGACGTACTTGAAGAAGAGATCTATGTAGAGCAGCCACAAAGATTCATGTCTGAAGGAGAAGAAAGCAAAGTGTTAAGACTAAGAAAATCATTCTACGGTTTGAAACAAGCACCTCGAGCATGGTATAGCGGAATCGATCAATATTTCATGGATCGAGGATTCAAGAGGAGCAAGAGTGAGCGTACACTTTACATAAAGTCTCAAAATCATTACACTCTCTTACTCTCTCTCTCTCTCTCTCTATGTAGATGATCTTATCTACATGGGAAACAATACTAAGATGATGATGGAGTTTAAAGAAGACATTATGAAGACCTTTGAGATGACCGACCTTGGTTTGATGAGTTACTTCCTCGGTATAGAGGTAAGTCAGAGAAATGAAGAGATATTCATCACGCAAAAGAAATACACAAAAGACTTACTTAAGAAATTCAAGATGTATGGTTTCAAACCTGTCGCTACTCCAGTCATAAAAAATGAGAAACTACAGAAGAATGATGGAACACCAGAAGTTGATGCTTCCATATACAAAAGTCTAGTTTGAATCCTCCTATATTTGACTGCTACACGACCAAACATAATCTATGTTACAAGTCTTCTATCAAGATTCATGCAAAGCCCAAGTCAAATAAACTTTGGAGCAGGAAAAAGAATTTTAAGGTATCTACAAGGAACAAAAGAATTAGGTATATGGTACACTACCGAAACCAATTCAGGATTACTTAGCTACACCGACAATGATTGGGCAGGTTCGGTATATGACATGAAGAACACCTCTAGCTATGCTTTCTCACTAGATTCAGGAATTTTCTCTTAGGAGTCAAAGAAGTAAGCTATGGTTGCACAATCCACAGAAGAAGCATAACATGTGGCAGTTGCTGAAGCAACAAGTCAAGCTATATGGCTTCGCAAGATACTTGAAGACATGGGATAAAAACATGATGAACCTACTAAAATCAATTGCGACAACAAATCAACAATTGCAATGGCGAAAAATACAGTGCATTATAGCAGAACAAAACACATAGCAATCAAGTATCACTTTATTAGAGAAGCTGAAGCAACTAAAGAAATCAAACTCGACTACTGCAGAACAGAAGATCAAATTGCAGACATATTCACGAAGGCGTTGTCGAGATCAAGATTTGAAGAGCTACGAGCTATGCTTGGAGTCACAGAAATTTGCATCAAGGAGGAGTGTTGAAATTGCTACAAATTTCTAGAATATTCATAAGTATAATATGTATGAAAATGGTAGACGATCCTAGAATCATAATGTTTATGAATATGGTAGAACAATCTAGAACTGTAAGTATATGATAATGATAGAAGAACCTAGAACTAGGGGTGAGAATATGCCAGACCGACCTATAGGGGCCTATAGCCTAGCCTACTTAAGGTCAAACCAGACCAGACTTTTTTAATAAAAATGTCAGACTTAGGTTTTTTTAAAAGCCTATTTAATTAAATAGGCCAGACTTAGGCTATTGAAAAAGCCTATGAAACCTTATAGACCGACCTAAATTATATATATATTAAAAATATACTAAATAGGTTGTCTTATATATATGATACATATGTTGACATATATATTAGAAAAATATGATACATATGTTGACATATATATATATATATATATATATATATATATATATATATATATATATATATATATATATATATATATTAGAACAAATGCTAAATAGGTCGGTCTATATATACATATATAGGTTAACCTATAAAACTTAAGTAATATGGAATAATTGAGAACCTTAATGAGAAAAATGTTTGTAAATAGGCTTTTAGACCCGACCAGAGTTTTAGAAAGGCCAGGTCAGACCAAAAAAACAAAGCCTATAATAGGCCATATGCCAGACTCAGGTCTTTTAAGTTTACGTAGGCGAGACTCAGGTCTTATAAAGCATAGCCTAACCTATCATATTTTCATCCCTACCTAGAACTATCATGATACTCATCTATCATGAAAATTCTAGAAATAATTAGTGTAATGTAGAAACATTCACCATCATTAAATGGTCGGTGATTTAAGTCTATAAATAGATAATTGGTATCTTGTAATTGATCATCCAAGAAATCAATCACATAGCCTTCTTTCTAAATAATTCTCTACAATTACCTTCTATCAACTATCAACTAATCAACTACCAACAGTTATAAGAGATGAAATTAGATAAAGGATACGAAACAGTTATATTAAAACAATGAAAATCTTGTAGGGGATTTAGAAACCGAGAAGATTTTCGTAAAGGTTGTTCTTCCAAAGATGTTGGTTTTTCCAAAGGACTATGAATGTAATCAATGTCAATGTCAGGTATGGAAGAACTAACAGCAGGAATATTATTATCAGTGGGGGGAAGGGGAGGGATGTGGGGAGTGAGAGATGAATCTTAAAAAAAAACATAATCAACATCATTAGTAATTGTGTTCTCAACAAGTTTTTATGTGGAGTTTATGTAAGGAAACACATTTTCATAAAAAATAACATGTCTTGAGATGAAAACATTGTGAGTTTGTAAATCAAATAGAACACAACCTTTAGTTCCGGTTCTACACCTTAACAAAAGACACTTTCTTGCTCTAGGATCTAGTTTGTCTCTCTCTTTGGAACGAGAGTGAATATAAATGAGAGACATCCAAATACTTTTATATCAGGAAAGGTAGGGTTGTTTGAAAATATTTATATTGCACAATCTAGTTTCAGCCTTATTTTATATAAAAAAATTCAAGTGAAGAAAAAGATCAGAGCTTATTTGTATGTGGACCTAGACTATACTAGAGCTACACACTGAAGGCTATAGAGGAGGAGAGAAACCTATATTACAACTATTTGTTGGCTACATCTGGTGGTGTACTGGTAGCATATCACCCAAAAGAGTTATCCTTTCCCTAATTGGTTATTTCATGATCTACTGTTTTGACTGATTTAACTTCATCAAATTACAATTATCCTATTCAATTTAATGACTTGAACCAAACCAAATGGTTTCATTTGATTTTAAACCAATTCATACTAAATTAATTATTATAAATGTTTGATTTAGTCAGTGATGTTAATTCAGCTGTAACCTAGGTACTAGGTAATGCTAGTACATGAAGTGTTTAAGGAACATCTGACATTGAAGTGTCGGAGTTTGTCTGGAAATTCTAGTGGTAATAATACTAGAATTCAGTTTGCACCACTACTATACAACCACTGACGAATTGCTTTAAGAACAAAAAAACATACTATGAGGCAGTGGTGATTCCTAGTTGCAGGAGGTTGAGGTATTAGTGTCCAGATAACGGTGTATGTGTATGGATATGCATCATGCATGCATGGATGTGAGAAGAGAGAGTGAGGATATTTCTATTCGGTATTGGCTACATGCTTTTCTGTTGAATGGGTGATTTTAGTGACTATAAAAACCAAATATTGTGATGACATGCATCCTATGGTTCGGTTCTAGTGTGATGATATTATACAAAAGAATACTAGAAAAGAAGCCTCCGGCAGAGAGAAAATGACAAAAACAAGAACATGGACCGACAAAGTAGCATGGTACTGCAAAACGGCCCCAAGCAGGTAGTATCAGAGTATCAGAACCCGCATATATAACTAACCGTTTATCACAGCTGTGCACTACACTACAGTACTACCCCCTCTCTCTCTCTCTCTAATAATAAACTTACGGTTAACATTTTGTCTTTTATTGAACCACAGTTAACGTTTTCAAATGATGAATACACGAATACTCACTCTCACTCCTACTATATAATATCTCCTCCTCTTCACAACATTTTATTCTCAAACACATCTTCTTGCTTTCACTTTTTATACATTTCACCTTCAATCAATGGACCCAATGTTTCCCGGCGACACCTCCTCCTCCTCCTCCTCCATAGACCCCATGTTCTCCAACTTCTCCCTTCAATCCCTTCTCACTTTCAACCCTTCCTTCTTCACCGACCACCCAGCTCAACTCCCAAACCTCCCAGAATCCATCACCGACCAAACTCCATATCTTAACAACAACAACACAAATGCCCCCATAGTCCCAAAAACTGAACACCCTCTTAATCTTCCTCCATTACAAGACTATCTCCCACTTCAACCCTTCAACTTCTTCCCTCAATACTACCCACCCTTTGAAACTTTCCACCGTCTCCCTCAACTCCATTCTCCTGAACACTCTAACAGAAAACGCCTCCGCAACCCTTTCATGGAGGAAACAACAACTCCACCACCACAGAAACAGCCTCACTTTGTCCGTGGAAAATCTCCTTCTTTGATTCCTCAGAGCAAATTAGCCAGACAGAGAAGACAAACCCTAAGCGACAAAACACGTTGTTTGCAGAAACTCATGCCATGGGATAAGAAAATGGACCAAGCTACCCTTTTCGAAGAAGCTCACAAATATGTTAAGTTCTTGCAGGCACAGATCTCTGCTCTACAATCAATGCCTTCTCATTCAACCACGATCTACAGCGGAAGCAGCGGCAATGGTGTGTTTGGTGAGTTGAAGAAGCTGAACAGAAACCAGACTTTGCAGGTTCTGGTGAACTCACCGGTTGCACAAACAAAGCTTTACTCACGGGGTTACTGTGTTTACTCCATGGAACAATTCTCACAGCTCAGAAAATTATCAGAGAGAAGACAACAACAGCAGCAGCAGAATCTGTCTGATAACGGTTCTTCCAAGAGTTTCTTTCACTAAGGAGCCACAAAATGACATTGTTTACAATATCTTTTCAATGTCATTTCTTTTGCTCCTCTGTTTCTGTCAAAGCTTTCTAGTGATTTTCTTACTGTTAACTTTTTTTGGTTTTTAGGAAGAAAAAAAACTTTCTGTTTGGTGTATTTTGTTCTAGTTATGGTTAAACTAAATGTATTACTGCTTATTATATAGCTAACTATTAAAGGACTTTAGCGTTTTTTATGTTTAATATGCCTGCTTTGCTGTTACTAAGTTTCTTGCATCTATAGTACTGCAATCTTTATTGTAGTATTTTAAGTTGTGACTATCTTTTAGTTTAATAAGTTAATCAATGAGTAACGGTTGATTTTCATAACCATATATTGCTATATAAGCCTCTCTTAAGGCCGGTAGTATGAGTAAGTTCCTTTTGTTTTAATTTCCAAATATCTTGGAGGACTATCTACTTAAATTAATATTCATTAGGATTGGTTTTTAAGATTGATTTTAGGATTATAGAGTTTTTTTTTTTTATAAGCTAAAGGATTATTTTAGCACGAAAATACAACGAAAAATGAAAAAAAAAATGAAAAAAAAAAAACTCAACCCCTAATCAAACAAGAGTCCAAACGACTTCAATTAAGAAAAACCGTTGGATTATAGAATATCTTATGTATTTGATTTTAAATTTAAATGAGGATTAAATCAAACAAGAAGCTTGACGCCTGAATCAAATTCAATTATGTGATTGATTAAGGATAGTTATTTATTAGTGAAAGGAAGGATAGTGTTTTGTGGAGTCGCAATTCGGAGGTGAAGGAGTTCTTGGATTTTACTACGGATATTGAATTGGTGGATGTTCCGTGCAAAAGAAAGATTTTTTTTTGGTATAGCGGAGATGTCGCTTCTATGGGTTTGGATTGATCATTTTTTGCTATCGGAGGGATTCATTGATAGTTGGGGAGTTAAAGGCCAACTTATAGGAAGTAGAGACATTTCAGATTATTGTCCAGTTTGGTTAGTGGCAAATTCGTCAGATTGGGGTCCTAAGTCGTTTAAAGTCAACAATGAGTGGTTTAAAGACAAGAATTTTTTACCTTTTGTTGAGAAAGAGTGGACTCATCTCAATATCCAAGGAAGGAGTGATTATGTCTTTAAGGAGAAACTAAGGTTACTTAAAAGTAGCCTTAGAAGGTGGAATAAAGAGGTTTTTGGTAAATTCGATTTAGAGATATGGAGATTAATGAGGGAGACCTTGTGGCCGAAGCGGAGCTAAGGCCCTTATAAGAGGAGGATAAAAGTAGTCGCATGAAGGCTAATAGTCGATTTTGGTTGAACCTTAGGATAAAGGAGAATATTCTTATTCAAAAGGCTCGTCTAAAATGGCTAAACGATGGAGATAATAATAGTAGATACTTTCATAGTGTGATGAAAGAAAGGAGGAAGATGAATCATATTGGCTACATCAATTCTAGTAGAGCTGTTTTAAAGTTGGTGGAGAAGGTGAATGAGGAGGTGAAAAATCATTTTGCTACCAAGTTCTTGGAATCAAATTTTAATAGACCTTTGTTAGAAGGTTTGGTTTTCAAGTATCTATCTCATGTTGAGATGTTATCTCTTGACAGATCTTTTTCGGAGGAGGAAATCAAAGGAGCGGTGTGAGATTGTGATGAGTCCAAAAGTCCGGGTCCGAATGGGTATACTCTTTTTTTCTTTAAAGAATATTGGTGCTTTCTTAAGGAGGACTTTGTCTGTCTTGTTAATGATTTTTATAATAATGCTATTCTTTCCAAGTCCATAACCTCCTATTTTCTAACTTTAATTCCTAAGAATAGTTCTCCTTTGGGTCCCAACGATTATATACATATTTGTCTTGTTGGAAGTGTGTATAAAGTGCTAGCGAAACTTGTGGCGGCTAGAATAAAGAATGTTTTACATTCTTTAATATCTAAAAGTCAAAGTGCGTTTGTGCCAGGTAGATAATTGTTAGAAGGTGTGGTTTTAGCCAATGAGTTGGTGGATTATGCTTGCAAAGAGAAAGTAGTAGTCTCTCTTTTCAAGGTGGTCTTTGAGAAGGCTTATGATAAAGTGAGTTGGAATTTTCTTAGATTCATGATAAGAAAGATGAGGTTTGGTTTGAAGTGGATGCATTGGATGGAGACTTTGATCTTCACTAGTAAGATGTTCGTCTTGGTGAATGGTAGTCCGACTAAAGAATTTGTGGTGGAGAGGGGGTTGAGACAAGGTGACCCATTTTCTCCTTTTTTATTTGTTTTGGTTACGGAAGGTTTGAATATGTTGGTTAGTAGATCGGTGGAAATAAGAGATTTCTCGGGAGTCATGGTTAATCAAAAATGTTTTCTTTATATTCTTCAATTTGTAGATGACACTATTTTGATTGAGGATGGGAGTTGGAATCATTAATGGGCCATCAAAGTGGTGCTTAGAGGATTTGAGTTAGTATCGGGCCTAGGCATTAATTTTCGCAAAAGCACATTGATCGGTAGTAATACTTCAAACACTTACCTAGAAGCGGAGGCTTTGTTCTTGGCTTGTAGGATGGAGAATAAATAGTTCATCTTTCTTGGCATACCGATAGGATCCAACCCTAGAAGAATAACAACTTGGTCGATCATTTTAACTAAGATAAAAAAAGGTTGTCTTGTTAGCATGATCGATTCTTAAGTTTGGGAGGTAAGATCACTCTCCTTAAATCGGTTTTAAGAAGTCTACCTATTTTCTATCTCTCATTCTATAAGGCTCCGGTGAAGGTGAGGAGGGAGATCATCAAACTCCAAAGTAGTTTCCTTTGAGATTCTCTTTGTTTGCCTTTGGATAAAGGAGGATTAAATCTTAAAGGTTTGGAAGATTTCAATATTAGTCTCCTTAGCAAGTGGAGATGGAGGATTCTAGAGGGATCAGAGGATCTTTGGTTTTAAATTCTAAGAGCTAGATATGGTGATATTAGATTATTTGTTTCGGGGAGTGGTCATTCAAGACCGACTTGTAAATCCTACTACTCTTGGTGGATGGACGTTTCTTGGAGAGTTGTAAATTTCTTCTTGAAAACGGCTATCACATTTCCTTTTGGCTTGGAGATTGGATGGGGAAGGGAATTTTGAAGAACCTATTTCCGAAACTCTTCGCGGTTTCAAATCTTAAATATGTCTCAGTGGCAGCGATGGAGGATGGATAGGAGGGAGATGGGAATGGGGAGACCTCAGATTAACTAATGCCTTTTTTTTTCTCTTGCAGGTACGAGACATAACCTTATTGATACAACCGTGTCAATTCAAACTGATTCGAATCTGGTCTCAGATTTTAGCAATGACAAGGCAATGTTCCCGACTGTTTCTGCGGAAGTAGCAAGCGACAGATTTGATTCTGAAACAACTTCTGAAGCTGGCATTGCAGTAGCAATGATGCCTCTGTCTATTTCTGTGGATGAAGCGCCTGGCAAATTTGATTCTGTTGTAGCTACTCAAGCAGATAATGTTGAGCGTTTCAATGCATCCCAAGTTTCAGACTCACAACCCACAACTATTTTCTAGAATGTTTCAGTCCTCCGGCCCTTATCAGGGGATTCTCTTTCAGATGCTGGGGCTTCTGCAATTGAGATTTCTGAAGTAGTCCCTCACAAAAACTATGTCGAAGTGACTTCTGCAGTTGAGACAAGTAGGGGTCAATAAGTTGTCCTAGTTTCAGCATCAGCTCGGGATAGAATGGAAACAAACAACAACGAGGTTGAACACATGAGCATTTTCGAGCAACTGTCTAATTTCGTTCCGACTGATCACAAGGAAGATAAGGTTATTTGGTCCTTGGAGGGTAAAGAGTCCTATTCGGTAAGATCTTTCTATCGATAGGTTTTTCAATTTCGTGTTCCGCGTGGTCCGAGCCATAAATATGATTTTGTTTTTGGTTTGTTGTGGGAAGCGGTGGCGCCGTCGAAAATCAAAGTTTTTGGTTGGAGATTTTTGTTGAACAAATTATCGACAAAAAATATCTTATTGCATAAGGGCATCTCTATACCGTCTAGCGATATTAATTGTGTGTTTTGCAAATCTCATCCGGAAACTCTAAGTCACATTCTTCGGAGTTGTACAGTTTCTATTTTGGTTTGGACTGAAGTAGCGGAGTGGATAGGAGGAGTCCATGAATGAGGTGTTAATTGCAAGGAGAGCTTTTTGTTTTGGCACTCTTCTTCTAGGTCGAATCATATGAAGGCGGGTAGCGAAGCCTTAGTTTGGTTGACCACTTGTTGGAGTTTATAGATTCATAGGAATGAAATCATTTTAAGAACTCGGAGTGGAATGTCATGAATATAGTTTGGAAAATCAAATTTTATATGTGGAGATGGTCGCTCATTGGCGAAATTATCAATTCCAACTGTAATCTACACGAATTGAACAAAAACCCGATGTTGTATTTGGCCTAATTGTCAATTGGTAGGTAATTTCTTTTTTGTCGAGCGTTGAATCGTTTCTGTTGTAATCAGGCCGAATACCTTTGATACTCTCATCAATATATTTCTTGCTTAAAAAAAAACATAAAATATTATTAAGCCAATTTAAATGTTTTAAAAAATATATAAATATAAAAAAGTTAATTAAACTCAAGTTAAAATTTAGATAAAATTTTGTTATTATTCTTATTCTACCTTAACTCCAAATCTGTTTTATTTCTTCTAAACATTCAAACCACGTAACTTCTTTAAAATACTGTTTTTTTGTCGAGCGTTGAATCGTTTCTGTTGTAATCAGGCCGAATACCTTTGATACTCTCATCAATATATTTCTTGCTTAAAAAAAAATATAAAATATTATTAAGCCAATTTAAATGTTTTAAAAAATATATAAATATAAAAAATGTTAATTAAACTCAAGTTAAAATTTAGATTAAATTTTGTTATTATTCTTATTCTACCTTAACTCCAAATCTGTTTTATTTCTTCTAAACATTCAAACCACGTCACTTCTTTAAAATACTGTTTTTTTTCATATATATATATATATATATATATATATATATATATATATATATATATTCTTTTGATATATTTAGGTTATTGTTATTTTTTTTTAAAATAAGGCAAAATGAAATGCCTCAACTAAATATTTGCATTACATGCATTTCTTGTTCAGCCCAAATTGAACAAAAAGATCATGATATAAATGATAAAATGAAATTTAAATAAAAATCACAATATTACATAACTAATATATACAATAGGGAAATTTTATTATATTTCATTTTATATTATTCTAGTTTATCAATCAACATATGTTAAAGAAAATATAATTTTTTATTTCAATACTTCAAAATTTTATATAATACTATAATATATTTTTTGTCCTATCTGTCCGTCTCCGACATTTATATTTTATAAAAAAAATTGCAGTCACAATCTATTTTTATAATTTAGGCTTAATTCATCTTTTAGTTCCGTAACTTATTTTAGTTTTTATTTGGTCCCACAAATTTAAATCGTAACAATTTAGTCCTTTAACCATATTCCGTTAGATCATTAAATTCATTATGTTAAGTTTAAGTGGATAATCGTTAAATAATGCACATGTGACATTTTTATTTAATTATTTGACATTATAATATTTACATGTCATTTAAAATTAAATAGTTTTTATTTTAGAAAGAACAAAAGAAGGGATTAACACTAAATCTTCGCTTTCACCATTTCCCAATCATGCTTCAACCCTAAAATCAGATCTACCCCCAAATCAACTCTCTTCCCGAACCCTATTTCCCTCAAATCGATCATTTAGTCCGCATCCCCGATTCTCTTCTTAGTTTTCAACAAGATCAGTGATGTTAAAGCCTTGGGGAGATGCTGCGTCGTTTGGTGGGATTGCTAAACCGATTCAGACACTTGGTCAGTTTTTGGGTCCGAAGAGAGGTTCCGCTCAAAGAGAGGTTCTTGGTCAGTTTTTGGTGGGATTGCTAAACAATTTCAGACACAAAGTGTGTTGTATATGAACAGAGATCAGCTTGAAGAGTTGAGAGTGAAGCCACTTTTGACTTCTTCTGCTTCAAAGAGGACTCTTATGCCTGCTTTGAATATGAGGCTTTGGTATGCGCCTCATTTGGAGTTACCTGATGGGGTTGTCTTGAAAGGTGCTACTCTTGTTGTTATAAGGTCAAGTGAGATATCAACTACAACTGCTAAGAAGGAAGGATCTGATTAGTCTGTAAAATATTGTGATGCGAATTTGTAAATAGTCTGATTTAGTCCCTTAAATAATTATAAGATTTCATTTTAATCCTTTGATAAAATTGATGGCTCACTATATAAAATAAATATTTATTTATCCTTTTGTTGAGTCATTAACAATTGGCAAGCCACATTGGTATTTACCAGCATTTTAACATATGAACTAACAAAAGAGATCAAATAGATTAACAGAAGTAATATTATGAGACCAAACTGAAACAATTTTTTATTGAGGGACTAAATTATAACTCATAATTAATTTATTGAACTTACAGACTAATTATACCTATAATTTATAAAACATTTTTCATTAAATGTTTCTTTGGTTTTCCATTAGTGTCATAGATAGATGGGAAACTCCAACTACAACTTCATTTCACATACAATCACTCTCATTATATTATTGGATATGTTTTACAAGATCGCATCACAACAATAATATTATCTTTGCAAGTTATAAATGTTAGTCTCCGTTAATAAACAATGAGATTACATTGAAAAATAAGTAAAAAATTGAATTAAATCTTTTGCTATTTCTAAATTTCCAAACAAAATAGCACAATATTTTTTTAAGCAAATTCATTGAAATGAGATTAAGGAAATCTCAAACTAACGACAATAACCGACAATCCAAAAATCAATTACAAAAAATAAAAATAAGACTTGAACCAATCATACAAACTACAAAATAACTTAAAAGGACTATCCAAAATCAAATCATTCCAAAAAGAAACAATAGTATCGAAAACTATGTTGTCTATATTACAAATATTATCATTAAACATAATATTATTTATAGCCTTTCAAATGTTCCAACACGTATAAAACCAAATAGAATTGAGCTTACCCTCCTTACAACACCCAAGAACACGTGTATTCCAAGTGTTAGCATGGATATTTAAATCTGACTCTAGTATATAATCAATTCCACCCATTCAAAAATTCTTCTCCAAATCTTTTTAAATTTTTTACAACAAAAGAACAAATGATTGACATCCTCTTCGGAGATAAAACAGAATATACATACTTTCTTGTGGACATTTTCAATGATTTTCCCTTTTTAGAATAATATTAGTGGATTGATTATACTTGTAAATGACACTGTTTTTAGAACAAGTGTTAATATAATAGTAAAAAACAATATATATATATATATATATATATATATATATATATATATATATATATATATATATATATATATATATATATATATATATATATATATATATATACTAAAAAATATTTATAATTTTTTTAAGAGTTAGATATAATAGTATGAAGGAAATTAATGAAAACATTATAAGACTTTATAAATAATAGATTAAGCTAGAGTAAGTTAGTTTGTTCAAATTCTTTTAAACTTATTAATTTAATTTATTATCTATTAAATTATAATAACATAATTAAAAATATGATTAAATTTTCTCACATTTTAATATATTCTTATAAAATAAAACTCAATAATATACCTTTCAAAATAAATATATTAAAATCAAATAATTAAATTAAAAAAATGTTGTATTGTAAAATTGAACACAATACCTTATATTAAAAAACAAAATAGATCTCATCCACATTGGCCATTAAAAAAATTAATTAATTAATTTTTAATGAAATTTTGTATGTAATAAAGGAAACATTGAAAAAAATGTTAATGGATATTTTGTCCCTTGTCATATGTGTATTTTTTGAAAAACTTCCAGTAAAAAAACTTGCATGAATTTTCCTAACGTTTGAAAATTCTCACATTTTTTACCCTCTAGAATTATTTTTTGTAAAACTAACCTTATCATATGAAAATTATTTTTGTTTGGACTCTGTCATTTTTTTTTGTAAAACTAACCCTATATGAAAATGACAAGGTTAGTTTTACAAAATAAATAATTTTACATGGTCTAAAATAATAGGATATTCGTATAACAAAGTTAGTTTTAAAAAAAACAATTTTACAAGATAAAATATGTGAGAATCTTCAAATGTTAAGGGAATCCATGCAAGTTTTTTTTACGGAAAGATTTTTCAAAAAACGCCTATATGACAGTAGGCAAAATACCTATTAACAAAAAAAAAAAGAAGGGATTACAATAAAAAAATGCATCAAGAAAAAATATTAAAGTTAGGCATTCCTAGCATACTTTATAGAAATTCCTTTTAATGTTTAAAGGGATGAAATAAAAAATAAAAGAAACCTACCATTAATATTTATGTTTATCATAAAATCGGCGCAAGAATTCATATCATTATCTTTTCTAATGGTTTAATGTTGGAGGATCCGAGGAGTATTGAAGTAGCTGCGGTGACTTTCTTCAAGCGAAAATTCCTTAAACCTCCTTCTAGGCGTCCTAAGTTGGATATGGGTGATTTACATAAACTTAGCGATCTGGACAACTAAATTAGAAGTTGACTTTTTGTTTGAAGATGTTCGTAAGGTTGTTTTCCATTGTGACAGAAACAAATCCCTCGACACTGATGGGTTTTCATTTAAATTTCTTAAGGATTGTTGGGAGACGGTAGGAGTTGATGTGTCAAATTGTGTTCCTGACTTCTTCAAGACTAATTTTCTTCCCAAATCTTTTACCTCCTTTTTTGTTGTTCTTATTCCTAAGGTGGATAACCCTCAAAGATTCAAAGGATTCCTCCATATTAGTCTCATCAGTTGTATTATTAAAATTATTTCAAAGCTATGTCTATTAGATTGAGTGGTTTCATGGATATTCTGGTCTCGCCTTCCCAAACCGCCTTTATCCAAGGAATACAAATTCTTGATGGTGTTCTTGTGGAAAATGAGATAATTGATTTGGCCAAAAGAAAAAATTGTTATTGTCTTTTTTTTAAGGTCGACTTTGCCCAAGCTTACGATTGCGTAGATTGGGAGTTTCTTAATGAGGTTCTTATCGCTAAAGGTTTTGGGCCAAGATGGCTTTGTTGGATTAAAGGGGTTGTGTTTTCTAGAAATTTCTCTATTTTGATTAATGGTAGTCTGTGTAAGGACTTTAAAGCATCAAGAGGATTAAAATAGGAAGATCCTTTATCCCCTATTCTATTTGCGATTTTTGCGGATTGCTTGGCGATGTTGGTTAGGAAAGTTGTGTCTTTGAACTTATTGGCGAATTTTATATTCAATGAGGACGAGTCTTATAATGTCCTCCAATTCGTCGATGACACTCTTTTAGTGTGTGATGGGACGTGTGATACACGATGTTGTATACACGGTGTTGGTTTGAAGGCTGATTTTATGTAAGCCGCATAAAACTTCTTATGTTGTAGGTCTGGTGTGTTACCGTTCAAATTTCTTTTCATTATTATGGGTGGAAACTAAAGGAGGATTTCATTTTGGAAACCGATTATATCGTGTTTTAAGGCTAGGATTTCTCGTTGGATTGGTAGGAATCTATCTATAGGAGGTAGAGTCACTCTCATTAATTTTGTTCTTACGAATTTACCAATTCATCCCCTCTCTTTTTTCAAAGCCCATTCGAAGATAGTAAAAGAGATTATCGCAATTCAAAAAAGGTTTCTCTGGGCTGGTTCGAAAGCTAAAAATGGCGTTGCATGGGTTAGTCGGAGTATGCTTTGCAAACCCAAAGAGGGTGGAGGGCTTGACATTAAATATGTTGGAATATTTAATAAGGCCCTTTTGGTTAAATGCCTTTGGAAATTTATTCATGACGATAACAAAATTTGGAGAACAATTATTTGTTTTAGATACGGAATGCTGACTAATAGGGCCTCTCAGTCGTGTGGTTCTGGTTCAGACTCGATTTGGATGAGAGATATTTTATTGGTCTGCTTTCCAGTTGGTGGTGTGAATTTTTGGAATTTTCTAACCCCCATTCTGGGAGAAGGCTCTAACATCCCTTTTTGGAATGTTAAGTGGGTTAGTTCAGGGATTTTTTCCATTGCCTTTTCGCAGTTGTTTGAAGAATCAAATTACAGATGCTGATCTATTTTGGATTTAGGAAACTGGATTGAAAATAGATGGTATTGGGACTTATCCTTGATTGGGAATTCTCATTTTGCTGCTACTTATATTGAATTTTGTTCAGTTGCTGGCATTTTGGAATCTTGTGTGCCTATGGTAGAGAAGAAAGACGTATGCAATTGGTCTTTAGAGTCTAACAGTGCTTTCTCCATTAAATCATTTTACAAGGCTGCTATCAGTGCGTGTGAATGTTCTTCGCTTCCTGCAACCGAACAAGTTGTTCTATAGTGTTTATGGACTTCGAACATTCCGCTGAGAATAAAAAAATTTGGGTGGAGATTGGTCCTTAATAGATTACATATTCGACTGAATCTCGCGGCGAGAGGTATAGTCGAATCCAGTCACGATAAGGTTTGTGTGCTTTGCTTCTTCGAAAATGAGGATTTATCTCACATCTTCATTTTGTGTTAAAGCAAAATTATTATGGGATAAAGTGCTGAATTGGTTAGGCTTACCCGGTTTTGTTGCGAATGATTGTTGTGACCATGCGCTTTATGGGTGTTGGGTCATGTTGGTAAGTGTAAAACCGAGACAATTGTTCTATTTGGTTTATAACTTGTTGGAGTATTTGGAATATGGGGAATATAATAATCTTTAAGGATGAGATTTGCAACATTGATATTTTATTCCATCGTATTGTTCTTTATTCGAGGAATTGGTTGACAATAGGTCCCAATAACCATCACTTGTGTCGTTTATATGTGGAATTAGTTGATGATAGGTCCTGATATGACCTGATCAGATGAGCCTTCCAAGGTCTTGGTGAATGGGCCAGAGAATGAAATGAGGAGGGGGGTGTACCTGCAAGGTGCTCCAATGCTTAAGTCAGAAGAGGTACATAATAAGGTTATCAGAGTGTAAGTTAGAATACCTGTCCCTTTGCCATGAAAGGGGTATTTATATTGAGCCCCCAGCGCTGGGCCAAGGCTCCTAATGGGCTGGATTAGCTAGGCCCAAGGAGGAGCTACCAGGGAACGCGTACGAAGCGTGAAGACCTAGACCAAGGTCTGCTCCCTGGTCCAACTGCCCCTATCCCTAAGGAGATAATATAGGGGAGTTGGGTGACGTGGTAAGTGATGTGCCGTTATGGTTCTGCCCGACATAACATAGTTGCCCGCGATGTGGGCTGATGATATGTGGGCAGAGACCATGGGACGGACAACACGTTCTTTGCCCGACACGTAGTCAGAAGGTCGAGGAGACGTTCCACGGGTGAACAGACCTTCGCCCGACATGTCTACGTGCTTGGTCGTTGGGACTTGGGCCCGACGAGAGTTGGGCCGTGCCGTGCATGAGGTCATGGCCCAGTCCAGAACAGGAGCCCCCCAAGTCGAGTCTCTGAGCTAGAGCGACGACTTATGTTGCAACTGGGGGTTCCCCGAGCTGACGGGGAAGTGTGATCGTTCGGTAGGTGAGGTTGTTATAGAGTTGTTCATGAATTCCTCTTTCGCCGGGAGTGTCGGGGATGGAAGTGATCGGTTGGTATGCACCTTCCTAGTAACAGACGAGGGTATGATGCGAGGATATGGCGTCTTGATGAGTCGGGGAGACGGACAGGTGCCCGGCGTCGTTTCAATTTCTTTTTTGGATAGACGTGTCTCAGACTTAATGGCGTCGCTTCGTTTCGTGTGCAAAGACGGCGTAGGCATAGTAGGTAATGATGACCTAGCGCGTTGGTCCACGCGCCAGGCATTATAAAAAGGGGTTGAGTAACTTCATTTCTACTTTTTTGCTCCCACGTTCACCGGAAGTTCTCCATATTCTCTCTTGTTTGCTCGTTCAACCGCCTGAACCGCCGTCTCCGCCCGTCTCCCTGCCTGAACCACCGTCCGTTGCCCGTGCGCCACCGTCTCCTTTTCAACTTCTCTATGTCAGGTATTATTTTTCCTCTGTGATTCATCATTTTCCTTTCTGTTTTCCGTCAAATGCATGTTATCTCTGTAGAAATGTGGTTAGGTTTGACTTAGGAATAGTGTAGTGGACTGTAGATGTATTGTAGATGGTAGAAAATAGGGTTAGGATCATACTGTACCGGGCAGAAATTTCATATGTCGGGCAATATTTGCATAGGCTGTATGAATTTTCTGCCCGGTAACTTAAGAACGCGCGTGTCTCTGAGTTGAGCACAGTTAGTGTTTGTCGCCGCCACGCCCTTTCACTTGACCTGCGGTGGAAGGGTGGATTTGATATGACGTCGAATTCACTCTTTCTGTCTGCGTTTCAGGTGCTACCGGGCGTTTACGACCGAGGAGGGAAGATTCTGGGTCCTCGACCGAAGATGCGACAATCGCTCGTCTCCCTGTTGGGGACGGGAGTGTCCGGGATGGTACCGAACACGCCTCCTCTTCCGGGCAGGCTGACTTCTCCTGGGTTGCGGACGAGCCTTTGGAGGAGGAATCATATTTCTGCGACGAGGCCATCTCTGCTTACGCTGTGGTCGAGAACATAAGCCGGGAAGATCCACCGAACTGGTATTGTTGCGCCCCCAAGGAAGAAGACCGCATCTGCCATCATTTCCCGGGGAAGCAGTTCACCATGTATGAATTTGCTTTCCATGAGGCGGGGATTAGACTGCCCTTCAACTCCTTCCAGATGTCGGTCTTCAAATGGCTTCGGCTGGCGCCGTCCCAACTGCATCCTAATGCTCTCGCCTTTATGCGGGCATTTGAGTTGGTCTGCCAGTTCCTCGGCATTGGTTGTACCCGGGCCCTCTTCTTCCACGTCTTCCATCTCCAGCGGTCCGGTTCCCGTGGGCGTCACAGCTGGGTCTCTTTCAAACAGCCTGTGCGCCTGTTCAAGACGTACGTGGATTCTGTTCGTCACTTCAAAGGCCGATGGTACGTGGTGATGCCGATCACCCGTGCCGCCCTTCACTCCCTGTATTATTATCAACGAAAACCAGATGGGGAGGAGACCTTGATGTCAAAGATACCGCTGAGGTGGCAGCGTGATCATTTCGACCTCTCCACGGCCCATTACCGGATCAAATACGCGATGCTCGGCACTGAGGACAGGTGTCGCTCCCGGGTTTTCATCCTAGTACAAACGCGAAAGTGGCGCGGAAAGGTTAGAGTCGCCAGCCAGACATTTTTATCCCGAATGAATGGGAAAGGTAATGTTACACAAACCTGAGGAAGAAGGAAAGGAAAAGGTCCTGCGAACCAAAGATCGGGGTTCGGGAGTCGGTTACGACCTGGGAAGGTATTAGCACCCCAGATCGTCCGTCGTACCCGACGGGATCCACGCTTGCTTGCTTGTTTCAAAGGGTGAGAAATAAGAATGCTGCTGAATAAAACCGCTAACTGGAACTGGAATTGAAATGAGAAAAGAAACTGGAATAAGAAAATGGAAGGAAAGGGGGAAATGTAGGGAAAATAAAGAATGTGCTCGAACGGGCCCTACCCCGCTGCCTACGTACCTCATCGGGATAATGAGGATCAGAGTCGCCGTAGTTCCCCTAACCTAGGCGGGAACTATTTGTTTGTGTTTTTTACAGCTGGAACTGCGTATGTCTATGCTCAGGTGTTGCAGGCTCGTCTGGTACGAGTGCGTTTACCGTCTTGCATGCGAGACAAGTCGTCGCGAGTTCGCGTTGAGAGTGAATGAGATGAGAAGAGAAGTTCCCGCAGGATAGTCGTTTATTGTTTGTTTTTGTCTTTTATGAGAAGTGTTTTGAATTTTGTTTGTGAACGGTCTTGTACTAAGACCTATCCATCGCGGGGAGCATTTACACCTCGCCCCGAAACAGGACGCGTATAAGCACTCCGCAACAAAGTCTCATGTCGTACAAGAACGTTCGATTTTTATTGAGTGTTTTATTATTTTTCTTTATGAGATGAGAAAGAAAGACTCAAGTGGAAAAAGGACAAACTAAGGGGACTAAGACACACCCTAATTTTTATTGATTTATTTACAAGGGAGATCCTATGGTTAATGAGGTATTCTAATCCTAATAAAGAAAAGGAAAGGAAGAAAAGAGAGTTAGAAACTAACTTACTTCCTAAGGAAGTTAAGTTGTCTCTAAAGAAAGGGAAAACCTATAAGCAAGCACCAAGTGCTAAGGAAAACACATTTAGAATGCATAAAAGATAGGAATGAAGTGAGGCTTACCTCAATCTTCCCCCCTACAAAACAAATATTAGCATGACAATGCATATTGAAAGTAAAATCGAAGCATGAAAGCGATTAAGTACCATAAACATCCTAGAATGGAACTAGGGTTCAAAATAAGACCTAAGTCTAAAGGTGAAGGTACCTAAAGGTCACATGACTTCTAAAGTCAGTAGCTACATGATATAGGTCCCTAAGTATGCTAGGATATCTCACAAGATCAAACTATGTCAAACTATGTACAAAAAGTTCACCTAAGTTCACATAAATGCAAATTAGGGTTTATGGATGAAGTATGAATGCGTATGGCTTACAAGCATGAATTAATACATGAAATGAACATCAAATTCAGTAGTGAATGCTTATGAAGATGGATGAGTGAATATACAATCATGGATTCAATGGATTAGGCATATGGAGCAATGAGAAGAAGATATGAGAAGAAACGAACAAAAATCGCATAAGATCGCACATGATGAAAGTTAAGGAAGAATGGCATGTGAATATGAATGAAATGATTATGGGTCAGTAGCATACAAGGTATGAGATGCACTTAGAATGCATGAATAGGCATTAATGATATCCATATAATTCATGTTGTTATTTAGAGGAGAAGAGAATCTATTTTAGGTTAAAGTTAGTTCACATAAGTATGCATTTTAAAACACTAAAACAAACCAAATGAGTATGATTCAAATAGTGACATATAACTGGAATTAAAGACATACAAATGACCTATAATCAACTCCTAAAATTTACCAAAAATCCCCTCAAGAAAATGGCATGAATGCCTTCTTAACATTTAGGTTATGCGACACATAAACACATGAATCAACCTAAGATCTAGGTGACATGGAAAAATAGCAAAAAGCCTTACAAAATTATGAAATTAAATACCTGGAATAATAAATTCATTATCCCACATGGTCCAAAAGGATTCCTTAAAATTATGCACCAAAATGCCAAAACAATTACTTAACTAGCAAGGTAGCAATGAACGATCACCCAAAAAACGACTCCACAAAGTGGATCAAAAAGGGCATCTAAAATTATGAAAAAAATGCCTAAGGAGCATCAAAATGTCACAAATTACAGTAATTAATCATACACAAAAAATAGGTCTCACACCTATGGGTAAAAATCGATTTCGGTCCCTTATGCCAAAACCTTCCTTTTTGGGATAGCTTGTGATCTAAAATCCAAATAAAATATTGAAACCATCCAAATATGGAAACAAAAAATATGACAAATTAATTAAGAGGATGAGGATCACTCATGAATTTTTCCAGAATTTTATCATACCTAAATCTATTTTTAAAAAATGCGACGAAACGGGCACAAAAGTGGATTTTAAGGGGAAGTGAAAAGAATTGATCCTAATGGTTCGTAACCTAATCCCTAAGTTCCGAAATCGATACATATCATCAAAAATCACAAATAAATCCAATGCCTCAGGTGGGAGGGCTCAATATGCACCTTAATTTATATGATCCTAAGTCGCATACAACTAGAATGATGCATTAAAGTAGAGAATCGAGATTACTTACTTGGTCGAAGTGTCGATTCTTTCACATAAAAGAAATCCAAAAAAACTTCAAGTCAAGCCTTGTAATCTCCCATGAGTAAAATAAATGCTCATCTTCCATAATTGCTTTGTGAAGATCCCCCATAATCGAAACAAAAACAACGACACAAAATATCATTTGAATCCAAAGGTATCCCACAAATAAAGTGGAATACCAACCAAACAACCGTCGTTAAGATCTTTGCGAGAACTTTGCATGAACTCAACAAACACATTAGAAACCAAAAAGAGGTGCAACCGGAAGTTGCACCTATGCCTCACAACTCCAAATCAAGTAGAAATATGAATATACGAGTCATGGACATGCATTGAAATTTACGTTTCAAAACGGGGCAGCACTTATGCTCTAACATAAACAACATGCAAACTCAAACCGGAATCGAACAAATTTACATGCAATGAATGACAAATGATCAACAAACATATATACAAGTCAAAACAAGATCAATGCATCAAAATCGCACCAAACCGAACTTAAAAAGCCTTAAAACGAAAAAACGCGTCAAAAATCACCGACTCGGAATTGAACGAAAATCGCATGGTAACTTGCAAACGTGCCAACGGATTCAAATATGCAATCGGTTTTTGAAAATTCTGCTTGGAAGTGATACTTTTTGGCCGATTTCGTCGGCTGGCAGTAGCAAAATAGCCGGAAAAAATTGTCCGAAATCGACTAAAAAGTTCACCAATGGCTCCGAAATAATCAACAAAGTCAATTTACACTATTCACATTCGCGAAAATGCGCTACGGTTAGGAAGTTATGACCAAAACATATTCTCGACACGCGACATATGAACAACATCAACAATTAAGCTTCAACCTATCCTATTCCGAATTTACACAATGAAACAAACATGAATTCAAAAGTCAAGCACTTCAATCAATATCAAGTCACAATAATTAACTCTCTTAAGAATTTTGTCAAACACCTAACATGCATCGATTATTCTATGTCAATTTTAACAATCATTTCCAATTATGCATAACAACAATTATTAGGATCAATTAATCAAGCATCAATCAACAACCACATCAAGAATCAATGCACATAATCTCCACAATATTAATTCAACTTCAAAATTCAATTCAAGAAACAATGCAACAATTATTCATGAATTAAAGTTTAAGAAGCTTACCGAATGAAGAATCGACGAAGAAATTGTAAATCCGAAGGAAGTGAGACGCGATCATGAATGGAGGAGAGAGGGAGAGGTTGCGTGGCTATCGGCGGTGGAAGATGGTGGTCGCACGGTGGTGAAGTTGATCGGAGGTGGTGGTTCGTGGCGGCTCGGCTACCGGAAGCTTGATCGGAATTGTTGTGTTCTTGAGTTCTTGATGAAGTTGTTGTTGTGTTCTTGAGAAAGAATTGAGAGAATGAACTTTGATCCTTTAGAGAGAGTTTGTGAGAGTTTTTTGGTGTTTGTAAATTATGATTGAAGTTATGAGACAAATTGTGGGTCAAAAGAATATATAGTGGAGTGTAAAATGAAAGGTAAAAGGTAGAATTTCGGCTTAAGTGAAAATAACAATATCTTCGGCAAGAAATTTCGACTCTGAGCCTTCCACAATATCGTCCGCCTCTGAATCACAGTTGCAACACAAAAATAACGGACGTCATACGATCAAAATCGAGTGCGATCGATACGTTTAAGCTGCAAGACGTCACTGAATAAGTTGTTTTTTCGGCTTATTTGGTGTCCGCTACTCGAAAATGTGACAAGGTCAACCTCTTTGGAGCATAATCTCGACTCGACTTTGTCATCAAAGTTGTAGATCTATGAGTCAGTGACCTGGTGTTAAAATCTAAGCTCAACCGAACAAACGACGAGGGAGATATGAATTTTCTCGTGAAACCACTTTCAGCATTTTTCTTCGGTTCAGCACTTCAGTTTTGTGAAATAAACCAAAACGACAATCTTTGGAGCACCGTTTGATCTCACTTTTGTATTTGAAATTGAAGAGGATAAAATTTGTGAACCAACGCTTCAAGAATGGGTGATATCCGATGAAAATTGACCGAGTTATGAATTTTACAAAATCTGACAGACAGTGCACTGCATCAAAGAACCTTACTGGTAATTCGCATTTTCGAGATCCTTCCGCTCGGACCTAACCCAAACTGAATTCACATAATGAAGATAACATCTAAACGGAATTTTAGGCACCAAAACAACATCAATTCGATGAACGAGCCAAGAGTTATGAATTTTTTAGTGTTCAAAACTCACCGGTTCAGCACTGTTTTTTACTATGTCGACTCTAAAGACTCGCACATTCTGAGATCTTCTTCAAAGAATTAGTTCTCGGCCAAAACCCAAAAGTTAGAAAGGATATCAAGACGGAACTTTTGGCATATGAATCTCTCAGACATGTTGACCCAATCAGAAGTTACGAACTCTTGAATACCGCTAGCACAGTTAATCGGCGAAATCGAAATTTCAAAAACAAATAATTCTCGCCATTTTCCTTGATGAATTGGCCTCCGAGCCGAACACAAAAGTTGTAGAGAATACCGAAATAGTCTAAACTATTGAGTTTCAAGCCAAAATGAGTTTCCGAGCATAAGTTACAACTTTTGCAAACTGCACCATAAAACTGATATTCTGCTTAAACTCCTTTGAATCAACCGAGAACTTTTGGTTTCTTCTAAGATTATTGTGCACGTGCCGCATGAAGAAATAAAGGCCAGTCGCAACCTGTGAAAGCTCAAATGGAGATGTATGTTCATGTATGTTTATGATGCAATTGTGATCTAAATGCAATGCAATGTATGAAAGGATATGCTAAATGGCATGAAAATGAGAGGGCAAATTTTGAGGTATTACAACAGGCTCGCGTATAAGAAGCTGGTTGATTACGTGCAGAGCTTCAGTTTGGGGTTCTGGGCGAATCGACAGGGCGTGCCCTATCTGGATGAGGCCGGGGAGCTAATCACCGAGACGCGCTACATCAATACCAAGGCTCTGCTCGAGTGTGATACCGAGGAGGAGGCTCTAGCATTATTGAGTAGGAAGACTTTGTTTAGTCTTTTATTTTTGTTTATGTTTTCGCTCGCTAATGTCTGTGTGTATTCTTTTGCAGGTGCCATGCCCAGTACACGTGACCGAGTCTTGAAGCTGGCGAACCAGGCCGGTGCAGCTGACCGGGTGCCCAAGAAGAAGAAGAAGACTGTGGTCCGTGTCTTGGAGACCGCTGGTGATGCTGGGGCCGGTCCTTCGAATGTGGCGAGCGTGACTCCTTCCTCTCCTCCTCGGGCGATAGATATACCTGACAGCCCGCCGCCATCTGCCTCTCCCCTCCACAAACGGAAGCGTCCGTCGGGGACTCTTTCAAGGTCGTCGCTGGGAAGTCCGGGTGGACCGGGCAGCTATCTGCTACCTCCTTGCTATGTGGAACGGTCGTTCTTCAAGGCCGAGGAGGCGATTGCTGTGCCGGCGCCCGAGGCCAAGGCTATTTTGGATCAAGACGCTGGTGCTCGACGCAAAGATCTGGCTAGGGACATTGCCGCTGTCATCCGGGTGATGGAGACGACCATGGTCTTGACCGACACTTCGGTCTCCACTGCCTCGCTGGAGGATGCTCTTTTGCAGGTCCGGTCGGAGAAGGACAAACTGTCCAAAGACCTGTCGGACTACAAAGAGGAGCATCAGCTGCAGGAAGGGCTGAGCCAGAAGCTGGATGAGGTGGAGAAGGAGCGGGACCAGTTGAAGGCTGCTAAGGCGAGCTTGGAAGAGCAGGTGGCCGATCATCAAAAGTTGACCGAGGACAATGTTGGCCTGAGGGCTCAGATTGAATCTCTCAAAGAAAAGGTCTGTTCTCTGGCCGACGAGACCGAGGAGGAACGTGCCCTTGGTTCGCGCGGTGAGCTGCTGGGGCATATCCGCTCGCTCAACCAAGACCTTGTGGCCGTTTTCAAAGAGGGTTTCGACAATGCTGTCGAACAACTTGGGCTTCTGAACCCCGAGTTGGTGACAGCGGGGTCGGCCCATAACTACTGTGTCAGGGATGGTGAGATCGTCTGCCCGTTCGAAGCGGAGGAAGAGCTGGGGGGTGAGGAAGAGGAGGAGGAAGAAGAAGTGCTCCGAGCGGAGTCTTAATTATGTAATTTTAATTTGTAGTTTTGTTATGGCCTGCGTGCCCGTTATATATTTTGGCCTTCGGGCATTTGTAATATGGCCTTCGGGCATACTTGGCTTCGGCCGTTGTTATTGTTTTTAATGTATGAATGTTTTGTTGTCATTCATTGTGTTCGTTTATGTTTGATATTTGCTTTTATGAATTCGTACTCTGCTCGACCTAGGTAATCTCCTCGGTTTAGGGAACCGACGAAGTGCCGGGCTTGGTGCCCGTTGGGATCGAAGCCCGGGTTCGTTGTATGAGCCCCGGTCTCGAGGCTTGGGCTTTCCCATCGCGAGATGGGTTTCTGCCTGTCCTGGTACTTCGACGTTGAGTCTTGGTCAAGATCCCACTCGTCGGGGAGGGTTGTGTTCGCTATGTGACCCCGGCTCGTTCCCGGGTCTCGCGGTTCCTCTCTGGGGTTTTGGAGACGAAGAGCGTGGTCGTACCACCCACGTTTCCCCGTGATACATTTAGCTGTAATATTGTCTAAGTTTTTCTGCGTTCCATGGTCGAGCGAGTTGTTCCCCTTGTAGGTTTTCTAGGTAATAGGCCCCGTTGCTCGTCTTGTCGCGGACGCGGTAGGGGCCTTCCCAGTTGGCTGCCAGCTTTCCCTCTCTTGGGTTTTTCTGGTTTCTTCTGAGGACCAGGGTGCCGACCTGGAACTCTCTTCTTATGACCTTCGCGTCGTGGCGTAGTGCTATTTTTTGTTTGAGGGTCGTTTCCCTGAGGGCTGCTTCGGAACGAATCTCCTCGACTAGGTCGAGCTCGTCTCTAAGGGTTTCGTCGTTCATTTCCTCGTCTAGGGGTTCCTCTATCCTCCTCGTTGGTGCCCGTATTTCCACCGGGATGACTGCTTCGGTGCCGTAAGTCAGTCGGAACGGGGTTTCCCCGGTGGTAGAATGTGGTGTTGTGCGGTAAGCCCATAGGACACTATGTAGCTCCTCGACCCATGCCCTCTTCGCCTCGCCGAGCCTGCGCTTAAGGCCACGTAAGATTACTCTGTTGGCCGCCTCTGCTTGCCCGTTCGTCTGTGGATGTTCGACAGACGTGAAATGCTGTTTAGTGCCTAGGCTGGCGACGAAGTCCTGGAATCCTCCGTCCGTGAATTGTGTCCCGTTATCCGTGACAAGTGCCTGGGGTATGCCGAACCGAGCGAGGATGTTGCGTTTAAAGAACCGGAGAATGTTCTGCGCGGTTATTTTAGCCAGTGCCTCCGCTTCGATCCATTTGGTAAAGTAATCCACCCCGACGATGAGGTATTTATTCTGGTATGATTCGGTGACGAAGGGTCCGAGGATGTCCATGCCCCACCACGCGAAGGGCCACGGGGAAGATAGTGATTTTAGGTCGTTCGGGGGTGCGAGGTGCATGTCGGCGTGTCGTTGGCATTTGTCACACCTTTTGACGTGCTCCTTTGAATCGCTTTGCATGGTCGGCCAGTAGTAACCTACTCGAAGGGCCTTTCTTGCGAGCGATCGCCCGCCGAGGTGCTTAGCGTTGATTCCCCGGTGTATCTCTCCAAGTATGTCGGGGACTTTCTCTTCCTCGACACATTTAAGTAACGGGATGGAGAATCCTCTCCTGTAGAGCTTACCTTCGAGGAGTACGTACGAGCACGCTCGTCGTTTGACAGTGGCCGCCTCTTTCGGGTCAGTTGGGAGTTCGTCTCGTGTGAGGTAGTTGTAGATGGGCGTCATCCAACAGTGAACATCCCCGATAGTGTTGACCTCGAATGGAGGAGGTAGTTTGTCAATGCTAGGTCGAGGGAGGATTTCTTGAATTACTGATTTATTCCCACCCTTTTTCCTCGTGCTGGCTAGTTTCGAGAGGATGTCTGCCCGTGTGTTGTGCTCGCGTGGTATGTGTTGAACTTCCCACTTTTCAAATTTATCAAGTTTTTCTTTGACGAGGGACAAGTACTCGACGAGGTTGTCGTTCTTGGTTTGGTATTCTCCTCGCACTTGTGAGGCCACGAGCTGGGAGTCTGTGGATATTGTCACTTCTTTTGCTCCCAGGTCCTCGGCTAACCTCAGGCCTGCGATAAAAGCCTCGTATTCGGCTTGGTTGTTCGACGTCGGGAAAGCCAGTGCTAATGAAACCTCGATCAGGATCCCATCCTCGTTCTCGAGGATGATCCCGGCTCCGCTGCCTGACGAGCTAGAGGCGCCGTCGACGAAGATCGTCCATTTGTGGGCGCCCTCTGCTGGTGTCGGGCTATGGGTCATTTCTGCGACGAAGTCGGCCAGTGCCTGTGCCTTCAAGGCTTTCCTGCTTTCGTATTGTATGTCGAATTCGGAGAGTTCTATCGACCACTTGAGCATTCTCCCGGCCATATCTGGTCGTCCGAGCAGCTGTTTGATTGGCTGGTCGGTTCTCACCTTTATTGTGTGTGCGAGGAAGTAATATCGTAGTCTCCTTGCCGCATTGATGAGGGCCAGGGCAACCTTTTCGATTTGCTGATATCGGAGCTCGGGGCCTTGGAGTGTTTTGCTCGTAAAATAGATGGGCTTTTGTCCCTCGTCGGTCTCTCTTATTAGAACGGTGCTGACGGCCTCGGTCGCCACGGACAGATATAGGTATAAGGTTTCCTTTTCTAATGGTCGTGATAGGACCGGGGGTTCGGATAGAACCTTCTTTAGATGGAGTAATGCTTGCTCGCATTCGTCGGTCCAGTCGAAGATAGCCTCCTTGCGAAGGAGTCTGAAGAATGGTAATGCGTGCTGGGCGGATTTGGCGATAAAACGGGAGAGTGAGGCGAGCACTCCATTGAGGGATTGGATCGATTTCTTGGTCCTCGGGGTCGGGAATTCCGAAAATGCCCGGCATTTGTCGGGGTTGGCCTCGATTCCTCTTTCGGTGAGGTAGAACCCGAGGAACTTTCCTGCCCGTACCCCGAACGTGCATTTTTCGGGATTGAACCTCATTCTGCACTGCCTCGCCTGTTCGAACACTTTGGTTAGATGTCGAGCATGGGTACTCTCCTCGTGTGATTTGACGATCATGTCGTCCATGTATACTTCGAGCATGTCCCCTATTTCATCCTTGAAGACTTTGTTCATCATGCGTTGGTACGTAGCACCAGCGTTCTTGAGCCCGAACGGCATGACGTTGTAATAGTAATTGCCCGTTGGGGTCATGAATGTTGTGTGTCTCTTGTCTGTGGGCGACATAGGGATTTGATTGTATCCACTATATGCGTCCATGAAGGACAAGAGTTTAAAACCTGCAGAATTGTCGACGAGCATATCTATATTAGGGAGGGGGAAAGCATCTTTCGGGCAAGCCCTATTAAGATCAGTATAATCAACACACATACGCCATTTTCCATTATTTTTCTTAACGAGGGCTACATTAGAGAGCCAGGTTGTGTACTGGGCTTCAGAAATAAAATTTGCCTCTAAGAGGTCTTTTACAGCTCGTTCGGCAGCCTCTGCCTTTTCGGGCGACTGTTTGCGCCTACGCTGTGCTATGGGCTTGGCTGCCCGGTCTAAAGCTAGCTTGTGACACACGATCTCAGGATCCAGTCCGGGCATTTCTGCGGCATTCCACGCGAAGAGGTCAGAATTCTCTTTGAGGCATGCCACGAGCTTCTCCCTTGTTTCCTCGGGCAATCCCTTGCCTATCTTCACTGTCCTTTCTGGATCGTCCCCGAGGGGAATGAGCTCGAACTCTCCGTCGGGGATTGGTCGGACCGGGTGTTCGAGAGATCTTTCCTTGGTGGACTTCCCTTCTTCGGTTTCGTCTAGCCCAATACGACAGTCGAGGTCGATGGCGTTAACTCCCCGGGGAGGGTCTTCGGTCCTGAGCTTTTTGTTGCTGGAACTGTTCTTTGTGCTAATCACGGCCTGTCCTTTTACTGCAGCGTCGTAGCATCGCCGGACAGCTTCGATGTCGCCGTGGATGGTGACCACGCGGCCCAATTTGGTGTAGTATTTCATCTTCAGGTGGACGGTGGACGGGACCGCAGTAAGTTCAGCCAGTGTTGGGCGTCCAAAGATGCAATTGTACAGGGACGGGCAGTCTACGACCAGGAATTGGATTTTGATTTCCCTGGCCGTTTCTTGCTCCCCAAAGGTGACGAGGAGATCGACATACCCCCACGGCCTAGTCGTTGCTCCATTGAATCCTTGGAGGTCGGATCCGACGTAGGGGGCCAGGTTGGTTTTGTCTAATTTCAGAGTATTGAAGAGGTGGACGTACATGATATCCACTGAGCTGCCTTGATCGACTAGGATGCGTCGGACGTCGAACTGGGCCATCTTTGCTCTGATCAATAGTGGGATGCCCGAGTTCGGGGATCCGCCCGGGAGTTCCTCCAGGAAAAAGGATATCGGGTTGGATTTTCCCCGGTACTTTGTCAATGTCGCCTTTTGCTCGGGGGCGGTTAATAGGAGTTCGTCGAACTTGCGTTTGACTGAGAGGGCAGCGGTTTCGCCATTAACTCCCCCACCTGATATTACCAGTGCGGTTGGGAAGTCCTCCCAAGGGCTGAGTGCAGCGATTCTTCCTTCGGGCAGTGGCTCGGGGAGGAAGAAATCTTCCGGGCGTGACACGCAGAGGGCCACTTGGTATGGAGAGTTGTCGGGGGGCGTTTCTATTCGGGGTCTCTTCTTCTCTGCCTCGTCGTGTCTGGGGGTTTCGTTCTTCCTCGTATACTGCTTTAGGTGCCCCTCTTGGATTAAAATCTCTATTGCATCCTTCAGATAGACGCAGTCTTCGGTCACATGCCCGTGACTTCTGTGGAACCGACAATATTTAGATTTGTCGGTGTGAGGCTTTGGCGCAGATGGTTTTGGGAACCTGACTCTGCCCTGTTTGAATTCAAAGTTGATGCATTCTGCGAGGATGCGCTCTCGAGGAGCTGTCAGTAAGGTGTACTCGCT
Source organism: Lathyrus aphaca (assembly GCA_963966055.1). Taxonomy (NCBI): domain Eukaryota; kingdom Viridiplantae; phylum Streptophyta; class Magnoliopsida; order Fabales; family Fabaceae; genus Lathyrus; species Lathyrus aphaca. Next base: position 688,783,168 of record OZ014519.1, on the reverse strand, counting down.
ATATCGGCCCGCAGGACCCCTTCCTTCTCGGAGCTCGCGAGGTCTTTCCTCTCTTCGCCTGTCCCCGTTGCGACGGGGGACGCTCGGGTCCTCGCGTCTGGAGTGCTCGGTGTCCCCAGCATTACGTCCGCTGCGGGCATTGTGTGCCACCTGTTTTTCTTCGTATCTAATGTAGGCCTGGGCCTTGTGCAGAAGTTCGTTCAGTGTGCGGGGAGGCTCGATCCCGACGGCTCTGCTCAGCTCACTACCGGGCAAGAGTCCTCTTTCGAGGAGGTACTTTTTCATGTGTTCGGTGGTATCCACCTCGACAGCTTCTTGGTTGAATCGCTCGATGTACGAGCGCAGCGTCTCATTCTTCTTTTGCACTATGGCTTCAAGGGTCGCCTCGGTCTTGGGGTGACGACGGGAAGCCGTGAAGTGCCTGGTGAACATGGACCTCATGACTCTCCATGATGTAATGGATTCGGGAGCCAAGCTTTTGTACCAGGCCATGGCTCCTTTCCTGAGGGTCGTTGAAAACAGCCGGCATTTGAGATGCCCGGTGATGTCATTGCGGTAGTTGAGCATCGCGTTGACGTTGTCGACGTGATCGTCGAGATCGGTAGTCCCGTCGTACACAGCTAGATTGGGCGGTTTCTCCATGCCTTTGGGAAGCGGGGCTTCCATTATTGCCCGAGACAGGGGACAGTGCAGGTCTTCCTCGTCGCTCCTTAATGGGGATAGTTCATTGTTGTCGGGGCTGCGCCTGCGCCTTGGTGATGTTCCCGCTCGACCATTGTCCCGACGAGCGCGTGCCCTGCTGACGTGAGGTTCTGGAGAACGACGTCCTCGCTTCTTTGTTGGTTCTGGACGTTGCTGTGTCCTCCTCTCCTGCTGGGGCCGGGCCTCTTGTCGCTCGGCTTCGAGGGCCATGATTCGTTCGTGCTGCTGATAAAGCATAGAACCGGCCTGATTGAGGGCATTTACCATGGCAATCATTGTGGCGTCTCCTTCAACGGGAACGGGGATGGGATGAAATGTCTCTGCCCCTAGATTTTGAGCGTGAGGGGCATCCCCGTTATTTTGGGGTTCTGGAGACGGGGTGGCTGGATGACCGTCTCGAGCGTCTGCTTCATGGGATGGCGGGCCGTCGTCCGTAGTGTAGTCGACGAGGGGACGGCTGCGCTCGCTAGGTTGTTCTCCGGCCATGTTGGAAGGACAGAAATAAATGAGCTTTTGATCCTCTGTTGATAAAGATGGGGATAGCTAGTTTCCCACAGACGGCGCCACTGATCTGACCTGATCAGATGAGCCTTCCAAGGTCTTGGTGAATGGGCCAGAGAATGAAATGAGGAGGGGGGTGTACCTGCAAGGTGCTCCAATGCTTAAGTCAGAAGAGGTACATAATAAGGTTATCAGAGTGTAAGTTAGAATACCTGTCCCTTTGCCATGAAAGGGGTATTTATATTGAGCCCCCAGCGCTGGGCCAAGGCTCCTAATAGGCTGGATTAGCTAGGCCCAAGGAGGAGCTGCCAGGGAACGCGTACGAAGCGTGAAGACCTAGACCAAGGTCTGCTCCCTGGTCCAACTGCCCCTATCCCTAAGGAGATAATATAGGGGAGTTGGGTGACGTGGTAAGTGATGTGCCGTTATGGTTCTGCCCGACATAACATAGTTGCCCGCGATGTGGGCTGATGATATGTGGGCAGAGACCATGGGACGGACAACACGTTCTTTGCCCGACACGTAGTCAGAAGGTCGAGGAGACGTTCCACGGGTGAACAGACCTTCGCCCGACATGTCTACGTGCTTGGTCGTTGGGACTTGGGCCCGACGAGAGTTGGGCCGTGCCGTGCATGAGGTCATGGCCCAGTCCAGAACAGGTCCTAATAACTGTCATTTGTGTAGTTTATATGATTGGTCTAAGTTTCCTGTGGATTTTCTTTAGGATTTCTTGCTTTTTTAATGTCTTTGATTGGTGATTGTATTGGGTTGGAGAATCCCTCTATTCTCCTTTTAATATAATCTTTCCCTATAAAAAAAATATTCCAATAAACTTTGCATTTCCAAAGGACTTAAAAGGCTTGGAAAAAGCTTGAACCACCAATGTTGAGTTGAATATGTTTCAATCTAAAACCTAATCCAACCTTTTTTAATATACATTTCTATGCCCTAATAATGACAACGAATTCAACAAATAAGAGGAGGATCAATGAACAAAGTCTAAGATGAAATTGCCCATTTGATCAGGAAACAACCTCTACAAGCAGTCCATTGTGATTATAGACGCTATTGCAATTACACTTAGACCAACCTAAGAAGGAGGATGTCAAATAATTTCTAAAAAGCTTTAATAACTTAGGAAAATGAATTGACCATATTAATAGCCTATTTTTTAGGAAAAAGAATTGACCATTTTATTTATTTATTTATTTTTATTTCATTTAGTATGATCGTTTGATCAATCATTTTAACGGTGGAGGTTTGGTGCAAATTAAACTTTGACACCTAGATATTTTTAATATTACTATAGTGGTTTATTGTATCTTTGTAAGGACAATTTGGTACTTTATTAACATATAGTATTTATACTTTGGTGTAACCCTTATTCTCTAGTTTTTTTCTCATTATATTGAAACTCTAAACCAAATGGTCTATTTCCTTCTCTATGTGTCTACGTGTTCACTATTTTCTATCAAGTAACTCGGTTTGATTTCGAAAACTAGTGGTCCATATATTTTCAATTAGTTGAACAATAACTGATTTATTGGAGTGTTGGTTTTAAGGTGCTATTTAATTGGAGTTTGACGCTACTGGTTGGATAATTCGGTTTGTTAATGTTTATTCTATTATTTTCATCAAGTTATTGTGTTGTGGGTGTCGCGGACGAGTTAAAATTTTCGAGTCGCCATCACATTTTTAAGGAAAATAAGTGATAAACCATAAATCCAAAAATAGAGAAGCTAGGTAAGGAGCCGGTTAAGTGGGAGGAAGGTGTTAGGCACCTCTTACCTCTATTATACCTAATAAGATCCTCTTTAGGTTTTCTAATGGTAGGTTTGTTTGTATTACATTCTTGATTAATATTCCAAAATAAATTCCAATTAAATGAAGCAAAACCCTAATTTTATTCCTAATTGTACTCGCTAGGGTTTTATAACCATATGTCTACGTATCCTCAATTTGAAAGATCAGAGTTTCGTAGTTCGTATACCCTCTACCCTCTAATCTTATTCCTAATCCTAACCCTAACCCTAATCCCAATCATAATCCTTTATTTATGCTCTCAGATGTTTGAGCTTTATCTCATACTATATCCCTTAAATATAATTTCTTAAACCCCAAGTAAGACCCCTAAATTATCCATTATAAAACCCCTAAAATCGTTTAATCAATCCCTTAAAGTAGAATCCCAAATCATTTAATCAATCCCTTAAAATTTATTAAATCTCCAAAATAATTTAAGATCCACCTCCAAAATTTAATTTATCTACCCACATTTATAATAAAGATTAATTAAATCCCCAAAATAGTATAATTTCACTCCAAAAAATATTTAATAAAGTACAATCCCAAAATTTTATTTAATCCCCTCGAAAAATAAAATTTAAATCCTAAATTTTATTTAAATCCCCAAAAATTGATGATAAATTAAATCTAAAAATATAATTCAAATTAAAAATAAAATAGAATTCCAATCCAAATGTATTCCCAAAAACCCAAGTTCAAACCCCAAAATTATATTAAAATTTAATTTAAATAAAAAAATCATGTTTAAATCTTCTTTTAAAATGACCATAAATAAAAGGGTTAAATATGCTTTTCGCCCCTATAAATATCTCACATTTCATTTTTAATCCCTATTAAAAAAAAGACATTTTTTGGTCCCTAAAACAATTTTATGCATGCAGTTTTAGTACTTGTTGTTTTCTAAAATTTTAAAAACTATTTAACTACCCCTAGACTTTTAATTTTTGAATAATTTTTTCATACGTGTTTAGATTACTATAAAATGTTTATTTACCAAATTATATAATTTTTTAAAATGAGAATAATTAAATATGAATTTTTTAAATTTCAAAAGATAATGATAAAAGTAATGAAAATATCGACTTATAAATCAAATTATGAATTCCTTTTTTTTAGGAACCTTTTATAACGTTCTAAACATATCTCCAAAAGAATTATTCAAAATACCCTTCATCCAATTCAAACTTAAACATGCTTTTGGATATATATGTAATTAACAAATCATGGCATTTTACAACTATCAGCATCCTCCCAAGAGGACATATGTCCGAACCGGATTGGCACACACATAAAAACAAAACTTCCCCCCTTTTTGTTTTGTTTTTGTACACGCAACATATTCACAGCCTTTTCCCACTTCTTCCAAACATCTCACAAACATCTTTCAAACTCTCAAATCTTGCTAACTCAAAAACTCCATTCTCTCTCCCTCTCAAGCAACTCGGATCTCTCCATCGGCAACTCAGTCCCTTCTGAAAGGTAGTTCATCTCCATTTTATCACCTATTCTTTCTCATTACTCATTCTAAGAAGAGCATTGTATGGTTCTATTTTGTAAATGTCGTGGTTGATCTTACTCATGTTATATATTTCTGTTTTGTATAAACATGTTTTGAGTTGTTTGTTATACAAACGATATGTTATACTAATTTTAATGTCATGGTTATGCTTTTGAGTTGTTTATATTCTTTTTCCATTAATTTTTTGATGCTTATAATGTCATAGTTATGCGTTTCATTTTTTCAGTCGCTTTTCATTCTTTTGGCTCACACAATAGACAGATGTTTAGTCTGCATTTCATGATGGTTCGATTTTGTATGGTTATGTTTAGTAACATTGATGGTTGATGTTACTCATGATATGTGGTTCTGATTTGTATTAAAGTCTTTTGAGTTGATGTTACTCGTCTTATACAGACCTAAGGCTATACTGACCTAAGGTGTTATCTTTTGAGTTGTATGTTATACAGATCTATGGTTATAATATTTTGAGTTGTATGTTACTCATGTCTTGCTTCTAATGTCATTGTCATGCTTTTCATGCTGATAACTTATTAATATTCTTTTATATTATTTTAGCCAAGAATGTCACGACCACCAATCCTGATCGAAGATCTGGTTCAAGGAAACCAGGTTTGGAAAATGCTTATTTGTATCGTTGATCTTTGGGTGGTCAAAGAAAAAAGCGGACTCCAACATATTGAAATGGTCATTCAGGATTCAAATGTAATACTATCCAATTATATTTTGAAATTTCTTTACAGCGTCATTTATTTACGATATGTTTAATATTGTAGGGTGACCAAATTCATGTTACAACGTGGAATCGAGACTTTAAAGATTGGTTTTCACAGCTGGCGGAGCATGAAACATATATCCTTCATAATGGATACCCTGTCGTGAATGGCGGTGCTTTCAAAGTATGCCCAAACCAGCTCAAACTCGTGTTCAATGGAGGAACTACGGTTTCTAAAATGTCGCTTCCGCAAATACCAACACACAAATTCTATTTTAAACTAATCATTGATTTTCTCACAGGTAACTTTAACAAGGATCTTGTATATGGTGATGCGCAACTAATTTTTCAAGTACACTTTTGTGTACAACAAAGTTTCGTTTCTATTCTTTTTCGATTATGCACACGTAATAATCAACATTGCTTCTTAATTTCAGATGTCATTGGTGTTCTCCAAGATGTTGTTAAGACATAAATGGGTGGTGGAGGCAAAATATCGTGTGCAAATAGGGATGGCAAAAACACCCACACCCGACGGGCCCCGCCCAGACCCGCCCCGAAATTAGGGGGGAAAACCCGGTTTGATTGGGTACGGGTGCGGGTGCGGGGAAAACCCGGTTTTTAAATACGGGTGCGTGGGCGGGGGCGGGGGGTACTAATACCCGCCCCGCACCTATCCCCGCCCCGTCCCCGGTCAGATGTAAATTACTTTAATACCATTATTTTAATTATTTAATTATTATATTTTAATACCCTTACTTTAATACCTAAATGTAAAATTAAATTTGAAGTTCTGAACGACATAACCCTTTTATTTTATCATCTACACAAAACCTAGGGTTCCTCTAACAACACTCTTCTTTATCTCTCAACACAACAAGCTACACAACGACGGCAGTGATTTTCATTTATTTATCTAATCACCGGTAGTGTATATCTTCCTTCTTATTTATTTCTTTGTTTTTCTTCATTTGATGGGGTTGTGTGTGTTTTTGGGGTTGTAGTGGTTTTCAATTTTCTATTATAGCAGTTTAATTTATGAAATAATAGATATGCTCCTGTATCTATATAGGAGTTTGTGGGTTTTTTACATGATAATAAAGATTGAGATAGAAGATAGGTAACCAAAATTATAACTTTTTCTGTCAACTGTTTCTTGTTGTCCACCTCAATTTATATAAAGGGAGTAGGAGGCTGGATTGAGTAGATCATGTGAGTGATTTTGGAAATATTAAGGAAACATAAAAATAACGAAACATATATTTCTTGAAATTTTATATTTATACTAATTTTCTCTTTCTAACAATCACGTTTTTGTTATGGTAGGTTATATAACTCTAACTAGTCAAACAAAATTCAAGGTTTATTTATGCTGATATTTTTTCTACACACAGCCTGACTGTAGTGTTTCCAAAGTAAATTTAGGGAAGAAGAAGACAACCCATTTGTTATTTTCAAGCAATCAAATTTATGTTTGAGCTGAAAAGTCTACAATATCATGCTTAAATTATTGTAAAGTAAATTTAGGGAACCTAAGCACTTAAAAGAAAACCCTTTGAGTTTCACTTATGCCTCTAATAAAGATTGAGATAGAAGATAGGTAACCAAATCCCTGTAAAAAGCATTTTCATTTTCAACATTTAGGGGCCAAATTAATTTAAAGAATGGTTGAGCCTTTAATTTTGGGGGTAGTTTTAAACAGAACTTAACCAATAATACTTTATTCTTAAAGAAAACATTATCTTGCTTTCTAAAACTACGTATTTAATATCAAGGGTTCAAATATTTGTAACAAAAAATTAAGTGCTTATTATTTAATTTGTGGAATATGGGCTGATTTTGTTTAATGTATAATCTAATAGATTATTAATGAGGAAAACTTAGTATTGTTTAATGTATAATTTAATTGAAGTTTATTTGAATTTGAATTAATTTTTTAATACACTGTAAGAATAATTTTATGATACGACCATGATCTTTTCATGGATAAACTCCATGGGATAACTAATAAATAAAATTTTAGTTAGCCTCCTTAAAAATAGCTAATTGAACTAGTGTTTAGATATAACAATTGTAGGCCATGTAGTTCTATTAGTCTTTGATATTTTGTATTATCTCTTCTAAGAAAATAATCATTGAATTTAATCTCTATACATAAATTATTAAAATAATCTTAAAGGTTTATGAATTATTGGTGTTATACCATGATTATAATATATTGTAGAATATTGACAAATTTTAGTTTATTCTTATACACAACTCAACAGGATAATTAGTCATGGAAAATGATGGTACCTCTCAAACACAATGTCCACCTATATCACAAGAAAGTACACACCAACCCACTCCTAATGAAAGTGGTAACCTTTCAGTTGATGCTTCTCTTCCTACACCAAATGATAATATGGAGGTTGATAGCCAAACAACTGTAAGTCGTCGATCAAGACATAGAAGTATTGTATGGGATCATTTTACAAAGGTCAAAGTTGAAGGAAAAGATAAGGCTAAATGTAATTATTGCTCAAAGTTGCTTAATGGATCATCAAATGATGGGACGACACATTTGAAAGGACATATGGAATGTTGTCCTAAAAAGAGGCTTTTGAAACCATCTGATAAAGGACAAACATTTCTTACTCCTAAAACCATGCAAGGTAAACATGAGTTGAGTACTGGAATTTATGATGCAGAAAATGCTAAGAAAGAGCTTGCACGTGCAATTATTTTGCATCAATATCCGCTTTCAATAGTGGATCATATTGGTTTTAGAAGATACTCAGCTTCTCTCCAACCATTATTCCAAGTTCCTTGTAGAAATACCATAAAAAAGGAGATACTCAAAGTGTACAATTTGGAGAGATCATCAACTTTGAAGTTGTTAGAAAATCTTGAAGGAAGAGTGGCCATTACTTCTGACCTATGGACCTCGAGCAATAAAAAAAAGGATATATGGCTGTCACTGCTCATTACATTGATGGCAATTGGAATTTACAAAGTCATATTTTGAGGTAAATTTAATTTCTTTCTAATAATAGGTTAATTGCATAATATATATATTAGTTTGATTGCCTATTATTTATACCAGTTTTGTGAATCCTATTATGTTAGGTTTATTTATGTTCCCGCACCTCATACTAGTGAAAAACTTTGTGGTGCAATTGTTGAATGTTTGATGGATTGGAACATTGATACAAAATTGTCTACTATCACTTTGGACAATTGTAGCACAAATGATGCAATGATTGAAAAAGTTAAGGCTAAGTTGAAACCAGAAACATTGTTAAGGGATGGGGCCTTACTTCATATGCGTTGTTGTGCACATATACTAAATTTGATAGTAAAAGAAGGGTTAGAAGTTGTGAAAGATGGGATAGAGAGGATTCGAGATAGTGTTGCATTTTAGACTGCAACACCTAAAAGGAAGGAAAGGTTTGAGGAGACATCCAAACAGTTAAAAATACCTTGCACCAAGAACTTAGTTTTAGATTGTCCCACTAGATGGAATTCTACCTATAAGATGCTTGATGTTGCTATTTTGTATGAAGATGTGTTTAATAGATTAGCAATCCGTGTAACTCAGTACACTTGTTTGCCAACAAGTTTACAATGGAAATTTGCAAAAGAGATTTGTGGAAAATTGAAATTGTTTAATTCTATCACTAAAGTGTTTTCTGGAACAAAGTATCCAACAACCAATGAATACTTTCCTAAGATTTGTCAAATTAAAGTTGCATTACTTGAGTGGATTGGATCCTCTGATGAATTGGTAAAAAGAATGGCAGAAAACATGTTGGTAAAGTTTGAAAAATATTGGAGTGTGATTCATGAAATAATGGGTGTTGCCACTGTTTTGGATTCTAGGTATAAAATTGATTTGCTTGAATATTACTATGGAGTCTTTTATGGGTGTGATGCTGATTTCCAAGTTAAGTCTATCAGACAGGTGTGCTACAAGTTGCTTTATGATTATCAATAAAAAATGACCAATGAATCTAGAAGTGAATCTCAAACGTTGGATGCTAATGATGGTAATGTTAGTAATGATGGTTTGAAAGACTTTGATTTGTATGTCATAAGAAAAAAAAGAGCTAGAACTTCATCTGTTAAAACGGAGTTGGATGTTTATTTGGATGAGGAAGTTTTACCAAGAAGTCCAGATTTTGATATTCTATTGTGGTGGAAGTTGAATGACATTAAGTATCCAACACTTCAAGCAATTGCAAGGGATGTATTAGCAATTCCTGTTTCTACTGTAGCTTCTGAATCTGCATTTAGTACAAGCGGTCATATCGTAAGCCCTCATCGAAGTCGACTTCATTGGACCACTTTAGAAGTTTTGATGTGTGCAAGAAGTTGGTTATGGAGTGCTGAGAATACTGGTACGATCTTTCTTGTTATTATTTTTTATTTTTATTTGTCAAGACTATTATTGACTATATTTGACTTTATTGATAGGTAATTTGAAATCTAACGTGGGTAATGAAAATGCTATTTTACTCACTGAAATGGAATCTGATGATGAAGGTATTATTCATACTATTTATATTTTTCTTTTGCACGATGTGTGTTTGTGGTAATATTGAAGCTTTAAGCTAGAAACATATTCTATTTGCAAGTGATATATTTCTAGATAATATTAACCGGTAGAAATATATCAATTTGCCAATATGATATAGATATACCAAATGAACTATTAGTATTGTCAATATGAATGTGTCCTTACATCATTGTATATATCTATTAAATTATTCATTAATTTTGAAACTTATAAATTTTGCATGTCTAAGTTATTTCATAAAGTTTTTTCCAACAGGGAGAAAGTAGAACACGAACATAAAAATCAGTGAGTGAATTGAATTGAGAGTTGTTATTTCTATATATTAACTTTTCCATATGAAGTGGATTACTTAATATACCTTCAGTAAATGTATCAGAGAAGATTAAAAAACAATCTGAAGCATATATATATATATATATATAATTGGAAAGGTAATATTACTGCTCTCCAATTATATCACTTTTACGATTTTATGATGGTATAATTTCTAAAAATATATCACTTTTATGTTTTAACTTCTTTTTTTCAAAACAGATGAGTTGATCAATGGCACAACTTCTATTTGCAACTCCCGCCTCGAAGATGAAGATTATTAGAAAATTTGTGATTTATTTGAAACTTTTTTTGTTATGATGATTTTGTATATTTTGTTCCATGTTGTTTGGAAAAATATTTGTAATGGTGTTTAAATATTAAATCCTATAACTATTTAGTATTTACTCAAATTAAGTGTGACTTTTGTATTTTTTTTGATGTGTTTATTGATGTTGTCTAGGTAATTTGTGAAATAAAACAAATAAGTATGTTTTAAAAAAAAAACAAGTTTTTACGGGTGGGGCGGGGGCGGGGCACCCGTTCCCCATTTGGGGGCGGGTCTGGGGGTAAATTTTTATCCCCGAACGGGTCTTGGGGCGGGGGCGGGTCTACTACATAGGAAGCGGGGGTGGGGTCGGGGCTAGCTAAACTCGCCCCCGACCCGCCCCGTTGCCACCCCTATGTGCAAACATTAATCTATGTGATGAACGTGGAAATGTAATAGAGGTTGCATTGCTGGACGATTACGCTAAAAACATCGTCAACACGTATGACACAACCAACTCTACTGGTTCTACAATTCTGACTTTGACACATTCTTGGTGTAAACAAAATCAAGGTTTTAACTCTTTTAACTCTTATATTGTATTCTACGTATAACTTAGTAAATATGTTGTCATATGTTTTTCTAACCACTACATCATATGCTCTCATATGTTTTTCTAATGACTCAATAATTCTGAAATCATGGCCATAATCAAATGACTCAAATGTTGACATACCTAGCCACATGTTTCAAGCATTTATGTTATGAGACAAAATTTGCTGATAAAAATTGTTTTCAACAGCTTCTGGATTGCCAAGCCTATCAAACGCCTGGAACAGTTCGAAGCTACATTTTAACATCGATCATCCCCAAGTTGAAGATTTCAAATCATTGTATTGTTCCACCTTAAACCTTATGCTTATTTCCTTTTGTTTACTGATATCATTACTAGAGTCACATTATACAACACAATAATCCGTTTTGCAACAGATTGGCATCAACACCGTCAAGCTCCGCTCCATCTCATTTTGTCACACAAGGCTCATAATCTGTTGCACAATATACAAACACAAGATAGACAAGCCCAAGTGAAGTAAAAATGATTCGTCAAATCTATGAACTCGGCAAGGTTTGTTCTATTGTTGTTCATGTTCTTTGTTGTGATGATTATCATGTTTACCACCACCATTATCCCATATTATATTCACAAATTTGATCCATATTCAAATAACTTGACACTGCATCCACACTCAGCTTTTTATGCTTTTGTCTTTCACTCTTAACATCTTTTCATCATCTTCATGATCGTCATTCGTACTGTTGTATTGAATTTGTATGGCATATAAGTAGCAGCTGTATTAGAAAACACCCATGAATACTGCAAGTTTTCATGTGTACTGAATTGCCACCTTCTAAATCTTTCGAATTTTATGCATTTGTTGAATTTGATTGGTAGAAAGATTGATTGTGTTAGTTTAATGTTGATTGATTGTTTAATGCATAGTAGTACTGGATTGTGTTAGTTTAATGTTGATTGATTGATTTTTCAAAGATTGATTGATTTTGCATAGTATTACTAAATGTGGAGTTAGATTTAGGGGTGGTGGCCCAATTTGTTTGTAGCTATAAATTTGTCAAAATAATTTATGACTTTTTCTTAACCTTATTTGTGTTTACAAGTTTTTGCTTGCTCTATTTATACATAAATTTTGTATTGTGTAGAAATTATCTCTCATTTTCTCTTCTATGGAAGAAACAATTTATACATAAATTTTGTATTGTGTAGAGATTAGCTTTCATTTTCTCTTCTATGGAAGAAACAATTTATACATAAACTATCGTATTGTAAGTGTTTATTGAGTCAACATATGAAGCAGTTAATTCACACACCGTCTTTGTTGCTCACCTAAAAGCTCTAGAAAGTTGTGGGGCATTTTGAAAAAATAGTAGGATTAAGAAAAATAAATAATAGAACATAGATTTTTTCTTAAGCCATGTTTAGCCTTTTAATAACTATGACTAATACATATCCGACATGTTTGGATTTGCGGCAAGTTTGACAAAATAACGTGATTTTGCAAAAGAAAGTCTTTCAAGTTTCAATAAAATCACGGTGCCACCGTGTTTAATTTAGATTCTTCACTGCATATCTAGAAGGATCTTATTTTGACATGACATTTGGATGTCATAAGAGAGCACAAGTCTGAGAATTGTGTTAATGCAAAAAATTCTTACTTTAAAATCTGTTGAAGGAAGAAAAATAAGACTTAGGGTTGTGAATTAGTATACCTTAATTTTTATTTAAAAATGCTATTCAACAGGTTCTTGGTAACAGAAATGGGTTTGGCAATTCCCTGGAGCATAACATTATTCTTGGTAATGTCTGTAACAGAAAGTATAGCTGTCAGTAACTAACAACTGAACTGTCATGCAACTGTTAACTAATCTGAATCCTTTTAATAATGTCTGTTTAAATACATACGGTGCTTACAGATACAGATTATAGCGTATGCACTCCATCACTATATAACATCCACACTAGCTGTTTATTTAAAACTAATATTGTGCAACCAATATGATATATCATTACAATATCAATAATATATTTGTTCACATCCAAATTTAATGTACTGTTTTCACCTAGATGAATCAATCATATCATGTTTGTTGCTGAAGTTTTAATGTACCATACTAGGATTGTTTTGCCACAACCATTGGTACTACCGTCCGATTTAAGGCTTCCAAATTTGGATGGTACTTTGAGACGTGTCCGAATTGCAAGGCCTCACATAAATCTCAAGGAAGGAATTTTGAATGTGCTTGTGGCGTTAAGGATGTTGAACCTGTTTCAAAGTAAGCAATCCTTATCATTACCAACTTTGCCTTCAATGATTTCGTCACCAAATTACATCACCTACTTGCTCTACTTATGTTAGGTACAAGGTTGATATTGAAGTTGAGTATGATAACCACGTCGGGTGCTTTGTGTTTTTGGATAAAGACTGTATCCCGTTTGTAAACTTGACTGCTAGGGAACAACGACAAGTCATGAAAAAGATACTCCCAATTCCAATGCTTACTCTATCTTTATCATTTAAATTGTTAGTCAACTACAATTCCTTAGCTGAATTATAATTTGCATAGGCTGGAAAGGATAACCCAAGATATATCCAACACATCTTGACTACATATTGAACAAAAATATAGCTTTTAGAATCAAGTTTCAAGCTCAATATGGTAAATTCTCAATTTTGGCTAAGCCGAGCAATTTTGGCTTCAACAATTGAGGTGATTGGTGACATTAATCAATATAACACTAATATTCTTCCAGGTACTAAATGCATTCATTCTTTTTTTAATGATACTATTGTGGTTTTTAGTATAGTTTGCATTATTTATGAATGTAATGAACTTGTGTTTTTATTTTTAGGAGAAGAAAAGGAATTCTTTAGTAGTGATTCTATTGATAGATCTGAAGTTACGAACTTTGATGCATTTGAGCACTTGACTCCTGAATTTCTTAATGCTCTAAAGACTTCCGGTTTACCTAATCATTCAATCAAGTTGAAGGTTGATGCAACTATTATGCTGATGCGGAACTTGGATCATTCTGAAGGCTTATGTAATGGAACAAGACTTACTGTAACTAGATTTGCTAATCATGTCATTGAAGCCAAAATCATTTCTGGAAAGAATTTAGGTAACATAATTTATATTCCTAGAATGTCTTTGTCACCGTCACAATTACCATGGCCTTTTAAGTTGGTTAGAAGACAATTCCCCATTATTGTTTCTTTTGCCATGACCATTAATAAATCTCAAGGACAATCTTTGGACAATGTCAGTTTATATCGACCAACAGATGTTTTTAGTCATGGTCAACTCTATGTCGCAATATCAAGAGTAAAGTCTAAAGAAGGTCTTAAGATACTTATTCATGACAAAGACAACATTGTTAAAACAACAACCACTAATGTTGTTTTCAAGGAGGTTTTTTACAATATTTAAAAGGTATACTTTATAATTTGCTTGGCTAAGTAAAATTTTGAAAGAATCTTGGTTGATTCATTATTTGACTTTGTTATATAATATTTGAGATTTTGTTTGCAGGTGGAGTTTTTCAATCCATTTTCAAGACTTTTGATGCTTTTCTAGCATTTTTTTGGACATCCCCATTTGGAGAATCATGTTTCTTTTTCTAATTGGTTTTTTGTGTGCAATATAATGTTTAGATTGCACATTTCTTTTGTTTGTTAGTTCATTACATTGATACAATTAATATATTGGATTTATTGTGACTAAATCAATTTTTCATATTGGAATAGCTTATTATTCTACAAAGTACTAATGATATGTTTATTGAAATCATGTGTAACACATAGAGTGGGAAATATGGTGTATGCATACTATTTCTTTGATTTGTTATATATTATTAGACATAATTGTTCAATAACTTTAAATGATATTGAAGTTTATTTGCAAAACACAAATGATGCTGCAATTGAATGGTGTATGCCAAGATAAACATTTACTCATGTTGTCATTATATAGTTAGCATAAATGGATTTCATTTTTTGACTAACTTTCTTAATTTCATGATTCAATGCCAAATTTTCTTTCATTTTAATTTATTTTATAATTATATCAGGTATTTTGAACTTAATTTTACATTTAATTATTGTATATCATATAAAACGATTTTACCAGTGCGGGATCACGGGTATGTTACTAGTTCAAATTAAAAATAAAATAGAATTTCAATCCAAATATATCCCCAAGAACCCAAGTTCAAACCCCAAAATTATATTAAAATTTAATTTAAATAAAAAAAAATCATGTTTAAATCTTCTTTTAAAATAACCATAAATAAAATGGTTAAATATGCTTTTGGTCCCTATAAATATCTCACCTTTTATTTTTAATCCCTATTAAAAAAATATATTTTTTGGTCCCTAAAAATTTTTTATGCATGCAATTTTAGTACTTGTTGTTTTCTAAAATTTTAAAAACTATTTAACTACCCCTAAACTTTTAATTTTTGAATAATTTTTTCATACGTGTTTAGATTACTATAAAATATTTACTTACCAAATTATATAATTTCTTAAAATGAGAATAATAAAATATGAGTTTTTTAAATTTCAAAAGATAATGATATAAGTAATGAAAATCTCGACTTATAAATCAAATTTTGAATTCCTTTTTTAGGAACTTTTTATAACATTCTAAACATATCTCCAAAAGAATTATTCAAAAATACACATTGGTTTAACAGTATGGACTAAAACTACATGCATAATGATTTTGTAGGGATCAAAACACGCGATTTTTTTATAGGGACCAAAAACAAAATTTGGTAATGTTATAGGGACCAAAAACATATTTAACTCTAAATAAAATTACAAATTAGTTTAAAATACACAAAGATATTTTATTCCCAAAAAAACCAGATTAATAAACCCTATTTATTAATGAATTTTTTTTCGTATTTTAAATAAAATAAACTAATTATTTAATAAAAGAAATTAAATAACAATGTAAATTTTAAAACTCTAAACAAACCCTAGAAAAATAAAATAATAATTTTTAAATCCCGAATCAAATTTCCCATATTTATAAATCCTAACCCTAATAAAAAATCTCCTAATAATCCACAAACCCTAATTAATACTTAAATTAAGGATTTAATTCAATTATTAATTAATTTCCCGAGAGGGGTGTATTTTTAACCTAATTAGTAATGGGCTTTCAAAAACTGGGATGTAAACATAAATCTGGGCGCAAGGCCCATCAACTAAATCCAACATTCTAGAAAGGGCTCACCATGGAGAGAGTGAATTGGTTGACTCTCTCTAGAGAGTTTGATCAATCTAACGTGCTTAGACTAAACAACCTGGTGATCGTCTGATCATCATACTAGGTCAAGGTAATGTAATCATATGGTTGTGGTGTAAAGTCAACATAAGGAACACAGAAGTCTAAAGCACCCTTAGCCCAATCGAAGTCACCAGACCACGTGGCCACGCGTCTGGCATCCTTACGCCCTCAGAAGGGTACTTAACCCTCAAACTCCTCTGATCTTCCTTATTTTCACCATTCTTTCTATCACAATAACTCTCTTTCTTTCTCTCTCTCTCTCTGCGCTCTCCCATTCTCTCAATCCTCTCATTCACTGTCTCTGACCAGTCACTCTTCTTTCCCGTCCGACCACCCAAACCTCACCATAAACCACCCCTCAACCACCCTTTAAACCTAGGTGTCTGGTTGATCTTCAACCAGAACCTGCAAAACACATGAACCCTCAAGAACACAAGTACCCTAACCTATAAAAAGAACCCTAACCCTAGTTTTAAGAACCCTAACCTACATTTTTCCAGAAACAACAATCAATCCAGATTAATGCAATAATAGTAGATCAACAATTAACAATTATAATAAATCACTATAATCATACAATAACAATAACTATTAAGAGTTAACTTACCTCTCCTGTCGGGACCGTTTAAGCTGCTCTGATTACTTCCTCTCCTTTGACTTTCTGTCTGAATTTGTCCCTCCCATTCTAATCCTCCTTTATTTGTTTTATGCAGGTAAGAAGGCTTAGCTCAAAGACTTTTAGGGTTTCGATATGAAATCCTAAGTGCTTAAAGATGAAGAGTTTTAGTGAGGGTGATGGTTATACAACAAGAACCTTAGGGCTTTGGTTTTTTCATCCCCTTTTCTGTTCTTAGGATTAGGTTTTTATAAACAATTTTTAAATCATAGGATTAAATCAGGTTTTCATTTGATAGGATTTGATTTAGGATATTTAATTCTGATTGTTGTAATCTGTTGTAAATTTTAAGCAAAATGAATGTAAATCGATTTTGTTGAATATAATTGATTCAATTTCTATTTTGATTTTCCTTTAGTTTTTGTTTTAATTTTAATTTGATTTGGATCTGATTTGATCCTCTCAATTTTCCATTCTCTACGCAAACCTATTATACCTAAGTCAACAAAAATTGACTTTTCTTAAAACAATAAAAATAATAATTTTAATAATAATAATAAAACTAATATTACATAATAAACTAATAATAATAATAATTAATAATAATAGTATCTTAAAACCCCAATAAACACATATAATTTATTTTATCTTAGAAAAACCAATTATATATATAAAATTGGTTTTTTCTAAGATAAAATAAATTATATGTGTTTAGTGAGGTTTTAAGTTACTATTATTATTAATTATTATTAATATTAGTTTATTATGTAATATTAGTTTTAAAAGGTAACCCAAAATAAAATTAAAAGATGTGCCCCCAACCCTAATAGAATTTTTAAAAGGTAACCCAAAATAAAATTAAAAATCCAATAAATAATAAAAAACCCTACTCTCTTTTTTGTAAATATATTTTTTCAAATAAAAAATAAAGAATAAACATCATTTTTTACACCCCAAAACTTTAAAATAATTTTTTTTTTTAATTTTAAGAACCTAATGTCGCTCCCGGGATTTTCATCCTAGTACAAACGCGAAAGTGGCGCGGAAAAGGTAGAGTCGCCAGCCAGACATTTTTATCCCGAACGAATGGGAAAGGTAATGTTGCACAAACCTAAGGAAGAAGGAAAGGACAAGGCCTTGCGAACCAAAGATCTAAGTTCGGGAGTCGGTTACGACCTGGGAAGGTATTAGCACCCCAGATCGTCCGTCGTACCCGACGGGATCCACGCTTGCTTATTTTGTTTCAAAGGGTAAAATAATACAATTGTTGCTGAACAAATGAACTGCTACTGGAATGGAACTGAAATGAGAAAAGGAATAAGAAAAGAGAATGGAAAAAAAGAATGGGGAAATGTAGGGAAAATAAAGAATGTGCTCGAACGGGCCCTACCCCGCTGCCTACGTACCTCATCGGGATAATGAGGATCAGAGTCGACGTAGTTCGCCTAACTAGGGGTAACAAAGGGAAATTGCTTGTGAATTAAGGCTTGACCTGCCTATGCCATTGCTCAGGTGTTGCAGGCTCGGACGACGAGTGTGTAACCATCTTGCAAAGTGACAAGTAGGAGCAAGTTCGCGTACGGAGCGAAGGAGATGAGAAAAGAATTCCCGAAGGAAAGGCGCTTATTGTTTGTTTGTGTTTTTTTAGAAAGCTTTTAGGAGTGTATCACAAGGAAGTGAACTCAAGCTCTTTTCCATGGAATGTACACTTGTCACTACATTCCAAGATGGAATAATAGAACAAGCATACTCAAGTAAGGAGAAGATCCCCAAAACTTGAACCCAAAGATTAGGGCCTAGGCTCACTAACTTGTTTACTAATTAGGTGTTTTGATTATTTACATGAAGAAGTGTTTTTTATGCTTTTCTTTATGAATAAGATACCTTGATCAGACTTGTGCATCACAAGGTAAACATGTACTATCCCAAGATGGGAAGACTACAAGCATACCTCATGGAATAAGGCTATGGATCAATGTATCATTTCAGATTTATTAAAGTGTTTTTTAGAGTTATGAGATGAGAAGAGAAAAAGAACCAAAAGGATCACAAAAGGACAAAATCCTAAAAGGGGGACTAAAACAATCCTAAGTTATTTATCATATACAAAAGGGAGATCCTATGGTTAATGAGGTATTCTAATCCTAAGAAAGAAAAGAAAAGAAGAAAATAGAACTTAGAAATCAACTTACTTCCTAAGGAAGGTAAGTTGTTTCTAAAGAAAGGGAAAACCTATAAGCAAGCACCAAGTGTTAAGGCAAAGACAATTAAAATGCATAAGAGATAGGAATGAAGTGAGGCTTACCTCAATCTTCCCCCCTACAAAACAAAAGTTAGCATGACAATGCATATTGAAAGTAAAATCAAAGCATGAAAGCGATTAAGTACCATAAACGTCCTAGAATGGAACTAGGGTTCAAAATAAGACCTAAGTCTAAAGGTGAAGGTACCTAAAGGTTACATGACTTCTAAAGTCAGTAGATACATGATATAGGTCCCTAAGGATGCTAGGATACCTCACAAGATCAAACTATGTCAAACTATGTACAAAAAGTTCACCTAAGTTCACCTAAATGCAAATTAGGACTCATGGATGAAATATGAATGCATATGGCTTACAAGCATGAATGAATACATGAAATGAACACAAAAGTCAGTAGTGAATGCTTATGAATGAGGATGAATGAATATACAATCATGGATGCAATGGATTAGGCATATGGAGCAATGAGAAGAAGATATGAGAAGAAACGAACAAAAATCGCATAAGATCGCACATGATGAAAGTTAAGGAAGAATGACATGTGAATATGCATGAAATGATTATGGTTCAGTAGCATACAAGGCATGAGATGCAATTAGAATGCATGAATAGGCATTAATGATTTCCACATAATTAATGTTATTATTTAGAGGAGAAGAAAAACTAGTTTAGGTTAAAGTTAGTTCACATAAGTATGCACTTTAAAGCACCAAAACAAACCAAATGAGTATGGTTCAAAAAATGACCTATGTCTGGAATTAAAGACATACAAATGACCTATAATCAACTCCTAAAAGCTACCAAAAAGTATTCCAAGAAAATGGCATGAATGCCTTCTTAACACTTAGGTTATGCGACACATAAACACATGAATCAACCTAGGATCTAGGTGACATGGAAAAATAGCAAAAAGCCTTTAAAAATTATGAAATTAAATCCCTGGAATGATATAGTGATTATATTACATGGTACAAAAGGATTCTACAAAATTATGCACCAAAGTGCCAAAACAAACTCCTTTATTAGCAAGGTGACAAAGCATGATCACCAAAAACAACTCCACAAAGTGGATCAAAAAGGGCACTAAAAATTATGAAAAAAATGCCTAATGAGCATCAAAATGTCACAAATTACAGTGATTAATCATACACAAAAAATAGGTCTCACACCTATGGGGAAAAATCGATTTCGGTCCCTTATGCCAAAACCTTCCTTTTTGGGACAGCTTATGATCTAAAATCCAAATAAAATATTGAAACCACCCAAATCTGGAAACAAAAAATATGAAAAATTAATTAAGAGGATAAGGATCCCTCATGAATTTTTCCAGAATTTTATCTCACTTAAAAATGTTTTTAATAATTGCGACGAAACGGGCAAAAAAGTGGATTTTAAGGGGAAGTGAAAGGAATCGATCCTAATGGTTCGTAACCTAATCCCTAAGTTCCGAAATCGATACATATCGTCAAAAATCACAAATAAATCCAATGCCTCGGGTGGGAGGGCTCAATATGCACCTTAAGTTATATGATCCTAAGTCGCATACAACTAGAATGATGCATTAAAGTAGAGAATCGAGATTACTTACTTGGTCGAAGTGCCGATTCTTTCACATAAAAGAAATCCAAAAAAAACTTCAAGCCAAGCCTTGTAATCTCCCATGAGCAAAATAAATGCTCATCTTCCATAATTGCTTTGTGAAGATCCCCCATAATCGAAACAAAAACAACGGCACAAAATATCATTTGAATCCAAAGGTATCCCACAAATAAAGTGGAATACCAACCAAACGACCGTCGTTAAGATCTTTGCGAGAACCTTGCATGAACTCAACAAACGCATTAGAAACCAAAAAGAGGTGCAACCGGAAGTTGCACCTATGTCTCACAACTCAAAATCAAATAGAAAGATGAATGTACGAGTCATGGACATGCATTGAAATTTACGTTTCAAAACGGGGCAGCACTTATGCTCTAACATAAACAACATGCAAACTCAAACCGGAATCGAACAAATTTACATGCAATGAATGGCAAATGATCAACAAACATAAGTACAAGTCAAAACAAGACCAATGCATCAAAACCGCACCAAACCGAACATAAAAAGCCTTGAAACGAAAAAACGCGTCAAAAATCATCGACTCGAAATTGAACGAAAATCGCATGGTAACTTGCAAACGTGCCAACGGATTCAAATATGCAATCGGATTTTGAAAATTCCGCTCGGAAGTGGAACTTTTTGGCCGATTTTATCGGCTGGCAGTAGTGAAGTAGCCGAAAAAAATTGTCCGAAATCGACTAAAAAGTTTACCAATGGCTCCGGAATAATCAACAAAGTCAATTTACACTATTCACATTCGCGAAAACGCGCTACGGTTAGGAAGTTATGACCAAAACGCACTTATTGACACGCGACACATGAACAACATCAACAATTAAGCTTCAACCTATCCTATTCCGAATTTACACAATGAAACAAGCATGAATTCAAAAGTCAAGCACTTCAATCAATATCAAGTCATAATAATTAGCTCTCTTAGGAATTTTGTCAAACACCTAACATTCACCGATTATTCTATGTCAACTTTACCAAGCCTTTTCAATCATGCACCACAACAATTATTAGGATAAATTAATCAAGAATCAATCAATAATAAAATTATGAATCAATGCACATAATCTCCACAAGATTAATTCAACTTCAAAATTCAATTCAAGAAACAATTCAACAATTATTCATGAATTAAAGTTTAAGAAGCTTACCGAATGAAGAATCGACGAAGAAATTGCGAATCCGAAGGAAGTGAGACGCGATCATGAACGGAGGAGAGGAGGAGAGGCCGCGCGGCTGCCGGTGGCGGAAGATGGTGGTCTTACGGTGGTGAAGTTGACCGGCGGTGGTGGTTCGTGGCGGCTCGGCTACCGGAAGCTTGATCGGAATTGTTGCGTTCTTGAGTTCTTGATGAAGTTGTTGTTGTGTTCTTGAGAAAGAATTGAGAGAATGAACTTTGATCCTTTAGAGAGAGTTTGTGAGAGTTTTTTGGTGTTTGTAAATTATGATTGAAGTTATGAGACAAATTGTGGGTCAAAAGAATATATAGTGGAGTGTAAAATGAAAGGCAAAAGTTAGAATTTCGGCTTAAGTGAAAATAACAATATCTTCGGCAAGAAATTTCGACTCTGAACCTTCCACAACATCGTCCGCCTCTGAATCACGGTTGCAATGCAAAAATAACGAACGTCATACGATCAAAATCGAGTGCGATCGATACGTTTAAGCTGCAAGACGTCACTGAATAAGTTGTTTTTTCGGCTTATTTGGTGTCCGCTACTCGAAAATGTGACGAGGTCAACCTCTTCGGAGCATAATCTCGACTCGACTTTGTCAGAAAAGTTGTAGATATATGAGTCAGTGACCTGGTGTTAAAATCTAAGCTCAACCGGACAAACGACGAGGGAGATATGAATTTTCTCGTGAAACCACTTTCAGCCTTTTTCTTCGGTTCAGCACTTCAGTTTTGTGAAATAAACCAAAACGATAATCTTTGGAGCACCGTTCAAACTCGCATTTGTCTTTGAACTTTAAGAGGATAAATTTTTTGAACCAACACTTCAAGAACGGGTGCAATCCGATGAAAATTGACCGAGTTATGAATTTTACAAAATCTGACAGACAATGCAGTGCATCAAAGAACCATATTGGTAATTCGCATTTTCGAGATCCTTCCGCTTGGACCGAACCAAAACTGAATTCACATAATGAAGATAACATCTAAACGGAATTTTAGGCACCGAAATGACATCAATTCGATAAACGATCCAAGAGTTATGAATTTTTTAGTGTTCAAAACTCACCGGTTCAGCACTGTTTTTCACTATGTCGACTCTAAAGACTCGCACATTCTGAGATCTTCTTCAAAGAATTAGTTCTCGGCCAAAACCCAAAAGTTGGAAAGGATATCAAGACGGAAATTTTGGCATATGAATCTCTCAGACATGTTGACCCAATAAGAAGTTACAAACTCTTGAATACCGCTAGCACAGTTAATCGGCGAAACCGAAATTTCAGAAACAAATAAATCCCGCCATTTTCCTTGATGAATTGGCCTCCGAGCCGAACACAAAAGTTGTAGAGAATAATGAAATGGTCTAAAATATTGAGTTTCAAGCCAAAATGAGTTTCCGAGCATAAGTTACAACTTTTGCAAACTGCACCATAAAACTGATATTCAGCTTAAACTCCTCTGAATCAAACGAGAACTTTTGGCTTCTTCTGAGATTATTGTGCACGTGCCGCATGAAGAAATAAAGGCCAGTCGCAACCTGTGAAAGCTCAAATGGAGATGTATGTTCATGTATGTTTATGATGCAATTGTGATCTAAATGCAATGCAATGTATGAAAGGATATGCTAAATGGCGTGAAAATGAGAGGGCAAATTTTGAGGTATTACAACTGCCCCTATTCAATCATCTGTTAATCTGAAAAGGACGGTAGCACGAGCTATCGACCATTCAAGATAAACTGTGATTGAATACCAAGAAGACCAGAAATTTGCACTCTGACGAAGAATGCAACACCGAGAAATAAACCCGACCAAATGACGCTTTGGTGACTGAAGGGGAGAAAAAGCAGACGAGTTTCTTCCAAGTTGAAACTGATATCTGGAATAAGAGTGCTAAGACAGACGAGTCTTCAAACAATCCTATGACGCCAGGTGCCGGACAAACGAGTCCTCAGACATTGCAAGAACTTGTAACTGAGACAGACGAGTCTTCAAAAAAATCATGTGACGCCAGGAGCTGGACAGACGAGTCCTTAAACACTTCAAGCATATAAACTGAGACAGACGAGTCTTCAAAAAAAATTCTGTGACGCCAGGAGCTGGACAGACGAGTCCTTAAAAACTTCAAGCATATAAACTGAGACAGACGAGTCTTCAAAAAAAAATCCTGTGACGCCAGGAGCTGGACAGATGAGTCCTTAACACATGAGACAGACGAGTCTTCAAAAAAAATCCTATGACGCCAGGAGCTGGACAGACGAGTCCTCAAAACAAGAGACAGACGAGTCTCCCTCGGATTTACCTGTTACGCCAGGACCGGAAATGCATTTAAGTCTGTGGGATAGACATGCAATCAAGGTAGACGAACCTTCTTCATATATTATCCGCGGATATATGGTATAAGGCAGACGAGTCTTCTGAGCACACCTGTTACGCCAGGTGCAGCAACCATAATTGGTGCTTGAGACAGACGAGCCTCCTTCGGATTTACCTGTTACGCCAGGACCGGTAACCATTTCGACATTTAATTCCCACTGTCAGGGTTCGAAACCTCTTCAATACAGACGAGTATTGGATGATCATCAAGATAACACAGACGAGTGCCATAAGTCAATGATACAGACGAGTATCAGACGATGATCTGAGAAACACAGACGAGTGCCTTAAGCAATGATACAGACGAGTATCAGCCACTGGTATAGACGAATACCAGAAATTCAAACACAGACGAGTATTTGAAGTAGTCACAGAAATATCAGGGTAAGCAGCAACTCTTCACATACAGATGTAAGCTAGCACAGACGAGTGTTGAGGATGATATAGACGAGTATCCAAGCAAAGCAGACGAGCTTTAGAACACAGACGACTCCTGGGGAATAAAAGCAGACGAGCTTCAAACAAACACAGACGAGTGCTGGACAGTTACAGATGAGTAACAACAGAGACTATATATCTAGGCACAGACGAGTGCAGCGAAGGATCCAATACCAAACACAGACGAGTGTTGGGAGATTGCAGACGAGCAACAACAAATATCATATCAGAACACGGACGAGTGTTGAGGAATTACGGACGAGCAACAACAACCAAACACAGACGAGTGTTAGAAAATTGTAGACGAACAATATCAAGGTAATCATAAGCCAATGTTGGGGGAAGGCAGACGAGCAATACCACAGAGCCAACACAGACGGGTGTTGAAAGATGCAGACGAGCAACAATAAAGCAGTAATACCAACGCTGGGGAGAACTCCGTTTAGGGATAACACAAACGAGTGTTGACAAACGCAGACGAGCGGTAGACAAATGCCTGATTGGCAGCAAGAGATACAACTCTACAGGGGAAGACAAGTCAGGAGGTTTGGACACTCAACTCTGACTGAGGTGATGAATATCTGGCTGTATCATCAAATACCTAAAAGTATGGAAACTTGGCTGGGAAATATTTCACGGACGGAGGTGAAAATCAAATATGAACTTTGTGGGGACAGGATCATCTTCGGACTTGGCTGGGGAATCAAAGGCATGGCACCGCTGAGGGAGCAAACTGCTGGGGAGGAATGACACCCCTTATACTGCTGAGAATTGCCCCTGTCTGAAGGGAAACTTCTGCTTGGGGATGATACCCACCTTCTGCTACCTTGCTGGGAGAAATTTCAGCTTCCACTTTACTGAGGATGATAGATAATGTCAATGATAAAGCTTCCCGCTGAAGATAAGAGCTCAAGTTGCCACTTGCTGGGATAAGAGATAAATCCTCTCATGTTGGGAATGAGAGATGTAAGGCGTCTCATTCTGGGGATAAGAGACGATGATATCCTTCTGCTCCAGAAGTAACCTTCCATTTATCGCACTACTGGAGAAGGAATTGTCTAATGAGACTTGCTAAGGAATTCTAATCAATGAAGTCCGCCGACGAAACAACTCTTGAAGTACTGTGCCGACAATGGCTTTGCCCCTAGCCCTGGGTTGCTAGGTTGCCGACTAATCATGAGTGAACAATGATTCTTTGCAATTTTCAACTCGCCTCAGATTAAGGTCCATCGGAAGAAAATGTCTCAAGAGGATTTTACAGAAAACTGGCATACGAAATGCCTCAGTGTCTTCAAACTCTTGGAGAGATTTGTCGGATCTCGAAATAACTGCCCCAGACTGCATGGTCTATGAAAGAAATTTGCCTCACGAGGATTAATGAAAAACCTCATATCACCGTGAAATATTATGCCCCAGTATTTTGACCTTTGGATAGGTGCTTTGGATTTACCGTCTTCGGGAGAAAGTACTTCTCATGCTCTTAGGATGGCCTGCCCCGGTACAAGTCTTGAAGTGATCACCCCTGAATGACTGTGTTTTGAAGAAAACACCCATGCCAATTGTTCTTTGAGAGATTGGATCTCGAAGTAATTGCCCCAGTTTGGTTGAAATTTGAATACATGCCTCAGACTAATGGCTCTTTGAGAGATTTGAATCTCGAAGTGATTACCCCAGCTTGGTTGAACTTTGAAGAGATTGCTCGACATGATTTCCCTAGATTAGTTGTCTCTTACCACGACTGTTGGGAAAGTCCCTACTCAATGGAGTTTTCTTGAAAAGTGCACCTCGATAGATTGTCCTTCGGAAGTTTCAGACTTCTCAACTTGGCAAGATTAAGCTTCTGGACTGAGATTCCATATGTAAACTTTTATGATGCCAAACAAATGTATGTAAGCAGAAAATGTTTATTTTAAGAATGAAAATTCTAATGCAACACACATGTTAATCTTGAAGTTTTACTGTAAAAAGATGTCGCCAACCTTTGTGAGTGAATCACTGGTTAAATACGACATTGGTTTTTGATGAATGAAAGCATGCACATGCAACACCAACAAAGAACTTTTAGCACAACTCATAGGAGTCAGGAACGCGATCTTGTGGTAGTACGCTCTCAAAATAACCATGTTTCAGTTAGGACTTTTGAGGGTTGTATCGTGGCCTGGTTAACGGTTATAGAATCAAAGGATATAGGCTCGAAATTTATTTGTGCCCACCCATCTCCGTGATGTTCTCCATTCCTATTATCAGCTAGCTTTCACAAGCGCTCACCTCTCAAAAAGGGTTTTGTGATGGTTGAGGAACCAATTACGCTAACGGTTTAAGCACCAATTAGGTTGTCATTTGGAGTCAGTCACCCCTCTTATCATTGGTGTCTGTGCCACACGACTTTGTTCTTGTTTTAAGGATCTTTCTTGTGAAATCCTTTTCGTCTTTCGCTTTTGCATTATTTTTCTTATCCCTAACTTTTGCCTGGACTGATTCTTGTGAATCTTTGATTGTGAAGTCCAGCGGGATGCCCTAATTTTTGCCTAAGTCGCTTGTTTTCAAGTTTCGACTTAGCGGGCTTCCTCATTCATTTTTTTTATTCTTTTTTTTTTTGAACAAATCGTGCGACACTGTTTGTCTTGAATGCTTTGCGAGGGTCGTGACTGTCTCACTTCCTGGTTGTTGAGGAATAACCATTGTGGTCTCCGGTCTTTGGACCTCTTGATTGGGATAACCATTGTGGTTTCTGGTCATTGGACCTCTTGATTTGGTACAAAGAAAGGTAATGGGTCCTCATATTTGCGCTCCTTTTTGAAATTTGAATGCTTGGGCAAACTAACTGACGCCTACCCTGCCCCTGGGTTAAATGCAAGGGTTTTTTCATGCGAAAAGAAACTCCTACTTCAAGGCTCAAATGGGTTGGCGAGGGTCTATCTCCCTTATATCTCCGGTGTTTAGGATTTGAAACAATGCCTGTACATCATCAACATGGTCTTTCTCAAAAGCACACAATTAGAGATTTTTGCGTTTTCATTTCGTCATCCTCCTTAATAGAGTTTAAGCACAATAGTTGGTATTGCAATGCACATACACAAAATCATGAGTGAATACGAATGGATTACTTCAAGAAAAACATGTGCATTTTATTATGGCTATCATTCAAAAACAAATAAGTTTCATGCATGCATACAAATGTTTAAACAAACAATATAAACTACAAATGAAAATGCAGTAAAGAAGCCGAACATTGCCGTCATTGAGGAGACTTGACTCCGTATGGACTTATTGCTTCTGAAGATGCCTTTGCAAACTAGGATGCCAATTTGATGAGGAGATTTCAATATATGGGAAGACTTCCTGGCATGATGACCTTTGAGCCGATCAAAATTTGAACCTTGTGCCTGAACGCATCACAGTTGTCAATTGTATGCCTAAATGCCCCTGAGTGGTACTTGCATCTAGCCTTTACATTGTGATTGCCATTATTGAGGAGGCTTGACTCCGTATGAACTTATTTCTCTTGGAGACTTTCAATAGTCAAAAATCTGGATATTCATTCCATTAATGTTTTGGTGCCATATTCTCACTTTTACCTGGCATGAACATAATAGTCTTGGAGTCGATCAAATTCGGGACCTTGTCTTCACCTTTACCTCTGAAAGACTAGCAAACTTCAATTAAACGACTAGGTGCCCCGGAGTGGTAATCATACTTGGCATTGAAACCCCAGAGGAAGCTTTGTCGGAGATGATCCTGATGCAACTAGCTCAACCAGTTTGAATCTGAGCAAATGAGCAAACTTGTTACGCGTACTACCTCAGAATATGATCAAACTTCTTCTCAAGTTGTTCTGGCCTATACCCTTATGCTCTGCACCTAGGACACTCTTGGGAAGCTCAGGTTGGATGCTGACAAATGACATCTGAAGGGGAGAGGTTGATAATAAAGTTGATAAATAAGGTTGCTCGGAAAGATCTTGCACGATCTCCTGCCTACGTATCTCCATTGACCAATGGAGAATCAGAGCAGCGTAGTTCCCCTCAATAGGGATAAAAATAGCTTCGTTCAGAATTTCCATAACCAAGCTCATCTGAGTCTTCATCTGGTTGACTTCTTGTTTCAGCAGTTTCTGACTTTGAAATAAAACTTGTACCTCTGCCCTGAATGGCTTCAACTGGGTCTTCCTTTCGGTTACCTCCGCCCGAAGTTGCTTCAAATATATACCTTGATGACTGTGATTCAAGTTGTCTATTCTGATGAGAAATCAAGTCAGGAAAAGAATTTGTCTCTGAACACCTGTCAAGAATGCAAAGATGTATGCAAATGCCATGTTCAGTTATTTCTGAGGAATTTATCTGCTTTGATTCAAGTTTTGACACAGAAAAATCCAACAACATGATTCATATATGTGATCCTCGGAAATAATTGAACGTGTGTGCTGGAATGCTATGATGTCATGTATGCAGCAGGCATGTGATCAATGGTCTGATGTTGGTGTTGAGCAGTGAACCAACTATCTGTATAGAACCACAATAGCGGCACCATCTCTGTATAGAACCCCATAACTGAGAACCCAATAACTGTAGAACTGGATCACATAATATAACAGTCACTGATGGTGTTGAAGTTGAACAACGAGCCAAGTGTCTGTAGAGAATCATAATAACAGTCACAATATCAAGGTCACAATGGTAATCACAGTAACAATCTCTCTGAATAGAAATCCCGGATCTCAGAATCAAAGAACCATAGAACACTGAACAACACTGGCAAAGTGGGTATGTTGAAGTTTAGGGTTCCTGCAAACCTGTAAACCCCTCCCAATCTCACAAGTGTGCTACTCGGGTCAACATCACAGACTCTCAAAGCCGAATAACAATAATACGTTCACCATTTCTGAGAAATGGCTCATGACCAAATCAGGGAAGCGGTTTGGCATTATGTACTACTCAGGGAGGCCTCAGCTGAGTCCGGGAAACAAGGTCATCCTATGCGATCCCCAGGTGGGCCCTCGGATGCGAATGGGTTTGCCAACAAATGTGGTTTGCCACTGTCATCACTAAAGAGGGATGTTTCCACAAGGTTCTCAATGATCGGTCCCCAGCTGCACATAACTGTCAAGGTTATGTAATGAGAGAGGAAGATCCCCAAATCAAGACATTTCCAAGACAATCGCAACCTGGGTGTGGAACTCACTACTACCCCCATGACAAGATCTCATGAGGCCAAAGTGGAACCACTCTAAGTCCTATGGTGCACTCGAGCCGGGTACTTGGCTCATATCTCTCAATAACAAGTAACACCCATCCCACCAAAGAAAACCAGCACAGCCAGACAGTCCAGTATAATATGATGCATAGAAAATAAAATACTGAAAGCGGTAAATAAATGCGGTAAAGTAAAGCTGTAAAGTAAAAACTGTAAATAAAAACAGTAAAGCTAAACTAAAGCACACAACAACAAACAGATAAACACCCAGAGAAACAAAACCAAACAGGCGCTAGGATTGACTCTACAAGGGGAACCAAAAGAATCAAGTTAAGTCCCCAGCAGAGTCGCCAGCTGTCGCTCCCGGGATTTTCATCCTAGTACAAACGCGAAAGTGGCGCGGAAAAGGTAGAGTCGCCAGCCAGACATTTTTATCCCGAACGAATGGGAAAGGTAATGTTGCACAAACCTAAGGAAGAAGGAAAGAACAAGGCCTTGCGAACCAAAGATCTAAGTTCGGGAGTCGGTTACGACCTGGGAAGGTATTAGCACCCCAGATCGTCCGTCGTACCCGACGGGATCCACGCTTGCTTATTTTGTTTCAAAGGGTAAAATAATACAATTGTTGCTGAACAAATGAACTGCTACTGGAATGGAACTGAAATGAGAAAAGGAATAAGAAAAGAGAATGGAAAAAAAGAATGGGGAAATGTAGGGAAAATAAAGAATGTGCTCGAACGGGCCCTACCCCGCTGCCTACGTACCTCATCGGGATAATGAGGATCAGAGTCGACGTAGTTCGCCTAACTAGGGGTAACAAAGGGAAATTGCTTGTGAATTAAGGCTTGACCTGCCTATGCCATTGCTCAGGTGTTGCAGGCTCAGACGACGAGTGTGTAACCGTCTTGCAAAGTGACAAGTAGGAGCAAGTTCGCGTACGGAGCGAAGGAGATGAGAAAAGAATTCCCGAAGGAAAGGCGCTTATTGTTTGTTTGTGTTTTTTTAGAAAGCTTTTAGGAGTGTATCACAAGGAAGTGAACTCAAGCTCTTTTCCATGGAATGTACACTTGTCACTACATTCCAAGATGGAATAATAGAACAAGCATACTCAAGTAAGGAGAAGATCCCCAAAACTTGAACCCAAAGATTAGGGCCTAGGCTCACTAACTTGTTTACTAATTAGGTGTTTTGATTATTTACATGAAGAAGTGTTTTTTATGCTTTTCTTTATGAATAAGATACCTTGATCAGACTTGTGCATCACAAGGTAAACATGTACTATCCCAAGATGGGAAGACTACAAGCATACCTCATGGAATAAGGCTATGGATCAATGTATCATTTCAGATTTATTAAAGTGTTTTTTAGAGTTATGAGATGAGAAGAGAAAAAGAACCAAAAGGATCACAAAAGGACAAAATCCTAAAAGGGGGACTAAAACAATCCTAAGTTATTTATCATATACAAAAGGGAGATCCTATGGTTAATGAGGTATTCTAATCCTAAGAAAGAAAAGAAAAGAAGAAAATATAACTTAGAAATCAACTTACTTCCTAAGGAAGGTAAGTTGTTTCTAAAGAAAGGGAAAACCTATAAGCAAGCACCAAGTGTTAAGGCAAAGACAATTAAAATGCATAAGAGATAGGAATGAAGTGAGGCTTACCTCAATCTTCCCCCCTACAAAACAAAAGTTAGCATGACAATGCATATTGAAAGTAAAATCAAAGCATGAAAGCGATTAAGTACCATAAACGTCCTAGAATGGAACTAGGGTTCAAAATAAGACCTAAGTCTAAAGGTGAAGGTACCTAAAGGTTACATGACTTCTAAAGTCAGTAGCTACATGATATAGGTCCCTAAGGATGCTAGGATACCTCACAAGATCAAACTATGTCAAACTATGTACAAAAAGTTCACCTAAGTTCACCTAAATGCAAATTAGGACTCATGGATGAAATATGAATGCATATGGCTTACAAGCATGAATGAATACATGAAATGAACACAAAAGTCAGTAGTGAATGCTTATGAATGAGGATGAATGAATATACAATCATGGATGCAATGGATTAGGCATATGGAGCAATGAGAAGAAGATATGAGAAGAAACGAACAAAAATCGCATAAGATCGCACATGATGAAAGTTAAGGAAGAATGACATGTGAATATGCATGAAACGATTATGGGTCAGTAGCATACAAGGCATGATATGCAATTAGAATGCATGAATAGGCATTAATGATTTCCACATAATTAATGTTATTATTTAGAGGAGAAGAAAAACTAGTTTAGGTTAAAGTTAGTTCACATAAGTATGCACTTTAAAGCACCAAAACAAACCAAATGAGTATGGTTCAAAAAATGACCTATGTCTGGAATTAAAGACATACAAATGACCTATAATCAACTCCTAAAAGCTACCAAAAAGTATTCCAAGAAAATGGCATGAATGCCTTCTTAACACTTAGGTTATGCGACACATAAACACATGAATCAACCTAGGATCTAGGTGACATGGAAAAATAGCAAAAAGCCTTTAAAAATTATGAAATTAAATCCCTGGAATGATATAGTGATTATATTACATGGTACAAAAGGATTCTACAAAATTATGCACCAAAGTGCCAAAACAAACTCCTTTATTAGCAAGGTGACAAAGCATGATCACCAAAAACAACTCCACAAAGTGGATCAAAAAGGGCACTAAAAATTATGAAAAAAATGCCTAATGAGCATCAAAATGTCACAAATTACAGTGATTAATCATACACAAAAAATAGGTCTCACACCTATGGGGAAAAATCGATTTTGGTCCCTTATGCCAAAACCTTCCTTTTTGGGACAGCTTATGATCTAAAATCCAAATAAAATATTGAAACCACCCAAATCTGGAAACAAAAAATATGAAAAATTAATTAAGAGGATAAGGATCCCTCATGAATTTTTCCAGAATTTTATCTCACTTAAAAATGTTTTTAATAATTGCGACGAAACGGGCAAAAAAGTGGATTTTAAGGGGAAGTGAAAGGAATCGATCCTAATGGTTCGTAACCTAATCCCTAAGTTCCGAAATCGATACATATCGTCAAAAATCACAAATAAATCCAATGCCTCAGGTGGGAGGGCTCAATATGCACCTTAAGTTATATGATCCTAAGTCGCATACAACTAGAATGATGCATTAAAGTAGAGAATCGAGATTACTTACTTGGTCGAAGTGCCGATTCTTTCACATAAAAGAAATCCAAAAAAAACTTCAAGCCAAGCCTTGTAATCTCCCATGAGCAAAATAAATGCTCATCTTCCATAATTGCTTTGTGAAGATCCCCCATAATCGAAACAAAAACAACGGCACAAAATATCATTTGAATCCAAAGGTATCCCACAAATAAAGTGGAATACCAACCAAACGACCGTCGTTAAGATCTTTGCGAGAACCTTGCATGAACTCAACAAACGCATTAGAAACCAAAAAGAGGTGCAACCGGAAGTTGCACCTATGTCTCACAACTCAAAATCAAATAGAAAGATGAATGTACGAGTCATGGACATGCATTGAAATTTACGTTTCAAAACGGGGCAGCACTTATGCTCTAACATAAACAACATGCAAACTCAAACCGGAATCGAACAAATTTATATGCAATGAATGGCAAATGATCAACAAACATAAGTACAAGTCAAAACAAGACCAATGCATCAAAACCGCACCAAACCGAACATAAAAAGCCTTGAAACGAAAAAACGCGTCAAAAATCATCGACTCGAAATTGAACGAAAATCGCATGGTAACTTGCAAACGTGCCAACGGATTCAAATATGCAATCGGATTTTGAAAATTCCGCTCGGAAGTGGAACTTTTTGGCCGATTTTATCGGCTGGCAGTAGTGAAATAGCCGAAAAAAATTGTCCGAAATCGACTAAAAAGTTTACCAATGGCTCCGGAATAATCAACAAAGTCAATTTACACTATTCACATTCGCGAAAACGCGCTACGGTTAGGAAGTTATGACCAAAACGCACTTATTGACACGCGACACATGAACAACATTAACAATTAAGCTTCAACCTATCCTATTCCGAATTTACACAATGAAACAAGCATGAATTCAAAAGTCAAGCACTTCAATCAATATCAAGTCATAATAATTAGCTCTCTTAGGAATTTTGTCAAACACCTAACATTCACCGATTATTCTATGTCAACTTTACCAAGCCTTTTCAATCATGCACCACAACAATTATTAGGATAAATTAATCAAGAATCAATCAATAATAAAATTATGAATCAATGCACATAATCTCCACAAGATTAATTCAACTTCAAAATTCAATTCAAGAAACAATTCAACAATTATTCATGAATTAAAGTTTAAGAAGCTTACCGAATGAAGAATCGACGAAGAAATTGCGAATCCGAAGGAAGTGAGACGCGATCATGAACGGAGGAGAGGAGGAGAGGCCGCGCGGCTGCCGGTGGCGGAAGATGGTGGTCTTACGGTGGTGAAGTTGACCGGCGGTGGTGGTTCGTGGCGGCTCGGCTACCGGAAGCTTGATCGGAATTGTTGCGTTCTTGAGTTCTTGATGAAGTTGTTGTTGTGTTCTTGAGAAAGAATTGAGAGAATGAACTTTGATCCTTTAGAGAGAGTTTGTGAGAGTTTTTTGGTGTTTGTAAATTATGATTGAAGTTATGAGACAAATTGTGGGTCAAAAGAATATATAGTGGAGTGTAAAATGAAAGGCAAAAGTTAGAATTTCGGCTTAAGTGAAAATAACAATATCTTCGGCAAGAAATTTCGACTCTGAACCTTCCACAACATCGTCTGCCTCTGAATCACGGTTGCAATGCAAAAATAACGAACGTCATACGATCAAAATCGAGTGCGATCGATACGTTTAAGCTGCAAGACGTCACTGAATAAGTTGTTTTTTCGGCTTATTTGGTGTCCGCTACTCGAAAATGTGACGAGGTCAACCTCTTCGGAGCATAATCTCGACTCGACTTTGTCAGAAAAGTTGTAGATCTATGAGTCAGTGACCTGGTGTTAAAATCTAAGCTCAACCGGACAAACGACGAGGGAGATATGAATTTTCTCGTGAAACCACTTTCAGCCTTTTTCTTCGGTTCAGCACTTCAGTTTTGTGAAATAAACCAAAACGATAATCTTTGGAGCACCGTTCAAACTCGCATTTGTCTTTGAACTTTAAGAGGATAAATTTTTTGAACCAACACTTCAAGAACGGGTGCAATCCGATGAAAATTGACCGAGTTATGAATTTTACAAAATCTGACAGACAATGCAGTGCATCAAAGAACCATATTGGTAATTCGCATTTTCGAGATCCTTCCGCTTGGACCGAACCAAAACTGAATTCACATAATGAAGATAACATCTAAACGGAATTTTAGGCACCGAAATGACATCAATTCGATAAACGATCCAAGAGTTATGAATTTTTTAGTGTTCAAAACTCACCGGTTCAGCACTGTTTTTCACTATGTCGACTCTAAAGACTCGCACATTCTGAGATCTTCTTCAAAGAATTAGTTCTCGGCCAAAACCCAAAAGTTGGAAAGGATATCAAGACGGAAATTTTGGCATATGAATCTCTCAGACATGTTGACCCAATAAGAAGTTACAAACTCTTGAATACCGCTAGCACAGTTAATCGGCGAAACCGAAATTTCAGAAACAAATAAATCCCGCCATTTTCCTTGATGAATTGGCCTCCGAGCCGAACACAAAAGTTGTAGAGAATAATGAAACGGTCTAAAATATTGAGTTTCAAGCCAAAATGAGTTTCCGAGCATAAGTTACAACTTTTGCAAACTGCACCATAAAACTGATATTCAGCTTAAACTCCTCTGAATCAAACGAGAACTTTTGGCTTCTTCTGAGATTATTGTGCACGTGCCGCATGAAGAAATAAAGGCCAGTCGCAACCTGTGAAAGCTCAAATGGAGATGTATGTTCATGTATGTTTATGATGCAATTGTGATCTAAATGCAATGCAATGTATGAAAGGATATGCTAAATGGCATGAAAATGAGAGGGCAAATTTTGAGGTATTACAGCTGCCCCTATTCAATCATCTGTTAATCTGAAAAGGACGGTAGCACGAGCTATCGACCATTCAAGATAAACTGTGATTGAATACCAAGAAGACCAGAAATTTACACTCTGACGAAGAATGCAACACCGGGAAATAAACCCGACCAAATGACGCTTTGGTGACTGAAGGGCAGAAAAAGCAGACGAGCTTCTTCCAAGTTGAAACTGATATCTGGAATAAGAGTGCTAAGACAGACGAGTCTTCAAACAATCCTATGACGCCAGGTGCCGGACAAACGAGTCCTCAGACATTGCAAGAACTTGTAACTGAGACAGACGAGTCTTCAAAAAAATCATGTGACGCCAGGAGCTGGACAGACGAGTCCTTAAACACTTCAAGCATATAAACTGAGACAGACGAGTCTTCAAAAAAAATTCTGTGACGCCAGGAGCTGGACAGACGAGTCCTTAAAAACTTCAAGCATATAAACTGAGACAGACGAGTCTTCAAAAAAAATCCTGTGACGCCAGGAGCTGGACAGATGAGTCCTTAACACATGAGACAGACGAGTCTTCAAAAAAAATCCTGTGACGCCAGGAGCTGGACAGACGAGTCCTCAAAACAAGAGACAGACGAGTCTCCCTCGGATTTACCTGTTACGCCAGGACCGGAAATGCATTTAAGTCTGTGGGATAGACATGCAATCAAGGTAGACGAACCTTCTTCATATATTATCCGCGGATATATGGTATAAGACAGACGAGTCTTCTGAGCAAACCTGTTACGCCAGGTGCAGCAACCATAATTGGTGCTTGAGACAGACGAGCCTCCTTCGGATTTACCTGTTACGCCAGGACCGGTAACCATTTCGACATTTAATTCCCACTGTCAGGGTTCGAAACCTCTTCAATACAGACGAGTATTGGATGATCATCAAGATAACACAGACGAGTGCCATAAGTCAATGATACAGACGAGTATCAGACGATGATCTGAGAAACACAGACGAGTGCCTTAAGCAATGATACAGACGAGTATCAGCCACTAGTATAGACGAATACCAGAAATTCAAACACAGACGAGTATTTGAAGTAGTCACAGAAATATCAGGGTAAGCAGCAACTCTTCACATACAGATGTAAGCTAGCACAGACGAGTGTTGAGGATGATATAGACGAGTATCCAAGCAAAGCAGACGAGCTTTAGAACACAGACGACTCCTGGGGAATAAAAGCAGACGAGCTTCAAACAAACACAGACGAGTGCTGGACAGTTACAGATGAGTAACAACAGAGACTATATATCTAGGCACAGACGAGTGCAGCGAAGGATCCAATACCAAACACAGACGAGTGTTGGGAGGTTGCAGACGAGCAACAACAAATATCATATCAGAACACGGACGAGTGTTGAGGAATTACGGACGAGCAACAACAACCAAACACAGACGAGTGTTAGAAAATTGTAGACGAACAATATCAAGGTAATCATAAGCCAATGTTGGGGGAAGGCAGACGAGCAATACCACAGAGCCAACACAGACGGGTGTTGAAAGATGCAGACGAGCAACAATAAAGCAGTAATACCAACGCTGGGGAGAACTCCGTTTAGGGATAACACAAACGAGTGTTGACAAACGCAGACGAGCGGTAGACAAATGCCTGATTGGCAGCAAGAGATACAACTCTACAGGGGAAGACAAGTCAGGAGGTTTGGACACTCAACTCTGACTGAGGTGATGAATATCTGGCTGTATCATCAAATACCTAAAAGTATGGAAACTTGGCTGGGAAATATTTCACGGACGGAGGTGAAAATCAAATATGAACTTTGTGGGGACAGGATCATCTTCGGACTTGGCTGGGGAATCAAAGGCATGGCACCGCTGAGGGAGCAAACTGCTGGGGAGGAATGACACCCCTTATACTGCTGAGAATTGCCCCTGTCTGAAGGGAAACTTCTGCTTGGGGATGATACCCACCTTCTGCTACCTTGCTGGGAGAAATTTCAGCTTCCACTTTACTGAGGATGATAGATAATGTCAATGATAAAGCTTCCCGCTGAAGATAAGAGCTCAAGTTGCCACTTGCTGGGATAAGAGATAAATCCTCTCATGTTGGGAATGAGAGATGTAAGGCGTCTCATGCTGGGGATAAGAGACGATGATATCCTTCTGCTCCAGAAGTAACCTTCCATTTATCGCACTACTGGAGAAGGAATTGTCTAATGAGACTTGCTAAGGAATTCTAATCAATGAAGTCCGCCGACGAAACAACTCTTGAAGTACTGTGCCGACAATGGCTTTGCCCCTAGCCCTGGGTTGCTAGGTTGCCGACTAATCATGAGTGAACAATGATTCTTTGAAATTTTCAACTCGCCTCAGATTAAGGTCCATCAGAAGAAAATGTCTCAAGAGGATTTTACAGAAAACTGGCATACGAAATGCCTCAGTGTCTTCAAACTCTTGGAGAGATTTGTCGGATCTCGAAATAACTGCCCCAGACTGCATGGTCTATGAAAGAAATTTGCCTCACGAGGATTAATGAAAAACCTCATATCACCGTGAAATATTATGCCCCAGTATTTTGACCTTTGGATAGGTGCTTTGGATTTACCGTCTTCGGGAGAAAGTACTTCTCATGCTCTTAGGATGGCCTGCCCCGGTACAAGTCTTGAAGTGATCACCCCTGAATGACTGTGTTTTGAAGAAAACACCCATGCCAATTGTTCTTTGAGAGATTGGATCTCGAAGTAATTGCCCCAGTTTGGTTGAAATTTGAATACATGCCTCAGACTAATGGCTCTTTGAGAGATTTGAATCTCGAAGTGATTTCCCCAGCTTGGTTGAACTTTGAAGAGATTGCTCGACATGATTTCCCCAGATTAGTTGTCTCTTACCACGACTGTTGGGAAAGTCCCTACTCAATGGAGTTTTCTTGAAAAGTGCACCTCGATAGATTGTCCTTCGGAAGTTTCAGACTTCTCAACTTGGCAAGATTAAGCTTCTGGACTGAGATTCCATATGTAAACTTTTATGATGCCAAACAAATGTATGTAAGCAGAAAATGTTTATTTTAAGAATGAAAATTCTAATGCAACACACATGTTAATCTTGAAGTTTTACTGTAAAAAGATGTCGCCAACCTTTGTGAGTGAATCACTGGTTAAATACGACATTGGTTTTTGATGAATGAAAGCATGCACATGCAACACCAACAAAGAACTTTTAGCACAACTCATAGGAGTCAGGAACGCGATCTTGTGGTAGTACGCTCTCAAAATAACCCTGTTTCAGTTAGGACTTTTGAGGGTTGTATCGTGGCCTGGTTAACGGTTATAGAATCAAAGGATATAGGCTCGAAATTTATTTGTGCCCACCCATCTCCGTGATGTTCTCCATTCCTATTATCAGCTAGCTTTCACAAGCGCTCACCTCTCAAAAAGGGTTTTGTGATGGTTGAGGAACCAATTACGCTAACGGTTTAAGCACCAATTAGGTTGTCATTTGGAGTCAGTCACCCCTCTTATCATTGGTGTCTGTGCCACACGACTTTGTTCTTGTTTTAAGGATCTTTATTGTGAAATCCTTTTCGTCTTTCGCTTTTGCATTATTTTTCTTATCCCTAACTTTTGCCTGGACTGATTCTTGTGAATCTTTGATTGTGAAGTCCAGCGGGATGCCCTAATTTTTGCCTAAGTCGCTTGTTTTCAAGTTTCGACTTAGCAGGCTTCCTCATTCATTTTTTTTATTCTTTTTTTTTTTTGAACAAATCGTGCGACACTGTTTGTCTTGAATGCTTTGCGAGGGTCGTGACTGTCTCACTTCCTGGTTGTTGAGGAATAACCATTGTGGTCTCCGGTCTTTGGACCTCTTGATTGGGATAACCATTGTGGTTTCTGGTCATTGGACCTCTTGATTTGGTACAAAGAAAGGTAATGGGTCCTCATATTTGCGCTCCTTTTTGAAATTTGAATGCTTGGGCAAACTAACTGACGCCTACCCTGCCCCTGGGTTAAATGCAAGGGTTTTTTCATGCGAAAAGAAACTCCTACTTCAAGGCTCAAATGGGTTGGCGAGGGTCTATCTCCCTTATATCTCCGGTGTTTAGGATTTGAAACAATGCCTGTACATCATCAACATGGTCTTTCTCAAAAGCACACAATTAGAGATTTTTGCGTTTTCATTTCGTCATCCTCCTTAATAGAGTTTAAGCACAATAGTTGGTATTGCAATGCACATACACAAAATCATGAGTGAATACGAATGGATTACTTCAAGAAAAACATGTGCATTTTATTATGGCTATCATTCAAAAACAAATAAGTTTCATGCATGCATACAAATGTTTAAACAAACAATATAAACTACAAATGAAAATGCAGTAAAGAAGCCGAACATTGTCGTCATTGAGGAGACTTGACTCCGTATGGACTTATTGCTTCTGAAGATGCCTTTGCAAACTAGGATGCCAATTTGATGAGGAGATTTCAATATATGGGCAGACTTCCTGGCATGATGACCTTTGAGCCGA
Source organism: Lathyrus aphaca (assembly GCA_963966055.1). Taxonomy (NCBI): domain Eukaryota; kingdom Viridiplantae; phylum Streptophyta; class Magnoliopsida; order Fabales; family Fabaceae; genus Lathyrus; species Lathyrus aphaca. The sequence goes on along the minus strand of OZ014519.1, from coordinate 688,742,651 downwards.
TCAAAATTTGAACCTTGTGCCTGAACGCATCACAGTTGTCAATTGTATGCCTAAATGCCCCTGAGTGGTACTTGCATCTAGCCTTTACATTGTGATTGCCATTATTGAGGAGGCTTGACTCCGTATGAACTTATTTCTCTTGGAGACTTTCAATAGTCAAAAATCTGGATATTCATTCCATTAATGTTTTGGTGCCATATTCTCACTTTTACCTGGCATGAACATAATAGTCTTGGAGTCGATCAAATTCGGGACCTTGTCTTCACCTTTACCTCTGAAAGACTAGCAAACTTCAATTAAACGACTAGGTGCCCCGGAGTGGTAATCATACTTGGCATTGAAACCCCAGAGGAAGCTTTGTCGGAGATGATCCTGATGCAACTAGCTCAACCAGTTTGAATCTGAGCAAATGAGCAAACTTGTTACGCGTACTACCTCAGAATATGATCAAACTTCTTCTCAAGTTGTTCTGGCCTATACCCTTATGCTCTGCACCTAGGACACTCTTGGGAAGCTCAGGTTGGATGCTGACAAATGACATCTGAAGGGGAGAGGTTGATAATAAAGTTGATAAATAAGGTTGCTCGGAAAGATCTTGCACGATCTCCTGCCTACGTATCTCCATTGACCAATGGAGAATCAGAGCAGCGTAGTTCCCCTCAATAGGGATAAAAATAGCTTCGTTCAGAATTTCCATAACCAAGCTCATCTGAGTCTTCATCTGGTTGACTTCTTGTTTCAGCAGTTTCTGACTTTGAAATAAAACTTGTACCTCTGCCCTGAATGGCTTCAACTGGGTCTTCCTTTCGGTTACCTTCGCCCGAAGTTGCTTCAAATATATACCTTGATGACTGTGATTCAAGTTGTCTATTCTGATGAGAAATCAAGTCAGGAAAAGAATTTGTCTCTGAACACCTGTCAAGAATGCAAAGATGTATGCAAATGCCATGTTCAGTTATTTCTGAGGAATTTATCTGCTTTGATTCAAGTTTTGACACAGAAAAATCCAACAACATGATTCATATATGTGATCCTCGGAAATAACTGAACGTGTGTGCTGGAATGCTATGATGTCATGTATGCAGCAGGCATGTGATCAATGGTCTGATGTTGGTGTTGAGCAGTGAACCAACTGTCTGTATAGAACCACAATAGCGGCACCATCTCTGTATAGAACCCCATAACTGAGAACCCAATAACTGTAGAACTGGATCACATAATATAACAGTCACTAATGGTGTTGAAGTTGAACAACGAGCCAAGTGTCTGTAGAGAATCATAATAACAGTCACAATATCAAGGTCACAATGGTAATCACAGTAACAATCTCTCTGAATAGAAATCCCGGATCTCAGAATCAAAGAACCATAGAACACTGAACAACACTGGCAAAGTGGGTATGTTGAAGTTTAGGGTTCCTGCAAACCTGTAAACCCCTCCCAATCTCACAGGTGTGCTACTCGGGTCAACATCACAGACTCTCAAAGCCGAATAACAATAATACGTTCACCATTTCCGAGAAATGGCTCATGACCAAATCAGGGAAGCGGTTTGGCATTATGTACTACTCAGGGAGGCCTCAGTTGAGTCCGGGAAACAAGGTCATCCTATGCGATCCCCAGGTGGGCCCTCGGATGCGAATGGGTTTGCCAACAAATGTGGTTTGCCACTGTCATCACTAAAGAGGGATGTTTCCACAAGGTTCTCAATGATCGGTCCCCAGCTGCACATAACTGTCAAGGTTATGTAATGAGAGAGGAAGATCCCCAAATCAAGACATTTCCAAGACAATCGCAACCTGGGTGTGGAACTCACTACTACCCCCATGACAAGATCTCATGAGGCCAAAGTGGAACCACTCTAAGTCCTATGGTGCACTCGAGCCGGGTACTTGGCTCATATCTCTCAATAACAAGTAACACCCATCCCACCAAAGAAAACCAGCACAGCCAGACAGTCCAGTATAATATGATGCATAGAAAATAAAATACTGAAAGCGGTAAATAAATGCGGTAAAGTAAAGCTGTAAAGTAAAAACTGTAAATAAAAACAGTAAAGCTAAACTAAAGCACACAACAACAAACAGATAAACACCCAGAGAAACAAAACCAAACAGGCGCTAGGATTGACTCTACAAGGGGAACCAAAAGAATCAAGTTAAGTCCCCAGCAGAGTCGCCAGCTGTCGCTCCCGGGATTTTCATCCTAGTACAAACGCGAAAGTGGCGCGGAAAAGGTAGAGTCGCCAGCCAGACATTTTTATCCCGAACGAATGGGAAAGGTAATGTTGCACAAACCTAAGGAAGAAGGAAAGAACAAGGCCTTGCGAACCAAAGATCTAAGTTCGGGAGTCGGTTACGACCTGGGAAGGTATTAGCACCCCAGATCGTCCGTCGTACCCGACGGGATCCACGCTTGCTTATTTTGTTTCAAAGGGTAAAATAATACAATTGTTGCTGAACAAATGAACTGCTACTGGAATGGAACTGAAATGAGAAAAGGAATAAGAAAAGAGAATGGAAAAAAAGAATGGGGAAATGTAGGGAAAATAAAGAATGTGCTCGAACGGGCCCTACCCCGCTGCCTACGTACCTCATCGGGATAATGAGGATCAGAGTCGACGTAGTTCGCCTAACTAGGGGTAACAAAGGGAAATTGCTTGTGAATTAAGGCTTGACCTGCCTATGCCATTGCTCAGGTGTTGCAGGCTCAGACGACGAGTGTGTAACCGTCTTGCAAAGTGACAAGTAGGAGCAAGTTCGCGTACGGAGCGAAGGAGATGAGAAAAGAATTCCCGAAGGAAAGGCGCTTATTGTTTGTTTGTGTTTTTTTAGAAAGCTTTTAGGAGTGTATCACAAGGAAGTGAACTCAAGCTCTTTTCCATGGAATGTACACTTGTCACTACATTCCAAGATGGAATAATAGAACAAGCATACTCAAGTAAGGAGAAGATCCCCAAAACTTGAACCCAAAGATTAGGGCCTAGGCTCACTAACTTGTTTACTAATTAGGTGTTTTGATTATTTACATGAAGAAGTGTTTTTTATGCTTTTCTTTATGAATAAGATACCTTGATCAGACTTGTGCATCACAAGGTAAACATGTACTATCCCAAGATGGGAAGACTACAAGCATACCTCATGGAATAAGGCTATGGATCAATGTATCATTTCAGATTTATTAAAGTGTTTTTTAGAGTTATGAGATGAGAAGAGAAAAAGAACCAAAAGGATCACAAAAGGACAAAATCCTAAAAGGGGGACTAAAACAATCCTAAGTTATTTATCATATACAAAAGGGAGATCCTATGGTTAATGAGGTATTCTAATCCTAAGAAAGAAAAGAAAAGAAGAAAATAGAACTTAGAAATCAACTTACTTCCTAAGGAAGGTAAGTTGTTTCTAAAGAAAGGGAAAACCTATAAGCAAGCACCAAGTGTTAAGGCAAAGACAATTAAAATGCATAAGAGATAGGAATGAAGTGAGGCTTACCTCAATCTTCCCCCCTACAAAACAAAAGTTAGCATGACAATGCATATTGAAAGTAAAATCAAAGCATGAAAGCGATTAAGTACCATAAACGTCCTAGAATGGAACTAGGGTTCAAAATAAGACCTAAGTCTAAAGGTGAAGGTACCTAAAGGTTACATGACTTCTAAAGTCAGTAGCTACATGATATAGGTCCCTAAGGATGCTAGGATACCTCACAAGATCAAACTATGTCAAACTATGTACAAAAAGTTCACCTAAGTTCACCTAAATGCAAATTAGGACTCATGGATGAAATATGAATGCATATGGCTTACAAGCATGAATGAATACATGAAATGAACACAAAAGTCAGTAGTGAATGCTTATGAATGAGGATGAATGAATATACAATCATGGATGCAATGGATTAGGCATATGGAGCAATGAGAAGAAGATATGAGAAGAAACGAACAAAAATCGCATAAGATCGCACATGATGAAAGTTAAGGAAGAATGACATGTGAATATGCATGAAATGATTATGGGTCAGTAGCATAAAAGGCATGAGATGCAATTAGAATGCATGAATAGGCATTAATGATTTCCACATAATTAATGTTATTATTTAGAGGAGAAGAAAAACTAGTTTAGGTTAAAGTTAGTTCACATAAGTATGCACTTTAAAGCACCAAAACAAACCAAATGAGTATGGTTCAAAAAATGACCTATGGCTGGAATTAAAGACATACAAATGACCTATAATCAACTCCTAAAAGCTACCAAAAAGTATTCCAAGAAAATGGCATGAATGCCTTCTTAACACTTAGGTTATGCGACACATAAACACATGAATCAACCTAGGATCTAGGTGACATGGAAAAATAGCAAAAAGCCTTTAAAAATTATGAAATTAAATTCCTGGAATGATATAGTGATTATATTACATGGTACAAAAGGATTCTACAAAATTATGCACCAAAGTGCCAAAACAAACTCCTTTATTAGCAAGGTGACAAAGCATGATCACCAAAAACAACTCCACAAAGTGGATCAAAAAGGGCACTAAAAATTATGAAAAAAATGCCTAATGAGCATCAAAATGTCACAAATTACAGTGATTAATCATACACAAAAAATAGGTCTCACACCTATGGGGAAAAATCGATTTCGGTCCCTTATGCCAAAACCTTCCTTTTTGGGACAGCTTATGATCTAAAATCCAAATAAAATATTGAAACCACCCAAATCTGGAAACAAAAAATATGAAAAATTAATTAAGAGGATAAGGATCCCTCATGAATTTTTCCAGAATTTTATCTCACTTAAAAATGTTTTTAATAATTGCGACGAAACGGGCAAAAAAGTGGATTTTAAGGGGAAGTGAAAGGAATTGATCCTAATGGTTCGTAACCTAATCCCTAAGTTCCGAAATCGATACATATCGTCAAAAATCACAAATAAATCCAATGCCTCAGGTGGGAGGGCTCAATATGCACCTTAAGTTATATGATCCTAAGTCGCATACAACTAGAATGATGCATTAAAGTAGAGAATCGAGATTACTTACTTGGTCGAAGTGCCGATTCTTTCACATAAAAGAAATCCAAAAAAAACTTCAAGCCAAGCCTTGTAATCTCCCATGAGCAAAATAAATGCTCATCTTCCATAATTGCTTTGTGAAGATCCCCCATAATCGAAACAAAAACAACGGCACAAAATATCATTTGAATCCAAAGGTATCCCACAAATAAAGTGGAATACCAACCAAACGACCGTCGTTAAGATCTTTGCGAGAACCTTGCATGAACTCAACAAACGCATTAGAAACCAAAAAGAGGTGCAACCGGAAGTTGCACCTATGTCTCACAACTCAAAATCAAATAGAAAGATGAATGTACGAGTCATGGACATGCATTGAAATTTACGTTTCAAAACGGGGCAGCACTTATGCTCTAACATAAACAACATGCAAACTCAAACCGGAATCGAACAAATTTACATGCAATGAATGGCAAATGATCAACAAACATAAGTACAAGTCAAAACAAGACCAATGCATCAAAACCGCACCAAACCGAACATAAAAAGCCTTGAAACGAAAAAACGCGTCAAAAATCATCGACTCGAAATTGAACGAAAATCGCATGGTAACTTGCAAACGTGCCAACGGATTCAAATATGCAATCGGATTTTGAAAATTCCGCTCGGAAGTGGAACTTTTTGGCCGATTTTATCGGCTGGCAGTAGTGAAATAGCCGAAAAAAATTGTCCGAAATCGACTAAAAAGTTTACCAATGGCTCCGGAATAATCAACAAAGTCAATTTACACTATTCACATTCGCGAAAACGCGCTACGGTTAGGAAGTTATGACCAAAACGCACTTATTGACACGCGACACATGAACAACATCAACAATTAAGCTTCAACCTATCCTATTCCGAATTTACACAATGAAACAAGCATGAATTCAAAAGTCAAGCACTTCAATCAATATCAAGTCATAATAATTAGCTCTCTTAGGAATTTTGTCAAACACCTAACATTCACCGATTATTCTATGTCAACTTTACCAAGCCTTTTCAATCATGCACCACAACAATTATTAGGATAAATTAATCAAGAATCAATCAATAATAAAATTATGAATCAATGCACATAATCTCCACAAGATTAATTCAACTTCAAAATTCAATTCAAGAAACAATTCAACAATTATTCATGAATTAAAGTTTAAGAAGCTTACCGAATGAAGAATCGACGAAGAAATTGCGAATCCGAAGGAAGTGAGACGCGATCATGAACGGAGGAGAGGAGGAGAGGCCGCGCGGCTGCCGGTGGCGGAAGATGGTGGTCTTACGGTGGTGAAGTTGACCGGCGGTGGTGGTTCGTGGCGGCTCGGCTACCGGAAGCTTGATCGGAATTGTTGCGTTCTTGAGTTCTTGATGAAGTTGTTGTTGTGTTCTTGAGAAAGAATTGAGAGAATGAACTTTGATCCTTTAGAGAGAGTTTGTGAGAGTTTTTTGGTGTTTGTAAATTATGATTGAAGTTATGAGACAAATTGTGGGTCAAAAGAATATATAATGGAGTGTAAAATGAAAGGCAAAAGTTAGAATTTCGGCTTAAGTGAAAATAACAATATCTTCGGCAAGAAATTTCGACTCTGAACCTTCCACAACATCGTCCGCCTCTGAATCACGGTTGCAATGCAAAAATAACGAACGTCATACGATCAAAATCGAGTGCGATCGATACGTTTAAGCTGCAAGACGTCACTGAATAAGTTGTTTTTTCGGCTTATTTGGTGTCCGCTACTCGAAAATGTGACGAGGTCAACCTCTTCGGAGCATAATCTCGACTCGACTTTGTCAGAAAAGTTGTAGATATATGAGTCAGTGACCTGGTGTTAAAATCTAAGCTCAACCGGACAAACGACGAGGGAGATATGAATTTTCTCGTGAAACCACTTTCAGCCTTTTTCTTCGGTTCAGCACTTCAGTTTTGTGAAATAAACCAAAACGATAATCTTTGGAGCACCGTTCAAACTCGCATTTGTCTTTGAACTTTAAGAGGATAAATTTTTTGAACCAACACTTCAAGAACGGGTGCAATCCGATGAAAATTGACCGAGTTATGAATTTTACAAAATCTGACAGACAATGCAGTGCATCAAAGAACCATATTGGTAATTCGCATTTTCGAGATCCTTCCGCTTGGACCGAACCAAAACTGAATTCACATAATGAAGATAACATCTAAACGGAATTTTAGGCACCGAAATGACATCAATTCGATAAACGATCCAAGAGTTATGAATTTTTTAGTGTTCAAAATTCACCGGTTCAGCACTGTTTTTCACTATGTCGACTCTAAAGACTCGCACATTCTGAGATCTTCTTCAAAGAATTAGTTCTCGGCCAAAACCCAAAAGTTGGAAAGGATATCAAGACGGAAATTTTGGCATATGAATCTCTCAGACATGTTGACCCAATAAGAAGTTACAAACTCTTGAATACCGCTAGCACAGTTAATCGGCGAAACCGAAATTTCAGAAACAAATAAATCCCGCCATTTTCCTTGATGAATTGGCCTCCGAGCCGAACACAAAAGTTGTAGAGAATAATGAAACGGTCTAAAATATTGAGTTTCAAGCCAAAATGAGTTTCCGAGCATAAGTTACAACTTTTGGAAACTGCACCATAAAACTGATATTCAGCTTAAACTCCTCTGAATCAACCGAGAACTTTTGGCTTCTTCTGAGATTATTGTGCACGTGCCGCATGAAGAAATAAAGGTCAGTCGCAACCTGTGAAAGCTCAAATGGAGATGTATGTTCATGTATGTTTATGATGCAATTGTGATCTAAATGCAATGCAATGTATGAAAGGATATGCTAAATGGCATGAAAATGAGAGGGCAAATTTTGAGGTATTACACCTAATAAGTAATTGTTGGATTTTAAAATAATTATTTAGAATAAATAAATCACCCCCTCTCATAAAAAAATCCAATTTTATATTTTTTAACCCTTTAAAATTAATATACTCAAAAATTTAGTAATAAAAAATGACTAAAAAACTATAAAAAGTTTATAAAAATATCCCAACTAATATAATATTATTCCTATAATTTTAAAAAAAGAAATAAAATATTTCCACTCCCTTATAAATATATATAATTATAAAAAAAGAAATAAAATATTTTCACCCCCTCGTTGACATTTTTAGACCACACAAGAAAATCTGAGTCAAAATTCAGGGTAAGATAGTGGGCTAATTCGATTTGTATGTATCACATTATTCTTACACACTTTTCCTACTTTCAAGCGGTTGGCTAATTTGGTATACTTGCACCACGTTACTATTACAAAATTTTCAAATATTGATGGTTATTTACTAATGTGTAGATATATTAAATCATGATTTTCTCCTGGAATATCTTTAGAGTTATGCTACATATTGTTATCAATAGTAGGAGGAAACCGAATAATTAATCATTGTATCAATTATTTTGGAAGTGCAACAATATATAAAATAGAAAGAAATTTTTGATACAATGATTTTTATTTTTTTAAGTCGATTATAATTGTTACTTTGTTTAATTGTGTTGTTTTGGTTATTTCATAGTTGGTTACAATGAGTAATGATAAAGATGATTCTCATTAGTCTATTAGTGTCCAACTCAATGGAGAAAATATCTTTATTGGAGTTATGCCATGAAAAAAAATTGAAAGGAAAAAGATGTGGAATTATGTTGATGGAACCTCTATTAAACCTATAGATAAAAAAGATGAAGTAAAATATGCAAGAAAGCTGGAAACACGTGATGTTAGTAACTCGAAGATTCTTACATGGATCAATAATTCTGCAACTCAGTCAATAGGTGTGTAACTAGCAAAATATGATATTGCTAAGGAGGTTTGATACCATTTGAAACATTTGTATGCTCAATCTAATTTTTCCAAAAGGCATAAGTTGGAGATGAAGGTTGAGAAACACAAGAAATTGAGGTTTGAATTGGGTTTCACATTTTGTCCCCTTTTGCGGAATTAAAAAGATAAATCTAACAATGACAATAAAAATAAATGACACAATTATTTTTATTCTGGTTCACTGTTAACGAAGTTACTCCAGTCAATCCATTAAGGTGATTTTCCATCTCAAAAGGACTTAATCCAATAAACCATCAAATGATTACAACCACAAGGGATACCACCATTGCCTTCTTGAGAATCCTGAATCTCAAAGCCTCTCAAGGAATCAACCTCCTTGTAGTCATAAACTCCCTTGGCCCTCTCGAGTATCCAGACTATAGAAATAGTCACTCAAGCAACCACAAGCTACTTTCACAAGGATTTACGCCACCTTTCAACAAAGTATTTTCAAGCTACCTTCAACAAGGATTTATGCCACCTTTAACACAGGATTTTCAAGCTACCTTCAACAAGGATTTACGCTACCTCTCAAAAAAGGAGATTACACAGATGAAGTACATGAACACCTAAGTGTTTCTAGCAAGATATGATCAACAACTCTTTTCTTTCTAATACAAAAATATCTAATGATAAATCTCTTAGAGATTATAAAGTACATTAGTTATATATTGCTTGAAAGCTTTCTTGATGAGCACTACGACTTCTTTTCATGAGCTTTAAGCTTCTTTCTGATGTACTCTTTTCTTGAGCATATAATGCTTCTTCCAGTTTAACCATCAAGATCAACTAAATTACTATGATTGACTTATTGATGTTTCACTTGACTCGTTACACATGGTGTTAGCATATTTCATCTTTGTGCATTCATACATACAACAGTTTCTAGTTTTTCTTTGTTAAGCCACAAAGGCTTCTTTGCATATATTTTACAAGCTTCAACTTGCAGTATCTTCATATTTTGTTTGCATTGTTGTGACATTGCACACTTGAATTCTTCTTTAGCACATTGCAACAACTTTCATGATATTTCATACCATTTCATGAATCAACATTTTGGCACTTTGATTAACATTTATAAGCTTTCTAAACTAACTTAGTCTGCATAACCAGCTTGACTTTGTTGCAGTTTTTCTTCATGAATATATCAACCAACATTTTCTTAAAGCTTCAAGTTTTCAATTTATAGAGCTTGAGATAATATATTTGTTGGAAGGAAATCTTGGAAACACATTCCAGCAACTAAATCCCAATGTTCATGTGAAGGAATGGTCAACATCATAGTACTGAAAAATTGTCCTTACGTCACCTTATCGAGATAGAGGTCACAAAGTTTTATTACTTTTATATTTAGCATAATATCATTCTGATCTTCGGTATTATAGTGTCTTCAGAGACTTCATATGTGTATTTGATTAAGCTTGTTGTAGAAGAGTCGTTCTTACCATCTTCAAAACCTAAGTCTTTAGAGTTTCAGATCTTCGTTCAGTGGAACCTTGTCATAAGAATCTTCAACACATGGTTTTCAAGAATTAGAGATGTTGAGACCATCCTCAACAAACATTTATTTTGATCACAATTGCTGATATACACCATCAACAAGCATTCAAGCTTTAGTTCAAGCAAGTACTATTTTATACTTGAAAGTATACTTTTTACTTTGCATAGCGTCATTTAATATGCATTGCACCTTCATTAAATATCCAAAGCATCCCTATAAAACACACGAAGTTTTAACCCTAGGTACCCACATTTTCTGGGGTCCTGTTGTGTTAGTAGTTCTAAGAGGTCTAGGTTTATTACCTTTATATCTTCTCAATTTATCAAATAAAAAAGGCTTGAACTAGCCAAGTTTATTGCAGAAGAAGCATTTACGGACATGGTGATTCAGTTTCTTCCTATTAATCTCATTACTATGTGTTCTGCCGAATTTAAACCAAAATCGTGTTTTATTCAAGGAAGGCCTTTTAGTTGATAAAATCAGGTCAAGATTTTATTCCCCTTAGTAAATTTATTTAGGGTTTCATACAAATATTTCACTCCTTTTTCATTGAGATTCAAGTCTCACATGTTTCAAATAGGTTTCTAATATTAGCTATTTGATGCTTATGTGTTTTGTTACTTGTTCTAGCAATTCAAGATAATCTCTAAGATCTATATTACATTTCTTAATCTTATCATTTTCTTAGATTAACTTAACACTTAATTTAAACAATTGTTTGTATGATATCTTTGTTACCTTTTATTCATCTTCTTCGTGATATGCTTTCAAACAAACTTCACTTTCTTCGGAGTATGATTTCAACATAGCTTTATCTTCTTCTTCGAAGGATTCTTCGAAGCTTCTACCTAAGGTTGATTCTTCGAGTTTTCTCCTTAAAGTTGAGCATCTGACTATATTGTTCATTAGGACCTCTTTCTCCCTTCTCTCTTGAATATTCCATTAGATGACACTTATTCATCATATTCTTTTTTGATGAAGTTCTTCCATTTGAAGTTGAGTTCTCTGAGGATCGTTCAACCACCAATACTATTCTTTCGAAGGACATTGTTGGAGTTGATTTGTATTCACATGATTTTGTTGATGAACGTACTTGCTATAGATTATTCTAAACTTGAGCATATTCTATCATCCTTTAGCATTTTAATTAATTCATTCAGCTTCTTGACGATTTCTTCCTTCTTGGAGTTTTTGTGAAAATCATAAACATTCACATCTCTCGATTTAAGGATTGGATCAAACTTCTGATTTCAATTTCTTAATTCTTAGGTATGTATTAGTCACGAAGATTCTTGTATATTCCAAAATTTATAAGAGATGAAAAACACTTATGAGTGAGGCAATCATTTTCTTCGCCTCGTGTGTTCATTTTCTTTTGTTATATACTTAGAGAAACTACATGTATTATTTCAAAAGTGTCCCATATTTCCTTGGAGGATTTACAATTATGAACATAAAAGAAGTGATTTTTATCTAAGTACATAACTAAAAAAAAAGTTTTAAAATATATTTCAAAATATTTCTTTTCCTCTACGCTCCAAAACAAATCTGGTTTATCTATTACTTTCCATTAACATGATGAGTAGGGATAAATGGACAAATAATTATGATTTCCCACAATTCAAAATCAAGACTATAAATGAAATTTTAAATCTAGCCTTACATAATCCAAACCTATAACCATTAAACAATTGAGGTATACTTAGGAAAGTCCCCTTGTTAAAAACAATTTTGGAAGTCATCTTCCTCATGAGACATTTAATCCTTAGAAGCAGAGGCGTGCAAAGTATAACACACCAGAGTCACTAGTTATTCCTCCAGCGCACGACCAGACATTTTAGCTTAGTATGATTAGTTCTCCTCTAAAGGAAAAACTTTGCATTCCTTGAAGGAGTGTGGGCCCGAACCCGTCAACGGCAGAAGAGTCTGAGATCCGAAGTACGCAGCGACCTCAGAAGAGCATTCAAAACAGTAACACCCTAGAGGGTTCATATGTAGTAGCGGAAAGACCTATTATTGTTCCTCCTGGAAAGATTTCTCGCCTAAAAAGTTGGAGCGTTACCTCATCTATCATTGAATCTAGGTGTAATCATTACCAAAGCAAATGTGTCACATGTAAGTTGAAAGCAAATGGGTCAAGAACTTTCAAGACTTACTAAAAATAATCTTTCTTTCTTCTCTGATAAGAGTATCCATCAGCAAACAGGTGTTAATGAGGTGTTTCAAGTTTTTCTGATAAACATAACTCTAAATAATACCGCCCCGAGATAACTCAAGTTCTTAACAATGCTCGTCAGTCGCTTCTTTTGATATAACTCTTCTTCGAAAAGTTCTTCCTCTTTGTTTACATAGAGCCCATTTTCCATTAGAAAATGACTATAAGTTCAATACTTGGGGAACAACTCAACACAGTTACTCATTACTCCATTTCCAATAGCGCAAACTATTGCATAAGCCTTTAGACGGGTAAGTGTAACCAGAAAGAATCGATCTTAAAAATGTTGCAAATTTTCATACAAAAATTTCCAAAGTCCCTGATGGCCGGCGCTAGAGAAACTAAACCTCTACCTCGTATATGGGTCACAGGGCCATGATGGCCTCTGGAGAGATAAAAGAAAAAGGTAAGAGAAGACTTCCCTTTCAAGTATTAACACCAATACTGGAAGACTTTCATGTACACCTAACTTTCTGGATGAAGTTGTGACACAACCATTAACAAATGCTTAAAAACTTCCATCTCAAAATCATGGAAAGGCATCCGAAGGCCCAAGTTCTAGAAGACGCATTCATAAAAAGGAATGACATAATCGCCATCAAGACTCCCCAATCTGAAGATGGACCCATATCAAGAAAAAATCACTATGCCAAACAAGACCTTAGACAATGCTTTTTTCACTTAAACAACACTTTAAAGCGCTGTCTAAACCTCCGCTGCTAAAGGTTTAGACAACGCTTTTTTAAATCTTAAAAGCGTTGTCTAAGGTACCCTTAGACAACGCTTTTGGGAATACCTTAGACAACGCTTTTGGTTTAAGCGCTGTCTAATCCCCTCCTATTTTAATTTTTTTAGGTATACCTTAAACAACGCTTTTGGTGAAAGCATTGTCTAATCCCCTCCTATTTTAATTTTTTTAGGTATACCTTAGACAACGCTTTTGGTGAAAGCGCTGTCTAATCCCCTCCTATTTTAATTTTTTAGGTATACCTTAGACAACACTTTTGGAAAGCGCTGTCTAAGCCCCCCTTAGACAGCGCTTTTGCCAAAAGCGCTTTCTAAGACCCCCTCCCCCCCCCCCCCCCCCCCTTAGACAACGCTTTTTGTGTAAAGCGCTGTCTAAGGTATACGAAAATTTTTGAATAATTTTTTTGAAACCACTTTTTTTACCAGGTTTTTAAACCAGAATTTTGACATGTTTTCAACCAAATTTTGGCAGACAAATATCACAAATTATATATCAATTTATGCACCAAAATTATAAATCCAAAATTGGCAATTCAACCCAATATATATATATATATATATATATATATATATATATATATATATATATATATATATATATATATATATATACAATTTCAAATCATTTTTCCCTATTATAATTACAAGTCATTGCATTTTACTACAAATGTACATATTATAAGTACACATATCTAATCCATCCAAAACATTGCTTCAAATATACATAGGTCCTGAAACAACACAAAGATTGTAATTCAATTAATAAACAATATTATAGAAATTACAATGTTACACATATTTAAATTCTCATCAATTAAAGTAAGAGTACAATATTATACTTCACATAACACCTAGCTCTATAATGAATTGACACCATTCCTCTTTGATTTCGTCCACTTGATCTTTTGTATAATATGCACACTTGAATTCATCAAAGTACTACATAATAATATAACATAGTTTGATTTAATTTCAACTATTTAATTATATGAGAGATATGTGTAAATATTAAAATAACTCATAAGTTAGAAATACATACATCGGTGGGAATCTCTAATCGGTCCAAAACAAGAGTATCTCGCATAAACCTCAACATGAAATATCCGCAATCTATTTGATTACGTTGCTGAGGACACTACAGATGAAAAGAAAATATGGATAAATCCTAAGTTTTATCAAGTATCATCACTAATATAATAAAAAATGTGATAATTAATAATATACCGCGACTTTTATCCATGTAATGCAGTTGACTCTCCTTTTTAATGTTTGGATATCTCGTTGGGCTCGAAAAGCTTGTAGGATGCTAATAAAATAAAAATGAAGTAATTAGAACAATTCACATAAATTAATAAATACACACAAGAAAATTTAGAACAATCTCACTTACGTGTCAATTGTGTCCTTCATGTCCGGGTATGTTGTCCAATCATTTCCTAACGAGTCAAGATAATAAACGATTTCTCTGATAGGATTGATTGCGAGCGACAATCAATATCCACTATATGATTAAACAAATGTTAGATGTAAATTTTCTACACGACGTCAAAATACAAAATAATTATAATAGATGAATTTAGAATGAAATTCTAACCCGGTATTAAACGGTATAAAGAAAAATTTCTCCGCATCTTTGTTGGCCATGAGGATCCTGAGAACGTACTTCGTCACGGTATCCGGTCTACTTATGATTAAACTTAAGTTGACGGACGCGGGTGCTAAGAATCCAAATGTTACGTCCAATCCATTGGGGCACATCAATTTGTCATACAAAAACCTTAAATAAAAACATCATTAACATTAGACGCCTCATTTGAAACATAAAGTAAATAAGTTGTTCAATTAATATAACAAAGTATACCGGATTTACCTGATATATGTATTGACAACACTGACGCCAATTTCTTCACGACCAAAAACTTGCATGAAGTCTTCATTACCAATCATTTGTTCGTAATCAAAGTCGAAAATACCTTCCTCCATATGCACAAGGCGAACACCTCCGGTCGGTATATCTGTCATCTCTAGAAATGTCTGGAGGCAAGTCCTATACATGGTGGTAGGTTTTTTCTTAGCTACGGTCTTCTTAGCACCAGCCTTTTGTTGTTGTTCGGAGGCGATTCTAACCTCCTTTTTTTGTTGTGCGGAGGCTTTGCTAACCTCCTTTTTTTGTTGTGCGGAGACGTTGCTAACCTCCTTTTCTTGAAGCTACATATCATATAAATAGTTAGATAAAATTAAGAATTTAACAACTTCCATGCATATATGTCATATAATTGTATTGTACCTGTTTTTTTTGAAACCACGGACTCGGTATGCCGCGAAATAACATTATCTTTTGATTTGGATCTTGTGGGAGTCTATTTAACATAACTAAGTAAAAAATGTACGTAAAATGCCCGTAAAAACATTGAATATACACATTAAGGTTAACAAAGGTTTTAGGCATACCTCATATCATACGCTAATGAGGTTTGTCGACCATGCAACAAACGAACCTACTGCTTCGTCCACCGTTGTTGCATCCGAACAATCGTTAGGATATGGTAATGATGCATTCGGCTCAACTGCAATATCAACCGATACTTTCAAACATCCAGCAGGGAGCTCTTTGGAGTTTTCAGCGTGTTGAACAACAAACTTAACAAATTCCGCAACCCCATTCTCGTACTCTTTGGTCATTCGATCGGCACAGATCCATGTTTTATCCATGGTTTTCCTACTTATTAAGGTAAACAATCAATATCAACTTCAATAACGTATACATAACCAATGTTTCTCCAAACGACAATAACCCAGTTAAATCCAGACGAAAATACATAACTAAGGTAGTATCTTCGAATATTCTAACAACTTTCAAGTTCACTTCATTTTCTCACATTTAACAGATATTTACATCATTGAAGTTGAAAATAGAGTTTCATATAATAACAACAATATTAGACTTATCGAACATAATACCAATGACTAACGTATCTCTGTATCCTAAATGTTTTAAACAAAAACTCCGTATCCTAAATGTTTAATTTTAATTTAGACTTATTGCACATAACACTAATATTAGACTTATCGAACATAACACTAATATTAGACTTTCAAGTTCACTTTCATTATAACAATATAACAACAATATTAGACTTATCAAACATAACAACAATATTAGACTTATCGAACATAACACTAATGTTTAATTTTAATTTTTTATATACATATTTTAATCGTATCGTATCCTAAATGTTTTATCCGTGCTTCATAGGTTATAACCAAAAACTCAGTCAAGAAAATAACAAAAATATTATGATTTATCGAACATAACAACAACAATGTACCTCAGTAGAGGACGAACTCAGTCAAGAAAATGGACGAACTCGGTTGCTTTTCTAACTCAGTCTACAGATTCAACAAAAAAACTTCTCAGGTAATGAAGCCAACAACTCAGTGTTAATATTTATATAAACTCAGTGTATATACATAGTAACTACAAAAGAACAAGAACAAGAACACTATCCATCAATGAATCTTATGGTTCATACTGTATATACATAGTAACTACAAGCAATAAAATGTCAAGAAAATGCAACTTTTCAGCAAAAAAACAAGCAAGAACAAGAACAAGAACAAGAACAGTACCATGATCAAGAATAAGAACAAGAATAGTACCATGATCAAGAACGTACCTTTTTTAACGGAAGACGACGGTTGTACGACGGAGGATGACGGTGGACTTCACGGAGGTAGAATGTGGTGGACGACGGTGGAGGTAAGACTGTTGAAGCTCGTTAGGGCGAAAATGGCGATTTCTGTTCGTCGTTCGCAGAAGAGAAGGAAAGGAAGAAATGAAAATAGAACTGTATATTTTTAATATAATTAGACCTTAGACAACGCTTTTGATAAAAACGCTTTCTAAGGTAGGCCTTAGACAACACTTTTGAAAAGCGTTGTCTAAGCCCCCCTTAGACAGCGCTTTTGGTTTTAATTTTTTTTAAAATTGAAAGACTTTAGACAGCGCTTTTGACAAAGCGCTGTCTAAGGCCTACCTTTAAAAGCGCTTTCTAAAAGTGTTGTCTAAGGCCTACCTTAGAAAGCGCTTTTTCAAAAGCGCTGTCTAAGGTAGGACTTTTAACGCTTTTTTAATTTTTTTTTGAACAGTTTCCGTGTTTGCTATTAATTTTAACCTTAGACAGCGCTTCCTTAAGAAAGCGTTGTCTAAGGTGCGCTATTAAATGTCATTTTTGTTGTAGTGAATCCATCAAGATTACCCTCTCAGGCAAAGGCAAAAATTGTTAAGGAAGAAGTAAAATCCACCTACGGAGATCGAGAATTCTTCTCTGGTTTTGACTCATGATGTATTATTTTTTCAAGACATAGGGAAGCGAAAATATCAAAATAAAGGAGATAATAATAAACTGGAAAAAATAATCCAGAGAAAGTATGAAACTGACTCTTCAAGAATTATATGCTAACATCAAAGGAAAATAGACTTTATATACACTTCAAATCACTCACACACAACACTTAATTATTTTAGTTCCCAAGAGTCATAATAAGGATACATGCGAATAGACGTTTGTGGTATGAGGCATTAAAGACACGACTTTCAAGAAACTGAAACATTTATTTTTGCTCTTTCCGATAGATGAAAGAGCAATCAGGGGCTTGAAGGAAAATTGTTATAGGCCAATCATATTGATCCCTAGCCAACACTTTAAAGGAGCTACAATCCTTCCAAAACCTTATTAGCACACGAGAACTACCATGCAGTTAAGTATAGAAGACCCAAACTCCCGATACACCCAACAACTCTCTACAATTCACGCATAATAAATAACAAATTGTTATTTCCTCTCCACTATATTAAGAAAACACACCAATTCTGGTTATATCAAATTTAATTTCAATTTATTATTCTCCCTCACATATTGACTTGAATGTTAAAGTGATAATCTTGTATATTAACCCCCTCTTCGTCTCATCAAAAGTTATAATCATCCGTTATCACTTGTCCTTAATTACATAATGTAACACATTCCTTCTTCAAAACAATAAAATGAGTTTCTGCCCAATTCTTTCCCTTAAATTATACATGCTGGTAAGGTGTACAATAAGAAATGAGAGAAAGAAATACCAACCAATTTGTGTTCATTATTAAAAGGAAAATGGGCAGCGCAGTACACTTTGTTTTTACATTATTATCTTTTACATATAAAACATACCATTTATTTTATAAAAAAATATATAAAACATAGTCGTATCAAATGAAAAAAAAAATTAAAGTTCATACTTACCATTGTCAATATATACCATACATGAATATGTTTCTATAAGTGGATTTGATAACCTCTTATTCTCGCTTTGTATGAAATATTTGCTTAATGAAAAAAATCATACATGAATATGAATATGAACGTAACTAGTAGTAATAATTTAGTGGTATGTATAAAATAACAGCATCACAAAAAGAATGCAAGACGAACATAAAATCAGAGGTTATTTATTTGTACAAGAAGTTGTTAGAGGTTGTAGCAGAAGATCAGAGCTTATTTACTAAAGCTAAAAATCAAAGGCTACATAGAAGGAGACAACTATTTGTTCGCCACATCTGGTGGTGGAGCATATCACCCAAAAGAGATATCATTTCCTTAATTGGGTAATACTAGCTATTAGTAGTGTTTAAGGAACATCTGACATTGAAATGTCGGAGTTTGTCTGAAAATTCTGGTGATAATATACAACGACTGACGAATTGCTTTAAGAACAAAAAAAAAATTACTATGAGGCAGTGGTAATTCGTAGTTGCAGGAGGTTGAGGTATTGCTGTGCAGATAATGGTGTATGTGTATGGATTTGCATCATGCATCATGCATGCATGGATGTGAGAAGGGAGAGTGAGGATAATTCTATCCGGTATTGGCCACATGCGCATCATCATTCTACCTAGCCGTCATAGCCGTACGTGTGTGAACCCATGCTTTTCCGTTTGACGGGTGTGATTTTAGTGACTATAAAAACCAAATATCCTGATGACATGCACCATATGGTGTAATTGATATTATAAAAAAAAACTCCCTGCGTGCGGCCAAAATGGGGAAAAGACAAAAAAAACAAGAACATGGACCCGACAACGCCGGTAGTGCAAAACGGCAGAAGCAGTCAAGCAGGTACTATCAGAACAAACCGTTTTTCACAGCTGTACACTACTACCCCTTCTCTCTCTCACCAAAATCATGGAAATGAATAGTACATTTTTTTTGTAGGAGGATATTCACTTGTTTCTCTCTCTCTAATAATAAACTCACGGTTAACATTTTTGTCTTTTTATGAAACCACGGTTAACATTCTGAAATGATGAATACACGAACACTCTCAGTCTCGCACTCTTACTCCTACTATATAATCTCCTCTCATTTTCATAATATCACGTCTTGCTGCTTTCACTTTTTATTCTATCGTTTCATTCTCATACACATTCCACCTTCTATCAATGGACCCAATGTTTCCCGGCGACACCTCCTCCTCCTCCTCCATAGACCCCATGTTCTCCAACTTCACCCTTCAATCCCTTCTCACTTTCAACCCTTCCTTCTTCACCGACAGCTTTCACACGTTAACCGACCACCCTCAATCCATCACCGACCAAACTCCATATATTAACAATAACAACAACAAAACTGCCCTCATAGTCCCAAAAACTGAACACCCTCTTAATCTTCCTCCATTTGAAGACTATCTCCCTCTTCAACAACAACAACAACAACCCTTCAACTTCATCCCCCAATACTACCCACCCTTTGAAACTTTCCACCGCCTCCCTCAACTCCATTCCCCTGAACACACTAACAGAAAACGCCTCCGCAACCCTTTCATGGAGGAAACAACAACTCCACCACCACAGAAACAGCCTCACTTTGTCCGTGGAAAATCCCCTTCTTTGATTCCTCAGAGCAAACTAGCAAGACAGAGAAGACAAACCCTAAGCGACAAAACACGTTGTTTGCAGAAACTCATGCCATGGGATAAGAAAATGGACCAAGCTACCCTTTTCGAAGAAGCTCACAAATATGTTAAGTTCTTGCAGGCACAGATCTCTGCTCTGCAATCAATGCCTTCTCATTCAACCACCACCACGACCTACCACAGCGGCGGAAGCAGCGATGGTGTTTTTGCTGAGTTGAAGAAGCTGAACAGAAACCAGACTTTGCAGGTTCTGGTAAACTCACCGGTTGCACAAACAAAGCTTTGCTCACAAGGTTACTGTGTTTACTCCATGGAACAATTCTCTCAGCTCAGAAAATTATCAGAGACAAGACAACAACAACAGCAGCATAATATGTCTGATAATGATTCTTCCAAGACTTTCTTTCTCTAAAATGTGACGAAACGACATCGTTTATACGTTATAACATCTTTTCAATGTCATTTTTCTTCTTAGTGTTTACTCTCGGTTTCTGTCAAGCTTTCTAGCTAGCGATTTTCTTAGTGTTAACTTTTTTTGTTTATTAGGAAGACAAACTTTTTCTGCTTCGTATCGAGTTCTTTCTAGTTATGGACTTAATTTGTTAATGCTTATTATTATTATTATAGTTAAGTATTAAAGGACTTGGTTTTTGTTGCTGCTATAGTACTTCTATCTCTATTTGTAATATTTTAAGTTGCGACTGTTAACGGTTCTTCTTAGACTTTCTTTCACTAAGGAACAGACCATACGACTTCGTTTAATTATAACATCTTTTCATTGTCGTATTTATTGCTCAGTGTTTACTCTCTTTTCTGTCAAGCTTTCTAGTGATTTTCTTAGTGTCACCTTGTTTTTTTTTGTTTTTTAGGAAGAGAAAAACTTTTTCTGTTTGGTATTGTGTTCTAGTTATGGTCAAACTTAATTAGTTAAAGAACTTGTTTTTACTGTTTAATATGCTTGCTTTGCGGTTTCTAAATTTCTTGATGCTATAGAACTGCTATCTTTTTTTGGTTAATATATTAAATTGAAATATACAAGACATCTCTAAAAAAACGGTATATCCGTGTCGGGATCGGATATCTGTACTGATATTTATGATTATATTTAATTTATTCATTTTTTAAAATTATTACTGATATTAACGAGTGAGTGTTGATTTTCGGAATCATATTAGTATAAACATAGTTTTAAATTGTAGTGCATGACCGCAATTGCGGCCAAAATATTGTTGATGTAGTAGTATCTGTCATGGTTTAAATTGTGGTTGCGGTTACGACTGTGAATGTGGCTGCAATTGTGGCTATTGTATTTGTTGTAATGCGGATTACGGTCATTGTAGTGTGAATTTATATTTATGATACATAAAATATTTTATTTTATGTTTTTTTTTGTTGCTTAAATAGTTTTTTTGTCTTTTTGCTTAAAGTAAATTTTTTATTTTAGTCCTATAATTTTTTTTTTGATATAAGTCCCTATATCTCTCTTTTTACATTCATTTTAGTCCTAAAGCCAAAATCCGTAGAAAAATTTGCAGGTTTCCTGCAGATTTTTCTTCATATTTTCCTGCGAATTTTTGTTTTAGGGACTAAAACGAATGCAAAAGTAAGATATAGAGACTCATACAAAAAATATACATGGACTAAAATAAAAAAATTCACTAATTTACTAGGACCAAAACACTATTTAAGCCTATTTTTTTATGTTACACTCATCTTCCATTTCCTTTATAAGTAATTTTCAAGAGTATCACATAATCTCTCGCGGTCTGATGCGCTCATTACAGTGTTATAATATGGTTGTTGCGACATTATGATGCGATTTTTTTGTGTGATTTAGAATTACACCGCAATTGCGGGTTGATGCGGATGTAAACACTACCACATCTATAATATTGCGGCCTCATCAGGTGATCCAATCCACAATTTATGATCATGGTGTCTGCAATCGCATCAGATCGTAATTAATTTAAATTAAAATCATGTATCCAACCATCATTAGGAATCACATCATACAAATTCATTCATATTTTTAAAATTATTTTCATCAAAATTCAAAATTTCAGAATTTAAAATTTCAATTTACTTCCTTCATAATGAAAAATTCTTAACATAAAATGTCTTTTAAGGGTATATTTCAATCATCTCCCAATTAAAATCCACACAACAATGCGCATCATTGAAACCACTTTGACCACAACCGCATCCGTGTTTTAAAATCATGAGAATAAACCTCTTCATACGAACCCCGAAAAACCTTCCATCAACCTAGAAAAACTCCTTCATACAAACCCATAAATACTTTCTTCAAACCCATAACAACTTCTTCATACGAGCTCAGAAATTCCATCTATTTTCCCACAACCTAGAAAATTGCGACAAATCCCTAAATCCTATTTTTCTACATCAAAACCCTATATTTCACAACTGAAAACCCTTTTCCTTCCTTATTCATAATCCATGGTAGAAATTAATTTCAACCAATTTTCCACAAACCCCTCCAACCCCTACAATATCCACCTTAATAAAAATTTGACCTTAATCCTTATTACCCTTCCTCTAGATAGCAAAAACTATCTTTCTTGGACCTGGTCTATGAAAGTTATTATGATTTGAAAAACCTAACATTGTCAGTGTTCTTCACGACCCTTGGTTTCGTTGCAACAATCTTGTCCTTTCAAGGCTTCAATGCTCCATTTTTTATATTATTGCACAATCATTCATATGGTTCAATAATGTAATTGTTGTCTTCAAAAATCTTCGCAATTGCTTCTAGAAGGTGACATTTTTCGTCTCTCTGAACTTCAAGATGATCTTATTAATTCTCAGTAAGGTAATCTTAAAGTTTCTAAATACTTCACACATCTAACATCAATCTAGAAACACATTGAAATTTTTCATCTCGCAAGAGATTGTACCTGAGTCGTTCCTTGCACATGTGATGTCGTATTTGATCTTCAAAAATTTTGTGAGCATGATAAATTTTTGAAGTTTTTAAAGGGTTTAAAAGAATAATGTTGTAGTGTTCGGTCACAAATCATGATGATTGAGCCCTTAACCACCCTAGAAAAGACTTATTATCTTATCCTTGGTTAAAATAAATAATTAACTTACCAAATTCCATGATTTCCACCTTAGAAAACCAAACCATATCTTCATATGTTCAATCTCATAATAGGGGTCGTCGTGGATTTCAGGAACATTCTTTCGAGGAAATGGCATCACCCAAATAACATCGACCGTGAACAAAATCAGAGGTTTATTCGTGTTTGTACACATTGTACTAAAACCAACCATATAGTTGAAAATTGCTTCACCAAACATAGTTATGCACCAGGTTTTCAACACTGTACTAGAACCAACCATATAGTTGAAAATTGCTTCACCAAACATGGTTATGCACCAGGTTTTCAACACCATCCAAAAAATAAATTGGTCAACTATACTTCTGAAAAAACACCTTTATCAACTATCTATGCTTCTAACATCTCTTATCCTACCAATGTTCTAGATCAATACCATCAACTCCTTAATCTCCTTCAACAACATCTCACAATAAGCATTCCTCATACTCTTACAGCTTTTGACTCTAACATCAATTTTGTGATATATTCTACTGGAAATGTGAATGCTATATTGTCTCCTTTAGGTAAGCACTTTGTACCTTGGATCATAATTACTGGTGTTACTCACCATATAACTTATTCCCAATCCAATTTTTGAAACTATAACATTATTCCAACCTTTATTATGAAAATGCCTAATGGTAGTACATCTAATGCAACCATTTCTAGAACATTGATAATTTCAAACCTTATTACTTTTCACAATGTTTATTACATACCATTTTTCACTGTTACTTTGATCTATGTTACCAAATTAACATCTGCTTCTAATTGTTTTTTAAATTTTCATACTAATAAGTTGAGAAAATGTTATTCTTACACCAAAATCATACACCTACACCGTATTTCACTGTTCACCAATACGGTGAACAGTGAAATATTATAATAATATATATATGTTTTTTAAAATTATATAAAAAATTATTTTTTAATACTTTTTAATTTTTCTGAACATTTATTAACCAACTTCATTACTGCATTAACCAAGTTTTTACACTATATTAACCAACTTTGGTGACTGCTAAAATTATTCTTAACGCCTGAACGTTATTAATCAACTTCATTATTGCATTAACCAAATTTTTACATTGCATTAACCAACTTGTTTCACTATTTTTAAAATCATTGTTCATGAATACTGTTCACGTGTACTGTTCATGCGTTGTACTATTCATATGTCACTGTTCATGTACGATTTTACTGTTCACTGACATTATTCATTAAAAATATTTTTTTAATTGAAAAATACACTGTTCACCGTATAAATTCGGTAAACAGTACATACGGTGTATGTATTGGTGTACAAATTGGGTGTAACAATAGCATAGCTGTAATAAGTTTCATATCTGACCGAATTTATCCCAAAGAATGATTGGTTTAGCTTAACGATATGGTAAGCTATATGTTTTGCATGCTCAACCTAATTTTTGTATTTCCTTTCCTACTTCTAGATATCATATTAATTCCTCCTTAGATAACAATGTCAAATTATGACACCTTAGGCTAGGACCTGTTTTTGACTTTATGTGTAAATGCATATATGTTCAATTCCCTTTTATTACCTTTAATAAACCTAGCCCCTATGATACTTTCCACTTTGTTTATCCTATTAGTATCACTTCTTCTAAAATATTTGACCTTCTCCATGCTGATATTTAGGGGCCACATTTTGTCCCTTCTATTGATGGACAAAAATATTTTTTAACTCTCGTTGATGACTACAGTCGGTTTACTTGGATAATTATGATGAATTTAAAAAGTGACACTGAAAAACATCTTTCTACTCTCATTTCTATTATTGAAAATCAGTTTTCTACATCTTTAAAAAATCATTTGGAAACGATAATGGGCCTGAATTTTTAATGTCTGATATTTTTAAATTCAAAGGTATTTTTCATCAACGTTATTGTGTTGAATTTCCTCCAACAAAATATCTTTATTGAAAGGAAATATCAACACATTTTGAATGTGGCTAGAGCTTTTTCCTTTCAAGTAAATCTTCTTTTTTTTTTTTTTTTTCATTTTTCTATACAACATGTTGTACATCTCGTAAATAGAAACCCTTTTCCTTTATTGAAAAATAAATCTCTTTTCAATTATTATATAACAAAGCTCTCACATTGTTACATTTAAAAAGTTTCGGTTGTCTTGTTTTTTTTTCTCTCTCTACAATTCATGCTCATATAGAACTAAATTTGACTCAGTGCAAGAATAAATTATTTTTTTGGGATATAGAAATGGTACAAAAGGGTACATGTTATATAATTTTCACTCATATGAGTTTTTAGTTTTCATAAATTCAATTTTTATGAGACTATATTTCTTTACAATTATACTTCTCCTTCAACCCATAATTCCCATACGCCTTCATTTAAAACTCAATAACCTAACCTTAAACCTTTCATTCACTTTCAACCCATTCAACCACACTTGCCCCCTGCACCCCACCCTGAACCACCTAATCCTACTTTTACCTCTTCTCATAACCTAAATGACACTATCACTTCTCAAAATACTAATAACATTCATCATACTTCTTCTCATACAACTCCACCTATCAATTTAAGACTCTTCTCTAAGATCAATCGTGCTCCAAGCTACCTCAATGGTTACTATTGTGAGTTGCTCCAAATGCATCCTACTTCCAACACTACATCTCACCGTGCTGCATTTCCTCTTTCTCTCGTTTTACAATATGATAAGAGTGTGATGACATGTTTTCAGATAGATTTCTTCCTTATTTGGAAGGTGGACAGTGTAACACGGTGGGAGAATTGACTTCGTTTTGGTTGTTCAATCATATACCGATTAAACGGTTTAGCCAGACATATCAATTAAATCGAAAAAAGAAAGGTAGAAGAAGGAATGCATAAAAATAAAAGACATAATAATTGGAAAGTAAAGCATATAATTTATTAAGAAACCTGACTGAAGTACACTTGAATCAATAATTCTTGCAGAAAATAACCTTAAAGTAAAATTAGTGGTTGGAAACAAAATAAATGGTGATAGCTTCTCAAGGTAGGAGGCTATCACTAAGGTTCGGGAATGGAAACTAAATTAAATGCTGAAAAAGGAAATAAACAATAAAAAACTCTGAACTTAAATAAACGACTTCGAAGGAAAAATGATAGAAATTCGGTAAGGTAATCTAAGCTCCCTTTGGAACTCGAAGCAGCTACTATTTATAGCTTTTAGGAATATTGTTGTTGAGAATTAGTAGGAATTTCTTTAGTTGGGCCTTGACTGTGTAAGGTTGGACTGAGACTAGAACGAGTGAGAAAATATCACTGTTGAATGAGAGAAATGCGTTAACGGCTCTCTGTTATTTGACTGATGCGCGCGTTTTGGACTTTTGAAATAAGACTTGTGATGGTGAACAAACTTCGACTACAGCATGCATTACCAGAGTTCGATCTAATATCTCACAAAAATGATAAGTGTGGGAGGAGAAGAGTTTGACGCAATAATAAACTCTAAATTGTTCTGAAAATATTTAATATTTAATTGGATTTTGGTGTTTCCGAAGATATATCTACGGAATACTTTAATGTTTAATTGAAATCTGGTGTGTCCGTATATATATATATATATATATATATATATATATATATATATATATATATATATATATATATATATATATATATATATATATATATAAAGTCACATGGTATGGTGTGTGTAAGAATTCCTTAGGGTGAAAAAAGAAAAGCTCTAATATTATTGCCTTGGCTCGTGTGCTCATGTGATACCATTTCTTTGATTACTTGATTGATAGGAAAACAAAAGGAAAGAAAAGAGAATTTTTTTTCTGTCACTCTCCTCATGCCGATTATTTCCTTTCTAGCTATGCGAATAATATTCTTTGAATGAAAAGAGGATATTACTCCAAAGTTGGATTGAATACATATTCATCATCCTTTCATTATGTCCTTTTTACTCATTTTTAAAATTATTAATCACATCATATACTATTATTGAAATAGGAAAAGTTAATATTCACCATCATTTGGCCTATTTCATAGACACTATAGTCACGTTATTGTGTGAGTTGGTTTATACCCTTCTTTTCTTGCACCCATATCAAAAGAATCCAACACTGAGAAAGAAATAAAGAAAAGACACTAAAGTTTATTAAAGTTTATTTTGCACATTTTGTATAACACAAGCTTTTCCCACCATTGTGTTGATATATATGTGATTTCACATCTACATCTTTTCCTCTCTCTTAGTTAAGCACTTGGCAAAGAAAATCACACTAGAAACAGAGAAATTATATCTAACAAAAATGGCTAAAGAAGTAGCCATTTTTCTATGTTTCTTGATTGTTGTCATGGATGTCACAGCTGGAATTCTTGGAATTGAGGCTGAAATTGCTCAAAACAAGGTATGTTTGAAACAAACTAATTAAGTATCTAATTCTATTGGTGTTGTTCTTCGATCAGAGTATATCATGTTTGAAGAAGAACATCAATAGTTTTCGTGATAATGTACCTAAGTTTTTTTCATGAGACAATTTATGTTGCAAAATGACAATATATTTAGATGTGTACTATGTTTTTTACACAAGCAGGTTAAACACTTGAGATTGTGGATATTTGAGTGTAGAGATCCAAGCCATAAGGCTTTCATGCTTGGGTTAGGTGCAGCAATACTTTTGTCTCTAGCCCATGTTATAGCCAATTTGTTAGGTGGTTGCAATTGTCTTTGTTCTCAAGAAGAGCTTCAAAAGACTTCACCCAATAGACAACTCTCAATGGCTTGCCTCATTTTAACATGGTAACATGCCCCTAACTCCACTGCTTGTTTTCTGACAATGTTTTAAAAAATCGAATTAGACGGGAAGGTTCAACTGGTTGAACCGAAATCAGCATTCTTGAACTGTCGTCACAGTTCAATGTTTGGTTTAGTTTTTGAAACAATGGGTTCAAAGCGAAAAAAGGGTAACACTAACACACTATGAAAAGTTCGTCAAATCTATAAATAACATTTTGATGTGTTGTTGATCAGGATTGTTTTGGCTGTTGGATTGAGCATGATTGTGATAGGGACTGCAACAAACAACAAATCAAGGGGTTCTTGTGGCTTCACACACCATCATTTCCTATCAATTGGTGGAATTTTGTGCTTTGTTCATGGCTTATTCTGTGTTGCTTATTACGTTTCTGCCACTGCCTCTTAATTAACGATTAAGAAAACACCTAGAGTGGAGACCACTTTTGCTCTTGCTTTTGTGCTTTAGGGGTTTTGGCTTTACCAAATTTATTGCTTTACTAAATATGTACTATGGGGTAGAAAAAGAAAACCCCATTTTCAATTGATCACCAAATTATCATTTCCACTAATCCACTGACATGTGTTCTATATTTCTTCTTTGTTTCACAGCCATTGGCCAATGAAAGATTTTTTGTTTTTATTTTAAACACTATAATGGTAATGTTCAAAGTTGGATTATTAACTAATTGTAGATATCTCACTAACATTGATCATCAATAATATAAAATATAGCATTTCCTTGAGTAACAAGTAACAACTCATAAGTCATAACATCTATCATATACCCTTTCGAAGTGAAGGTATCAAGATTGTTCCCTCCAAACTAATGATTAAATAAATAAATAAAACTACCTCAACTACAGTTATGCATTCCATTGACTTCACGATTTCGCCATTAACTCGATCCAAAATAACACCAATCAAATTAATGGAGGAGAAAAGAATCAGTAAAAAACAATCTCTCCCTGTCGTGTGTCCTAACAACCCCTTTTTTTGGGGTTGATAAGAGAACCTCACTTGTTCACATTTTGATGAGGAACACCATACAGTTGACCTCCACCAGTAATCTCCATTGCTCACCACTAGTCGCAGAGACAGAGTACATATCCCTTCCGCAGCATTATACGACATACATTTCGGCAAAGTTTGGGACCCAGCCCTTTGATTCACCTTGACTTTAAAGGCAGTAAAATATGCCATATGATGAAGTAGAGAACACATTGACAAGTCAAACTCACTTGCATAACTTCATATCAAAGCTACGTTGGTAACATCTCATCCTCATCATCGGAGGAGGAAGACGAGGACGAGGAACTAGAGTCATGCATTCTCCTCTCTGCTATGGCTGGAAATAGTCTCCTATGCATATCAGAGAGTGATTGTTGATGAGAATCTGGAGAGAATGAAGGAGCCTCTTTCTTGCTAGAAGGAGAACCTTTGGCAGCTAGTGTCTTCATTGTCGATGCTTGAACCTCTTTGCACACCTTGTCCAACATTACCAAGAAATCACGTACAATCACAAACAAACGCAGCCCTTCATCTTTTCCGGCATTCCCATGAAAATAATCTGCGGTACTCTTAACCCCGGTCGTTATCCTCTTCTCTTCCCCTATTAACCATATCACTTCCTCTCTTGCCTTCACCACAAAATTTGCAAGGGAACGTTGAAACTCGCTATCTTCTTCTAGATTCTTCAGATCCGTATTCAACAGTTCTTCAGATTTTACCAATCTATTATAAAGTTTCAACACTGTAGATGTTAGAGCATCACCATCTATCACTGCTGCCTTTTTCACATCTTCTAGCTCAGTGCTTAGACCTGAAACAACTTGAAGGCCAAGGTTGCGATAGTGCTCTTCTGATTCCCCGTTTGATTCATCGATGAAATCCTTGGTTTTCATACTAGCATGGCTTTGGCTTGCTTTTTCTGTTCTTACAGCCCTTATGCCCTCTGAACGAATGATCTCATGAACCACAAAGTGTAATAGTGTGGTCTTACCGTCTGTTCCTTTTACATCTGCAAGTTTCAAAAGTGTGTCAAGCCTAAATGCTTGAGCACCACCACGATAGGTTCCATTGTTCAATCGATTTCCAGTCTTTAGAACTGCTTCTAATAGCTTTTGGAAAACCCTGCTTTTCCTTAGTTTGTGGCAAGAAACCTGCCATTAAGATAAGATACGACAATAGCAAGAACTGCAGTATAACTATACATGAATTGTATAAAATTCAAATAGATTGGTATTTCAAAAAGTAAAAAGAAGAAAGAAAGAAAAGTCAATGAATCCAATTCTCACATTTAATATTGTAAAGCATTCCCTAATGTTTGAAGCCTCTTCCGAAAGTGTAAACATGAACAGTAGTGACTCAAGACGTTTGAAAGCCAGTGGAATATCAACCAAGGCCTTGAGAAACCTCTCTGCAGAGCCAAGTCGAGAAACGTCGCCCGTGAATAACCTTAGATTCAACTCCTCCTCTGTTGTTGGCGCCATCTTCAATACTGTTTGGATGAGCTCAACAGGAATCTCATTACCTGATTGAATCAACATATTGCAAGTAAATCACATTGATGTAGTTATATGCCAATGTTAATCTAAGAGAATTGTTGAAAACTATTATTGCCTTTGATTTTTGAATGCAAAAATGGATGAAGAATCATAATTGAAAGAATCTTAAAAACGCCTTTATCATTCTATGTGCAATCTATGTAAAAGCTCCAATTCATTCACCAAATCATCACCAGGGTAAGAGTTTATCATGTTCTAGATACAGATTAAAAAAAGAACAAATGACTATTCCTTGGTATCATAAACGTACAAATGTCAAAATGAACAGCATATATAGTTAAGTTAAAGCCAATTGATTACTGTCAAACTTTAAATAGGAATTTTCTTTGTGTGAGGCTGTTCTATGAAAATTGGAACAAAATATCTTATCATAAACATGGAGTATAAAAGAGAGAAAAATCATGAAATAAGCAGGTACAAACTTTGAAATTGAAAAAACTATACACTTGGAGAAAAAAATCTACTTCATTGGAGTTAAAGCATCAATATTGGTAACAATTCTTTTATGATGGTTTAAAATAGCATGTACTTCATTCTAATTCTGAGAGGCAAACACACACACAGACTCACCTTCTTTAATGGCGTCAATAACTTCTTTTGTGCTCACATTCAAAGCACGCAAAAGAATTGATAAATTCTGTGCTTTCTTGGGGTTAATAATCTGAATGTACTGGACAGAATGTTCTAAAGATGGAGAATCTTTTTTTCTTTCATTTTTGTTCTGGTTGGCGCAGCCAAATAAAGACTCTATCTTTTCTTCACTGAACCTGGTAAGATGTTATAAAGTTCGGCAGTCATATTGATAAATTTTACAACCTTTTATGAAAAAATGATTTTAACAGGACTTAAATGTTTCTTACTGGAATGACCCTGCTCTGATCTCATGCCAGACCATGGCTTGATCAGGATTTGCTGCAACCTTATCCCAGAAAAATGGCTTTAACTTCGGTTTTGGAGTATCAGACTCATCATCATCACTAGCACGAGGTGATTTAAGGTTTTGACCTTCCATTTGTTTGGGAGGAGCAGGTGGAGGCCGAACCATTCTTGGAGGAGGTGGAGGGCGAGGTGCAAGAGGAGGTGGTGGAGGCGGCGGTGAAGCCTCAGGGGCTGATCTTCCTGAAGGGTGTTTTATTGCAGATACTGGTACTTGTCCTTTGTTATCCGATGATGTTATCTCAGCCAGTGAGGCGTCGTTATCTTCATGCTTATTGCACGAATTCTTAACAGTAGAAGGATTCATTCCATAGTTAACACCATATTCTTTCATATCATTACTTTCAAACCTCATAGACTTTTGTGAACTACCTGAAATACAAAAGAAACATTTATTGAATAAAACTTGTAATCTTTAATGTTTCACTATCATTATTGGTTAGGTTAGCACAGAAAACCAAACAGACATACCACCAGACATGTCGCTTGAGGTTAATATGAGTAAAGGCCTGTCATCTTTGTTGACTTTTTTGCGCTTCCTCACCTCGCGGCAGCATAAGAACAAGCCTGTTAAGATTATAATTCCTGATGCAACTGCAGCAATAATAATTTCTTTCTGATCAAAAGTAGCAAGAGGAGGAGGAGGAGGAGGAGGAGGAGGAGGAGGAGGAGGTCGTGATAAAAATGGCACAAACATGTTCGCAGGGAGTGCAAAATCATGATACGAAAACTCGGGAGTTGGAGGAGAAGAAGTGGTTTGTGCTGCAACATGACTTTTCAGTTTTGGCGACGATCCAGATGATGGAACGGAATCAGGGCTCGGTGGTGTCTGATTAATCGGTGATTCTGAAAGTAAATATCTATGTCCATCTGCTAAACCAAATAGTAACTGATAATGCTTCTTCAACAAATGTCCCTCCTCTTCCGAAACAGGAATATGATAACTTCTCTTTCTGAAGCAATCCAGAAAGTGTTGTCTCATATGGGGAGGTAGAAATTTAGATCTCTTTCTCCTCGTCTCATCTAATAAATGCAAGTCAAATTCTTTGATACCATAACTCCTCTCTGTCACTTCTTTTCTACAATGTCCCCACACCTGCTCTGCCTGTGTCACCCGATCAAACAAACGCAACTCATCATCATACAACAAAATAATAACAAAACTGACATAATTGAACTAGTTCAACATTTGAAATAGTAGACTCGACAAAATTCACACTAAATTCAACCTAGACAGGCGAATTCGTCATGGAAAGTTTGAGATTCAGTTACTTCGCAACCACATATCACATAATATGTATGTAATTGTTGTAAATCCTACAAGAATAATACCCAAGGTTTTTAAAAAAAGTCCGCGACCAGGAAAACGGCCGCGAGCTGCCGATACCAATACCGATTCCGTTATTCATTGTTTTTATATTAAAGAACTAACTGTGGTTAATGGTTAATTCACACCGCAACGATCGCAATCAGTATCGCAACACCTGTACCAACCGAAATCACGAAAGCTTTTACGCGACCGATATTTAAAACCTTGAAAATAACTCAATTTTGCTAAATTCATATCAATCTATTCAATATACATTAAGAATACTAATCAAAATTACTAACAAATCATAAATGAATAAAATAAAATAAAGAGATATATACTAAAAATGATGATATACCTTTTCTCCAACATGATCTATATGAAAATCCTCATGTTTCCATCGCTTCCCCTCTGAACCCCCATTGGTCAAAAAGCAAAGAAGAATAAGATAAACAACAACAACACAACCAGGTTTTGTCATTTCCCTTCAATTCAACAAAAAAGCGTAATCTCCAATTCATCTCATTGAACATCAATTATTCTTTAAACTATTAATAACACGTGAATGCATGCACCTTTTACGTTAGAAATGATGAATATTGTTGATGAAAAAGGATGATAACGGAATGTAGGTTAAACCAGAAACGGAAGTATGATGAAAAGGTGAATATGTTGAGCGTTTTGTGAGGTGAATTATTGTTGATGTAACAGAATAGATGAATGAGGTTGAGGTTGAAGTTGAAGAAGTTGGGTATTGTTGTTGTTGTTGGAGGGAAGGGGAGTCAGAGAGGAGGGAGAGAGAATTGGAAGGACGTGGGGAGAATGATGTGGGAAGATGGTATATACCCGCGCCATTAACAATATATGTCTTTTTTCTTTTCTTTTCTTTTGGGGTCAAAAAGAGACTAATAGTTTAGGTTACCTTTATTTTATTTTGGACATTATTTAATATTTGGGGAATGCTACCACGTCCAAAGAACTTACTTGGTTATTTAAATGAATCTTACTAAAAATTTATATTATTTTATATTTTTAAATATTTATACAATTCATAAAAACTCTAAAATAGATTTATTTATTTATTTAATAAAATATTAATATTGAGTTTTAATTATTTTTTTAATTAAATATTAAAAATTAAAAGTGATAAATGAAGTATGAGATTTTTTTTTTAAATAACCTAGTTTTAAAAATAAAATTCTAAAATAACATAGTATTAAAAAAATTACCAAACTAACGTAGTTTGGTGTGCATTCGTCAATCCATTTGGCGAATGGAAACAAAATTTATGAGCATTCGTTAAATGGATTGACTAGCCTATTTTTTTTTCTTTTTAATGAGCATTTGCCAATTCAAATATTAAAAGAGTGAAAAAATTTCTTAATTTTTTAAGGGATTTGCCAAAGCAATTGGCGAAAATCTTATGTAAATAAAAAAAAAATCACACTCATTCACCAAAGCAATTGGTGAATGCTCCTATAATATTTATTAAAAAATCTGATCAATACTCTTTCGCCAAAGCAATTGGCGAATGCTTGTAAAACAAATTTTCATTTTCAATCCATTCGCCCAATGAATTGACGAATACGTACTAAAAATACGTATAATTCTTTTGAAAAGTACGTTATTTTGGAATTTAAATTATTAAAATAAATTATTCTAAAAAAATATCGAAGTAAGTAATGTTGTGTAATGCAGTACACTATAAAAGAGAGAATAGTGATTTACTAAATTATTTTTATTGGTTATGAGTATATCTAGTTATCATTAATTTAAAATATGAAAAATAATAAATTAAGAGTATTAATTTAAAAAATATAATTGGAAGATCAAAATTAAAATTACATTGAAAACTAGAAACGGCTTTTATTTTGAGATAAATCATTTTTATAAATGTGATATTTATTTTAAAGATAAAATTACACTAGAGATCCACACTATTGTAACATTTAGGTCTTTTAATTTTTTTTTCAACAACTTAGTTTTTTAAGTTACGTCCATACTATTGACATTTTTTAATGATTATGTTCCAAAAATGTATAGTTATCATTAATGGTACTTATGTGGCAGTAATGTTAGATGAGATGTAATTGTTTTTAAGGTCTTGTTAACGAATGTCCTCAGAGCACTCTTTAAGGATTTCATATTAAGAAATTATTATTTTTAAAGTTCAAATAGTTTAATTTCTAATGCACTGAATATACATTATTGGACATACTTTTATAAATACTTATTATTTAAGGTTTTTAAAAAATGTCTGGAGGACATTGGTTAGCATTTCCCTTGTTTTTAATATAACTTTAAGTAATTAGACAAAATCAATTTCGTATCCATCAAATTCATATAATTGTGTTCATCCTCTCCTAATCGAGTTCATCTTCTCCATTCTCTAACAATGACTTCATACGATACAAATGGCTCAAATTCACGAAGTTTGGACTGTCATTCCTTTATTTCGAGTGCAACTCATGGCGAAATCGATCCAAGGTGTCCATGTGGAGTCAAAGTAGTGATACTAAGAGTTAGAAATAAAGGACGAAACTTTGGAAAGCTATTTTGGGACTGCAGATATTTTGTGGTATGTTTATTGTTATCTTATTTTATGTCTTATTTGATAATGCTAATTGTTATATGTTAACAAAGGTTTAAACTTTGACTGCAACTATTTTGAGTGGGTTTAAAAAGAGTGCAATGGTGAAGGACAAACTGAAATCAACACACAAAAGAGATGTTCATCCATACGAATCAAACCTCGATCAAACATCGAGTGACTTTTCATAAATCAAATGTAATATCAAATATTTTTTTCTTAAACAAACGCGAAAGAAAAGGACCGTTAGAGTCTAGCATTCTGGTGGAACTCTCGAATGATCGATCCCAAGACACACGTATTGGGTTAGCCATTCATTATTTATTTCATTCTTAAAACACTTGATAGACTTGAACAAAAAAGGACCATTGGAGTCTAGCACTCTGATAGAACCCTTGAACAATCTATTCCAAGGCATGTGTCTTATTCTTATCGAGCGTTCGTTGTAATCAAACAATTTTCTTAAATACTCTGAATGAAAATGGATTGTTGGAATCTAGCATTCTGGTGGAACGCCAAATGATTGATCTTGAGGCTTATGTCTCATTCTCATAAAGCGTTCGTAATTCATATAAAGCATATTCAACAAATCAAATCCCTTTTCTTCTCACTGTTGTGCGTTCTTAAAAAAACCTTTTTCAAAACAAAAGACGTTTCGTCTCGAGACGATGCAAAACAATACTTCGTCCACAATCGTGTGAGTTGAGATAAGTGACGTTTTCTCGTGAATATTGATATGTAGAAATCCATTCATTGTGATGCAAACGCACGTTCCTCACCTGTTTTGGGCACCAAGCAGTGTTTTTCCGTCGATTGAGACAAAATAGCTTTTGCAAAAATCAACAAAAAATAAAAAATTTCTACCCAGAACTACATATGCCTCAAGTTCTCTATTGCACCCGGAGATATGTAGAAGCGAGATTCAAAGTCTCGCCAGGCACCCTATTAAAAGATAAACCTTTATGTCCCATTATTTTTCCTTTCAATAAATCTAGAAGCCTAACATTTCCAAGCTAACACTAACACACACAACTAACCTAATGGTTCTCGTTAAGTACAAAGTACATGAGGGGTGCTAATATCTTTCCTTTGTGTAATTGACTATTGATCCCTGATTTGGTTGCGATGACTATAATCATTGACGTTCTTTTGGGTTTTATCGATATTTCTCCTTTCCTTTTTAGGAATAAATAAAGTTCGATGGAGAATTTGTTTAGACGGTCTCGCAAGTGTGCGGTTGCGTTTCGCGAAGTCGTGTTCTCATTTTTCGAGTTATGAAAACCTCCAAGCCTCTCTTTCGGACATCTGTTTAATATGTATGTTGTAGTTGACATAGCGTTACCCACATCTCATTGGGAGATGCTTTCCTTTCAACATACTTCTTACCATATTCATAATGGTTTTGTTCTTTCTATCTGCAGTACCATTTTTGTTTATGAGTGTATGGTGGCATCACCTCATGCATAATTCCTTTTTATGAACATAGTATGTCGAAATCGTTTGACACATACTCTCCACCTTCATCTGTCCTCAGAACCTTGATCTTGTGACCACTATGTATTTTGACCATTACTTTGAACTTGGTGAAAACATCGATTACATCACTTTTATTCTTGATCAAGTAGGCTCATAACTTTTTGTTGTAATCATCAATAAATGTAAAAAAAATACTTGTTACCTCCAAGTGAATCTACCCGGAGAGGGCCACACACGTCTGAGTAGATTATCTTGAGAGTAGATTTCCATTTGCTTCTTGCATCCTTGCTGAAGTTATTCTTGTGTTGCTTTGCTTGAACACATTTTTCACATACTTCTTTTATAATGGATTTTTGGTAGGCTTGAAACCATGTTCTTCCTGTTCAGATTACTTATGTCATTTAAATTTAAGTGATCAAGTATATAATGCCATAACCATTTATCTCTGCTAGTTGCAGTTTCCAGACATTTGTGTTCCAACACATCAAGTTTAATCCTAAAGGTTCTATTTTTAGACATAAGAGCCTTCAAGATTAACATGTTTCTTGAGTTGATCACTC
Organism: Lathyrus aphaca; assembly: GCA_963966055.1. Lineage (NCBI taxonomy): Eukaryota > Viridiplantae > Streptophyta > Magnoliopsida > Fabales > Fabaceae > Lathyrus > Lathyrus aphaca. The sequence goes on along the minus strand of OZ014519.1, from coordinate 688,705,000 downwards.
TCATCATTCTATCTTAGATCAATACTTTGTAATTTCTCTCAATTAGATGACATATACTTAGCATATTACTCTTCATCCCATGTATCTACAACACATTGGAAATTACTAATCGTTTACCATCTTTCTCCTGATTAGAACATCACCAATACCTTCAACATATATGGTATGGTCATTTTCCAATTTTACCTTGTTCTTCGACGAGGGATTGGTGTTGATAAACCAATATTTTCTTCTAGTCATGTGCGACAAACAATCTGAGTCAAAATACCATTGACCTTTGAATATTTCTTCTTCTTCTTCTTCTTTTGTTGTGACCATTAACAGCACTTCGTATTCTACAAGCTTTGAATCATTTTCTTAATATTTTATTTCCTCCTCAACATTGACTTGCATAATGGTCATACTTGTGACAATTGTAGCACTGAATATGACTTTTATCAGGTTTTTCCATTGCTTATTCCTCTACCTACACCATCACCTATATGATTTCCTTGGTTAGAAGATTGTCTATTATTTGACGAACTACCTTCTTGATTGTTTCCTCTACCAATCGAAATGTTGTAACTTCTTATTCCTTTGTTACCATTCCATCTTCCTTTGTCTTTCTTAGTCGATTGAGTTTGCAAAGCCATGTCAGTCTTCGAATTGCTTGCAGTTCTTTCAACTATTCTTTGTTCGGGAGATTCAAGAGTCCCTTGAAGCTATTATTTTGTCATGCTTGACAAATCCTTTTATTCTTCTATGGCTAATACCACATGATCGAACTCTGGAGCCAATGACCTCAAAATATTAAACACTACAGATTTTGATGTCAACACTTCTCCACATTTTTTATTTGATTCATCAGTTTTGTTACTCCAATGAAGAAATCAATGACACTTTCATTGTTTGTCATCTGAAGTAATTCATATATTCTTTTGTGAGTTTTTAACCTCGCCTTTTCACATTCTCAGTGCTTCCAAACAAATTTTCCAGGGTGTCTCAAGCTTCCTTTGCTGAATCTACATCACCAATTTCTCAAAGTTGTTTGGATTGACACATTTATGGATTATAAAGAGAGCCTCATAATTCTCCTTCTTCAAATCTTTGTGTACAACTTTTTCTTCATCCGTAGTATTCTCTCTAATTGGTGTTACTCCATTTTTCATAAGATCTCAAAGATCTTGATAACATAAAAAAATCTCCATCTTTCTGCACCAATTTTCATGATTCTTACCGTACAAGATTGGAAGATTCATTAGAAAATGTTCATTCAGATGATTCAATGTAATTCAATGTGTCTCAAAGATCACATCTAATGCTTTGATACCAGATGTTGAGAAAACTTCAATCTTGAAGTTAACTGAATAAATTTTGATGAACAAGAATCGATCTTTTTGAAAAGGGTTTGAATACTGTCGTGGTTCAATCTTTCAGAAGTTAGTGCTTTCGTCCGAAGCAATTAAAAGGCATGGATTCATATTAGTGTTATCAACAAATTAATTATGCAATTATCACGTAAAATTCATATAATTATACTTACAATATATGAGATTATAATCATACAAATTAAAAATATTTATATTTAACCAACATATAACAATTTATATTATTATTATTATTATTATTATTATTATTATTATTATTATTTTAATCATGTATAATAATTATTAATTAAATAAAAGGTTAAATGTTGTTTACCTCTGCCATATGAGCGAGATTTGGTTTATCCCCTTAAGAAAAAAAATTGAGATCCCTCTCACCAAACCTAGATTCTATTTTCACTCCCCCTAGCTGCACATGTGGCGCCCCTTTTGCTGGCTGGGCGCATATTTGGCATCCGTGTGGCATTTTTTTTTTTTTTATTTAAATTTTTTTCCACTTGGCAAGGAGTTCTTCTTAAAGTAAAAAATTGACATTTGCGTCAGCATTCATGTAAAATTCGTATATTACTCAACATACATCTTACTTCAAATTCATCATACTATAGCATCACAATTTCATTTCAATACCAAATTATCATAATTCATTGATCATCATGTTTGTCACATAGCATGTATAAACATCAAAACATTCACCTCATATATTTATTTCATCATAGCATCATTAAGCAACATCACTAATACATTTCAAAATCTTCATAATAACATCATGCACATGACCATCAATTCATAAGCAATCAACGCATAATTATCATACAAATTTCAACATACAATTAACATCATAACAAAATAACACCCAATCGTTATCCTCTAGATCAACATAAGTATCATATCATATTCAACACATAGCAACAACTTTACAACAACAATACCGCACAACATTTGACTACGTCATAAATAACCACTATTGTATTTACCAGTTAATTCACAACTCATCATACCTTAACCAATCACAATTGCATGGTATGCCACGACAACTTGACAACAACATTGTACAACATCATACTTTACAATCACAACACACATTCATACAACCGATGTCAATATTTCACGGTTTGACACATTGGAACATACATGGAAAACACACATGACGCGTCAAATAGTTGGAAATCTATCATTGAAAACATTTTTAACATAAAGTACATGAGATTAGTTTTCCAACGATTTTAATGGCGGCCCAAACAGACTTACAGATCAAAAGTTATGAATTTTCAAAGTTTTGAAAATAAGTTGCCGAATGGACCTCGCTAAGCGAGCTAAAGCTGGCTAAGCATGCTCTGCGAACTAGCAAAAAATTCCTGCGATGACAACATTTCTCCCACTATGATTTCACACCCTTAAAATGCATTTTTAATCCCAATTTAAGTCATTAAAACCCCTATCTAACACATATACATCAATCACAACAAATATCACAAAACAAATCATCAAAATTCATCAATTCTACATCTTTAAACCTAGGTTTTCCTTTAAAACCCCAAAATCCCCTATAGCATCTAACTTTATATCATCCACATTGAAATACAATACTCCTCATACCTTAGAATGTTGTTTTCTTTAAATCTTCCCTCGAAATCATCGGAGTTCTGTTATTCCCTAACCTCATTTCCCTTGTTCTTTAGAGTTCTTGCCTCTTTTCTCCAAATGTTACGAATAATGAGTTTCTCAACTCTATTCTCCTTCAAATACTCCTAATTGAGTTATCACTATTTTATCTTCTCTTATCCATCACCAATTACCTTAATACCCTCAGTACTCCTAACATTATTATTTTAATAAATAAATAATAATTCAAATAATATCATATAATTATTCTTACTATTAATATTATTAAAATAATTTCACCACAATGTCTCATGCCACATAACCATATATCGCCAAAATCATCTTATATCCTTAAATAATCAACAATCAATCATAACGAATTTGGGGTGTTACAGTGGCCGAGGGCAAGGCAACTCAAAAACCACCATGCTCTGCACCAACTGCAGGAAAACCAACTATATTATGGATACTTGTTACTTTAAACATGGCTTCCCACCAGGTTATCATACAAGAAACTCAAAACCCTCTTTTGACTCCAAGGTTGTTGGCAATTCTACTAATGATGGTGTCATCTCCAAGGAAGATTATCAACATCTCTTTCAGCTTCTTCAACAATCCAAGAAGGATACCTCCAAGTCAAAGAGGATGCAAAAATGATTTTAAAAATATGACAAAATGTTTTTAAATGCTTCAAAGTGTCCTCTGAAATATGAAAAAAGAAGGAGGATCAAACTATGCATGAATGATGAGAGATAGAATCAACAATGCAAAGTGTCAACAAATGAAATATTTCAAAAAGAAATTCAAACAACAATTAATTCAGATGCAAAAAATAAAATAAAAATGAAAAATATAATTTGGAATTTTTTATAAAACTATGAATATGATTCATGAATATTTTTGTAAGTTTTGAATGCATTAAATTATTTTTTAAAAAATAAAAATAAAATTAACATTCAAATGAAAAATAAAATGAGAGGAAACCAGCATAGGGGTGCAATCAGTAGGCGAATATAGTTCAAAAATGGACTAGATCAGGCAGTAGGGGTGCATGTAGCAAGAAAAGCGCAAAGCACTTTTATAAAAGACTCAGAGTCGACTAAGTTGACTCCATCATTGCCACATGATTAATCCAATGAACCACATGCAGTCAACAAATGAAAAGTATGTGAGATCAGCGCACACCATCAAGTCAAACAAATAGTATTCATATCCAACACATGCAAAGGAAGTCAATCAAAAGTATGATGATCTAACGCACACAAGAGAGTCAAGCACAAGTAATTAGATCCAACGATTGTGTAATAACATAATTAAAATGCAGAGCACGTGAGTGGTGTGTGCATCATTAATGTGTTGGCACAATATAAGCCTTTAGATCAAAGATCTTAACGATTCACAAGTCGTCTTCTTCCTCCAGCCTGAAAAACCTATGGAGAAGTTCAGGTGGTCGGAGCCCTGGCTCCGGTCACCTTCTCTAGTCACCTACAACATGAAGCTCCAACAAAATTCCCATAAATCCATAAAACTAACACCAATCAACTTAGAGGAACCCCAGGATCTCAAATCCATAAACAAAATTCACACATCAATCATCAATTAAGAGAATAGAAGCATACAAAGTAGATCTGAAAATTTTCAATCTCAAAATCCATGCAATGCACACGTCCAAAATCAAAACAAACTACATCAGGATCATTAGTGAACATCATATATCATCATGCAAGCTAAAATTCAAGTTATAATATGCAATTTGAAACTCACCTGAAAAGTATTCTTGAGCTTCAAACCTTCAGAAATCTAGTGTACACGTGCAGATATCCTCCTTTTGAGTTCTATTCGCAAAATAACTGCAAATAAAAGCTTTAATTAGGCTAGATCTGGAGATTTGATGAAGCTTCTTCCAAATTCAGTTATGGATAAAAAATCAGTATGAGCTCTAATGAGTGGTTGCAAAAGCTTCCTTAGAGTTTAAGGATCTTATAAATGTAAATAAATGAGGAAGAAACCTCAAGAATTGAGAGAATCAAAGAGAAGAGTGTGAGAGCAAAAATTTGAAATCTGAGAAATGAGAGTGCATGAGTCTCAAATGAACGTGTAAATCTCTTTATGTATTCATGGTTAGGCTTCTGATCATGGTTAGGGTTTATCTAAACCCTTGGTTAAAGAATTAGAAGGTGTTTTGCAAATTGGCAAATTGTTGTACACACACCTCATCCCACGTGCTAAGGTCATGAATTAAGTATGCTTCATACACAAATTCACTACTGAATGCATGTGGAACCATTGCTTAGAGGGAAAGTCAAAGGATTGTGAGTTTTGGTGGCTTTTGCAATTTGGAGGAATGATGTGTACATGATTAATATGACACGAGTTCTTGTAATTCAAAGGCCAAAGTTGATCCTTGTGATGTGTATTTTGATGTTGTAACAAGACTTGAACAATTAGAGGCCATTTAGAGTCGAATGGAACCAATTTGCAAAGGTGTAAAATTTGGTATGCATAAAAATACATAAACCAAACCCTAACTTCCATTGGACATATCTTTTGATCTATAAATACTATGAAAATGGTCTTATACTTTCTGAAAAGGGAAAACCATGATCTACAACTTTCATGTTTGAAGAAATTTCATTTGGAGCTTCTTTGGTGATGGAAAGTTGAAATGAAGATGATGTAAAAATTGCCAAAAATAGAAAGTTCCACATTATAGGTCCTTGCCATTTTTAGTAACTTTTCACAAACTCTTGATTCTTGATTAATGATGATATTCATGCCATTATTTGACCAAATGAAGGTCCATGGACTTGAGAAACATGATTTGAACCTTGAAATCCAATGGTTGACTTTTCTTTTGAACAATTGACTTTTTCTTGCTATACAAATAACTGAACCACTGAATGACTTCCACCTTGAACCAATGAGCCAAAATCCATTCCTATACTTTGTATAACATGTGAAGACCCTTGGAAATAAGATGGGATCAATGCCTTGAAGGTTTCCTGCCTTTGTGCAAAACCCTAATTTGGGTGCATTGTGTAGGAGAATGACCACTAATGAAATTCCTAATAACCTTCCCTCTTCTAGGGACTTGAGGTATCATTTGAACTTGCATGAGATGTGGGGAATCCTCGTGACTTGTTGGAGGAAACTTATATCTTGTCTTTGGCTTTGAAGATCCACAGCTTGGCAAATCGTTGACTGCATGCCCTATGCTTCAATATATGAATGTTATGTTTCATTTTTCTATGCAAAGATGCAATGATGTGTATGCAATATGATATGTCAAATTCCATGAAAAGAGAGGGAAAATTTTTGGGTGTTACAACGCATAAAAAAAAAAGAATAGTAATAAATTCCATAATGACAAGAAATGAAGAGACAGACACGTCACCCTTGGGAACTCCAAAGGACATAAAACTACGCTCTTCAAAGTACCGAGCATACCCCTTATCAACGTCATGAAAATGCAAGAGAAATCTCATGTGTCTGCCATGATCAAGATACAATCCTCCCCAATGAACTAAAATTCCAACAGAAATCTTGTACGCCACCACCTCAAACAACCTCAAATAGTCACGAGCAAGTGTCCTCATCGACACCCACTGACCATTCTCAGGATCATTAAACCACTTGCCCGACAATGTCTATCCTTAAGTCATCACTCCACACCGAAGTTGCGACTTGGGGGATCTTATTCTAGACTAGGCCGTAGTGTGTGTGTTGAGCACGACCCAATCCCGTCGGGCATGGACCTAAGGCCCAATACATAAGGACGTGAGGATATCGTCTCCCCCACGTGTTCCACTCCATCAACTGTCTCTGTTATTATCTCTTAATGTTATGGGGAAGTTGGACCAAGGCAAGACCATGTGTTAGGTCTTATTTGCTCATACGCAATCCTTGATAGTTCTTCCTTGGGCCTAGCAGATCCAACCCATGGGAAAGATCTTGGCCCAACGTTGGGGGCACATTATAAATTCCCTCTTTCACTAGAGGGTCAGGTATTCTATTCTTTACTACTTTATGTACTTGCTCACTCCACAAGCTTTTTCTCACTTTGGCATCATAGTGCATTGCAAGTATACCCCCCATTTCTCCACTATAAAAGTTGCTCATTACTGGAAGGTTCCTCCTGATCAGGTCAGATCAAATGTAGTTTAATTTATTTTATTTACATTTATATTTTCAATTTATGGTTGATGAACATCTAGATCTTAAGATTCGTCGCAAGCTGACTTGAAATCTCGATTAATGATGAGAATAACTTACTTTCCCTTTTGGAAATTTAATCTAGTTTATTTTATTTTTTAGCATTTGGTCGATGAAAGTCTAGAAATCGATATTGTCGCAAACCGATAAAATCTTGATTAAGACGAGACCATTTTACTGCATTGTGATTTCGTTCGCTAGAAGCACCCTTAAGGACTAGTATCAATTTCACTTCTTTAGCGAACCCTTGGTCCAAATCCAAGTGGTTTCACTCACACACACTTGCACTTTATTTTTGATAATGGTTTCGTTCACTAGAAGCACCCTTAGGGACTAGGAATCATATCCACCTAACCATTCAAACAATAAACCTCCATTTGCATTCACCCTTGTCGAGCGCATTATGCCTCACAATCGATCTTCCCTTTGACCAAGATGTCTCTTTTAGACCTAAACCCTTGATCCAACGTCAAGTGGTCTTAGGTAATAAAATTCTTTAATAAATACGAGAAGATTTGTACGCCACGAGCCTTAAGTGGTAGAAGAAGGATAACTGATACCCCGTTACTCGCTCCGATTATTCCGACGCAAAACGCTTGACTTGTTGGACGAAATAATCACTTTTACCCATAGACTTTAATGAAATTAGACTCCTAAATCATTTTTTGAAAGAAAGGTAATAAAATCAACTACCAACCACCCGTAGTAAGCCGAATTATGAGGCTACAACTTTCCCATTGCACGAGGAAATGCATAGGCACAATGACCTTCAATCCTTGACGAGAACCTATGGTCAATCAAACTCTCAATAAAACTCATTACCATGGTGTCTATCTGGATACGAAACACTGAGCTGAGAATCCAGCAACTGATGATATATGCCCTCTGAATAATAACCATCTGATAAGAACTCAAAACCAAGGATTCAGAACTCCAAGATCATAATAACCGAATCAAAACATAGGATCGCACTGATGATGAAGGATATGTTGAGGTCAAGGGTTCCTGCAAACTTGTAAACCCCTCCCAATCTCACTGGTAGGCTCCGGGTCAGACATCACGGACTCTCAAAGCCGAATAGCAATAATACTTTCACCATTTCCGAGAAATGGCTCATGACCAAATCAGGGAATCGGTTTGGCATTATATACTACGCAGGGAGGCCTCAGCTGAGTCCAGGACACAAGGTCATCCTATGCGATCCCCAGGTGGGCCCTCGGATGCGAATGGGTTTGCCACAAAATGTGGGCTGCCATTGTCATCACTAAAGAGGGATGTTTCCACAAGGTTCTCAATGATCGGTCCCCAGCTGCACATAACTGTCAGGGTTATGTAATGAGAGAGGAAGATCCCCAAATCAAGACATTTCCAAGACAATCGCAACCTGGGTGTGGAACTCACTACTACCCCCATGACAAGATCTCATGAGGCCAAAGTGGAACCACTCTAAGTCCTATGGTGCACTCGAGCCGGGTACTTGGCTCATATCTCTCAAGAACCAGTAACACCCATCCCACCAAAGAAAACCAGTCCAGACAGTCCAGTATATATACATGATGCAGAAAATAAATACTGGAAACTGTAAATAAAGCTGTAAAGAAAGCTGTAAATAAACAACAATAACATACAACAAGCCACAACAAACAAAACATCACCCAATGAAACAGAAACAAAACAAGCGCTAGGAGAGACTCACAGGGGAACCAGAGATCATCTAGTATCATAATCCCCAGCAGAGTCGCCAGCTGTCGCTCCCGGGATTTTCATCCTAGTACAAACGCGAAAGTGGCGCGGAAGAAGAATAGAGTCGCCAGCCAGGCATTTTTATCCCGAAGAAAGGGAATGGTAATGCTGCACAAACCAGAAGAAAGAAAGAGGAAGGACACAGGTCCTGCGAACCAAAGAGACTGAGTTCGGGAGTCGGTTACGACCTGGGAAGGTATTAGCACCCAGATCGTCCGCCGTACCCGACGGGATCCACGCTTGCAAAGAAACTGTTTCAAAGGGTGAGGGTATGAAAAATGCAGCAAAGAAATGAATATGAAAAGAAACTGGAACTGGAAAAGAACTGAATAAGAAAGCAAAAGGAAAAATGTAGGGAAAATAAAGATTGTGCTCGAACGGGCCCTACCCCGCTGCCTACGTACCTCATCGGGATAATGAGGATCAGAGACGCCGTAGTTCCCCTAACTAGGGGTACTAAAAGGAAATTGCTTGTGAATTAAGGCTTGAACTGCCTATGCCATTGCTCAGGTGTTGCAGACTCGGACGACGAGTGCGTAACCGTCTTGCAAAATGACAAGTAGGAGCAAGTTCGCGTACGGAGCGAAGGAGATGAGAAAAGAATTCCCGAAGGAAAGACGCTTATTGTTTGTTTTGTGTTTTTTAGAAACTTTTATGAGTGTGTCACAAGGAAGTGAACTCAAACTCTCACCAATGGAATGTGCACTTGTCACTACATTCCAAGATGGAATAATAGAACAAGCACACTCAAGTAAGGAGAAGATCCCCAAAACTTGAACCCAAAGATTAGGGCTTAGGCTCACTAACTTGCTTAATTATTAAGTGTTTTTTTGGTTATTTACATGAAGAAGTGTTTTTTATGCTTTTCTTTATGAAGAAGATACCTTGATCAGACTTGTGCATCACAAGGTAAACATGTACTATCCCAAGATGGGAAGACTACAAGCATACCTCATGGAATAAGGCTATGGATCAATGCATCACTTCACATTTATTAAAGTGTTTTCTTTTTAAGAGTTATGAGATGAGAAGAGAAGAAGAACCAAAAGATCTCAAAGGAAAAATTCTAAAGGGGGACTAAAATAATCCTAAGTATTCACATGCATGGAAGTCCTAAGAGTTAGTGAGGTTTCTACCCTAATGAAGAAGGAAGAAGATAGAAAAAGAGAAGAGGAAACTAGAAAGGGGAAAGAGAACCACATGATGGCACAAAGCACATCAAACACCACAAAGAAAAAACAAAGCAAAAGAGGAAAGATGAAAAGTTGAAATGTGGATAAACATCCACACTTCTCTTACCATGAGCCCCTGAAATGTTAGCAAAAATCCAGCAAATTGACCAACACAATCATGGAATTAATCATGCTCAAAGGTTCTTGTAAACAAGAAACAAACAACATGCCAAGCATTGCAAATACACGACTTACGCGTCGAAAACATGAAAGCATACATCACCCAGCAAGCAAATCACCCTAAAATATCATGCTTAATGATCATGCAATGATCCAAGGCAATTAGAACAAGCAAAGGGATCAAACAAGCTCAAAACAACACTAAAAAGCCATTCTGCTTCAGTGTTAACCGGTTAACCAAATGCGTTAACCGGTTAACCAGCTCAAACCTGCACAAAATACGCATGAAACAGGTGCGTTAACCGGTTAACCATATACGTTAACCGGTTAACACTGATAAAACAGCAACAAATCCTGCAGAAAACAGCAACTCAAAACAGCTTATCCAAATAAGCTTGCACCAGACCAGCAATCAATTACACATGGAAAATTAGATCAATTCACATTAATCCATATCATTAAGCTCATGAACAAATAACATTCGGATCCGGATACAAATCAAACAATCAATTCATGCAACACAATCAAATACACAAACACATGGTGGATCTAAAGCACAAGCATGCAAATAAGCTAAAAACAGAGCTAGATCTGAAATTAACCAACCTACAAAGCTGAGGTATGCTTTGGTAATTGTTGATTGAGCTGAAAACAGTAGATCTCGCGCAAAACTTTGAAGATCCGATGCTAAGCTCCACACTCCATGCAAAATAAATGCAAGAACAAGATCTTGATGCAGAATTTTGGATCCAAAAGCACTTCTAGATCTCAAACCAGATCTGAATCTCCAATAAAACCAGCAAAGAGATGCAAAGAAGCTATGAAAGGAGGTTTAGTTCCAAGATCTACACACCTCAAGGCAAGGTTGTGTGATCTTCAAAGAGGAACTTTGAGTGATTTGGAAAATTGGGAGAGAAAAGTGAGAGAATTGTGAGTGAGAGGAATGAAAATTCAGAAATGAGAGTGAAAAATGAGTGAGAGCTCCCTTGGTTTGGAGGGAAATGGAATAAATATGGTTTAGGTTTGGGGCCCAAAATTTTGGTTTGGGATCCAAAATTATGGTTTGGGTAGTGTGATTAGGATGTAGCAATGGGATTAGGCTTGGATAAATGCTCTAGATCCTTCTCCCAAATTCAAATTAATTCAAATGAATAAAAATCAGAAAATTGGAAAATGGAGCCAAAACACACATGCTGAAATTGCTGCTGGAAATTCAAATTTCGCAGCTGTTAACCGGTTAACCATATGCGTTAACCGGTTAACGCATGGAAAATTTGAATTTCCCTCCCTTTGGTGGGAACCTTCAAAATAGACCTGCACCGACCGTTTCAAGCAAATTTTGATCCATCTTCTCTTTCTAGGGCTCTGAACATGATACCAGGCTTGTGCAAAATGATCCTGTGAGGTTCTTGCCAGATCACCATGCTCTTGATTTTGACTTGCAGATTCAGATTTTCCCAGATGACCGATCATATGCCTTATGCTAGAACATGTGAGTGTTATGCTTTATTTTTCTATGCAAAATGATAAGGATATGGTATGCTCGTGATGATTATGATATGATAACAATGCTAAACAAGAAGAGGGCAAATTTGGGGTGTTACAGCTGCCCCTATTCAATCAACTGTTAATCTGAAAAGGATGAGAGCAGTGGCTATCAGACATTCGAGATAAACTGTGATTGAATACCAAGAAGACCTGAAATTTGCACTCTGACGAAGAATGCAACATTGGGAAATAAACCCAACCAGATGACGCTCTGGGGGTAAGAAGGAGAGAAAAAAACAGACGAGCTTCTTCCAAGTTGAAACTGATATCTGAAATACTATCATGCTGACAGACGAGTCTTCGCATGACCTGTGACGCCAGGTACAGAGAGCGGACGAGCCCTTAAGGATCTTCAAAGTAACCTGAGATGGACGAATCTCCTTCACTAATCCTTACGCAGATAAGTGGAATAAGACGGACGAGTCTTCTTCGGATAACCCTTACGCAGGCTCCGGGAATGCATATAAGTCTGTGGGATAGACATGCAATCAAGGTAGACGAACCTTCTTCATATATTATCCGCGGATATATGGCATAAGACAGACGAGTCTTCTGAGCAAACCTGTTACGCCAGGTGCAGCAACCATAATAATTGGTGCTTGAGACGGACGAGCCTCCCTCGGATTTACCTGTTACGCCAGGCCCGGTAACCATTTCGACATTTAATTCCCACTGTCAGGATTTTAAACCTCTTCAATACAGACGAGTATTGGATGATCATCAAGAGAACACAGACGAGTGCCAATAGTCAAAGATACAGACGAGTATCGGACGATGATCTGAGAAACACAGACGAGTGCTTCAGGCGATGATACAGACGAGTATCAGCCACTGGTATAGACGAATACCAGAAATTCAAACACAGACGAGCATTTGAAGTAGTCACAGAGATATCAGGGTAAACAGCAAATCTTCACATTCAGGTGCAAGCTAGCACAGACGAGTGCTGAGGATGATACAGACGAGTATCCAGGCAAAGCAGACGAGCTTCAGAACACAAACGACTTTTGGGGGATAAAAGCAGACGAGCTTCAAACACACACAGACGAGTGCTGGACAGTTGCAGACGAGCAACAACAGAGAATACATATCAAGGCACAGACGAGTGCAGCGAAGGATCCAATACCAAACACAGACGAGTGTTGGAAGGTTGCAGACGAGCAACAACAAATATCATCTCAGAACACAGACGAGTGTTGAGGAGTTGCGGACGAGCAACAACGGAGGCATCATGACACAGACAAGTGTTGGAAATTGCAGACGAGCAATAATAAGGTAATCACTTCAAAACACAGACGAATGCCGAAAATTGCAGACGAGCAAACAGCAACACAGAGCTAACACAGACGAGTGTTGAAAGATGCAGTCGAGCAGCCATAAAGCAGTGATATGTCCTCGCTGGGGAAACTTGCTTAGGGATAACACATACGAGTGTTGAAGATTGCAGACGAGCAATAAACGAATGCCTGATCGGCAACAAGAGATACAACTCTGCAGGGGAGAAAAAGTCAAGAGGTCTGGATACCCACTCCGACTGAGGTGATGAATACCTGGCTGCGTCATCAAAATACCCAAAAGCACGGCAACTTTGCTGGGAAATATTTCACGGACAGAGATGAAAATCCAATATGAACTCTGTGGGGAATATCATCTAGTTGACCTCTTGCATTTTCTGGACTAGTTGACTACTTGAAGATCAACCTAAGAGGATTTTATAGAAGACCTGACATCCAAAATGTCCAAGTCTTCAAACTCTTTAGAGATTCGTCGAATCTTGACATAACTGCCCCAGACTGTATAGACTATGGAAGAATTTGTCTCGCAAGGATTCCTGAAAAACCTCGCATCATTGCGAAATATCGTGCCCTGCAAGCACAAAGATATGCACACCTGCCCTGGGCATAAATGGGTCCAAGTATGTCTGAACTTTGATGTTGTGATTTTGAACTTCCTTTTCTGACAAACTCACTGGATATCAACTCAAGGGTCGAAGGAGTGAAGACTATGATATCGACTCGAGGGTCGTAAGAAACGGAAATATCGACTCAAGGGTCGAAAAGAACACAACAACATCAACTCGAGGGTTGAAAAAAAACGTCAACAACATCGACTCGAGGGTCGAGGATAACAAAGCAACATCAACTCGAAGGTTGAAGGAACAAAAGAAGCAACATCGACTCGAGGGTTGAGAAACAGAAGCGATGATATCGACTCGAGGGTCGAAGCAAATCAAAGTGAAGATTGCCACACTCAGCTGAAGTGAGAGACTGAACGCATATAGATGCCAACTAGTCATAGTTGAAGAGATGCCAACAAAGATCGGACTCTAACCTTGAAGATGCCAATGACTATCGGACTTTAGCCGTGTATGATGATCAGGTGAAGTAACCATAGTGATTGAGGAGAAACTCTCTGATTAGGGAAGCACCCTACTGGGATCAATCATCAGATGTTCATTCTGGGAACGACCTTGCCTACCATAATATCGTCTCAAGAGGATTTTACAGAAAACTTAGCATCTGAAATGCTTCAGTGTTTTCAAACTCTTATAGACCTCGAAGTAACCACTTCAAACTGTATGGTCCACGAAGGAAATTTCCCCAAGATCTTGCATCATCATGAGTTGTTCTGTGTCAGTATTCTGAACCTTGGGTAGGTGCATATGATCGACTGTCTTCTAGAGAGAGTAACTTCTAGTTCTTCTAGGGTGACCTGCCCCAGTATGAGACTTGCTTTGGAAAAACTCCCAGGATAACTGCTCTACGAGAGATTTAAATCTCGAAATGATTGCCCCAGATTGGCTGGAATTTGAAGAAGTTGATCGACGTGATCGCCACTGATTGGCTGCATTTAACCCAACTGGTTGGAAAAGTCCCTATTCAATAGAGTTTCTTGGAAAGAGTGCCCCTTGACATGAATGTCCTTCCGAAGTTTCCGTCTTCTCAAATTGGCAAGATTAAGCTTCTAGACTTTCCAGATGTGAACTTCTTTGATGCTAAACAGATGTATGCAAGCAGAAAATGTCTTATTCTGAGAATGAAAATTTTAATGCAACACATGTTAATCTTGAAGCTTTTATTGACAAGATGTCGTTTATGAACGAATCACTAGTTAAGACAGTACAATATTTTTTATGAAATAAACATGCATATGCAATACCAACGAGGGTCTTTTAGCACAACTCGTAGGAGTCAGGAACGCTATCTCATGGTGGCACGCTCTCAAATAACCCTGTTTCAATTAGGACTTTCAAAGGTTGTATCGTGGCCTGGCTCACGGTTACAGAAACAAAGGATATAGGCTCAAAGTTTATATGTGCCCACCCATCTTCGTAATATCCTTCCATTCCTATGTTCAGCTAGTTCTCGCAAACGCTCACCTTTCCTAAGGGTTTCGTATTGATTGAGGAACCATTATTCTAACAGTTTAAGCACCATTGAGGTTGTTGTTGGGATAACAGTCACCCATATTGTCTTTTGTGTCCATCACACGACTTGTTTTTGCTCAAGGATCTTTCTTGTGTAATCCTTTTCGTATTTTCGCTTTTTCATTCTCTTTGTTTATCCCTAACTTTTGCCTGGACTTATTCTTGTAAATATTTTGCGATTGGAGTCCAGCGGGATGCCCTAATTTTTGCCTAAGTCGCTTGTTTTCAAGTTTCGACTTAGCGGGCTACTTATTTCTTTTTTTTTCTTTTTCTTTTCGAACAAGTCGTGTGACACTGTTTGTCTTGACTGTTTTGTAAGGGTTGTGATTGTCTCACTTTCTGGTTATTGAGGAATAACCATGGTGGTTTTCGGTCTTTAGACCTCTTGATTTGGTACAATGAAATGTTAAGGATCCTCAGATAAACTCCTTTATGGAAGCATGAACGCCTGGTCCAACTAGCTGACACCTACCCTGCCCCGGGTTAAATGTGAGGGTTCTTTCATGCGAAAAGAAACTCCTACTTCAAGGCTCAAAGGGGTTAACGAAGGTTTATCTCCCTTATATCTCCGGTGTTTAGGATTTGAAACAAAGCCTGTACATCGTCAACAGGGTCCTATTCAAGAGCGCACAATTGGAGATTTTTGCGTTTTCATTTCGTCATCCTCCATCACAGAGTTTAAGAACAACAGTTGGTATTGCAATGCACACATCAAATTAAAAAGTAAAATACGAATGCATTACTTCAAGAAAAACATGTGCATTTCATTATGATTAACATTCAAAAAGTAAACAAGTTTCATGCAAGCATACAAATGTTCAAACAAAAATATAAAAGCGACACATGAAAATGCAGTAAAGAAGCTGAGCAATGCCATTGTTGAGGAGACTTGACTCCGTCTGGACCTGTTGATCTTGAATACTTTCTAT
Organism: Lathyrus aphaca; assembly: GCA_963966055.1. Lineage (NCBI taxonomy): Eukaryota > Viridiplantae > Streptophyta > Magnoliopsida > Fabales > Fabaceae > Lathyrus > Lathyrus aphaca. The sequence goes on along the minus strand of OZ014519.1, from coordinate 688,688,823 downwards.
AGTCAGCATCTTTTCCTGATGGGATATGCAGTCTTCAATCAAATGACCACGTGTCAGCACCATACTTCATTCTCAATTATTATGACCTGAAGCTTCCGACGTTCAAACATTGACACAAGACGTCTGAAGAGAAGAGTGACACTGAGATGAAATTGCCACATAATTTTGACACCTAAGGTTGCTCGGAAAGACCTGACGATCTTCTGCCTACGTATCTCCATTGACCAAAGACCAATGGAGAATCAGAGCGACGTAGTTCCCCTCAATAGGGATCAAAGTGATGTACACAACCGCTCTTCAGAATAAAACTGAGAATCACCTTCACATACATCTTCAATAAATTCCTCCATAACATGAGCTGACGAACCCACATGACCAAACGGAGACTTGTTAACTTGAATGCCTTGAGGCGTCACTGAAATCAACCCAGAATCAATCAAATCTTGAACCTTATCCCTGAGAGGCTTGCATTCTTCAGCTGAATGTCCTGGTGCGTTGCCATGGAATCCACATTGAACATTGGGATCAAAACTTGGTGGATATGGAGAAGGTATCGGACCCGATTTCTTCGGCACTATCAATCCACTGTCGATCAGGCATGGGAGTATTTGACTGTATGGTACTGGTAATGGATCAAAATACCTTTTGGATCTCTTAGTGTAGTAACGACGCCTTTGCGGAGTATGCTTCTGTTGGCATGGTCGTTGTTGATACTGAGGAGGTTCACTATTAACTGATATCTGACATACGTCTTCAGAATGTTGCTGACTCTGAGCAGTTGAAATGCATGGGTAATATGGATAAGTCAATGGAGTTGGAGGATCTTCCCAAATTGCATCAATCACATCCTTATCTTGGGAACTGACAAAAGATTCATTCTCTTCAGCTGAGCCATCTGAAATGCCTTGGATCTTTCCCATCTTGATAAAACTCTCAATGCGTTCTCCAACTATCACCAAGTCCGAGAAACTCGAAGTTCCACTGCCACTCAGCCTCTCCAAGTACGGCCCCTGTAAGGTCTCTATGAAAAGATCAATCAATTCTCTATCTGATAGCGGGGGTTGCACCCGAGCAGCTACTTCTCTCCACCTCTGGGCATACTCTCTGAAAGATTCACCATCTCCTTGGGATAAAACTTGCAAATTCCTGCGGCTAAGAGCCCTGTCAAGATTGTAGTCATACTGCTTCACAAATGCATTGGCTAGGTCTGACCATGATTGGATATGACTACTCTCTAACTGCATATACCAATTCGACGATGCCTCACTCAGACTGTATTGGAAACAATGAATCATCAATTTGTCATTATGCTCATGTGAGGCCATCCTTCTACAAAATCTTACCAAATGCTGCCTTGGACAACTATCCCCTTTGTACTTTTCAAACTTCGGTACTTTGAATTTTGGAGGTATTACCAGGCCGTGTACCAGACACATGCTTGCAGCACTTAGATCAATGACATTACGATTTTGAAGGGCTTTGATATCTTCCTCCAACACACGAAATCTCTCTTCCCTCTCCACAATTCGTGGATCTGGGAATCTCACCACATGGATTGCCTCTTGGGGATCTGGCATAGTGAAAGCGAAACTGTGATAATCTGCAGCATCAACAGAAGAAGAATGTCCACTTCGGGAGACCTGGCGCTCTTGAACATCTGGGTTCCCAACAGGGGTCTGTACAGGCTGAGCTTGAGCGGAATTACGGCCATCCTGCCTTGCCAAAGTCATCATAGCCTCCAAAAGTTGGTCCCACTGATCTTTTGTCAACCCAACACATGCAGACTGGCTTTGCTCTCCAGGGTCCATGATCTTCTCAGAAGTTGCTTCAAGTCTGATACGAGAACCGGAGTCTCAACTGTAGATGGTGAACAAAGAACGGATGAGCCCTGCCTCTTGAACAGAAATGCAATGCAAATGGTATGAAATGCCATATTCAGTTATTTCCAAAGAATCTATCTATTTTGATCCACATTATGATACAAAAATCCAACAACAATAATTCAGGTATGGGATTCTCGGAAATAACTGAACATGTATGCTAAAATGCCATGATAGTTTGTATGCAGCTGGCAAGTGATCGAGAACTGGTGTCTATCTGGATACGAAACACTGAGCTGAGAATCCAGCAACTGATGATATATGCCCTCTGAATAATAACCATCTGATAAGAACTCAAAACCAAGGATTCAGAACTCCAAGATCATAATAACCGAATCAAAACATAGGATCGCACTGATGATGAAGGATATGTTGAGGTCAAGGGTTCCTGCAAACTTGTAAACCCCTCCCAATCTCACTGGTAGGCTCCGGGTCAGACATCACGGACTCTCAAAGCCGAATAGCAATAATACTTTCACCATTTCCGAGAAATGGCTCATGACCAAATCAGGGAATCGGTTTGGCATTATATACTACGCAGGGAGGCCTCAACTGAGTCCAGGACACAAGGTCATCCTATGCGATCCCCAGGTGGGCCCTCGGATGCGAATGGGTTTGCCACAAAATGTGGGCTGCCATTGTCATCACTAAAGAGGGATGTTTCCACAAGGTTCTCAATGATCGGTCCCCAGCTGCACATAACTGTCAGGGTTATGTAATGAGAGAGGAAGATCCCCAAATCAAGACATTTCCAAGACAATCGCAACCTGGGTGTGGAACTCACTACTACCCCCATGACAAGATCTCATGAGGCCAAAGTGGAACCACTCTAAGTCCTATGGTGCACTCGAGCCGGGTACTTGGCTCATATCTCTCAAGAACCAGTAACACCCATCCCACCAAAGAAAACCAGTCCAGACAGTCCAGTATATATACATGATGCAGAAAATAAATACTGGAAACTGTAAATAAAGCTGTAAAGAAAGCTGTAAATAAACAACAATAACATACAACAAGCCACAACAAACAAAACATCACCCAATGAAACAGAAACAAAACAAGCGCTAGGAGAGACTCACAGGGGAACCAGAGATCATCTAGTATCATAATCCCCAGCAGAGTCGCCAGCTGTCGCTCCCGGGATTTTCATCCTAGTACAAACGCGAAAGTGGCGCGGAAGAAGAATAGAGTCGCCAGCCAGGCATTTTTATCCCGAAGAAAGGGAATGGTAATGCTGCACAAACCAGAAGAAAGAAAGAGGAAGGACACAGGTCCTGCGAACCAAAGAGACTGAGTTCGGGAGTCGGTTACGACCTGGGAAGGTATTAGCACCCAGATCGTCCGCCGTACCCGACGGGATCCACGCTTGCAAAGAAACTGTTTCAAAGGGTGAGGGTATGAAAAATGCAGCAAAGAAATGAATATGAAAAGAAACTGGAACTGGAAAAGAACTGAATAAGAAAGCAAAAGGAAAAATGTAGGGAAAATAAAGATTGTGCTCGAACGGGCCCTACCCCGCTGCCTACGTACCTCATCGGGATAATGAGGATCAGAGACGCCGTAGTTCCCCTAACTAGGGGTACTAAAAGGAAATTGCTTGTGAATTAAGGCTTGAACTGCCTATGCCATTGCTCAGGTGTTGCAGACTCGGACGACGAGTGCGTAACCGTCTTGCAAAATGACAAGTAGGAGCAAGTTCGCGTACGGAGCGAAGGAGATGAGAAAAGAATTCCCGAAGGAAAGACGCTTATTGTTTGTTTTGTGTTTTTTAGAAACTTTTATGAGTGTGTCACAAGGAAGTGAACTCAAACTCTCACCAATGGAATGTGCACTTGTCACTACATTCCAAGATGGAATAATAGAACAAGCACACTCAAGTAAGGAGAAGATCCCCAAAACTTGAACCCAAAGATTAGGGCTTAGGCTCACTAACTTGCTTAATTATTAAGTGTTTTTTTGGTTATTTACATGAAGAAGTGTTTTTTATGCTTTTCTTTATGAAGAAGATACCTTGATCAGACTTGTGCATCACAAGGTAAACATGTACTATCCCAAGATGGGAAGACTACAAGCATACCTCATGGAATAAGGCTATGGATCAATGCATCACTTCACATTTATTAAAGTGTTTTCTTTTTAAGAGTTATGAGATGAGAAGAGAAGAAGAACCAAAAGATCTCAAAGGAAAAATTCTAAAGGGGGACTAAAATAATCCTAAGTATTCACATGCATGGAAGTCCTAAGAGTTAGTGAGGTTTCTACCCTAATGAAGAAGGAAGAAGATAGAAAAAGAGAAGAGGAAACTAGAAAGGGGAAAGAGAACCACATGATGGCACAAAGCACATCAAACACCACAAAGAAAAAACAAAGCAAAAGAGGAAAGATGAAAAGTTGAAATGTGGATAAACATCCACACTTCTCTTACCATGAGCCCCTGAAATGTTAGCAAAAATCCAGCAAATTGACCAACACAATCATGGAATTAATCATGCTCAAAGGTTCTTGTAAACAAGAAACAAACAACATGCCAAGCATTGCAAATACACGACTTACGCGTCGAAAACATGAAAGCATACATCACCCAGCAAGCAAATCACCCTAAAATATCATGCTTAATGATCATGCAATGATCCAAGGCAATTAGAACAAGCAAAGGGATCAAACAAGCTCAAAACAACACTAAAAAGCCATTCTGCTTCAGTGTTAACCGGTTAACCAAATGCGTTAACCGGTTAACCAGCTCAAACCTGCACAAAATACGCATGAAACAGGTGCGTTAACCGGTTAACCATATACGTTAACCGGTTAACACTGATAAAACAGCAACAAATCCTGCAGAAAACAGCAACTCAAAACAGCTTATCCAAATAAGCTTGCACCAGACCAGCAATCAATTACACATGGAAAATTAGATCAATTCACATTAATCCATATCATTAAGCTCATGAACAAATAACATTCGGATCCGGATACAAATCAAACAATCAATTCATGCAACACAATCAAATACACAAACACATGGTGGATCTAAAGCACAAGCATGCAAATAAGCTAAAAACAGAGCTAGATCTGAAATTAACCAACCTACAAAGCTGAGGTATGCTTTGGTAATTGTTGATTGAGCTGAAAACAGTAGATCTCGCGCAAAACTTTGAAGATCCGATGCTAAGCTCCACACTCCATGCAAAATAAATGCAAGAACAAGATCTTGATGCAGAATTTTGGATCCAAAAGCACTTCTAGATCTCAAACCAGATCTGAATCTCCAATAAAACCAGCAAAGAGATGCAAAGAAGCTATGAAAGGAGGTTTAGTTCCAAGATCTACACACCTCAAGGCAAGGTTGTGTGATCTTCAAAGAGGAACTTTGAGTGATTTGGAAAATTGGGAGAGAAAAGTGAGAGAATTGTGAGTGAGAGGAATGAAAATTCAGAAATGAGAGTGAAAAATGAGTGAGAGCTCCCTTGGTTTGGAGGGAAATGGAATAAATATGGTTTAGGTTTGGGGCCCAAAATTTTGGTTTGGGATCCAAAATTATGGTTTGGGTAGTGTGATTAGGATGTAGCAATGGGATTAGGCTTGGATAAATGCTCTAGATCCTTCTCCCAAATTCAAATTAATTCAAATGAATAAAAATCAGAAAATTGGAAAATGGAGCCAAAACACACATGCTGAAATTGCTGCTGGAAATTCAAATTTCGCAGCTGTTAACCGGTTAACCATATGCGTTAACCGGTTAACGCATGGAAAATTTGAATTTCCCTCCCTTTGGTGGGAACCTTCAAAATAGACCTGCACCGACCGTTTCAAGCAAATTTTGATCCATCTTCTCTTTCTAGGGCTCTGAACATGATACCAGGCTTGTGCAAAATGATCCTGTGAGGTTCTTGCCAGATCACCATGCTCTTGATTTTGACTTGCAGATTCAGATTTTCCCAGATGACCGATCATATGCCTTATGCTAGAACATGTGAGTGTTATGCTTTATTTTTCTATGCAAAATGATAAGGATATGGTATGCTCGTGATGATTATGATATGATAACAATGCTAAACAAGAAGAGGGCAAATTTGGGGTGTTACAGGAATAAATCAGAATTAGGTGGCGACTCTCATGTCAGCCTAGCTCGTAGTCTTTTACCGCAAGGTCGTATTTTTCGAGGTGCGACATTTAACTTTGAAAGTTTATACAAGTATGCCACTTTAGATCTCTGCTCATTTATTTCTTCTTGAGACAAACCCTCATTCTCCTCTTTTCGATCAAGTTTGTTCAATTCTTCTTTGATTCTCTTGATTGTTCTCTGTGGTTTTGTGAATGACTTTTATGCCAATATTTTAGGTCGACTTTTATCTGTTTGAATTTTTCTTTAAGTGCATACATTTCCCAAACTTCTACCTGACATTTCCGCCATTGTGCCTATGAGGGGTAGATCTATCAGTTCTGCCATCGTAATGAAATTGTCAAAATCTTCCATCTCACTCCCTCTAAGTCTTTCACTTCTACCATTTCTTTCTGATTTGTCCCTAACCGCATTGAAATCACCGATCACGCACCAACACTCCTCTTTGTTTCTTAGAATCTCTGCTTTTATTTCATTCCACAATTCCTTTTTCGGTTTGGCTTCACATGGTGCGTAAATGTTCACTATGTTTACCTTCGATTTCGACTCCCTCAATCTCCACTTATTCTAATGTAATGCCCTTTGACTAATCTCTCTTTTATGTCCATAACCTTACTATCCCAGATTGTAAGTATTCCACCTGAATTTCCCTTCGACGGCTTGAAAACAAAGTCAAACTCCGATGAACCCGAGAGATTTAAACATAATCTCCTATCTATATTTTCCATCTTCGTTTCTTGAATACACAAAATTTTTGGTTTATGTATGCTAACAATGTTCTGAATTTCCTTCTTCTTTGCAAGGCCACGCAAACCTCTTTTATTATAACTTATTAAAATCATTGATTAATTTTCAACCCCCTGACTGATCCTCACCTTACAGTTTCGTAGCCACCCCTTTCACTCTTGACTCTAGTTCCTGGATAATCTCTCATCTTCATCCTTGTGAACTAGCCCAATATCTTTACCTAAGTCCCAAATGTCTTTTGCAATTTCCTTTGCTCCCCCATGTAAAAATACCCAATTCCTATGCTCCCTCTCATTTTCAATTATAAATAGTTCAGATTTTGGATTTACCTTTTTGAGATGTCTATTCCTTTAACTGTAGTTGCATGTTGATCTTTCAATCTTCCTTTTTCTACTTACTATCTTTTTCTAATTGGAATCCTCCTCAATATTCTTTTCTTGTAAATTGAGGCTCTATCCTTATGTGTTTTCTCTCCCGTTGTCGTCAAACTTTGATTCTCTTTCTTCTTTTGGGATTGGTTTTTTCATTCTCCTATGTTTGGGTGTCGCAACTTATACTAGCCGTTGCTTTTTCTGCTTCTATCACCTTATCTGTTAGATGTATCAATCCATTAGATTGAGTTTGAGCTGGACCGATATATCCGTCTATTTAATTATAGTTTAAATGTGACAAATTTTAAATCATATATAATAATATATTTTATACGTCTTCAAAGACATTCATGATCTTAAGATCTATGTCTCTTGAGAAGTATATTTGTAAATTTTTATTTATTTTATAAATTTAATAATTGTATATTTAATCAAAAGTCAATTGATTTTAATTTTTAAAATTCAAAATAAAAACTCATTATTTTTGTAAGGGTTTTAAATTTTAGGGTTAAATATATAAAACCCCCCTGTCATTAGGGCGGGTTTTGGTTTTACCCCCTTTAAGATTTTTTTTTATAGACGCACCCTTATAAAAGGAAAACTCAGATTCTACCACCCCCTATTACTGCCCTGCTGATGTGGACAATGATGACTGGGCTATGGGGTGTGACTGGACAATTGTGAAACCTTGCTAAAACTATTTGAAATTCCCCCCCGTGATTTAGGGTTCCCAATCTCAGTTTGGAAGAAGCAGGAAGACGAAGTGACTCCATGGGAGAACGCAATGATTCACGCAAGGAAGAACGCAAGGAAGAAGACGAATCAACGGATTTACAGGTTTGTTTAGCAATGTTGATGATGTTAGGTAGTTATATTTTCGGCATCTTCATCTTCTTCTGTTTCCATTTTCAGAAAAAAAAACTTCTGTTTAATGTGGTGTTTCGACATGGAGGTGAGTTTGTGAAGCACAGTGCAACCGAAACAATATATAGGGGTGGTGTTTCTACTCTAGTTTCTGGGGAACACTTAGATAGATTTACCACTTTACATATTAACAACATAGTCAGTGGATGGGGATACCATGTAGGATCGTTTCGGTTGTGGGCTAGGATCCCTGAAATTGCTCCCAGTCATTTTCAGATTAAGAACGATGAGGATGCATATGATTTCGCATGTTACCATTCTGCAAATGAAGTTGATGGTGAGCTTTTTGTTGAACATAATGCTAGTGGTAGTGCAATAAACCCTAGGTGTGTCAATCATTGGTCTGAGTCAGAGGATAGTGATGAAGATAATGTAGATAGTTTGGACGATAGTGAGGATGAGAGAACCACTGCCTTTGAAGATGGTTTTGAAGGTATAGATGTCTCTCTACCAGTCAGTCAAGGTCCAATAATTTGTGGTTTCTTAACTGGTAGTAGTAAGAAATGTGTGGAAGATGAGGATGATGAGGATGATGATGCTTATGTGAGTGAAGAGTTGTTGAGTTCTGATGTTGATAACTCAGATGGAGAGAAAAAACCAAAGTTTGAGAAGTTTAAAAAAGAACAGATGAATAAAAAATTCAAGTTCAAATGGGGTATGGAGTTCAATTCCCTAGATGAGTTTAGGGGAGCAATTCGTGAGTGGACTATTTTGAATGGGAGGGAAATAAGATTTGTGAAAAATGAGGGGTATAGAGTGAGAGTGGAATGTAAAGTGAATTGTGGTTTTTTAATGCTTTGTTCCAAAGTGGGCCACAAGCACACTTATGCTATAAAGACTATAAAGGATACCCACACATGTGCTAGGGTTTTAGATAACAAAACAGCTAGTTCAAAGTGGGTTGCAAAGGCTGTGGTTAAGATGCTTCAAACTTCAGAGAAGGTGAGAATCATTGATATCATTCAGCATATTAGGCAAACCTTTGCAGTTGGTATCACTGTTGCTAGGGCTTGGAAGGCTAAGATGATTTCCAAGAAAATCATAGAAGGTGATGCAGATCAAGAGTATGCTAGCCTATGGAGATATGCAGCTGAGTTGAAGAGGGCAAATCCTGGGAATACTGTAAAGATAAACACAGAAAGAGCATCATCCTCCATTCAACCAAGATTTGGATCCTTTTACTTTTGTTTTGATGGATGTAGGAAGGGTTTCAAGAATGGTTGTAGACCCTTCATTGGAGTTGATGGGTGTCACTTGAAAGGAAGATATGGAGGTCAGCTTTTGATTGCTGTTGGAAGGGATCCCAATGATCAATATTTTCCACTTGCATTTGGTGTGGTTGAAACTGAAACTAAGGAATCATGGAGGTGGTTCATAAATTTGGTGATGGAAGATGTTGGCATTGAAAACAGATATGTTTTTATTTCTGACCAGCAAAAGGTAAACATATGTTGTCTGTCATATTATATTCTGGTTCTTGTCATATGTGATATTCAAACTACCTAACTTGTCTGCATTTGTCATATATTCTGACTTTGTTCATCATTTGTCAAATTAAGAATATATTATGCATGTTATAAAGTCAGAATTGAAAGGTGGGTGTTATTATGTCATTGCCAAGTATTGTGCCATGTCTTATGGAAATGCAGACACATTGCACATGGATGATGCATTTTCTGCTATGTACAACAACTGATTCACACACTGACTCAGCCAAAGTTTCTTTTTAATTTAAAATGAAATATTCTGGTTCTTGTCATATGTGATATTCTGGTTCTTGTCATATGTGATATTCTGGTTCTTGTCATATGTGATATGTGATATGTGATATTCTTGTAATGTTCTGTCATATATGATATGTGATATTCTTGTAATGTTCTGTCATATGTTCTGGTAATGTTCTGTGATAGCTGATATTCTGGTTTATCTTGTTTTTGTCAGGGGTTGGTGTCAGTTTTTGAGGAAATGGAAGCTAGGATCGAGCATAGGCTATGCTTAAGGCACTTGTATGCTAACTTCAAGAAGAAGTTTGGTGGTGGAGCTCTAATTAGAGATCTTATGATGGGGGCAGCAAAGGCAACATACCAGCAAGCATGGCAGCAAAAGATGAATGAGTTAAAGGCAATAGACACTAAGGCTTGGGCTTGGCTCATGGGAATTCCAAAGGAAAGTTGGTGTAAGCATGCTTTTAGTTTCTATTCTAAGTGTGATGTATTGATGAACAACATATCTGAATCTTTTAATGCAACTATTTTGCTTGCTAGAGATAAACCAATTGTGACAATGTGTGAATGGATTAGGATGTATCTAATGAATAGATGTAGTAACTCCACTGTGAAACTGGATAAGTGGCCACATAGGGTAATGCCCATTCCTAGGAGAAGGTTAGATACTGAGGTTGCTAATAGTGGTCATTGGTTACCTACTTGGTCTAAGGATGAAGTATTTCAAGTCAGTCATGCATATAACAGACAAGAGTTTATTGTGGACATAGCCAAAAGAGCATGCAGCTGTAATTTTTGGGAATTGGTTGGCATCCCATGCAGGCATGCTATTGCTGCATTAGGCTTTAGGCAACAATCACCTGAGCTGTTTGTACATGAGTGTTACTCAAGAGAGAAGTATGCATTGGCCTATGGTTTTGCTATCAGTCCTATAAATGGCATTGATATGTGGCCTGAGGTTGAATGTGAAGAATTGTTGCCTCCTAAGTACAAAAAGGGTCCTGGTAGACCTAGAAAACTCAGAATTAGGGAGAGTGGGGAGGAAGGTGAAAGAAGAAGGCTACCAGGTGTATCTTATAGATGCACTAGGTGTGACAAGACTGGGCATAATGTGAAATCATGCAAGGCCAAGAAACAACATCCAAATGCACTAAAAAGAAAGGTAATTATTTGTTTCTGCTAATGTTATGTTTCTACTGCCTAGGTGCTAATGATATTTTTCTGCTAATGTTCTGTTTCTACTGCCTGTGCAGCAGATGAATAGACCACAAGGTGAGCAAGATCAAAGTCAGGCTGGTGTTGAACAAACTCAGCCTGGTGCTGAACCAAGTCAACATGGTGTTGAACCAAGTCAGCCTGCTGTTGAACCAAGTCAGCCTGCTGCTGAACCAAGTCAGCATGGTGTTGAACCAAGTCAGCCTGCTGTTGAACCAAGTCAGCCTGGTGTTGAACCAATTCAGCCTAGTGTGGTGACCAGCCAAACTCAGCATAATGTAGAACAAGATCAAAGTCAGCCTAGTGTGGGGATCACTCAAAATCAGCCTAATGTTGAACAAAGTGTGCAAGCATCTGCAATGGCTAAGGGAAAAGCAAAAAAGGAGGTCAAGCCATTGAGAAAGAGGCAAAGTGAGAGAATTAAGGAAAATTGGTTTAAAAAACCAAAACCCAACTCAGGTCCAGGTTCAGACCCACAACAGCCTTTGACTTTCCCTGAAGAAGATGGACATGCCCTGAGGAAGAAGGCTACAAGGAAGAAACAAAAGGAGAAATGCATCAATGGGCTCTAACTAGATTTTATGTTATGTTTCAATTCTGCATATTTTGTAATCAAGATGATATTTTGTAAACAACATGATATTTTGTATTCTAGATCAATTCTGAATATTTTGTAATCAAGATGCTTAATGTAGACCCTTCCATTTTGGTAAACAAGATTCTGCTTTATGTTACTTCTTCCATATTGTTACTTGTTCAATTCTGCTTTAGAATCATGCATTATGTATAAACCAGAATTACAACTAGAATCTTGTAATGTTCTGTCATATGTCATATGTGATATGTGATATGCAGAAACCAATATTACAACTAGAAACAATAATGCAGAAACAATAATGCATTAAACCAGAATCATGCATTATGTATAAACCAGAATCATGCATTATTACAGAATCAATAATTCAGAAACAAGCAACAAATGATGGCCCTGTAACAAGCATAATGTATAAACCAGAATCATGCATTATTACATTATCATAAACCAGAAACAATGAACAAATAATGGCCCTGCAACAAGCATAATGTATAAACCAGAAACAACCAACTAATATAAACCAGAAACAAATAATGCAGAAACAACCAACTATCATAAACCAGAAACAATCTCATTTTATTTAACTTTGTCATCAACATTACAACTTTGTCATTAATTCTTTACAAATGGTTAAACAATAAGGCAAAAAAAATACAGAGCATTATAATTCCTATCTTAAGCTTCCTATTAACACTTCTCTGCACATCAAGCTTCATCTTCACCTTCTCTAGTTTGACTCTCAATGCTTCAAATTTCACTTCTTCCATTACACAATTCTTGCAAACAGATTGCATAGCCCCGATATCTTTGACTGACTTTTCCATTTCATCATCCCATGCAAATAACTCACAACCATTAGTGTTATTGCGACATTTCCAGAACTTCCGATTGCGATTTTTGCTTGTACTTGAAACCCACAACTTCATTGATCTCCCACAACCACAAACGGGTAACCCTGGAATCGAAACCGAAGCACTGCTTGCAGTAGACATAATCAAGAGGAGAAGAAGAATGGAGATTGTGATTGGAGATTGTGAAGCGAAAACGAAAGCGAAAACCCTGGAATCGAAACCGAATAACATGCAAAATGAGAAGAAGATTGGAACCCTAGAAATTGGGATCTTTTATGGAACCCTAGAAATTGTCCAGTCACACCCCATAGCCCAGTCATCATTGTCCACATCAGCAGGGCAGTAATAGGGGGTGGTAGAATCTGAGTTTTCCTTTTATAAGGGTGCGTCTATAAAAAAAAATCTTAAAGGGGGTAAAACCAAAACCCGCCCTAATGACAGAGGGGTTTTATATATTTATCCCTAAATTTTAAGCAGAAACTTGAGAGCATGATAAAACAATTCATTCCTTATTCATATTTCATCATCGCGAGAACTTTATTTATTTACTTACCATAAGCAATTATCGAAGGAAGGAACAGAAGGATGTATGTTCTACAATTTTGATCTTGATAACTATTGTTAATCGATTTGGTTCAGTTTTGTAACAAATGGGGATGTAGCTCAGATGGTAGAGCGCTCGCTTAGCATGCGAGAGGTACGGGGATCGATACCCCGCATCTCCATATTTTTGACAAAATCTCTTTGTTTTTGTTTTTCTCAATCCGTGACACAAAAGGGAAGCAATTACCTGAATCCGTAATTTCTAACGCAATTTTTCTTTTGATTTTTTTATCAGTTTCAACCGGTGTTGGAAATCGACTAAGGAAACCTATCACAATTAATCAATCAACATTTCTAGGGTTTGTTCTCCAATTTCTATAATTTCTTTCTCTAACTTTGAAGGTAGATTGAATGCACACAAAAATTTGTTCGATTTGTTGGCTGATATACAGAGATTTGTTTATTCGAGATGATAATTTGTAAATGGTTATTAATATTATTGTTATTGTTTTTGATTTCAAAACTTACATGTTCTTATTATTTCTGTAGTAAGTTTAGACCACAAGCCTTAATCATTTTATGCAGGGAGTTGATCAAACGTTGCTGAGTTTGAGGATTTGGTTATAATATTCAGTGTCATACTTTGGAAATGCAATTTTCCAAGCTACTTCTTTCTGCACTTTCTGCTCCTCATTCTACTACTTCTTTTTTGCGGGGTGGTCTTATCATATATTAGTTTAGAGTTTTTGAAATTCATTATATAAATTCATTATGCAGCTTTCTCCGACATTGCTGCAAAGTGGTGCTATCTCTCTAGATTGTGCATAGGCATTGAAAAGAAGGGCCTGAATTTTTGGTAATTTGTTTTGTATTATATTAAATACTATTTAATATTTGGGCCTTCAGATCAATCCAATGGCTTTGATGATGAAGCAGAGAAAGTTATAGACACTAGAGCTGTAGAGGATTTGGATCTGTCCTCCTTCTTCTTGTACGCTTTCAATTTCAATCCAACAATTTCAATTCTCATGTTGTTTTCTTCTGTGACCAACACCAGCATCATTGTTCAACACCGTTGCACTTTCTTTCCTTCACGTGTCTCTCTTCTATTTGCATCTCTCAAATTCTTTGCCTCAGTTCCACCTCCAATGGACAACAAAAACAACAATGCCTTCAATAGTAACACCTTGTACACCCTTGTACACCCGCGCCACTCTGAGGTAATTGTTTCTTAACCCTTCCTCAATACTCATAAACTTTGTTTCTTTTGTTTTCAATACTCATTTTGAGTACATTTATTATTTGATTTTGGTGGGAACTTATATTGATAGAATTTATGTAATTGCAACTTTTGTTTTTAAGGCATTATGCATGTTGCTGGAACTTATTTTAAGTATTTATGTATTCATGTTAAGTATTTATTTGCCTTGGTTTTTAAAGCTCACAATAGCGGTCATCCCGCTATCCGCTATAGCATTTTGGGGGTTCGGCTCTACGTGCCGCTATAGCATTTTGGGGGTTCGGCTCTACATGCCGCTATCCGAGATTAACAACCTACTTGTGTACCGGATATAGTATTGTGAGATAATTTATGAATTTCAAAGAATTTGAATAGTTTGGTTAATTTGGAGGGTGAATCAAAGAGTTTGACATTTCGTTGGACATGAAATGTGAATGTGATTAGTTTTCGTGGAACATCCATGAACCAGTGATGGCTGGAGAAATATTTAGCTATGTGGTAATAATACTCAATGGCGGTACCAAATAGAAAACGATAAATGTTAAATATGTTATTAGCTCTTACTAATCATGAATCCACATATGCACAAACAAGACTATGGAATCTTCTTTATAACCAATTCCTTTCGAGTGCTTAATCTCTTTTCAGTTTCTAACCATGTGTACTGCTATGCATTGGAATTTCATGTTTATTCTAGCTACTCAATACTATGGATAAGTTTGTGTCATTGATTGCTTTGACTTGTGTTGACTTATCACTTATCAGTAGTTTCGCTTCCATTACAGAGTCAAGCTGAGAGTTTTATGCTTGATATTTTGTGGGCAGTTCTGGCAATGGCAGAGGAAGGGCTTTTGATACAAGAAATGATAGAGAAAGAACAAGAGGATGTGGTGGTGGCGGTGCTAGTGGCTCAAGAAAGGATAAAATTGATGCTCTTGGTAGGCTCCTGTAAGCACTACTTGGCCCTCGAATAGGTTTTGTTTACATCAACATTTTTTCTTCCTTTGTAGCCACATAATGCAAGTTTTATTTGTCTTTGTTCTTTTGTTTGTAAAGTAAAGTGGATATTATCATTCTTTTCATGCGTGGAAAGAAGTTTGTCAATCTGTCATGCTTTGATTAAGGAAGGAAGCATTTTTACGGGATATCTCTTGTAACTTTAGCTAATTAAAAACAGGTCTCTTTTGAAAAATAACGTGTATTTTGTTTGCATGGGATTGGAGCAACATAGCGGATGAACTCTCTGCTATGACTTAAGTAAACTGTTTTGGGCCTAATTCTTTTACTAATCAATTTACTCACATTATGCTTTTGTTTAATATCTGCAGGACCTGAATTTTACATCATATGGCTTCTGAAATGAAATTGAATATGAGGAGAGATGGTTATTTCAATGTTAATGATTTGCTAAAGCTGAGTTTGAAGACCTTTGCTAATATTCCTTTTCGATCCCACACTAGTGATGACATTAGGGAGGTCAATTGCCTAGTATATGTTTTTTCTTCTCTGTTTCCGGCTGCACAAGCTCATCCCATTTTACATGCTTTTCTTTTCTGTTTTAATTTGATCCTCGTGGCTCATTTTCAGAGAATCATTTTGTTGAAAATACAAAAAACAAATATATAAAATAAAGTCATATTGTTGATATTAGCCGTACTCCAGTATGTTTATTTTTATGTTATGAAACACAAGGGAATGATTACCGATGGAACTTTTATTCCTTTTGTCTTCTGTTTTATAGGGGTGGACAGTCGGAGGCTATCCAACGAAATCCAACCGAACCAAAGCATCCATTCACTAACGGATCGGTTTACTTCGGATGATGGGTAACAACGGTTTATTCAATAGGGTTTGGTTGGGTAAGACCGGTCGGGTTCGGTGTTACATTTTTCACCCGCCGGAATCCGGACCGGACCGCTTCAACACCAGGTGTGGGGTTTGGGTTTAATTAAATCAGGCCCAGAAAGTATTTGGCCCAAGTAAACAAATTAGATTAGGGTTAAGTCTTCTCAGATTTCATTTTTACCTCTCTTTCACAAAATTGCGTTTCTAATGTTCTGCTAGGGTTTTTTCCTTCGCCACCACCACCGTTCACCACCAAGTACCAACATCCTCAATCGTCTGTGTCGCTCCAAGCTTCAAGCCATCAGCATCATCATCATCACCACCAAGTTACGTTTATTGGTAAGGTTTTTACTCTCTTAAAAGAACTAGTCTTGTTGACTCTAAGCCTTCAAGCCATCATCATCATCGTATGGTTCTGGTTTTCATAATGTCTCCATCCCCATCTTCTGTTAGTGAGTTCTTATATTAGTATTATTTGCATATTGTTGTCCTTAATGTTGTTAAGCCTCTGTTTTTTGTTTTAGAAGTTCTCTTGTTCTAGTTGTTTGGGATATGAGACTTGTAGTTAAATCAAATTTCTTTGGAGCTGTGTTTGGTTTATGCCTTTTTTTATTTAATGAATCTTCTATTTGCTGCTTCAAATGAAATATTTATGCAATTTTCAAAACCATTTTCTAAACAGTTTAGTTATGTATTGGATTGGATAGTGTATGTGATAGTTTTGTATTGGGCGACTAATTATTCAGTTTAGTTCTGTTTAGTTCTGTGATAGGTTATGGGATAGTTTTGTATGTGATAGCATATGTGATGATGTATGCGGTAGTGTATGTGATGGTTATGTTTCTGTTTAGTTCTCTATGTGATATTGTATGTGATAGTTCTGTTTCTATTTAGTTCTGTATATGATAGTGTATGCGATAATTCTTTTTTTAGCTCTTATTAATCATCCTCAATTCAAATTATTTCAGAAGTGTAAGCTCTTGGCTGTCAGTATGGTGTAAGGAGCTGATAACCTGAGTTACGAGGTATAATTTATTATGTTTTGTTTTGCAAGAAGTTTAATTTATTACTTTCCTTGATAGGTTGTTCAATTTGTATTCTTGAACAAATATTGTTGGAACTTGTATTCTGTTTTGACAGCTTGTCTTGTTTTTTACAAATCGTCTTCTTATTTCTTTACAATGTTATTTTTAAGCCCCTATTAATCATCCTCAATTCAAATTCAAATTATTTCAGAAATGTAAGCAAAAGTATCCATAATAATATAGGAGTTGGAGAAATTCTAAATAACTGTAAGTATTACTAATATTTTCTTAGTTTTCTTATGTTTTCTTAGTTGCATTACTAATTTGCTTCTGTTTTCTTATATACAGAATATGTGCTTTTGTTTTCTTATGTACATAATAATTTGCTTTTGTTTTAGTATGGTTTATGTTCATGTAGTAAGATCAATTGTTCTTAGTTAATGCTAAAGCTATCCTATTATTTCAATTGTTCAATTTAATACTAAAGTTATCCTATTGTGACACTTGTAACTCTTAAAGTTTTCCTATTAAAGTTTAATGATACTTGTAACTCTGTTATAACTCTCTTAGTTTTATAAATATGAAGAAACATGTATTCTTTTTAGATTCTATCGTAACTCAGTTAGTTTTATGATAGTTGTAACTTGTAACTTGTTTGTGAATGAATTTCTTACTGTCTGAATAATACTTGTTGGATGTGAACTCAATGATTGTTGTTTGACTAATACTTATTGGATGTATTCTTACTGTCTGTTAGTTTTATGAATATGCTCATATATTTGTTGTTTGACTAATACTTTACCTAGTATGTGTGTACTCAATGATTGTCATGTTGGATGGTTATTTAAAGCATGTACTAATAATTTATGTTCATTGTTTCAGTAACTGGACAACAGACACCAAGTGGGCAGCAGACTACAATCTTCCACCAATTGGTCAAAAGAAAATAAGACTAAATGCAAATGGTAACAGAAAGAGATCTGAGGTATGTGATCACTTTAACCATATTCCTGATAGTGACCCCCCAACTGCTGCTTGTAAGTATTGCCATCACATGTATATGTGTGACTCCAAGAAACATGGGACATCAAACTTAAAGAGTCACATGAAAACATGACCCAAGTATCCATTGAACGTTTCTACCGACCCTACCCAAACAATCTTGTCATATTCAACAACTGAGGTTTCATTAAGTTCTAGGTTTACTCCCGTAGCTTGTAGAAACGAATTGGCCTATTATATCATTTTAGATGAGAAACCATTCAAAACAGTTGAAGGGGAGGGGTTTAAGTACTTTTGTAGGCAAATGCAACCCCAATTTTCTATACCGTCAAGGAGAACCATAACTAGGGACTGTTTTCAGTTATATCTCGATGAGAAAGTGAGGCTGAGAGCGTTCTTTAAATCTGATTATAGTAGGGTGACAATTACAACAAATTGTTGGACTTCTGTCCAAAATCTAAACTATTTGACCCTTACTGCTCATTTTATTGATAGAGATTGACATTATCAAAAAAGAATAATTAGCTTTACGGTTATCCCAAATCACTGAGGTAAAACTGTTGGTAAGAAGGTTGAGGATGTATTGAAGGAGTGAGGGCTGAGAAGTGTTTCCACCATCACGGTGGATAATGCATCATCAAATGATGTTGCGGTTAAATATTTAGAACAAAAAATAAGAAACATGAATGGACTTTTAATGGATGAGTTTGGGTTTCACATGAGGTGTTGTGCTCATGTACTGAATTTGGTTGTGAGAGATGGATAACACTCAATTTCAAGTGTTAGAAATGCAATTAGGTTTGTTAGATCTTCACCTCATAGGGTTTTGATTCTGGTTGGAGGGTTTGGAACTAGGTTGAGGCCATTGACACTTAATGTCCCTATGTAATACCCCGTATTTTAATAAAATGCTCTGGATAATATTAATTGAATTTAATAGGATTCCAGTGTGCTCTGAGAGTTTCAATTTAAAATAATTAGAGCAATTGACGAACTTAAATTAATTAATTGGTATTATCTGACCCAGATGTTTTATTAAAATATTCGACTCAGAGACATTTTTGGATACTCTCAAATTGGACCAATTAGTGTTACTAACTGAAGGATAATTGTTATTTTTATAAAAAAGAGAGAAAGAAGGGTTTATAAGAAAGAAAGAAGAAGAAAGTTGGTAAGGAGGAAAAGAAAAGAAAGAAAAGGAAGAAGAGAAAGAAGAAGGAAACCCTAGAAGAGGAAATGCTTGGATCATCACCATTCTTCATCAATCATCTTCATCTTCATCAAACTCCATTTCATTGTCAAGGTGGGTTCTAAATATAAACTTTTGTTTTAGAGTTTTGAAATTCTAGAGTTTTAGGTTAGAAATGATTAATATGATAAATTGAAGTTTCTAACGGATAAAATAATGAAATAATCGGGTAGAATAGTCGGGTTGTATGTATGTTTAACCTTCTGAGATTATTTGGATGAACCATTGTATTTTGGGTGAGAAAATTGAGGGTTTTTGATATGAAAAACACAACTTTTTCTGCCACTGCCTGTTGGTTAACCGGTTAACCCAGGGCGTTAACTAGTTAACATAGTTGTTTTTGCGCTACTGCATTCTGGAACTGGTGTGGTTAACCGGTTAACCCAGGGCGTTAACCGGTTGACACTGTAAGTGTTGGAAAATATTAATTTTGTTCCATCTTTAAAAATTCATAACTTTTCCATCGTTCATCCGATTTAATTGTTCTTTATACTGATTCGAAGCTAAAAATATGTTCTATCTAATGAGATCGAAAAGTATTATTTTGAGCCGACTTTTACCCGACTTTTCTAATTAACCGTAATTATGTTAGTTAGGGAATCGTGGTATTAATAGATTTGTGGAATATATGTTTAATCATGAGGATTGAATGAGAGTAAAGACAATGAATTCATTGTGGGATTAGTTTAATTGTGATAATTAAATTAAAATGTTAGATTATATAATTAAAGGCATCAAGAATGGAAAAAGAGCGAAGAAACCTTACCATAAACCAATAGTGTGACCTAGTAATGTAACTAGAAATTGTTAGATGGTATGACTTGTGAGATGCTTAGGATTACCCTTGGTTGTTGCGAAACCGTTGACGCGTATTACACGGTGTCATCTGAAAGGTCTTGAGTAAGTTTTGTGGTGGGTATTACACTGAGTCCAACGGGAAGCATCCGTAAAGGCTTGAGGTATCGTGGGTGAGGCGGGTAGTGACTTGTGGTGGCTATTACACTGAGTCCCACGGGAAGTCTTGCCGAGTTTAGGCTTGTGGTGGGTATTATACTGAGTTCCACGAGAATCATGGTTTAGGCTTGTGGTGAGTATTACACTGAGTCCCACGGGAAACATGGTTTAGGTTTGTGGTGGGTATTACACTGAGTCTCACGGGAAGCATGGTTTAAGCTTGTGGTGGGTATTACACTAAGTCCCACGGGAAGCATGGTTTAGGCTTGTGATGGGTATTACACTAGTCCCACGGGAAGCATGGTAACGACTTGTGATGGGTATTACACTGAGTCCCACGGGAAGTCTTGCCAGGTGAAGTCTTGATGTGGGTTATTCTGAGTCCCACGGGAAGCATTCGTAAAGACTTGAGGTAGATGTTCCACTCATTTAGTGGCGTGAACGTTGTATGGACGTTTCCATCCTGTTTGGGTTACTTATAGAGAAGTGACTAAGGTATTCGTGAAATGTTAGAATTGAACCCTTAGAGCCGAGAGAAGTCTAAGATAGGGAACCCACTAAGATGTTGTTATCTCACCCCCACTATTGTTGTTGCTTTTCAGGTTTCTTTTGCAGGTTTGATTTATAAGTGGAGCTATGTTCGGGATGTTTCAAGAGAATCATAGATTTAGATTCCGTTGTGTATTTTATCTTTGTACAGTAATGGATATTATATTGATCTTAGCATTTTTGTTTTAGTATAATTTTCATATCTTGCACCATAGTTTGTATTGTTTTTAGAATTGGTCAAGAATGTAAATTATGCTATTATACACTTATGATGGTGTCAGTACCAAAATAACACTTGTATGATATAGATATATATATTATATGGGCGTAACACCCTAAGCCTCTTGTCGATTTTGCTAACAAACCCATGATTTTGCATCAGGTAAAGATATTCTAAACATTATTTTCTTGCTTTATTGTTGAATGCTTTCTTATTGCAACATATGATGCCTTTCTTTCTACATGACAGGGACGCTGGATCCATTTTGAGCAGATAAAGCACAACAAGTGTCACATGGTCCTATGGTGCTTTGGTTGTGTTGATTAATTTGATTAGATTTATTTGACTTTGTTAATGTTAATATTATATGAATTTATTTATGTTGAAAGTTGAAGATTAATTTGAACATAGATTTTATATGGTCTATGGAAGGATTAATTTTAATTTTAGTCGAACAATTTGGTTGTATTAAATATTAATGTTATTGAATTTATTTTAGTTATAAGGGAACTATTTATTTTGAATGTTTTTGGAAAGGTCTAATAAATGACCCATTTCTTAATAAACAAAAAAATGAGTTAAAAATGTATTTTGGCCATTTTTTAAATTGGGCCATCATTGGTCCAAATAAAAAAATTGTATTTATTTTTATTGATCGTCGCCTAAGGCTTCATCGACTTTGGTTGGTTCTATTTGAGACACAAACACCATGTTTAAACATGCATCCTTGAGATTTAATCTTGTTGCTACACCTTGACTTATGTCTCTGATCACTTTATCAATAGGATGATCTTTATGCGTCCTCCATTCTCTAGGTAGATCATTGACATTTGAATCTTGTTGGACCGGTCTATCTTGAATTTCTTCCATGATTTCTTTAGAAGTGTCTTCTTTGGGAATTTCTACAAAATCATCATCATCACAAACAACAGTATCCTCTTTCGAGGGGTTAGATTCATCAAATTTTACTTGCATAAACTCTTCTATAGTTAAAGTTCTTTTATTATAAATTATAAAATCCTTACTAGAAAGAGAGTAGCCGAGAAAAATACCTTCATCGAATTTCTCGTCAAACTTACCAAGATTGTCTTTGTCGTTATTTAGGACAAAACATTTACAACCAAAAATATGAAAGAAAGAAATATTTGGTTTTCTCCCTTTGAAAAGTTCATAAGGGGTTTTATTTAGAATAGGCCTAATATTAACACGATTACTTACAAAACAGCATCCGCCCAAAAGTACTTAGGAAGATTTGAATCACTTAGCATTTTCCTTGCAAGTTCCACCAATGACCAATTCTTCCTTTCTACGACACCGTTTTGTTGTGGAGTACTTGGTGCGGAGAAGTTGTGTGAGATTCCATGTTCTTCGCAAAATTCTTCAAATGAAGCGTTTTGGAATTCTCCACCGTGGTCGCTTCTAATGGAGGCAATTGTAAGAGACTTATCATTTTGTATTTGCTTTGCATACTTCTTGAATGCTTTGAATGATTCACTTTTCCGCATTAAGAAGAGAGTCCAAGTGTATCTAGAAAAATCATCTACAATTACTAATGCATAAACATTACCTCCGAAGCTTTTTGTTCTCTATGGACCAAAGAGATCCATGTGCAACAATTGTAGTGGCCTAGTTGTGGACACCACATTCTTGGATGTGAAAGTTGACTTAGTTTGTTTTCCTTTTTGGCAAGCACCACACAACCTATCTTTGATGAATTTGATCTTCGACAATCCAATGACTAAGTCATGTTTGATCAATTTATTCAAGTGCTCCATATGAATGTGAGCAAACCTTTTATGCCATAACCATGATTCATTGTTTCTTGCCAAGAGACACCTAACATTCAAAGACAAGTTATCTAAGGAAATTAAAAATACGTTATTAACTCTTTTACCTTTTAGCATAACTTCATGTGTAACTTCGTTTTCAATCAAGCATTCATTTTTAGTGATGTTGATTTTGAAACATCGGTCACACATTTGGCTAATACTAAGGAGACTATGCTTTAGACCTTCCACATATAAGACATCTTCTATAGTTGTTGAAGACGGTGAACCAATGATGCCTACGACAAGGATTCTTCCTTTGTTTTTGTCACCATAAGTAACAAATCCTTTGGCCTTAAGCTTTAGTTGTGAAAATTTGTTTAAGTCACCCATCATGTGCCTTGAACATCCACTATCAAGATACCATTGATTTGATGAGGTCTTCAAACATACCTACAAAAAAGAGTTAAGTTTTATTAGGTACCCAAATTTCCTTGTGTCCTTCAAAGTTAGTACCTTTCCTAACCCATACATAATGGCCTTGAGCAACACTAAAATTTCTAATATAACATGCATTTGGAGTATGACCTTTTATACCACAATAGAAACAAGTGGGCTCAAAGTTACTTTTATATCTAGGGGGATAAAATTTCTTTTTATTATAAGACTTTTTCTTATTATTTCTTTTCTTTTTAGCATATTGATGACCTATTTTATGTTTGTTACTTTCTTCTTTTGGAATTTGTTCTTTAGCTTTTACAAAGATGATCTTGTTTAAATTTGGTTTAGAAAATTTTGAGTAACCAAGACCACTTTTATCATTTGAATATCTTTGATTACTAAGAACACATTCCGATCCAATTTGTCCTTTCTTATATCTTTCTAGGACTATTTTTAATTGGACTATTTGAAAAGAAAGTGATTCACATTTAGTGCATGCAAAATTCTTAATTAATTCTTCTTTTTCATCTCTAAGAATATTTTCCATTTTCTCAATATTTTCTTCTAAAATTGATATTTGTTTCTTTTGAGATGAAATAGTTTTATATAATATTTTTCATTCACTTAAAAGTTCATCAATTTCTCCTTGAGCATCATTATCAAAAATTGAAAACTCACTACTAACCTCATTGTCTTCATCGCCGGAATGATGTGATGCCATCAATGCTAGATTCGCGCTTTGATCACTATCAGAGCCCGATGAAGAACTTATTTCGTTTTCATCCTAAGCGATGTATGCCTTCTTTTTGTAATCCTTCATTCCTTTGTTGTCACAATTCTTTGTGAGTTTAGGACATTCCGATTTGATATGGCCTTGCTTTCCACATTCATAGCACTTAATGTCTCCATTTAATGTTGATGTTTCTTTTTCTTTGTTCTTTGAAAATTTCTTTCTTCTCATAAAACTAGAGTTTCCAACATTATTTTTTGCACCAAAATACTTTCTTAGTCTTTTTACTAGAAGCATAAATTTTTTATCATCTTCGGGATTATCTTCTTTCTCCACTTCTTTGGATTCGACTCTTAAGGCAAAGCTCTTGGATTTCTTTTCTTGAATCTCATGTTTCTCCAATCGTCCAAGTTTCGTCTCATATTCTTGAATATGGGTGTTCATTCGTTCGGGCAAATCCGAACCAAATCGGAAACCAAACCAAACCAATGTGTTTGGGTTGGGCATTTTTCCAGTTCGGGCAAAAACCGAACCAAACCAATTAAAATCGATGTTAATTGGTTTGGGCAACAAATTTCTAATTTTATACCCGTAAACCCAAACCAAACCAATAACAATCAACATAATTAATTCATATAATAAACTTTTAAATTTAATTGAGTTATTACTGATTTATTTGAATGAAGAGAATAATTGTTATAACAATTATCAAGTACAAACCATAACGAAAGAAATAAAGAGGCATGGTCTCTAGACATTTCCAATGAAAAACAAAATGATATCTTTTAAATTATCACAGGCATATCAACCAATGATGAAATATAGAGAAATGAAACATTAAAAGTCACAACCATTATAATCCAAACTCACAAATTGCAAACTACAAGTATCTGTAAACCACAAGCTTCTTCCTAAATCGCAAAACTTCAAATCACAAGTATCTACAAACTACAAACCTTCAATTTTATGTTATGGAATGGAGTATGACTATGCAATAAAATTATTTTAAGTTACTAAATATTTAAGTGAAATACAACAATTATATGACTATGGTGGTCATAACATATTTAAAAATATGTTTGTGTCATGTGTTCAATATTTATTTTTCATATTTAGCATGTAAACAAATAATTTAAAAAATATATTTTTATATATTTATTTTTAATATATCCGATCAA
The DNA here is from genome assembly GCA_963966055.1 of Lathyrus aphaca. Taxonomy (NCBI): domain Eukaryota; kingdom Viridiplantae; phylum Streptophyta; class Magnoliopsida; order Fabales; family Fabaceae; genus Lathyrus; species Lathyrus aphaca. The sequence continues at coordinate 688,663,654 of OZ014519.1, read as the reverse complement.
TCCAATCCATACCAATCCATTATTTTTCAGATCAGTTTTGTTTGGGTTTTATTACAAAAATATAGAAATCCAATCCAAACCAATCCATTTATTTTTCATTGGTTCGGGTATCAGATTCTCTCGAAACCGAACCAAATCGGCCCGTGAACACCCCTATTCTTGAAGCTTTCCGAATAAGATAGCAGATGTCATTGTTGATAGACTTTTCTTTTCGAAAATCGCCGTCACTTTGGGTGGCCATTATCTTGATAAAGACCTAAGCACTTTAAGATTCAATTCGTCATTTGTTAGTGTCTTACCAAGTGCATTTAAGTGATTTGTCAACTGCACGATTCTTTTCTGCAAGTCAATGATCAATTCTCTTGGTTGCATTATGAATAACTCGTACTCTTGACTTAATATGTTCAACCGGGACCTTTTGACTTCGGAGGTTCCTTCATGAGTTTCGACAAGAGTGTCCCAAATTTGCTTAGCCGTTGTACATGTTGAGACGCGGAAGAATTCATCCATTCCAAGTGCACTTTGTAAGATATTTATCGCCTTTTTGTCATAAAGAACTCTTTTCTTATCATCATCATCCCACGATCCTTGCGGCTTTGTTGAACTAACTCCGTTGACAACTATTATAGGAATAAACATACCATTTTGAACAACCTCTCATATATCACTTCCTTGTGCTTCTAAATGTGCCTTCATACGGATCTTCCAGAAGTCAAAATATTCGCCACAAAACAACTGAGGCTTATTTCTACTACCACCATCTTTGAATCGAGTAGGAACAGGTTACCTATAACCTGCTCTGATAGCAATTGTAAGTTCAAATGCGCCTAAGGGGGGGTGAATTTGGTTGTCAAAATTTTATCTTTGAATTTTATCGATTTTTGATTCTTTTTTGGATGGTTGGTAATGACTTAAAAGTAAAGTGCGGTAAAGAAAAAACGACACAGGAGAATTATCCTAGTTCCCCTCACAATCTGAGGGTACGTCCAGTCCCCTTACAACACGTACGAGATTTCACTATAGTTTTAGAATAATAGTACAAGCCTATTCACACCAAAGACGAAGCCTACTATCTAAGCTATAGGTGACTAAAGTGTAAAAGAACAATCCTCTTCAAACACTTCACTTGTTTCCAACAATCTTGGACAACAAGGTAATACAAAGAAAATAACCTTGATACAAATGATGTCTTGAGAATATGGTGCTATCAATCTTCACAATCGATCTTCTCATTGAAACAAAATGTCACTCAAAAGAAATATACAAGTGTTCTTTGAAAAATATGAGATGAAACTATGATAGTGTATGAAATTTATGCAAAGGTTTCTCTCAAAAATGAGTTTGTAAGAACACTTTAAGAAATATTGACAATTGAGTAGAATGAGTGAATTTTCTGAGTATTAAATTTCTTGGAGGTAAGTTGTAATCTGAAAATAACATGTATTTATATTATATTAAACGCGCCTACAAAGAGGTATAATTTTATGCAGCAAAAACCATCATAAGACATAAGAAAACAATGCACATTTTCATGAAAAGTTGTCATTTTTTGCTCACTGCTACATGGTTAACCGGTTAACCATATGGGTCAACAAGTTAACGCCTTTTCAACTTTTAAAAGAATTCAAAATTAGGACTCGTTAATTGATTAACCCTAGACGCTAACTGGTTAACAAGGTAGGAAAACCAGAAAAAATTTAATTTAAAGGGAGTGAACTATTATGAAAGGTTTAAAAAATGTTCTTATGATATATGTTATGCAAGATAAAATATTTGAACACTTCTATAAATATTTTAAGTGATATTTGGTATACCTTTTGAGTTGTTCAATACTTGAAATTTTATTGGCTTGTATATGAGGCTTTGTCATTTTATCTTTGTCAATTGCTAGAGCATACTCTTGATACTTGATGCCTTTTAAGTCTCCGACTTTTTACATTCATATATTGCGTAGAAAAATTTATTGTCTTCATCAAAACTCTTATGCGATTGAAGCTTGCTTCTACAATCTTCCTTTTTGATGATATTACCACATAATCAATATGCAGATTATAATGTGGATGTTTGTGTGTTTATCAAAGTATTCTTATGTTATGCTTGTAATAAAAATAATAACTACAAATAAATACAAATTAGTTAATTATGTACTATGGTATATGAAAAGATGTGAAAGAAAAGTAATTGAACAATCAATATATTTAATGGCTAAAAAAGATGAATTTTTTTTAAAATAACAGAGTTTGTTATTTTAATTTCCAAAATAACATATTTTTCAAAAAAAATACCAAACTAACACACTTTGGCATAACATTCGCCAAATCATTTGTTGAATCTGTGTATTTGTTGTAGGATTCGCCAAATGGTTTGGCTAGGAATCAAATTTTCTCACCTATTCGTCATTCCATTTGGCGAATGTGTTGTAACTTCAACATGCATTCGCCAAATGGTGTGTTGCACTTTCCAAATTATCCTTTTATATATATATATATATATATATATATATATATATATATATATATATATATATATATATATATATATATAATTAGGGTTTCATTAATGTATATATATATATATATATATATATAATTAGGGTTTCATTAATGTGTATATATATATATATATATATATATATATATATATAATTAGGGTTTCATTAATGTATATATATATATATATATATATATATATATATATACACGTATACATATATATATATATATATATATATATATATATATATATATATATATATATATATATATATATAGTATATTTATATATATACTTATACATGTATATATACGTAGGGTTTGCAAATTTTTTTACTATATATATGCCTCACTCATAAACCTAGGAGTCATCTCACTCCATCCTTACAAACCCTTTCTCATTCAGTACTTTCAGTCTCCCTCTCTCACAATATGGCTTCTCCCCGTCCATCTAATTATGCATCGGCACCGTCTTCCTCATCATCAGAAGAACCGCTTCCAAAATTTGATATCTTGAAGAAAAATGCTTTAGTGTTTTTCTCGGCAACAAAGCCTCCTCTGAAGATGCTGTTATGGAACCCCCAAACTTTGGAACACTTGCACAGAGAATTAACCCGCTGGTTAGAAGGAGAGATCGGCCACAAAGAAAAGATAATTAAAATTGAGAAGAGGGTTGTGGAGTTTGGTGTGACGAAATGGAGAAAAATTGTCAATGATGCAGGTGTTTTGTCGATGATGCTAGGTGGAGGTGAAGTTGTCCTGATGGTTCTGATAGGCTAGATCTGTTGAATCTTGCAGTTGTTCTATTTATGTATGGTCATTTTCTGAATCATGTATTTCCTGGTTTTATTTATGTATGTTCGTGTTTGTGGTTGTGGTTTTATTTATGTATTTTTCCGTTTTATTTATGTACGGTCATTTTCTGAATCATGTATTTCCTTGTGGTTGTATGATGTTACTTATATGAATTAAACGAACCAGGGTTCCATATAAAATAAATACGATAATAATATAATAATTATTTAAATTAAGTTAATAATATATTTATTGATTTAATTAAATAATTGAATTATTATTATTATTATTATTATTTTGGAATAATAATTATTGGGATAATTATTTATTGGAATAATATATAAGTTGGAAATGAGAAAAAATCCCATTTTTTGGTAAAAAGGTTATTTCACGTGAAAAAGGGAAAAGAGGCAGAAAGGGCAAAAAGCCAGAGAACGGAGGTTGAAGGAAGGAAAAGCTTAGAGCTCGGAGGCTGCCGGATTAACTCAGGTAAGGGGGGTTTATCATCGATTTAAGGGTATTATATGATAATATGTAATGGGTAGTGATAACCATTGGTTGTACCTCTAATTTGATTGATGCATGATGAATTTGTGAAATATTGGATGAATGAAATTGAATGATAATTGAAAGAATTCGTAGGAATTAGAAGGGATAATGTTAGGATTGGTGAAGATGAATAGGATATGATTCGTGTAGATGAAGTGAACGATTACTTTGTGAAATTTGGACTGTGGAAGGTTGAATCGGATAGGTTTCGTAGCAGAGGAAGCCATAGCAGATCTGAGAGTTCTGGTTTCTGGTCATACGCGTATGGCACTAGGCAATACGCGTATGAGCTGGCTGGTACGCGTATGGAGGAGGCCTTACGCGTATGGGTGAAAAAGATGATATTTTGAACGTAAATTGGTCTCTGTTGGTACGCGTAATGGGAGATTGTTACGCGTAGCATACGCGTATGGAATAGGTAATACGCGTATGAGTGAGCGAGGCAATGCGCAATACGCGTATGAGAGTGGGCATTACGCGTATGGACTTGGTCAGGTTTGGGCAATACGCGTATGGACATGGGCAATACGCGTATGGGCAGAATTGTGATTTTTCTGTGCTACTGTTGTGCAGTTTTGGTTGTTTAGGCTGAGTGATGCGACTTAGCTGAGATATGATGTGATAGGGATCATTTCCCGTTGTTTTGAGTGGTAAAGGTATTAGTAGAGTGTGCTAATACTGTGTTTGATTATGTGGCATGATAGGATATGCTTTTGTGATTAATTATGTTGATAATGTGTGATGGTATACATGATGATGTGAATGTATATATTTGTGAATAGACTGTATTATGGCTTAGAGTGTGAGCATGTGTCTATTCTTGATTTTGTTGATGTTGTATTGCTAGGTGATTAGCATGCATATTGTGGCCTTCGGGTGGTAGCTAATTCCCATGGTGAGGAATTAGTGAGTAAATCATTTTGATTGTTGTTGATTGTTGCTTGCTAGGTGAGTAGCTTGCATAGCATGGCCCATTTGGGGTGGTAGCTAATTCCCATGGTGAGGAATTAGTGAGTGAGTCACTATGTCTCAAATAAGTGGGACTAGTGGGCTTGGTAGCCGTGCCTGGATTTGGACGGTGAGGTTGAACTATATGTTCACAACATAGTCGGTACCGCATGCATAGAGTCTCATTGCATAATGAATGTATGGCATATAATATGAACGGATGTATTCCAGTATTATATGTGTGTTGTGTGTTGCGTTGTTAATGTTGAATATCGTTGAGAATCTACTGTCGAGTATGATGTTTTGAACGGATATTGATGTTGCTGAAGGCTTAGCCTAAATTGGGTGAATTAATGTGTTAATTACTTAGCATTACATGTTGTTTTATAATGCTTATTATATTGATTGAGGAACTCACCCTTACATCTATTTTTCAGGTAACGAGAAATGAGTTGAGTAGAAGCTAATGCTTGGAGTCTAGGGTAGTTCTTATGGGTCATGCTCTGATAGATGTAACATCGGGAGGGGATGTTTTAATTAATTTGAGATTGGTTGTTGAATGATTTTCATGTAGTGTGTTACATGTTTTACATTGATGTTGGATTTTATTCCGCTGCGAATTATGCAAAGGAACCTTATTTTGATTAAATAAATGAGCATGACAGGATGTTTTGATAATTGTTGTGAAATGATTGTGTGACACCCTTCGGGGCATAATTACTCTGATGAATATATTGTTATTTTAATTATAATAATTTGGGGTATTTAGAAGGGTGTTACATTAGTGGTATCAGAGCATAGTCGGTCGTGTCGAGTCGTAATTATTCTGTTTCCCTTGTACGATATAGGTGTTGTGTAACCCTATCAGTACTTATTGTTTTAGTTGTTGGGTTTCAGAATAGAGATGGCTGGGAGAGGTAGAGATGATGCTGCGATTGCTGAGGCTCTGGGTATGCTAGCTGGAGTACTTGGAGGAAATCCGAATGTTATGGGAATGGGAGCTGCTCGTCAGTTGAGTGAGTTCCAGAAGAACAATCCTCCAATGTTCAAAGGAGCATACGATCCAGATGGTGCTCAGAAGTGGTTGAAGGAGATAGAGAGGATCTTCAGAGTAACTGAGTGTGCTGATAACCAGAAGGTCAGGTTCGGTACACATATGCTGTCAGAAGAAGCTGATGATTGGTGGGTTGCTACCCGCACTGAGTTGGAAACTGCTGGAAATGCTGATATTACTTGGGCTGTGTTCAGAGAGAGATTTCTGAGGAAGTATTTTCCCGAGGATGTCAGAGGAAGGAAGGAGATAGAGTTCTTGGAATTGAAGCAGGGTAACAGGTCTGTTACGGAATATGCTGCTAAGTTCACAGAACTGTCGAAGTATTATACTCCCTATGCTGAGGCTGCTGGGGAATTTTCAAAGTGTGTGAAGTTTGAGAACGGGTTGCGTCCCGAGATCAAGCAGGCTATTGGATATCAAAGGATTAGAGTGTTTTCTGATTTGGTTGACTGTTGCAGGATTTTCGAACAGGATTCCAAGGCCAGAGCTGAGAGCTATCAGCAGAAGGTTGATAGAAAAGGTAAGAATCAGATTGATCGTGGAAAACCGTATGCAGCTGGCAAAGGTTTTCAGAGGCAGAGTGGGATGAAGAGGCCTAGTGGGGGAGACTCTAGTGCTCCTGTTAAGTGTTACAGATGTGGTCAGGCTGGACATCGTATCCATGAGTGTACCAGTAATGAGAAGAAGTGTTTCAAATGTGGGAAAGGTGGTCATTTGGCTGCAGATTGCCGGTTGAAGACTGTGACTTGCTTCAACTGTGGAGAAGTGGGTCATATCAGCCCACAGTGTCCTAAGCCGAAGAAAGAGAATCAGTCAGGAGGCAAGGTTTTTGCTTTATCGGGTTCTGAGACTTCTGCAGATGATCGTTTGATCCGAGGTACGTGTTATATTAATGGCTTTCCTCTTGTAGCTATTATTGACACAGGTGCGACTCATTCTTTTATATCCTTGGATTGTGCTGTGAAACTTAAGTTAGAGATATCTGAGATGCGTGGTAGTATGGTGATTGATACTCCTGCGAAGGGTTCAGTGACTACTACTTCGGTTTGTTTGAATTGTCCTTTGAGTATTTTTGGTAGAAACTTTGGGATAGACCTTGTGTGTCTTCCATTAGTGCAGATTGATGTTATTCTGGGTATGAACTGGTTGGTGTTTAACCGAGTTTATATTAATTGTTTTGATAAGACTGTGATATTTCCTGAGGATGAGGAAGGAAAGAGTTTGTTTCTATCAGCAAGACAAGTGAGTGAGGAAGTGGCAGATGGGGCAGAGTTGTTTATGCTGTTAGCGACCTTGGAGACTAAAGATAAACTGGGGATTGGCGATCTAGCTGTGGTGTGTGATTTTCCTGATGTGTTCCCGGAAGAGGTGAATGAATTGCCGCCAGAGCGTGAAGTTGAGTTCTCGATTGACTTGGTACCTGGTACTAGACCGATATCGATGGCTCCTTATCGTATGTCTGCTGTTGAACTAGCTGAATTGAAGAGTCAGCTGGAAGATCTGTTAGATAAGAAATTTATTCGTCCGAGTGTGTCACCGTGGGGTGCACCAGTGTTGTTGGTTAAGAAAAAAGAAGGTACTATGAGGTTGTGTGTAGATTACAGGCAACTGAATAAAGTGACGATCAAGAATCGGTATCCTTTGCCGAGGATTGATGATTTAATGGATCAGTTGGTTGGTGCGAGAGTGTTCAGCAAAATAGATTTGAGATCGGGATATCATCAGATACGTGTGAAAACTGAGGATATTCAGAAGACTGCCTTCAGAACAAGGTATGGACATTATGAGTATTCTGTAATGCCTTTTGGTGTGACTAATGCACCTGGAGTATTTATGGAGTATATGAATAGGATTTTCCATCCGTACCTAGATCAGTTTGTTGTGGTGTTTATTGATGACATTTTGGTGTATTCGAAATCTGAGGAAGAGCATGCTGAACATTTGAGAGAGGTTTTAGGAGTTCTGCGAGAAAAGAAGTTATTTGCTAAACTGTCTAAGTGTGAATTTTGGTTAGAAGAAGTTAGTTTTCTTGGTCATGTGATTTCCAGAGGTGGTGTTGCTGTTGATCCTTCTAAGATAGAAGCGGTGTCTAAGTGGGAAACTCCTAAGTCTGTTACTGAGATTCGAAGTTTCCTTGGTTTGGCTGGGTATTATAGGAAGTTCATTGAGGGATTTTCTAAGTTGGCGTTACCGTTGACAATGTTGACTAGAAAGGGGCAAGCGTTTGTTTGGGACTCAAAATGTGAAGAAGGTTTCCAAGAGTTAAAGAGAAGGTTAACTACTGCTCCTATCCTGATATTACCGAGTTCGTCGGAACTATTTGAGGTTTATTGTGATGCTTCATTGTTGGGTTTAGGTGGTGTGTTGATGCAGAATAAGCAGGTTATAGCTTATGCTTCGAGACAGCTAAGGGTTCACGAGAGGAATTATCCGACACATGATTTAGAGCTGGCAGCTGTGGTATTTGTTCTGAAGTTATGGAGGCATTATTTGTACGGTTCAAGATTTGAAGTTTTCAGTGACCATAAGAGTTTAAAGTATTTGTTTGATCAGAAAGAGCTGAATATGAGACAGAGGAGATGGTTAGAATTTCTGAAGGATTATGATTTTGGTTTGAATTACCATCCGGGTAAAGCAAATGTAGTAGCTGATGCATTGAGTCGGAAATCATTACATATGTCTATGTTAATGGTTAAGGAATTGGACTTAATTGAGCAGTTTAGAGATCTGAGTTTGGTGTGTGAGAGTACTCACAATAGTGTTAAACTGGGAATGTTGAAGTTAACGAGTGGTATTCTGGACGAGATCAGAGAGGGTCAGAAATCCGATGCACTTTTGGTTGATAAGTTGACTTTAGTGAATCAAGGTCAAGGTGGCGAATTCAGAGTTGATGAGAATGGTATTTTGAAATTTGGTAGTCGGGTGTGTATTCCGGATGTTACAGAACTTAAGAAGAGTATCCTTGAGGAAGGACATCGTAGTGGCTTGAGTATTCATCCTGGAGCTACGAAGATGTACCATGATTTGAAAGGGTTATTTTGGTGGCCGGGAATGAAAAGAGAAATTGCAAGTTTTGTGTATTCTTGTTTGACTTGTCAGAAGTCGAAGATTGAACATCAGAAGCCGTCTGGGCTAATGCAACCGTTGGCTATTCCAGAGTGGAAGTGGGACAGTATCAGTATGGATTTTGTTTCTGGTTTGCCGAGAACAAGTAAGAATTTTGAGGCTATTTGGGTGATTGTGGATAGATTGACGAAGTCGGCTCATTTCATTCCGATCAGAATGGATTATCCGTTAGAGAGGCTAGCTGAGTTGTATATTGAGAAGATTGTAAGTTTGCATGGTATTCCGTCTAGTATTGTTTCGGACAGAGATCCTAGATTTACATCGAAGTTTTGGGAAGGTTTGCAGAAGGCTTTGGGAACTAAGCTGAGATTGAGTTCTGCATATCATCCGCAGACTGATGGTCAGACTGAGAGGACGATTCAGTCACTAGAGGATCTTTTGAGGGCTTGTGTTTTGGAAAATGGAGGTGCTTGGGATTGTTATTTACCTTTGATTGAGTTTACCTACAACAATAGTTTTCATTCGAGCATTGGTATGGCACCGTTTGAAGCTTTGTATGGTAGGAGATGTCGGACACCTTTATGTTGGTATGAGTCCGGTGAGAGTGTTGTGGTTGGACCGGAGATTGTTCAACAAACTACGGGAAAGATTAAGATGATTCAGGATAAGATGAGAATTGCTCAGAGTCGTCAAAAGAGTTATCATGACAAGAGGAGGAAGTCACTTGAGTTCCAAGAGGGAGATCATGTGTTTCTTCGTGTTACTCCGATAACTGGTGTTGGTCGAGCCTTGAAGTCGAAGAAGTTGACACCTCGATTTATTGGTCCTTATCAGATTTTGGAGAGGATAGGAGAGGTAGCCTATCGTATCGCTTTACCGCCGTCGCTTGCGAATTTGCATGATGTTTTTCATGTGTCTCAGTTGAGGAGATACATTCATGATCCGTCGCATGTTGTCCAAGTAGATGATGTACAGGTGAGAGATAACCTGACTGTTGAAACATCACCTATGAGGATCGAGGATCGAGAGTTGAAGCAGTTGCGGGGTAAAGAGATTGCCTTGGTGAAGGTAGCTTGGGGAGGACCAGCAGGTGGCAATGTGACTTGGGAACTGGAGAGCCAGATGAAGGAGTCTTATCCGGAGTTGTTCGATTGAGGTATGTTTTCGAGGACGAAAACTCTTTTAGTGGGGGAGAGTTGTAACACCCCGATAATAATATAATAATTATTTAAATTAAGTTAATAATATATTTATTGATTTAATTAAATAATTGAATTATTATTATTATTATTATTATTTTGGAATAATAATTATTGGGATAATTATTTATTGGAATAATATATAAGTTGGAAATGAGAAAAAATCCCATTTTTTGGTAAAAAGGTTATTTCACGTGAAAAAGGGAAAAGAGGCAGAAAGGGCAAAAAGCCAGAGAACGGAGGTTGAAGGAAGGAAAAGCTTAGAGCTCGGAGGCTGCCGGATTAACTCAGGTAAGGGGGGTTTATCATCGATTTAAGGGTATTATATGATAATATGTAATGGGTAGTGATAACCATTGGTTGTACCTCTAATTTGATTGATGCATGATGAATTTGTGAAATATTGGATGAATGAAATTGAATGATAATTGAAAGAATTCGTAGGAATTAGAAGGGATAATGTTAGGATTGGTGAAGATGAATAGGATATGATTCGTGTAGATGAAGTGAACGATTACTTTGTGAAATTTGGACTGTGGAAGGTTGAATCGGATAGGTTTCGTAGCAGAGGAAGCCATAGCAGATCTGAGAGTTCTGGTTTCTGGTCATACGCGTATGGCACTAGGCAATACGCGTATGAGCTGGCTGGTACGCGTATGGAGGAGGCCTTACGCGTATGGGTGAAAAAGATGATATTTTGAACGTAAATTGGTCTCTGTTGGTACGCGTAATGGGAGATTGTTACGCGTAGCATACGCGTATGGAATAGGTAATACGCGTATGAGTGAGCGAGGCAATGCGCAATACGCGTATGAGAGTGGGCATTACGCGTATGGACTTGGTCAGGTTTGGGCAATACGCGTATGGACATGGGCAATACGCGTATGGGCAGAATTGTGATTTTTCTGTGCTACTGTTGTGCAGTTTTGGTTGTTTAGGCTGAGTGATGCGACTTAGCTGAGATATGATGTGATAGGGATCATTTCCCGTTGTTTTGAGTGGTAAAGGTATTAGTAGAGTGTGCTAATACTGTGTTTGATTATGTGGCATGATAGGATATGCTTTTGTGATTAATTATGTTGATAATGTGTGATGGTATACATGATGATGTGAATGTATATATTTGTGAATAGACTGTATTATGGCTTAGAGTGTGAGCATGTGTCTATTCTTGATTTTGTTGATGTTGTATTGCTAGGTGATTAGCATGCATATTGTGGCCTTCGGGTGGTAGCTAATTCCCATGGTGAGGAATTAGTGAGTAAATCATTTTGATTGTTGTTGATTGTTGCTTGCTAGGTGAGTAGCTTGCATAGCATGGCCCATTTGGGGTGGTAGCTAATTCCCATGGTGAGGAATTAGTGAGTGAGTCACTATGTCTCAAATAAGTGGGACTAGTGGGCTTGGTAGCCGTGCCTGGATTTGGACGGTGAGGTTGAACTATATGTTCACAACATAGTCGGTACCGCATGCATAGAGTCTCATTGCATAATGAATGTATGGCATATAATATGAACGGATGTATTCCAGTATTATATGTGTGTTGTGTGTTGCGTTGTTAATGTTGAATATCGTTGAGAATCTACTGTCGAGTATGATGTTTTGAACGGATATTGATGTTGCTGAAGGCTTAGCCTAAATTGGGTGAATTAATGTGTTAATTACTTAGCATTACATGTTGTTTTATAATGCTTATTATATTGATTGAGGAACTCACCCTTACATCTATTTTTCAGGTAACGAGAAATGAGTTGAGTAGAAGCTAATGCTTGGAGTCTAGGGTAGTTCTTATGGGTCATGCTCTGATAGATGTAACATCGGGAGGGGATGTTTTAATTAATTTGAGATTGGTTGTTGAATGATTTTCATGTAGTGTGTTACATGTTTTACATTGATGTTGGATTTTATTCCGCTGCGAATTATGCAAAGGAACCTTATTTTGATTAAATAAATGAGCATGACAGGATGTTTTGATAATTGTTGTGAAATGATTGTGTGACACCCTTCGGGGCATAATTACTCTGATGAATATATTGTTATTTTAATTATAATAATTTGGGGTATTTAGAAGGGTGTTACAAACCAGGGTTCCATATAAAATAAATACGGTTACAATGACCTAATTTACGATGTTGAGCTTGGTCCAACGTTGGGACATTTTTTTCGATTGTGACCGGGCTGACGACATGAACTACACAGTCTCACCATCTTGTTCGCCGTATCCATTTCGGTGCGAATACGCGTGCTGTTAGGACGGCCTTTTTTCTTTCTTCGCATGTTCTTGTTGTGCCAGACTATTTCCCCGTTGTATGAGGGCCAGTAGTCCTCATTTGCAACAACCGGAAAGCTTTTGTTGTAGACGTTACAAAGGTTGTGCACTTGGTAAACAAGGGATAGTAAGCCTGAAGGGTCCAGCCGAACCTTCGAACATGCCGCTATGACATGGGAGCAAGGCATGCGAAAGGCTTGAAATTTACCACAGTCGCACCAATTGTTATCAAGTTCGACCCGATAGGATCCCCTCGGTCTCCCTTCGTTGTGATCCATGATCTCATCAACATTGAAATGTCCCTTACTGCGGTTAAACACAGTGACCACATGTGTGTTAGACTTGGATGCTTCGTCTTTGATGAATGTCATAGAACTATCGCTGAACACTTGACCAGACTGTAGGATTGAACTCCACTTTGAACGCCTGGTGTCAAAAAGTGCTCCGAGCCTAAAGTAGGTTGAACTCACCAAAGCGGTTATCGGTAGGTTGCGGATTCCTTTGAAAACAGAGTTCATGGATTCAACGAGGTTTGTTGTCATGTGACCCCAGCGTTGTCCTTTGTCGTAGGCCCTGGTCCACTTATCTAAAGGAATCTGGTTTATCCATCTGAATGCATCTTCATTCGCCATTCTGATTTCGTCACGATAATGTTTGAATGACGGTTCGGTTAATGAGTACCCTGCATTCACGACCTTCTTCCGCAGTGTCTTATCTTTGATCTCTCTCATGAAGTTTTGCGCTATGTGTCTAATACAATAGACATGTGTTGAAGGCGGTTCCTGCCAGCCGTTATCAACATTCTTCCATGCACTCTCAATTGATGCATGTCTGTCCGAAATCAAACATAAGTTTGACTGGGGAGCCACATGGTTGCGAAGATTTTTTAGGAAAAAACTCCATCCCTCGGCAGTCTCTCCCTTGACGATAGCGAATGCAATTGGAAAGATATTGCTGTTGCCGTCCTGTGCCACTGCCATCAATAGAGTTCCTTTGTATTTCCCGTAGAGCCATGTTCCATCAATTTGGATTATAGGCTTGCAGAAGGAAAAACCCTTTATACATGGTTCAAAAGCCCAAAAGAGCCGGTGGAATATGCCATTTCCACTGACACAATGACTTTCCGAAGTATACGCCGGCAAGGTCTCTAGGATGACAACGGTCCCAGGTGCATAGTGCTTCAGTGCCAGCAAAAACTTTGGGAGTTCTTTGTACGAGTCCTCCCAATTTCCGAATACAACGGCAACAGCCTTAGTTCTAGCAATCCAGGCTTTCCTGTATGATGGAGTATAATTGTGCTTCTGAACTATGTGCTTAATTATCGTGCTGACCTTGACCGAAGGATCGTCAGCAACGATTGATAGGATATCGTTGCATATTAGCTGAGAGCTCAGTTGGCGATGATCCTGCAGTGTGTTGGTTATGACACATGTATGCTCCGGTCCCATTGAAGCAACCTTCCAATCTTCACTTCTTTTTCTGTATGATGCTGTCAATCGAAACGGGCATGCCACGTTACGACAACGTATCATATATAGTGTAGGATTCGTTCGGTCGACCCTATAATCAGCCGATAAATCCATGTGGTAATATTTTATAGCTCGAACGCATTCTTCTTTAGTTCGAAAATGGTCGCCCTCCTTTAATGAACCCTGCCTCTGTGGATACGGATCATAAAATATGTCTGAAGATGGGTCTTCACTTCCCAAATTCAAGTTTGTCATGTGTGGAGGAGGATGATATACATGACTGGCCGGGACCTCGTCTTCATTGACCATTTCATCAACTACTGCCTCCTCTTGTTCCTCGTCCTCATCAACAACATCCACTTCAGCCAAATCATTGTCAGATTCGATAAAGACTTGTGAATGATCAATGGGCTGAGACATTTGTTGTTGGTCAAACGTAACATACAACTCGATATCATTGAAACCAGAATACTCATGGCTTAGAAACATAGTACGAACACTTTCGTCGTCAGAGATAGTTAATTGGAAATACATGACCTGGTTATCCTCATAGAATACTGGATTTTTGTAAATAATGACGGCAACTGGACCACGCTGCATTTTGTTTTCCAATCTCTTTTTTAGATGAGCGAAATTGGATTGTCGGACGATTGAGAACCGCGTAACCTCGGTGTTTCGAAAGTTGAAACCAGAATGGTTACATTCAAATATTTCGCCATTTGTATGGGCGTTGATCATATACTGAGGTATTTGAGACATAGTTCGTATTCAAAGACTATTTTAGATATACGAAAATGTTTTATGGTTTAAGGTACAATGAAGATATGAAACCAATCTTAAATAGTAAAGGCAAAAATATATTTTATGGTTATATTTAGGGTTCTGAATTAATGTGAATTAATGTCTCATAGGCTTATCTCCTGCACCATATAGGCTTATCTCCTGCACCATATAGGCTTATCTCCTGCACCATATAGGGTTATCTCCTGCACCATATAGGCTTATCTCCTGCACCATATAGGGTTATCTCCTGCACCATATAGGGTTATCTTCTCCACATATGTTTTATATATATATAAAATTAGGGTTTCATTAATATATATATATATATATATATATATATATATATATATATATATATATATATATATATATATATATATATATATATATATAAAATTAGGGTTTCATTAATATATATATATATATATATATATATATATATATAAATATATATATATATATATATATATATATATATATATATATATATATAATTAGGGTTTCATTAATATATATATATATATATATATATAAAATTAGGGTTTCATTAATATATATATATATATATATATATATATATATATATATATATATAATTAGGGTTTCATAACTTAATCGTAAACCCTAATTAAGCTAACTTAGCTAACCTAATCATAAACTAACTAATATAACTTAACTAACTAACTAAACCTAATTAAACTAATTAAGTTAAACCCTAACTAAACCTAATTAAACTAATTAAGTTAAACCCTAACTAACTAATATAACTTAACTAACTAACTTAACTAGTAATTAACCAAACTAGGATAACTAAACTAACTTAACTATTAACTAACCATTCCATTCCATGTAACTAAACTAGCATGCTGTACACGTTCGCCAGATGAATTGGCGAACCAAGGTAAATTCAAGAGCAATTCGCCAAATGGATTGGCGAATCCACTATCCATTTATGTCACCTGCAAAGCTGTGAAACGCAGCAGAGATGCTTGATCATTTCCAATGCCTGCAAGCCTGCTCCCATGCAGAGATTCTCTTGGACTTTTGTGTTGTGTGTTGGTGATCCTCTAACTTGCACTTTCGCCAATCAGATTGAAGAAGAGGGATCCACAAACTCATCTACGAACCAATCACAGCACATGCAAGAACACCTTGTTCTTATTCGCCACTTGGTTTGGCGAATTAGTTCAATGGTTTTGTGTAATTCGCCACTTGGTTTGGCGAATGTGCATGTTTGTTCTTCTTCCCATCCGCATCATGTACATGCAAAAACTTATAAATACCATACATAGTGACCCTAAAATATCACACAATCATATTTCAAACAACTTAAACATCTTATAGC
The DNA here is from genome assembly GCA_963966055.1 of Lathyrus aphaca. Classification (NCBI taxonomy): domain Eukaryota; kingdom Viridiplantae; phylum Streptophyta; class Magnoliopsida; order Fabales; family Fabaceae; genus Lathyrus; species Lathyrus aphaca. The sequence goes on along the minus strand of OZ014519.1, from coordinate 688,647,685 downwards.
AAATAGTGAATCTCAAGTATCAGTGCGAAAAAGAAAATGGCATTACTAACGATGGGAGATCAACACCGAGGCACACAAGAAAATATCGCCGCATTCGTAAGTTTCATTTTCGTACATTCTATTACGCATATTTTTTAGGGTTCCATTTATATATATATTTCATTCTATTACGCATATAATTAGGGTTCCATTTATATATATATTTACACACATATATATATATATATATATATATTTACATATATATATATATATATATATATATATATATATATATATATATATATATATATATATATATACATATATATATATATATATATATATATGTAAATATATATATATATATATATATATATATATATATTTACATATATATATATATATATATATATATATATATATATATATATATATTTCTTTTTATTTTTACACATAAATATATATATTATTGCGTACTTATTTCGATGAATTTTTTTACAGAATGTAAGAAGATTTCGCTGTCGGGTGCACGACTACATTGAGTTCGATCCGATCATTGAACCGTGTCTACGGTTGTGCGGGTTTGGGGATGTTATTAAGGTTCACAACAACTCAATAGACTCAAAATTCATCTTGGCACTCCAAGAGAGGTGGAGGCCAGAGACACACACATTTCACCTGCCCTTCGGTGAATGCACTGTCACCTTGGAAGACGTATACATGCTCTTGGGGTTACGTGTATCCGGCAGAGCCGTCTTTGGTAAGGTGAACCAGGATGTTTCTATAGTTGCGGATTTGCTGGGTGCCCCTCTAATTGACGAGGAGCAGCCATCAAATACTCGTAGCCGGGGTTCAGGTATAAATCTAGGACTCCTTAGAGAGCACTATTCTAGTTTTATTTTAACTGAAGATTCAACCGAGTTAGAAATAATGCAAAAAACTCGGTGTTATATTATGCTTTTATTTGGTCATTTTTTATTTCCCGACGGTACCGGGAACACAATAAACATGATGTATTTACCATTGTTGCGAAACATCAACAATGTAAATACATACAGTTGGGGTTCAGCTGTTTTGGCACACTTGTACAGTAGCCTTTGTAAAAATGCCGCAAAGGATACTTGTACCTTTTATGGGTGTGCATTTTTGTTACAAGCTTGGGGGTATTCCAGACTGCCGATGCTTGCCCCACGCAACATGAATCCATGCCCGTTCCCCTACGCAAACCAGTGAGTCCACTTTTAATTTTAATTTCCAAACATATTATATTTTAAATATTTAAATTGTTATTGTATCTAAATGTGTTTAAATTTGTTGTGCTTAGCTGGTCCGATCTTGGGATGGATTATAGTAGAAACCCAAGAAGTTCTATAGTTCTATATCGCCAGTTGTTAGACCACGTGGGGATCGATCAGGTATTGTCACAGATAAAAAATATTTTTCCGTTTTATTGCATTTTATTAACTAAAAGAATTTTATACTAACAAATTTTTTTTTTTTCGTAGTTCATCTGGCGCCCATATTTAGCACTCGACCATGAGCCTAACCCGGGAGATGCTGAAATTTGGACGGCAAAAACTCCAATCATCCGCTTCACTACAATTGAAATGCACCAAACAGATCGGGTGAAAATGCAGTTCGGAATGCAACAGGATATTCCGGGCCCTCCGACATGTTTGGGAAATTGGCATTTGAAAAGAGTGAGTGACATGTGGAACATGGAAGATTGGAGAGACTTTGCAAGGGAGTTACGTCAACAATGGAGGGATCGACGCCAACATGTCCTAACTGACCAAGTGCTGCAAAACGTCAGACCAACTAGAGAATATTTAGTTTGGTTTAGGTCAGTTACTATGCAACAATGGGTGTCTGATAACCCATACTTGATCGACCCCCGCGCCCAGGCCGCAGCATACGCCCAACCACCAACTCCACAACATGACTGCCCCACCCAATTCCAGCCATCGACTTCACACACCCATAGGCCATTCATCCAAACACATAACCCCTTCATGCCACAAACCCAATCACAACATCAAGAGCCTTACCAACACCACTATACCCCCGACAACCCCTTCATGTCCACACCAACCTATAGCCCCCCACCTTTGTTTCGTTCTCAAAACGAGGCAATATCCTCGTTTGGTCAAGCCTATCGTCCTCACCCAACCCAATCCAACCCAGCCCAACCTATCCGACCCAGCTTTGAAAACATGGGCACACAACTCAGTTACGGCAGCGCCTTTGGCAGCAACCTTCCAGGTAATTGGGGACAGGCTGAATCATGGACTCAACAACAACCGCCTCCACCAAACACACAAATACAAGCGGAACCTCGACAACCTGGTGGTAGGGTTCGAAGACGGGGTCATCCCCGTGGATGTGGTACTGGGGGGCAGTTAGATCGGGCGGGAAATTAATTTTTGTAATGTCGTTCTTGAATTATTAATAATAATTTTTCTTTTCATATATATTTCTCTTTCTCCTATTCTTTAATTTTCTTTATCTATAATTTTCTTTAATATACTTATATATAAATATATATAAGTATATATATATATATATATATATATATATATATATATATATATATATATATATATATATATATATATATACTTATATATATATATATATATACTTATATATATATATATATACTTATATATATACTTATATATATATATATATATATATATATATATATATATATATATATATATATATATATATATATATATATACTTATATATATATATATATATATATATATATATATATATATATATATATATATACTTATACATATATATACATATACTTATACATATATATATATATATATATATATATATATATATATATATATATATATATATATATATATATACATATACTTATACATATATATATATATAAAAATATATATATATATATATATATACATATATATGTATATATAACAAAGGAATGCATATAACACATGCACAACATTCCAATTGGCGAATTGGTCTTTGTGTTGTATGCATTCGCCAAATGGTTTGGCGAATTGGTTGTATGCATGCATGCATTCGCCATTCCATTTGGAGAATCCTTATGAAAAAACACATTTTCATCATTTGAAGTGGCGAATGTGTGCACAAAGTATGTTAGTTTGGTATTTTTTTTGAAAACAATGTTATTTTGGAAATTAAATTATGAAACTATGTTATATTAAAAAAAAATTCAAAAAAGATCCTCTTTTTAACAGAATAACGAATCTGTCTATTTTTAATTTTAAAAAAATAAAGTTTTTTTTCTTCATATTTTTAAATAATTTTTATGAGAATTTTTCAAAAAATAGTATAAGTTGTTTGAAACTCGTTTTTCATTACCTAAAAGAGTAATTTTGACATCTTTTAATATAAAATTCATTACTAATAATTTATCATAATTAAAATCACATAGTTTTTTAAAATATATCTCAAAAATAATTTTTAGGAAAATCATTTCAAAATAGATTCAAATTGAGTTATTTTTATAAATTTCGATATAAAAAATACACAGCAAAAGGATGAAATACCTAAAACAACTTTTTTATGAAGAAATGTTCTAACCGATTTTTCAATATAAGTTTTTTTTCTAAATTTTTGTTTTTTAATATTTCTAACAAATTGAGTTACATGCAGTTTATAGTGGTTAAAGGATTTATATCTTTGGATATTAATTTAAACAAATATAATTTAAAATTTAAAAGATATAAAATTAATTTACATTAAATTAATTTTAAGAACTTAATGATAAATTATTTTTGTAATAAAATGGGAATCAACTAAATTTCAATTACTTGTTCTATTATAATGTAAATAGATTAACAGAGTGTCATATTTGAGATTTATTTGACGGTGTTTGTCTTATCATTAATTTTGATAATTCAAAACAAGAATTATCTCTTATCCCAAATTCTAATAATAGTGTATTGACACCAAATCTAACAAAATAATGCTCATAATTTAACAAATTACAAGGATGCCAACTATTAAAATTACTTTATTGATATGTATTGTTAAAAAAATTGAATAATTGTTACAACTTCCCGTTATCTTATTAGAAATTATTGACACTATAAAAGAATCTTAAATTTTAACATTTAGATATGTAGAGAAATAAACTGAACACTAGTCTTCATAAAAAAAATACCTAAATTTTAAGATACACGAATTCAAACGATGACGGGTGGAGTTTTAGTTACTTCAACAAAAGGGAGGCAATATGAAGGGAAGGTTACAATGTTTGTTTTGGTCACATGTTTGGTGGCGGCAATGGGTGGTCTACTTTTTGGATATGATCTCGGTATTACAGGAGGAGTGACTTCTATGGAACCATTCTTGGTTAAATTCTTTCCTGGTGTTTACAAACAAATGAAAGATGAATCTGGACACGAGAGTCAATATTGCAAATTTGATAACGAGCTCCTTACTTTGTTCACATCTTCCTTGTATATTGCAGCTTTAATAGCTTCTTTCTTTGCTTCCACTACTACAAGAATGTTAGGACGCAAGGCATCAATGTTTGCAGGTGGCTTGTTTTTCCTGGTTGGTGCATTGCTCAATGGCTTTGCTATCAACATTGAAATGCTTATCATCGGTCGCCTATTACTTGGTTTTGGTGTAGGATATTGTAATCAGGTAAAAACGATATCGTTTTATACTTTTATGTTTTTATGTATAAAGGATAAAAAATATTGTAGGTTTAATTGTATATCATTTTTTGTTACTCATAAAACAGTCAGTTCCAGTGTATTTGTCTGAAATGGCTCCAGCAAAGATTAGAGGTGCTCTTAACATGGGCTTCCAAATGATGATTACTATTGGAATCCTAGTAGCAAACATTATCAATTACTTTACTTCCAATCTCGAGAGTGGATGGAGAATTTCTTTGGGTGTCGGAGCTGTCCCTGCAATTTTGTTGTGTATAGGATCTTTTTTCTTAGGCGACACACCAAACTCAATGATTGAAAGGGGCCAAAAAGAAGGAGCTAAGAAAATGTTGCAAACGATTCGTGGTATTGATAATGTCAATGAGGAGTTCCAAGATCTAATTGATGCTAGCGAGGAAGCAAAAAAGGTGGAACATCCGTGGAAGAATCTTACACAATTGAGATACAGACCTCAACTAACATTTTGCTCTCTCATTCCATTCTTCCAACAACTCACAGGAATCAATGTTATCATGTTTTATGCCCCCGTCCTTTTCAAAACTTTGGGCTTTGGAAATAATGCTTCCCTCATGTCCTCGGTAATTACCGGAGGTGTCAATGTTGTTGCTACTTTTGTTTCCATCTTCACTGTTGACAAGTTTGGAAGAAAGATTTTGTTTATTGAAGGTGGTGTCCAAATGTTTATTTGTCAGGTGACACTTGCAACTTAACTAATAATTAATTCTTTATATTTACCATTCAAATTAATCCATTTTCCAGTCATAGCTAATATAAAAGTTATGGTTATTCATTTTAGATTGTTGTTGGAAGCATGATTGCTATCAGGTTTGGAGTTAGCGGTGAAGGATCATTTACACATATTGAAGCCAACCTTCTTTTGTTCTTCATATGTATGTATGTTGCGGCATTTGCATGGTCATGGGGTCCATTGGGATGGTTAGTTCCTAGTGAAATATGCTCTCTTGAGGTTCGCTCTGCGGGTCAAGCTACCAATGTTGCTGTGAACATGTTATTCACCTTCGCCATTGCTCAAGTTTTTCTTACTATGCTTTGTCACTTGAAGTTTGGACTTTTCTTCTTCTTTGCTGGCTTTGTGCTTATAATGACAATTTTCATTGTCATGTTTTTTCCCGAGACAAATAATATCCCAATTGAAGAAATGAATAAAGTGTGGAAGTCTCATTGGTTTTGGACAAAGTTTGTTCCAGATGTTGTCGTTAATCATGACCATAACGTTGTTGTTTGATATTAAAAAATTCCCAGAACCTAGACCAATATATGTATGACATAATACTGTCAATAAATTATATTTGATGCTTTTATAATCACCTTGTATTTAAGATTTCTTTTAAAAGTATTTGTATTATTTTAGGAATAGTTTTTAATATATTGTTGCTCTAATATAATGTGCAAAGTTGATTCTCCTTAATTTAATACCATAAATATAAATTGTTTATCCATAATGTGCAAATTTGTTTCTCTTGATGGTGCTTAACATCTCGATCCAATTTTCATACATAATTATTGTGAATGGTCCAAACACCCCATAGATTTTATTTAACTGGTTGTATTATTTTATTTAAGGTTGGTTGTCTCTATGGATTGGGATACCCCTAATATACCTTTGGAATAAATTTGGCTTGTAAAAATAATTTTGTTATTCAATAACAAAATATTTCTATAACAGTAATAAAATATATTTTGTGACTTCCGTAACTAAAATGATAATACATGTATAATGTTTCACCATCAGACAACCTTACAAACTCTCCTCCATGATTAAAGACAACATTAAACAATTATTTGTTCCGAGTAAAAAAACAAAATAGAAAACATTAATCAATCTCCTCCATGATTGAAGTAAGCATGAAGTCAAAACAAACTTACCGGTGACATTTCATCTCTTTCTTGGCCGCTCTCCACCATGACTTCTTCTCCGATGTGTGTCGTATGTCTTTGCTTATTTAATTATTGTTGAATGGCTATCATCTCCTGCTTGTTCTGATTTTTGATGCCTATATCTTGCAGGTCCTTACGCTTCAGGCTGAGCTCTTTAATTCTGAGGGATGGGGTACCAAAGGTGGTGGATCCCCATCTCTTCAGACTTTGCAGAGTGCCCCTAAGCTTAAGCGGGATGGCCATGAGTTGCTGACTTTCCCAGGCCTGAGAAATAACCTGCTCATCCTCTTCACTTTCCAACCAAATGTGATATACTCTCATCGGTTTGTCTTTCGACCTACTACGCTTTTTATAGTCTTCATCAAAAATTCTGAGCAGTATAGGATTATGATCCGAGTTAAACCGCGTGAGTTGAGAAATCTGATAAGAGGAGAATTGGTCTTGCCAATCTTTAGAAGCCAAAAATCTGTCAAGTTTATCTTCAATATAATTGGCCCCGTCCTGCTTGTTACAACAAGTAACCATAGAACCTGAAAAACCAGGGTCATATAAACCACAACTGTTAATAGTATCATTTATTAACTGGATCCGGTTACAATCTATAGGATTACCCCCTCTTTTTCCACATCACAAAAGTCAAATTTAAATCACCAAAAACCACCCAATTCGGGTGATGATTCCTTTGGGGCATATTACTTAAAAGATGGCAAGTTAAATTCTTTTGATTAGCCATAGGATAACCATAGACAGTTGTACCCCTCCACAACACCGTATTTTTTATGTTAGTACATTGATTAGCAATACTAGTATAATCAGCCCCCACCGTATAAAAATCGATATAGTTTTTATTCGTATCCAAAATGTCAAGGTTTACATTGGAATTCCATAAAATAGCTAAATCCCAACCCTCCCTTTCCCATTACACACACAATCTACAATCCTATAATTGGTTAATAGACCAATTTTAGAAACAATTTTAAACGTAAAACCAGAAGAAACTTGTTTGATTTCAGAGAGAAAAAGGATAGAAGGGGCCTGAGAACGGATAAGAAATTTGAGAGCACACATAATGTGGGGGTTTCCTAGCCCCCTGCAATTCCAAGCCATAATCTTCATGGGGCCACCGATGCCTTAGCCGGAAGGCCAACCTCAGAGTTGTTTTGGTAGATTGTCACTTGATTAGATGTTTCCACTTCCTCGTCTATCACGGTACACTGTCTTTTCCTCTGCTTGAAAGGGCCAAATTGCTCCTCATTGCCAACAGAACGGGGCTGATTGGACTCCATGTGAGGATTACCATCTTCCCCCGCTAGAGAGAAATCCCTAAATTTATCCACCAATCCTTTAGGGCTAGGACCGTATAGATTCATATTTGGCTTGGCATTAGGATTTTTGTTTGTCTTCATTTCCTCCATAGTTAGGTGCTTCCTACCACCATGTTGCGCCTTCAGCCACGGACCTAGGGGGTTAATCTCCGTAAAACCGTGAGCAGGTTTTTCCACCTTCTTACAATAGTCTTCACTATGTCCCATTAGACCACAGTAAAAGAAAAAAAAAAGGGTAATTTTTCATACTTAAAATCCACCCAAGACACCCCATTTCCTTTGCTTCCTATGTAGATACCCGGACTGAGGGGTTTAGCCAATTCCAACTGCAATTTGACTTTGATGATACTGTTTTTGTCAGGGATATCATAGGTTCCAACCTCCATCACTTCACCAATATTTCTACCAAGTTTACGGTCCATGGTGTGATTCTTGACATTGGCCAGTAACCCCTATAGTTGAACCCAGACAGGTGCAATAGTGAAATCCAGACTTTGCAGGCTCGTTTTTCCATCCCATTCTTTCAGAATTAGCCAAGAATTACGAAATAACCACGGATTTCCTTTTAGAATTCTGTTATGATCTTCTTGTTTTTCCATGCTCACCTTAAAGATATCTTTTTCAACTTCTTGAATTTGCAGGTTCAACGGGTTACACCAAATCTTGCCTAAAGCATTTAGCAGAGACTGTTTGTGAATAGGTTTTTCTGTACAAAATTTCCCAATGATGCAGGTACTTGGACTTTCATCCGCCAAAACCTCTTCTTCATCATAATAGAGGACGCAATTTTCCTGTTGAACCAATCCAGAAGGAAGTTGGTGTCCGGTACTGGAAGAACCTATCGAAGCCTTGTGCTGAACAGGACCATAATTGTGTAGAACTTTTTTACCATTACTAGATTCCACCTGTGATATCTGTCGATTGATGCGCATATCTCTGTCATTCGCATGGACTTTTTGACGAACATAAGGCGTGTTGGGAGACACAACTTTGCAGCCACCATCGCCAACCAGAATTTTTCTATCAGAGTTCGTGCCAACATGATCTTGGAGCGCCATGGACGAACAAAAGAAATCAGCAGCACAACACAAACTAAGACGCAGTCACGCACTCAGAAAAACAAATCAAACAAGGTCAGCCACCCAAAGATAGGGACACATACAGTGAAGAAGAAACAAGAGGAAAGCACACACTAGGGTGGACGAAAAGACAGGAATCACAATAACACAAAAGCTGGAAAAGGAGAGCGATGGAAGATCTGAGATAAATCACGAACCAAAGACATCAAAACTAACTGACCAGAATGATTGTTCATATTGATAGCATGATTTCTTGAAACAAACTTTCTAAAACATTTTTCATTCCTTATTTGTATTTCTATCATCACGAGAATTTTATTTATTTACTACGAAAAACAATTATCCGAAAGAAACAGGAGAATCCATGATTGAAGGAAGGAACAAAAGGATTCATTATTGAAGTTTCATAACTATTTGTGTTTTTTTATCAAATGGGGATGTAGCTCAGATGGTAGAGCGCTCGCTTAGCATGCGAGAGGTACGGGGATCGATACCCCGCATCTCCATATCTTGTTTTTGTTGTTCTCATAATGGAGCAATCCGCTGGGGTTTGTTCTTCAACCTTTCTTCTTTATATGCCTTCACCTACTTCCTAGTCTTTTGATATCTGGGAAATTATTATTATTATTTTTGATATAAACTTTGACAAAAGTTGTATTAACAGTTACTCTGCAAAATCGATCATGGATTCATGGGAATGTGATAAAGCTATCAATTATTTTATTTCATTATTGCAAAAAATCCATAGCTATTTATGTATATATATTTTCATTACGCAACTTTTCCCCATGTGTTAGCACGGGTTTGAAATCCGAGTACATAGAACATAAAGCAAAACAATATCTGAATCAATTTCCTCTGCCCATAATATTATGGATCAATCTTTTCTTTTTTTTACACGATTTCAGTTTCGGTTTCTCCTAAAGATAGACAGGATTATTGCTATTAAATCAGCAAAAAATCCACTAGGTTCACTAACACTCGTATCGGTTACTTCAGACCATGGATATGACTTCACTGATTTGGTTGCTTCAAGAAGAATCTCCAATGGGATCTTTGGTTTTGACCTTTCCATAGGAACCGTGTAATGATAGTATTTCTCTGGGTCTGGACAATAATCCTGCAAAATTTTACCTTTAATTAATTCACTTCAAACACAACAGAATATTAAAATATCAACATCTTTTTAATTTACAATACCTGATCAGCATGCATCTTTTTCACAAAGGTTTTGAATATATCAAAATTTTGTTTCTGGAATAATTCTTCTGTCAAACGTAGGTATGTGACTCCGTACATCCTTAGTTTTGGAGGGCCCTTTTTATTAACACCATTTGGTCTAGCATTTAGAAGAATTTGGTTGTAACCATCAGTGTCATACCTTGGAAGTGCATTTTCTCCTGCTACTTCAAGGTTCTCTCTCCATCCTCCACTCAGAACCTACAAGTAAATACACAATTTACAATAAACTCATGCAACGTGTAATGGAATTTATCAATCTCAATTTCTGTTCGATTTTGCAGAGAGCATATTAGATTAGATGTCAAGTTGGGAATAGATTACCTGCTGAACAAGTTCCTGGGGACAACTTTTGGCTTCTTCTGGTTGCTCAGAATTTCTCATCTCAAGACATGTGAAATTCAAAATAGCATTATGTCTAGAGAACATCCTTGCGATGGGACGGTATCCATCTCTATCGCTTAAGTTGTAATATCCTGAAGTAAGCTCTGTAGCATGGCTATCAGTTTTATACCACCAGTGGATTCCAGCAATCTGTTTTGTATTAAACTTTCATCTTATTGATACGAAAAAATTGAATTGCTAGTTTAACATACATGTACATATATATACGTTAAGTAGATATTTGATGAATATATCAGGTGTCAAAACTCATGAACTACAAATTTGAATGTTGTTAGAATACTTTTCAGGTGTTCAATTACATATATATACACCAGAAAATTTTGGTCAATCACATTCAAATTTGTGGTCGGTGAATTTTGACATCTGGTATATTCATTGACAATCTATTTAATGTAATACCATCTATTAGAAATGTGTTAACTTAACAGCTTAAATTGTTGTTGCAAAAAGTGTCCATTTTTTTTGTTCAAACAACAGAAGTAAATATTTGGGAGCTTACTTTTGCTGCTAACTTCACTTTGCATCCTAGGAATATTTTGTTGGCTTCATCCAAGATATCATCCCCATGTGTCAGCAACTTGTTGGAATACCAAGTAAGAAAAAATTTCCCTTTCTCTGTTTGATAAGTTCCCTTTGATCTGAAAAATTCTGTAGATTCAGGTATGTCATTACATAACCCTGCATTATCCGGAAGCTCCCATTCAGGATGGCCTGCCTTTGTTGCAGCCGCTTTAAAATCAGCTTGAAGATATTTATCATAGCACTGCAAGATTTCAAATGCAAGTTCATAAAATTTGAGAACTGATATGGTTTATGTTATTGACACGAGTAGTAAATAGATATCGTCGAAACTCACGTTAAATTCTCCGATACCAGGAAATTTCCAGCCTAGACAGTCTGAATAAGAAGGATATCTGAGTTCTCCAGCAGGGCCGAGTCCTACTTCAATATCTATCAGTAGCTCAGATTCTAAGAAATCTGCCATATTCTCTCGAAAACTCTTCATATAGTCCCTATACATCTGAATGGGAGTTCTTCCATTAAAGAAATTTTTATCATCAACACCGAGTGAAATACATTCCTTGTTCCGAATTCCTGTGCTGTTGGTGTAAAAAATATCAGGATCTGATTCACCAACTTCAAGAACCCATTTAGGTAATGGAATGAAAACAGAATCTCCAACATTCCCTCCACATTGATGAAACGACATTATAGCTTGTAATTTCAGTTTGCAATCCTGAACCAGTTGAAACAAGGACCTGTAACCTGACCAATCATACTGCTGAGGACCCTTTGATTCTACTATACCCCACCAGACATCGACCATAACTCCATCAACACCTGCTGCTCGTAGCTCCTTCAGCTGTTTCTCGAGTCCTGCTCTATCCGCCAAGACATTGTCATCTGTAATCACTCCTAGCTGGAATCAAGAAATAATACATTTTTGAAATGGAACATGTATTTTTTTACATATGGAAATTTGAAAATAATTGAGTTACTTACTTGAAGCATCACATATACAGGTACATAATTTGCAAGCATTGGATTTTCGTATGTTTCAACTTTTGGTGCCTGCATTTTATGACAAAAACTGTTATGTTAGGGACTATATATAAATAATCAAATGGTTAATTTTGAGACTTTTTTTACTAATTTTTCGTATAGTTTTTTTAGATTTTTTTTATCTTCAATTGTTTAACTTTTTTCAATCTGATTTGCATATATGTGAATTTTCTAAAATTCACATATATTAAAAATATAAACAAAGAAAATAATATATTTAATAAATTAATCTTATTGTGTATTGCCTATTCAATTTTTATTATAAATATTAAAATAAAAATATTAAATTTGAAATCTTCAAATAAAATTAATTAAATTGTACAATTAAAAAAAATCAACATTATATAATTTACGTTTAGAAAATGTTATAACTTGTGGCCCTAAGTTTAAAGATAAAGTTAAAATCTTAAATATGAAAATTTTGTTCAGTAAACTTTTTGAAAATTTTTAAATTTATGAGTACGTAAAAAAAAATGACGGTAGAGAATCGTGACCACTCAAATAACTCATAGCTAGTTTCATCCTGTCACTCACCTCACAACAACACCATCAATTACAGAGAAGAAAAAGAAGACTTAGGGTCATTATAGTAAAACCAGACTCTATTTCATCAACACTAAATTACTAATAACACATAACAAGTGAAAAAATGGTTACCTCTGCAGGTTCAGCAATGGCAGCTTTGAATGCTGTCACAGACACAGAACGTTGTTTCTTGAGGGAAGCACTATGAATAACATCAAATTTTAAAGCTTGTTTTGTCCTTGAATTTGGCTTCCTTGCTCTTTCCACACGTATTCCAATTCCTTGTTGAAAATACCTTTCGTGAACCTCAAACGTATTAATCGTCATCCTCATCCTAATGGTGATTATATGAAGCTTAATTGGTTCAATGCAAGAGATGAAATGAAGCAGATTAATTAGTGTTTAATAACACTAAAAACTATTTAATGTGTTTGTGTATTTGAAGGGTGTGGGATATTAATATTATATATGGACCAAATTTTAGGAAATAAAGAGAGGACAGTGTTGCTTCTTTGTTGTTGAACCAATGATCGAAGATAATAGACAGAGCTTCTAGACCGTCAGTGTCCTTTTTCACTCTTGTTTCTTCATGTGTTTTTCATTATGCCGACCTCTTTCTTCTTTTTTTTTCCTAAAAAAAATCCTTTGAGCTGTGATTCTCTATTGGGCTTCCACATGATTGGACTTTGAAGTCCAATAAGTAAGTTTTGAGATTTGAGAATTTCTTATCCCATTCATCATCGGATCTCTAAAAAAAAATCAATGTTAAGTAAAAAAAAAATGGATCTGGAGATATATTTCTCGAAATAGAAGGTGTAAAAGAAAAAGTGTTGGGTGGCTAAAAGTATTAAGAGGTGGATTAAGAAATCCTCTAAAATATTTGTTGTTCACCTAAATTTTATTTGACACCTCTTCAAGTGTTATGAATTTATCGGATTAACTTTTGCCAAATATATAAATCCACTTCACTATTTTATTGTAACATTTTGATTTTTTTTTAAATCTCATTTATATTGGATTTCTCATTCAAACTATCGCATTTATGACTACTAAGTATAGGATTTTACCAAAATTTTTGTTTTGGATTTTAAAAAGATGCATTTTTAGAGAGTTTTTTTAAATATGTTCGATAAAAACTCATGTTTTTCATGCAATTTTATCAGATATTTTGAAATGTCTGATGAAAATTCATATTTTTTATCGAATATTTCAAAATAACCGATAAAAATGCATATTTTCAACTAAATATTTTGAAAAAATCGGTAAAAATGCAAGTAATTATATCGATGGTTTTGAAAAACTGTAGTGGAAAATGTTGCTTAAGTTAACCGGAAATTTACACAAAAAAAAGAAGGGAAATCATGAAGATTTTTGGATTTTTAAATAATTTGGTAGTTCAAATTACATTTTATTTTTGTATTTGCAATGAGGACCAAAGGATCAGACAACACGATTGGTTCTAGGCAGCGTGTCAAAGCTGCAACTTCTGGAACGAGGGCTTGTGTGAGGGGAAATGACGTCGAGGATTCGTATATACGAGAGGGAAGAGTAGCCCTGACCGGTTCACACAGGAGACAGATGAAGGCCAAGCATTTTCACACACCTCGTAGTATCTGACGTAAAGGATATATATCTGATAAGGGCATGAAAAATTCTCGTAAGTCTCCGTGTAGATTTTAAGTGGGCTTCTTTATCCTCGGCCTCTCAAGTGCCCATCAAATTTCCAAAAATACTATGCTCGAATTCTAAGATTTAAAGTGCATTTTTGGTATGTAGGCGTTATGAGCAAAGGTATGTGGGCGTTGGGAGAGTCGCCCAGAAGTTCCTTAAGATAGAATGTGATCGGCTGTGATTTTCCTCGGACCCTTTCGATGGAGGATATTTGATTGGGGCTGGAGTCGATCAGTTGTTCAAACTTTCTTCTCACTGAACCCACAGTGAGCTCGTTGTATTCTCCACAAGAGATGACCATGGCGGAGGAGAAGGCTTCCTAAACGTTGTGAGTTGCAAAATACCTGGGGTCTTCGAAATTGTCGGGAATGTGTAACACCCCAAAATTTTCCCTATCATTTTCATAACATTTGGCATACTATTCTCATGCATTGCATTTAAATCAAGATAAGAGGAAGCATACTTTCATTAGTTGAAGCCTAAGGTGTGATCAGTTGATCTGCAAAGTTATGGTCATTTAAAGTCAAAGAAGAGGGGCCTAGTATCTCTCAACAAGCCTAAAGGGTCTCTTATAGTCCAAATAATCTTAATTGAATCCTCAAGTTATTGGAAGGTGTGGATTGATCAAGAGGTTCAAGGAGTGTAACATCTCCCAACAAAGAGGGCCAAAATTAGGATTTCTGATTCAAAGGGTTTCCTAATGAAATTTTGGTTCAAACTTGATTTCAATGTTTTCTACATGATATAAAGTGTCTAAGGATGGAATATTGTCCATTGAATCATTTCGGAAGGCCTCAAATTGGTCAGTTACTTGAAAATCAAGAATTGGGGAAAAGTCAAATGTGTATAGGAAAAAGTCAACTCCTGACTTTTTGAGGTTAAAATCATGTTCCACAAGTTGAATATGCTCAATGGTTGAAATTTGATCAAGAAAAGTCAAGAGAATCATGGAAAAATCAAGAAATCACAAACCTGCCTAAAATAGAAACTTAGGGTTTCCATTTATGGCAAGTTTTAAGTCATTTTGCACCTCACTTGCAAGCCCTCTTTCTTCAAGATAAAGGCTTCAAACTTTAGGCCTAAGTTGATCCAATTAAAGATCACATCTTGAGCTTCAAATCCATAGCAAGAACACCTCCATTGGATCAAATTTGAGTGAGATATGATCAATCAAAGTTTGACAAAACTAGGGCAACTTGGCCTAGAAACCAAGTCATATGCGTGCCAGAGGCCAGACATTTCATCAAGCAGGTGGTGTGCCAAATGTCAAGATATTTTTCTTCATCAAGAAAGATTCAAATGAAAAATTTCTAAACATCAAAGTTGTTCATTGTTTTCTCCTCTAGAACTTTCATGTTTAGAGATTTTTCATAGGATCAAAGGATAAGAAGATATGATGTTTCAAAGAAGGTCGCCTCATAGATGTTTTTTCCCTAAGACCTGAGGCTGATTGTATGCGCCGATGGGCCAAATTTGTATGATCACATTTTAAGTCATTTTCAAGCCACTTGAAGGCATTATTTCATCTTGTAATCAACATCAAACTTGTGCTAGACATTGTTCTTGATCCAAAGAATCCAAAAGTTTCTCAGTTGATGTCTTGTGCCTGAAGCTTTCTTCCATCAAATTGCATGTTTTTAATTCTTGTTTCTTGTTTGCCAAGGTTTTGGTTCATGAATTGTTCTTTCTTGATTCAGTCATGCAAACATCAAACACTTCATACACTCATCATACATTGTCATTTTAGGCCAAACATGATCCATACACATGCATATACACATGACATCCCATGCTCCCAGAGTAGAGAAGATTCAAATGAAATAACTTGCATCACAAGTCATGTTGCTACAACCGTAGTGTATCACCACCATTCATCCTTAAAACCTCATCATAGCCCTCATAAGTATCCATACACATGGTCCCAGTAAGACACGAGCCATGCTTTCTTTCATTTTGCAAATTCTCCATTCACCCTTATATTTCTCATTTCACCCAATTTAATCATGGTTCTAACTATTAACCAGGGTGGTTAACAGTTAAGCATTGATATAAATTTATTTCTAACCAATTTTAGATCATTCTTCAACATTCTATCAAACTCACTTCAAATTTTTCTAAAAAATTCTCTCTGGTTTTCTCTTTGATTTCGTGCCAAAGCTTCACATCATTCATCATCATCTTCATCAACTCATCATCAACAAACTCCACTGATCAAAATCAAGCAATGGAAGCATTCAATTCACAAACCTAGCCTCAAGATCAATTTGAAGTTTCCTCTGTTTTCTTCAAGAATCAAGACCAAATAGCATTTATTTTGCTTCTCCATAAGCTCAAGATCTCAAGGAAGTCTCTGGTTTTCTTGCAAGCTCACGATTCCGCAAGGTTCGGGTGCAATTTTCTTCAACTTTGTCCTGCTTTGGATTCATGGTTTAGAGTTTGTTTTGATGTTTATTTCTCTTCGATTCTCTCTGATCTTGTATTATATGGTGATTTCATTTGTGGATTTGAACTATGTGCAACTTAAGCTTTCCAATGGTACCATTTTTACGCATTTCTGGAAAAAAAATTGGAGATTATGATCGGAGGATCACCGGAGAAGATGATCAGAATCTTCTATGGTCGCCTGAGAATCCATAGGAGCAAGAACCCTAATTTTCCTCATATTATAACACAACCCTTTGATTTTGTTTATCTAACGTCCACAAACGTGCCAGAGCATTAATGAAACTTGTGTTTATCACGTGATGCTAAGTCTCATAGGTTTGACCCTTGACCAGTTGTGTGTGTGCTCCCATGTTTACTTGTGTGTGTCAGCACTGATGTGCGTTAAATTTGATTACTTTTGGGATTGATTCTAGATGACTGCATCTAAGGGCTCCCATTGAGTCAACAGTTTGACTGAACCACGCCATAGTTTCATAGGTCTTCAGTGTGTATGGACTGAGCTTCAGACTGCATCCATGGCTATTTTAAACGTGATATTTGTTATTCCTGAACCCCCTGGTTGGTTTTCATTTTTTTTAATTTCATTTTCATGTAGTTTTACATTTTAATTTCTAAAATCATTTTTGTGCATCCAAAAATCATTAAAAAAATTATGAGCCACATTTTCACATTTAAATAATGTTTGGAATTTTTTATTTCTCATTTTTCATCATAATTCCATAATTTTCTTTTATTTTCTCCTCAAATTGTTTTATTCTTAACACCTTAGTTTCAAAAATTTCTTTTGCATAATCCATTAAACATTTTTCAATGCTTCTTTTTGCATTCAGTCAAAGACATCCAAAACTTCATAAAAATTATTTTTGCATATTTTTTAAATCATTTTTAATTGCATTTTGGTCCTCACTTTTTTTCCTATTTTCCATTTGGTCCTTATGCAACTTTAAGGCATTGAAAGAAATAGTTCCCTTTTGAATTTTTGTGTGAGCTTTTGGTGAATGATTAGTCCCTGAATTAGGTCACTTGAAGTGAAATCTCACAATTTTTGAACATTGTTTGATGTATGTTTGATTACTTGCAATTGAAGTTATTTTTCATGAACCATTCTCATCACTTCCTTAACCCTAATTGCTTGAAGGAATTTATGCCATTATTTGGGGTCACTTGTAGGGATTTTCTAGGTTTGTTTAGATGCTTATAAGCCTTGTTTGATCATTTATAGGTCCATTTGACTTGTGTATGCCTTTTTGTTTGTATGATGCATCACTTGTTCATGCATCACTTGTAGGGGTTTGCTAGGTTTGTTTGGATGCTTATAAGCCTTGTTTGATCATTTATAGGTCTATTTGACTTGTGTATGCCATTTGACTTGTGTATTCCTTTTGGTTTAGGAAAGCGAACCCCGCCATACTTGAATTCTGCATTGATACATTCTGATAGGATGTGCTCGCGGGGTGTCAGTAAGGTGTACATACTTTATGAAGCGGCCAAAGGGTCTTGTATCCCTGTGACACTCACAGCGCTTGTCCTCTCTTCTTTCATCCTTGTCGCACCGAGGAGCTACTGATTTCTCTTGTTTCAAAGTTCTAGTGTTCTCTTGATTCCTTGAGTACCTAGCCTTGTAAGCGGTTTCTTTCTCTTCGTATCGGATGTACGTTCGGGCCTTATGAAGGAGTTCGACTAGAGAATGGGGTGTCTCGATTCCTATAGTTTTACGGAAGTCGCTATCCGGGCATAACCCTTCTCGAGGAGATATCACTTCATGCGATCTATGGTGTGGATCTCGAGAGCTTCTTTGTTAAATATTTCAATATAGTGCATAAAGGATCTTCCTTGCCT
The DNA here is from genome assembly GCA_963966055.1 of Lathyrus aphaca. Taxonomy (NCBI): domain Eukaryota; kingdom Viridiplantae; phylum Streptophyta; class Magnoliopsida; order Fabales; family Fabaceae; genus Lathyrus; species Lathyrus aphaca. The sequence continues at coordinate 688,629,014 of OZ014519.1, read as the reverse complement.
TGCACTATGCCTTCGAGCGTGGCTTCAGACTTTGGGTGGCGTCTAGAAGTAGTGAACTTTCTGGTGAATTGGTTTTTCAGGTTCCTCCAAGAGGTGATGGACCCTGGGGCAAGATTCTTATACCAAATCATGGCTCCCTTCCTCGGGGTGATGGGGAACAACATGAATTTGATTGTGCCACCAACATTGTGATAATGGAGCATGGCGTTGATATTTTCAATATAGTGATTAGGGTTTGTGGTACCATCATAGAGTGCGAGGGGAAGAGGTTTCGCCAACCCGCGAGGGATGCTGGTATCCATGATTTCCTGGGACAGTGGCCCATATACATCTTCTTCGTCATTGGTACTCGATGATCTATATAGGGAGAGGTTGAGATTATAACTCCTGCTACGTCAGGAAAGTCTTTGGGTTCACTCGCATGTTTGCTCGATTTCCTAGTAGCTTTGTTTTTATGTGTGACCGGAGAACGTCGTGTTGTCCGAGGAGGAGTGCAATCACGTATATTGGCGTTTTCCAATCATGGTATTTCCAACACCGGTTGTTCTTTTCACTAAGAAAGGCTTCGGGAGTTATCTCGTTGACGCCTCTGAGGGGGAGAACATGAATGAGGAGATGAACTTCGGGTCTTTGGTCATCGGTGTCTCCACGAGGGAGAACGTGATCGACGGTCATTTTCCAATATGTAGAGTCGCTCACTTTGCTGGAAAAGCATATAGTTGGACTTGTTGAGGGAGGTGATGAGGGTCACAATATTTGGATTTGCGTCTTGAGGTACAGGGACCGACTAGTAGGTGTGGTAGAACTGGGGAACGATGTTGGGTTTTGCATTATCAGATAAAGGAAAAGCAGTTCATCTGTCCCGGTGGTCGGTTTCATGGACGGTCACTCCGTGATCGTTGGTGTTGGCACCACTGTTGGGAGAGGCATTGATGGCAGAATCATGAGTGGCATCATCGTTATGCTGAGAGGCCATGATGATCAAATAGGGTTTTGAAATAAATGTTTTGGTCTTGTTTCAAGAAAAGATGAGGAATCTTGATGAGAAGGACGGGGGAGCATATCTTCCCACAGATGGAACCACTAATCAGGTATGATCAGAGTTGATCTATGTGGCCTTCAGTGATGGACATCAACTATTGTTTATAGGAGAAGAGGGATGTACATGCAAGGCACTCCTATGTAAAAGTAAGAATCAGAGGGAGAGAGGGGGCAAGTACACAGTGTGTTAAAATGATTAGAATACTTGATCTTCGAATGGATGAAGGTATTTATAAGTGACCCTAGCACTGAGCCAAGGTCCTCATTTGGGATAAAATATCAGGCCCTCAATGGGAGACTTCCAGGGTCAGTGTAGAAGCAAGAAAGACATAGCACGTGGTCTTCACCTTGGTCCAACTTAATTTGTAATCTTCGGAGGGATAATTGGTCGCGTCAACTGTGAGGTGCATGTGGGAGGTGCCCCCAACGGCTATATCCCCAATGGCTAGAACGCGCTGGATTCCTTATTGGGCCTAGCCCAAAGTTGGACTAGATTGGGCCTTGGCCGATGGTTGGCCAACTGCCAGTCCAGTCCAGAACAAAAATGTTCTCCAAGTTCTGAATCTTTCAAAGTGTCTTTCTCAAACAATCACCACCACTCGTAACATGAGTTATGTTCTCAAACAATTCCTTTTCTCATTTATTGGGTTAGTTCCAACATGTTTAAAATTAAATCCAAATATTTTGTAAAACAACATTGGAAGAAAGCATACACCTTGATGATGTTAAAGCAATCAACACTGTTGTAAAGAAAAATTACACCTCCCTTGAATTAATTTCTCAATGACTCAATGTTGTTGGGTTAATGAAGTGTTTTTTGTGAAGAAAATGAGATTTACAGTATGAGTTTGATTGAAAATCTAAAAATTGGAGATTTAATTTGATTTCTTTAATTTGATGGTTGATAACAAAGATGATAGTTATTAGTGATTTAATTTGATTTCTTCAATGTTTTGAATTGATTTGATTTTTTGGTAGTGTTGATTGTTAAACCAATTTGTTATTCTCATCGATTAATTAATTTTTAATCCATTATTTAATCAATTTGGATTGATGCATAGAGTGCTTAATTTAATCAATTTGTCTTATTCATTAACGACTATGTAAAGTTCTTGCATTTTTAGTGTTGAAGTGTAATCCAAATTCACATTTAAGATAACATTTTATTTTAGTTGCATTTAGATTTAATTTGAGTTTCATTTAGTTGTTCTGGTATTATTAATACTGAACTCAGATTTCAGTTTGTAACTAATTAATTGTGTAACCGTTTTCAGCCCGATCAAAAGCTTTCTTTGGTTCGAGATCATCCCAGTTCAAAATTTCAAATTGGTTTGTGGTTATCCTGGTAAAAATTCTAGTTTGGTTCGTATGCTCAGTCCGATCAAAAACTTTCTTGGTTCGAGATAAGTTTGTTTTAAAATATCAGTTATTCATGGTCAACATGGTCAAAACCTCAGTTTGGTTTGTGTGTTCAGTCCGATTCAAAATCTCACATTGGTTTGAGATAAGCCCGTAAAAGATCTTGGTTTCGCTTGGGGAAAACTGCTTCAAGTTGGTGTTTGGAAAGAAGACTAATTGCTTCAATACGTTGTTTGGAAGGAAGACAAACCAATTCTTTCTAGGATTTATTATTTGGTTGGAAGTTAGTTTGAAACTTTATTTTTCCTTATATAAGACAATTTGAAAGTTCAACCTACTTAAAGCTCTTAAGAATTATTAGATACTCTCAAGATCAAATATTGGGAAAATGATTAAGTCATTTCATTTCGACCAAACCTTTATAATTCCTGGTGTCATTTATCTTACCCTTAAAAATGGAACTTAGGGGGAGCTTGCAAACCTAAACCTTGGAACTGTTTGACTCAGGGGGAGCTTACAAACCTCAGATCATGATGTTATTAAAAAGAGTGAATCACTTTTTCTTGAAAAGTAACACTTGATGTTATAGTCAGTAGAACTCAACTTTGGACTATTAGACTCAATGAGAGCTTACAAACCTCATACTCTAATGTTATAGAGAAAATTATAAATGCCCAAGATTGTCCTTTAAATACTTATGTTTGTCATCATAAAAAAATGGAGATTGTTAGAACAAGATTTGTTCATGGCATGTTCTCTTTTGGTTTTTATGATAACAAAAGTATTGAAAGAACAATGGTTATTTGATGTGTGTTTCATATATGGAGGTTCTAGCACATGTACATAAACAATCAGAATCTGATATACTTTGACACACTTAGGAGTTGCTACATTGCTAGCTTCTGGTGGAAGAATCTGAAAAACATTTACTAGTGTGGCTTGGCATAAACTCTGGTGCTGAAAGTACTAGCATTTAGAAGAGTTGCTACACTTGGTAATTATATATTAGCATGTGGTACCACTCGGAGTTGATGATAAAGCTAGAAGTTATTCGTACTGCTGAAAGCAAATTGTATTGTCTTATTAGTTTGTCATCTAGAGTCTATAAGATTACAAGGCTCAAGAAATGATTCCATGCTTTATGGAAGTCTACTCCTAACGGCTCTATCAGTATAGAACCTCTTCAAGACTCAAAGGTTAAACACATTACATAATGGGTTTAAAATCTTCTGTGTATCTATCTTCAACATCTCTTATACTATGGAGCAAAAATAAAGACACTTGATCAAGTTACCTCTTCAACGACTATTTTTCTGCAAAGGCTATAAATATGGTTGAAGGTTCAAGCCGAACCTTTAACAAGGATTCTTTAGAAGAAAGAGTAGCAAGATTAAACAATTATCAACTCTATTATAATATGCAGATTTCCTATTTGTAGGTTGTAGTTGTAAAAGCCTTAAGATTTCTAACCATTAAATATCTTAGAAATCTTAAGTGCTTTAGGTCTTTGGTATGGTGATTTTCCGTACCTCTTATATTTGTATCATGTACACCTTGTTCACTATTCTATCGGGCTTGTTCAGCAGTTTAGATCAAAGTCTCTTGCTATTTGATTGAGCAAAAGTCTTGTCTCATTGGGATTCAAGCAACAAAACTCGATCCAAGATGCTTGAGCTACGTAAGTTTCTTGTTATGTGCTTGAGTTGTAAAAGTCTTAACCAACAAGGCCGAGTAAGCAGAAGTCTTGAGTCAAAGTGCTTAAGCCACGTAAGTCTCATTGCTTAAGTGTTTGAGCTGTGAAATTTTTATTCATCTAGGTTGATTGCGCAAGGTAAAGTCTTAGATATGAGCTATAAGCAAAGGAAAGTATCGATCATGAGATGGTTGAGCAAGGTAAAATCTTAGAAATAAGTTTTAAGCAAGAGGAAGTCTCGAGTGCAGCTTGAGCAAGGAAGAATCAATTTGGATGACCTTTGGAGTAAATGGCCTGGTCAGAGGATGTGAGCAAGGAAGTCTCAATCTAGATGACCTTTGAAGCATGTGTCTCAGTCAGAGGATGTGAGCAAGGAAGTATCAACCAGAGTGACCTTTCACTACTAGAAATTTCGTTTTTAGCGACCGATTTAGTGACCGAAAAATTTTGGTCACTATAGTCACCGAATTAGCCACTGAAATCTGATATTCCTGAGCAATCTTTTTTTGGTCACTAAATCGGTCACTAAATAAATATTAGCCACCAATATAGCGACCACAATTTTGTGACCACCAATTCGGTCACAAAAAATGATTTTAGACAATATTTAATTTATATAAAAAATCCAGAGACCGAAATTTTGATCACTGATATTTTTGTAGTTTTTTCCTTTATTTTTTAATCCGCTTTATTATGTTACTATTTCTCTCTCAATTTGTTAAAAAAAATTAATTTTGGTATTTTGGTATTTTTTTTAAAGATTCATTTTTTTTTATTTTAACAAATAAAACATATAATTATATAAACAATTATGCTATTTTATTTTTAAATATGCATAAAAATGAATTTTATTTTTATTATGTAATTTTTCTATATACGTAATAAAATTACATTTAATAAAATCAAATTTTATTTAAATTAGATCCAATTAAATAAGTAATAATTAGTAATTTTCTAAATATTATTTAGATTTTCTAAATATATATTTAAATATAGAGAACATAACAAATTATATCAGGTGGTCTAGTGGTAAGGTTTAACTGAAATTGAAGTTGCAGGAGGTAACGTGTTCGATTCCCAACTCTAGCACCTTTTTATTTTATTTTTTGAAAAAAGAATACTAAAATCGGTCTCTAAATTTCGGTCACTAAATCTGTCGTAAAAGCTTAGCGACTAGCACTTTTACAACTGAAAAATGATGGTCTCCAAATTGGTACAAAACGTTAAAGTGACCGATTTTAAAGTTTTTTCGGTCACTAAAAGCGAGTTTTTTAGTAGTGTTTTGAGCAGTGTGCTTGGTCAGATGGTGTAACCGGTGGGCTCGGTCAGATGGTGTAAGCAGAAGTCTCAGGCAGTGGGTAAAATCAAGTGTAAAAGAATAATGAAAAACATAAGTGATTGTAATCATGAAGTGATTATAATGAAAAGCTCTTGTGAGGCAGGGGACTAGAGTATTGTCAGTTAGGGGAGGAACTAGGATAAATCTTTTGTGGCTTCTACTATTATTTATTTACTTTTGCTAATACCGTTGCTAAGAATTAAAACAAAATCTGAACACCAGTTCCGATTTTGAAACTCTGATCAGAAACTAAAATAAGAAAATGTGAAACACAATTCAATCCCTCTTCTTGTGTACTTTTCACACCGTAGGTATCATCAGCGAATTTTACTCTACTTTTCGCGACATGATTGATTTGCACAAATCAATCCTATTACCTGTCATATGCGTCGAGCAACCGGGATCTAAGTACCAATCCTCGTTGTATTGGATTCCATTACGCATCGTAACCATAGCATGGTCGTTATCGCACTTTTTCGCAGAATTTTCAGCAACTCTGCCGCATTTTTCTGCTGCAATTTTCAGCATCTCTGCCATTGCTGCAACCTCCTTGTGTGTTCATTATTAAGAGCGTATCCTCTTCGTCTACCTCTTTCCTTGCAACCTTAGCTTCATCTCCTAGGGAATTCCTCTGTTTTGCACCACAATCCCTTGATAAATGTCCAAGTTTTTGACAATTCAAACACTGAATTTTACTCTTATTAACCTTTGGTTTTCCGCCTCTAGCGTTGCCTTTATCACCATATTTATTGCATAAGCTCTCACCCCTTTGCCCCATCGAAACCTTCGAATTTTGTAGATTTTTTCCACCCAAATTCTGGAAATTTTGCTTCCCTTTTGAAGTCCATTTTCCTTTCGATCTTTTTCTCTTCTCGTTAATTCGTGCTTGTAAAGCAATATCCGCTTTAGCTTTATCGTTTCCTCTTTTGTCCATTCTTTGTTCATGCGCCTCAAGGGAGCTTTGAAACTCATCTTTGCTCAACGTCGCAAGGTCCTTCAACTATTTGATAGTCACCACAATGTTATTGAATCTTGACGTTAAAGAACGCAAAATCTTCGACATAACATTCTGTTGCAAAACAGTTTCTCCACAAGTCTTAATTTGATTCACCAAACGTGTAATACGCGTCACATAATCGTTGATCATTTCCTTCTCTTCCATTTGAGTTAACTCGAATTGCCTTTAGTGAGTTTGTAACCTCACCATCTTTTCTTTAATAGACATTGCATAAGCTTTTTCCAATATCTCCCAAGCTTGCTTCGGCGACTCACAATCGCCAACTTTTTCGAAGTTGTCACAATCGACACAAGAATGAATCAAGAAGAGTGCTTTGTAATCATTCTTATTTTCTTCCTTGAATGTAGCCTTATGAGTATCCGAAGCTTATGCCCCGAGTATTGTAACTTCATTGTTGATCACTTCAAAAACTTCTTGATACCCAAACAAAACTTTCATTTGTTTGGACCACTTGTCATAATTCTTCAAATCAAGAATCAGTAGGTTGGCGGGGATTTTATCGTTGGAAACAGTACTCACCGTTGCAGCGAATTAATGGATCATAACCAATGCTCTTGATGCCAAATGTTAAAACATGCAAAAACTTTAATAGTTAATCAATGGTGAATTTGAGTTAATCGGAGAAGATGAAGTGAGAAAATAAGAGAGAAATTAGAGAGAAATTGAGGGTGAAAATTAAAGTTGACATTAATAATAATTGGGAACACTTAAGGCCTTTAATACAACAAGTACAAACTAAATGAAAAAAACAAAACAACTTAAAAAATAAACTGAAACCGAAAAAATACACATCATAGCCGATTACCATATTTGGAATAACCGAGTACACCAATAACCAAAATACACATGCTTCTGCCAAAACGACATGTAACTGTTATCACATATCCGATAACGGATTACACCAACAGAAATGTTAAATACTACTTTTAACTAGGGTTGGCAAACGGGCATGCCCGTCCCGCAAAAGTCCATATAAAAATGGGGCGAGACGGGACGATCTAAGTTGAGGATATGAGTCTAAAACATAAGTCTTTCCTACAAAAAGTGAGGACGAGGTGGGGAAAGTTGCACTTTTTAAATCTAAAAATACAAGAATTTAAGTAAACGTGCATGTCCGCAAAAACCCACGAAGAAAACGGGACGGATGAGACAGACACTTTAAATGATAATGACCTAAATCCTTATCCCGCCTCACACTAAAATGCAGATAAAATAGACATACCCAATTGACCGGATCCATTTTGCCACCACTACTTTTAATATACTTGAGCTTGAGTCCTCGTGAGTCATGCTATCCTATTCACATGAATTTTGTTCTATCTAACAGTTGAAGCCAGGATACTGAGTCAAGTGATTAGAGCAGGAAGACCATCCTATAACAAAGGTTGACGTGGCAGACATGCACATCTGTCATGCTCGATTCTCTATGATAATTGACTGCTTCCGCTTTTTACGGTTACTTTCAAACAGCTTACAATCCATCCCTCGTTCACTCTTAAGATTCCCATTCCCCACATTATATCAAATAATGGACCCCGGTGCTATCAACAACATCCCCTGCCTATACCTTTTTTTCAAGAATATTCAATTTGATACCGTCTATATGTACCAAATTAACAAATCGTTAGTATTCCATCAAAATAAATAAACAAATATTTAACTAACATTTACAGTAGCTGGGTAAAATAAATATTTTTCTTATGTAACGTATGATAATGGACAAAAAAAAAATAGGTTCAGATTGGTATTCTTTACATTATGTCATTATAATATAAAAAATATAAAAAACTCTTTATGACACAGTGGCCAGTAAAGTGCATAATTATTAACTTCCTTGACTTTGGTCTTTATTTGGCAATACCAATATTCACTTTTCTTCTCAACTTTTTTTACTAACATTAAAAATCACCCATCACATGTCTCCCCACTCAATAATCAATATACCCTTATTTATAAACCATTCCAGCAACACCAACAAAACAACCAGTAGTTAAGTATTCTTGATATGCACACTCCCACTCCTTACTCTCTCTCCCTCAAAACGCCATGAGAAAAAGACGAAAAACAACCCATAAACCCCACACTCACATCTTTCTCCTAAACAAACAAAAAAACATAGAGATACAATAGAAGAAAACCAAATTTCAGAAAATAACCCCACCATTATCACACATCTACAGCTTGCAGAACAAGTTCAGAAAAAAAAAGGAAAAAATGTGCTACGTGGGAAAAGCAACAAAGATCTTCATCTTCATCGTCTCTGCGCTTCTTGTTACTGGCCTGATCATAGGATTTGGCCTTTCACGCCACCATCGCAATAATAACAACAGCGCCAAATGCTCAGATGAATCTTGCGGTAGTTTTCCAACTCCCAATTTCAATTTACCTACTCCTCCTTTTACTCCAGATAACCCCATTTCTCCCCCTGCTCCTCCGGTACAATCTGAATCTCCGCCTGTAACAAATCCAACCGCTCCTCCGCCGCCTGACTCCGCCTCCAGCTCTAGCTCCAACCCTCCTCCTCCTCCGACTGACTCTAACGCTAACTCCCCTCCTCCACCGTCAATTCAGTCTCCTCCGCCGCCTCCTCCGGCGAGTGTAACTGAGCCGCCGACGAGTAGTACGCCGGGGTCGGCGGTAGTGAGTCCAGGTCCTGTACATGCGATTTTCTAGGGTTTGTTGATTGGCATTGTGGTTTTGTCGATCATTGAAGAAAGGGGAAAATTGGTTGGTGGTTATGGATTTGGATCTGATAGCTTTTTTTATTTTTTATTTATTTATTTACTGAGGTGATTATGTTTTTGATTGAGGATTGGGGCATGGATGGGGTGAGCATCTTTGTGAGCTGGCCTTGTGTAAATTTACTGAGTTGTCCCTACCACTTTAATTTAATAATGACCCTTTGCTTAAAAATATTGTATAAATGATTTCAAGTTTGCTACTACTATTTTAATTGAGATTTGGTCAGAATTTTTGCATCACTAGATTTTTTAAAACCCCACAATCAAAATTTTCATTTCATCTTTTCAATCAGCAATTCATACCAAATGTTGAACAATTGATGAATTCTATGTATCGACTAAATTAAAAAAAAATATTGGCAAGTGAAAATTAAAATTTAGAATTAGTAACATTATTAAGGTGTTGTGTGCTTTATAATTTCCTAACTGTGCATATTATATGATGTATGATGAGAATGAATTAACATGAATTATATGAATTGCTTGAATCCTTAACTTAGAAGTTTCGGTCGATTCAATGTGCTTATGTTATTGGGTTAGATTATGCACATTAGGTAGTTATGTAGTTTCCCCTTTAACAATAATTATAGTTTTTTTGTTTTGTTTTTGCCTTCACTTCTTTCAAAGCTACATTATCTGATGCTGCAAATTGTCGTCCACTAATTTAATAATGTTGGCTAATTTGTGAATGTTTTTGAAGTGTCAGTTGTATTATTAATTCAACTATTTTTTATATAATATAAATGTTGGATATATAGTAGGATTTTTGATGAGATCTATTTTAGAGTTTTTTAATGAGTTATACATATATTTAAAAAATATAATTGAGTTGTTTAGGAAATATAAAAGTGTAATATAATACAAAAAATGATGTGAACCTCGTTTAAAGAATCAAAATTTGATTGATGGGTGTGGACGCTCTATGTAGCTACACTAATACTTTTGATTTAAGTGATATGTAGCATTTTGTTCATCAAATAGCAAACATTGGACAAACTTAAGTGCGACAACTCAAGTTCTTGAGATGAAAGAGTTTAATGATTTTATTTAAGCAGATGGAGGTTATTCATCCAATGGGGTGGATGGAAATTTCACTTAGTTTAGTTTATATGTGAGGTTATAAACTGTTTGGACGTATTCTTATTAACGGAGGGGTTGATAGAAGTTTGGAAGGTGGGTGGACAAGTGATTGGTAATAGAGAGTTAAGGGGAGTATCACAAATAGAAGTTTAAAATCTTTCAAAAAATTTAACTGATGGATCAATCATGGGGAGTTTCTTTTGTTTGTACAAAATACTTGGACATTAGTAGATATTGAAGGAAATGAGAGAGGTTGAAGTTTTTGAGAGAGGTTGAAAAGACAGAACATAGAGGCTTTTGGTCATCTTAATTTGGAAATGGAGGAGACTAACAAGGAATTTTATGCTTTAGATTTTGCTTATGCAAGTGACGGTCTGATGGATGTTGAGGCTTTGGCAAGTAGAAGATTGTTAGTTTCTAATAGAGTGTGGAATTTTGTTCTTGTGAAAGAGAATTTACTTCGGCAGAAAGCTAGAAGTTTATGGCTTTTTGAATGAGATTCCAATTCTAGATTTTTTCACAAAGCTATGAAGCAGCACATTAAAAGGAATTTCTCGCTGGGGTTAAAATCAGTTAATGGGTGGATTGATAAGGTGGAGACGATTAAAGAGGGGTTAAGTTACATTTTGAAATGAGATTTCAAGAAACGATGTTTAATAGACCAAATCTAGATGTGGTTTCTTTTAACCATCTTTCTTGTGCAGATTACTTCTTTAGAGGCTCCATTCTCTGAGGAGGAAGTTAGAGAGGTGATTTGGAATTGTGATGGTGAGAAAAATCCAGGGCCGAATGGTTTTAATATTGGTTTTTACAAAGCTTGTTGGTCTTTTTTGAAGAAAGATGTCATAGAGTTTGTTAATGAATTACATTTGTTTGCCTCATTACCCAAGGATGTCACTGCTTCTTTTTTATCTTTGATAAAGTGGAAAAGCTGCTCTCCCCGGATGATCATAGGCTGATTTTCCTTATAGGGAGTATGTATATAAATTTAGCTAAGTTGCTTGATTTTAGATTGAAATTGGTTATTGGTAAGCTAATTTTCAAATGGAAATCCACGTTTATTCCTAGTAGAAATCATTTGGATGGTGTTCTTGTCATTAACAAAATTTTGGAATTTGCTAAGAGACTCAAGAAGAATTGTATGTTGGTGAAAGTAGACTTCGAAAAGGCTTATAATTATGTTTCATGAGATTTTATGAGTTATTTGTTGAGGAGGATGGGTTTTGGTTCCAGGTGGAGAGGGTGGATGGAAGCTCTTATTTTTAATAGCTCAATGTTCATCCTTGTCAATGGTAGTCCAACAAAATATTTTGTGGTTTCTAGAGGGCTTCTTTAAGAGGATCATGTTTCTCCTTTTCTCTTCTTGTTGATGGCAGAAGGTTTATTGGGTATGATGAATAGGGCGGCAAGTTTGGAAGATTTTGACGGATTTCAAATAAATGATCATTCCCACTTTGAAATCCTTCCATTTGCCGATGATACTATGTTAATAGGAGATGATTCTTGGGGAATTTTCTAGAGTGTTAAGGCTTTCTTTAGAGGTTTTGGATTGGCGTGTGGTCTCTATGTGAATTTGACCAAAAGTAGTCTTATAGGTGTTAACTTAAATCCATATTTTATCCAAGCGGCTTATTCTTTTCTTAAATTATGAAATTGGTTCTAGTTCCTTCATTTTCATAAGCATAGCCATTGGGATCAATCCTAGGAAGGAAAGAGGTATTGAAGCCTACTCTCTCGAAGTTGAGAATAAGGCTTGCTAGTTATAAAAATAAGCATTTGTCCAAGAGGGAAGGGTGGTCCTTTTGAATGCTACTTTGTCGAATATCCCAATTTTTTTCCTTCTATATAAAGCCTTAAAATCCATCATTAGGAAATTATTATGCTTCAACGAGTCTTTTTTATAGCGAGGAGTGGAAGATAGGAAGAAAATCATTTGGATTAGCTGAGACAAAATTTGTTTACCAAAGGAAGAAGGGGGTCTCAGAATCAAGCATTGTGGGAATTTCAATCTTGCACTTCTAAGCAAGTGGAAGTGGAGAATTTTGAACGGGGGAAACTCTTTGTGGAATAACCTTTTTTTTGCAGGTTCAGTGATATCTAAATGGCGACGCTTAATGTTTATGTTATTAATTCTAGGAATAAAGTGTCTATTTGGTGGACAAACGTTAATGTCGTTCGAACAACGATAGATGAAAATCATGAAAAATGGTTTACTTCTTCAATTGCGTGAAAGCTTGGTATTGGTGAGCACATTTATTTTTGGCACAATCAATGGTTGGGATTTGTTATATTATGCAGATAGTTTTCTCTGTTGTTTCAATGCACAACAACAGACATATAGAATATCTGTGATTATGGAGTTTGGATTGTTGACCAATGGACATGGTGTAACACGGTGGGAGAACTGACTTTAGTTATGTGTTGCGGATAGCAAGAGTCGCCACCGACTTTTATTTTATCCAAAAGGAAAGGGCATAAAAGAACAGGAAAGACCTTAAAAGATTTTTGGGTTCAGGGGGTAGGTTATGTAAAGGGAAGGTGTTAGCACCCTTTACATCCATGGTTATCCATGGGCTCTTAGTTACTTAACTCACTTTAAACTGTTTTGAGAAAAAGTAGTGTGTGATTAAAAATTTTCTTAAGTACTTTATAATGATCCTTGTACGGGTATATATAAAGATTTTGTTTTGAAAATTGTTTAAAATGTGAAGTGTAATGAAGTATTTTTGAATAAGTGAGCAAGTACTTAAGAGGAACCTACCCTATAATTAAATCTTTACTGTTCTTGAATGTTCTTTCAATGGTAAGACTATCCTTATTATTAAGGAATATGTAGTCATTACCTTGAATGTATTAAGGGACAAACGTAGGTTCATCGTATTTAGGCAACTGTAAGGTGTCTTTAGCAATTTGTAGGGACTTATCATCTTTTATTCGAAGGGACAAGATCATTTATCGTAGGCAACCTCGAAGGGACGTGATCTTATAAACTGAAGGGACTCGATGATATTTATGAAGGGAATTTGCTTAAGACACCTTACTTGACCTTAGAAATAGGCAACATGAGGGGTAACCCTAGAAAGTGCAAGATGGCGATCAAAGATCGACTTACGTGTGTGAGTGTTTATTTTCAAATATTTATCTTTTTTAAATTAGTTATCTAAATTAAATTAATTGCAATTATGTTTGCACTCCCTATTTACTAACCACACAATTTATATTAAAAAATAAGAAAATAAAGACGGAAAATAAATCTACAAATTATTACACGGCTTTAGCAGATACATAATAATCGGATAAAAAATGAATTATAGAGCAATAATAACGGAAATAAAATAATAAATAAACAGTAGTAATAAGGCAATAATAATAATAATAAAGTCATAATGAAAAGAAATTAAGATTAGAATTTGAAAAGAAATTATTTTAGGTTTAGACAAATTAGATTTTTTTGGAAGTTATTTAAGAAAATATAAGTTTAAATAATTAAGTAATAATAAAAGAATAAAGTGTTATATTTAAAAAAAACAATATTATTAATGTACAAATTATAAAATAAAAAGGGTTATTGTATAAAAAAAGGTATTAAGTTAGTTATTTACAAAATAAATAAAGAATAAGAAACTACTAAATTATTAAATTAATAAGTCATTTATAACTTAATAATATACAAGATTTTTAGAATTATTATTATTTAATTAGAATAAAAATGGTCAATTAGATTTTATTTACAACTATATAAATATAATAGAATGATAAAAATTAAGAAGTTAAAAGAAGGATTAGAACATTTTTTAATTAGAAAAATTTAATTATTTGGTTATTTATTTACAAAATATAATTATGATAAAAATTATATACAAAATACTATTATTATTATAAGAAAAAGTTTATTGATTAATTAGTCTCTTTTTTTTTTTAATTAATGATCTAAGTCCATATTAATTTTCAATCAGTTCTTGGCACGCCCTAAATTACGAACCACACAGGGAATAATAAAAATAAATAAAGGCAGAAATTTAAAGGCAGAAAATAAAAATTCCTACACTATTACATGGTTGAGGCAGTTATATAATTATATGGCGAAAAATTAAACTACATTATTACAAGAGAGAAACAATTACACAGTAAAAATATAATACACATGAATAACATAAAAATGAGCCACAAAGGTTGATAAACTAGGTTGAAGGTTTACAAAAGTTTAAGATTTTAGGTTTATAAAAAATTTTAGGGTTTCGGTTTATGAAATATTTTAGGGTTTATCTAAAAAATTAGGTTTTGAAAAAAATTAAGGTTTAAAAAAAAAGGTTTAGAGAATTAAAAATATTAGGGTTAAAATTAGCAATTTAATCTAAAACCTACATTAAGTGTTATGAGAGAAATAAAATGATTTTTTAAAGGAAAAAGAAAGAGGTTATTATTTTTTTTTGTAAAATATTTATTTATTTTATTTAAAAAAAATATATATATTAACATTTTATGAGAAAACTATATTTTATTTATTTTATTTGTTAGAAAAAAAATTTAATTGAATTAAAATGATAGATAATATATAAAATAATAGAAAATGTGTAAAAGGAAAAGAAATAGCCAAAATACCTGAGTGGGATTTGAACCCAGGCCCTAGGCTTTTCCCATGTTGGTCCAGCCTTCTTGCCACCTGGCCACTTGCGCCAGGTCTTAGACATCACACACGCATATCATTACCACTGGATCACCTGCACAGGTTTGAAATACTTATAAAACGAAAATAATAAAAAAAACAAAACAAAATTTGAATTTTTAAAATTAGCGCCAGATCTTCATCTTCTTCCTCAGGACCTGCGAAGTTTCCTGCGGTTTTAGCTTCAACATTACCTGCGAAATTAGTTTTGTAGGATTTCCTACGTTTTCTTCAATGATCACCATACCTGTAAAATTTCTTCAAATTAAAAGTACCATTGTACTCAACACAACCAGACCAATTCATTTACGCAATTTATATTGATTAAAACACGAAGCCCTAAATTGAAGCCAAGAACCCTAACAATGGCTTCTCCTCATATAAGCACCTAAAGTTCAATTGATGCATCCAGAAATACTCTATACCACAAAACAAACATCATTAGATGGTCATAATTAATTGAAAGTGCACGAAATAGTGAAAACAAAAAAAATATTCAAGCATGAAGATGCATTCGGGTTAGTCAATTCATGAAGCATTTGATGAATGTAATGATCTGAGCATGTTCGAAATTTATCAAGGAAGCTATCCCAACCTTCCAAATTGTTTGAAATAAGCTGCAACTATGAAACCGAATTCAACTTTTTGGAAGATTTTTTGTGTTCTTCAAGTGCCTCTTTTTTCCAGATTTTTTTCGTCCCCTGTGTTTGTGTTATGTTCCTCTTCATATATTGAACCAAATTAGGTCCAAAAAAAACATGTGACTTTGTGGGCTTTTGGATGTCTTGAATGTGAAGAAATCTTCTTGCCAAATTAGTCAAAAAATCAAATATTTTCATGCCATAAGGCCTTAGCACGAATTTGGATGGTTTTGAATCAACTGAAATGTTATTTAAAAGCTTCTAGAAGAAGAATCCAATCAAATATTCATATTTTCATATTTTATTTTGATTTAAAATGAATTTTAATGAATAAAATCCAACTAAATTATTAATAAATTATAAAAATCAGAAAATACTTGGATTGGGTCGTGCTTGAGGATATCATGAAGATTGGGTGGCAATTTGGTAGGCCCATTTGGCAAAATTTGGTTTTAAGGCTTCGTTTGCTTCATATACCTTCCAAAAATTTCCCAACTTTGCAAAAGCACAAATCCCTAAATTTTAAGGCTATGAAGGTGTTCTTGGACATTTTGGAAAGATTAGAGAGTCCTCTAACCAACCTCTTTGGTCTCATATCCATATCTTTTACCATTCTCAAGTTATGCTCTTTGGAAGTTGTTGACTTTTTGTTGACTTTTAAAAAGACCTATAATGTCTTAGCTCATACCTTCCAAATGAAGCATTTTTGGGCTTGGCTTGTGAGACACAAAGTTGTAGAGAATTAAATTTACTTCAAAATGAGCTTTGGATAGAAAATATTTGATGAAGCATGTGAAAGTTATGGCTGGTCAAAGTTCAATTGACTTTTCTTGTGAAAACCCTAATTTAGAAACTCCTGATTCTTGATGATCTGAAATCTCCTTGATGAATCATGATCAAACCTTGATAAAATGATGAATTTTACCTCATATACTTGATGTTGGCAAAAAATCATGAAGTTTGACTTTGGTTTGACCATAGTTGACCTCAATTTGACTTTTTGACTGCTTTGACTGATTTTAACCTATCTGATCATCTGACTGAGCAAATCTTTTGAGAAAGACTTGAAACTTGACATGGAGATTCTTTAACACATATAGGATACTATGAATCTCACTTGAAGTCTTGGAAGTCCATTTAGCCTGATGAAAGTCAAAACCCTAGTTTAGGAGGCCTTGCTTATGAGGATGCATTGTATGAGGGAATTGTCAAATTTTCTGACTAATTGTGAACCTTGTGAACCTTGTGAATCTCATGAGATGTCTTGTGAGCCTTGTGAACCTTGTGAACCTCTTAGTACACAAAGTCTTGTCTTGTGGAGGGCAAATTTTGGGGTGCAACACATGGTAAGTGGAGTTTTAGGACAACAACCTCTCAACATATGTCATTATCAAGCTGATTGAGCTGGCTATGGTTTTACAGTCGATTAAACCATCTATTTTTTATCTCGATTGTTTTGTTTGGTGGAATAATAACAAGTGATTCTCTATCAAAGTAAGTTATCAGAGGATTATGGAAGCTATCTGCTCTAAAGCGTTAAATACGTTGTGGAAGATGAAAGTTCCTAGTAAAGTGTTAATCTTTGGTTGGAGCTTGATTTTGAATAGAATTCCAACCATAATGGAACTGGAGAATGGGGAGTTCTAGGAGGTCCTTATAATTTTGTTTGTCCTTTTTGCTTTGGAGAAGAAGAGGATTTAGACCATCTCTTTGAAGAGTGTCCTATTTCAAAGCTTTGGTGGCGAAAACTTGTGATTGGCTCCAAGTTGACCTTCATAATCTCCCGCATTCGATTATTTCTCGTTAGAAAGCATTGAAGTTCTCTACTAAGTCCTCATTCAAGATATACATAGGTTGGCTATTCGGGTTAGCTTTGTGTAGGTCAATTTGGGCGTGCAGAAATGTGATTCTCTTCAATGGAGGGATACTGAGTAATTTTGATGGGGTGGGCATGATTAAGATTTTAGCTTTGGAGTAGTTCCTTTCATCTAATAAGGTAGGTAGTAATGTGTTATGGTCAGATTGACGTGTCAATTCGGGCATTTGTATTGGGTAGCTTTTTGCACTTTGTGTTTTCTTTTCGCTTTTTCTGGTTGTTTCTTTGTATGTTCTATTGGGTTGAACACCCCTTGTGCTAGTTAATTATTACATTTTGCTTATAAAGAAACAAATTCTAAGTGGTTATATTCAACTTTTAACCTTGATTTCATCTCAGTGGATTCCTCTGGGAGAGCTGAGTGCATGGAATTTTTTGATTTTATCTCTCAATTGGAGGTTTTAGATCTTCCTCTCTTGGGTAGAAAGTTTACTTGGTTTCAAGTTGTTGTTCTATATGATTTGGTTGAATTAGGTAAAAAAACATATGTACAAGATGTATTTTGGTGTAGAGACAACATGTAGAACAAGATGTTCCAAAATGTATTCCAACATCTGGCCTCAATTTGTTGGCTAGATCTCAGGAAGAAACCTGAGCGTGATTATGTTTGTTTCTAAGAAGATTTGTTCAGTCCAAGTTTCTAATAAAGTAATTGGAAAAAATATTTGGTTGTAAGTAACTTGTTGAGCAAGGTGTTAAGTACATGTTGTGCGGCATCCTGGCATAAGGATTGAGTTCCGATTATCTTTAGAGTTCTTCAATTTTGTTTTTGTGTTAATTTCCCCTGAAGATGAAGAAGGTTGTTTTTGGAAGAAGTTTGTTAATTCAAATCAATTTTTACAAGAGGTTTTTAAATCATGAGTATGGATGATATGATTTAATTAAAATATTTGGATTTGCTTTGAAGGAAGATTTGATTCAGATTTATTTTATCCAAGAGTTACTCTACAAAGAATATTCATATCTCACGAAGATAGTTAATTTGGATCTTCTGGTGCAACATTTGGAACACGAAGTCCCAGCCAGTACTACATCTGGCTCTTGTCAACAGACCATGATGTATGTTGTTATGTGTGAAATTTCTAATTGATTTCAATTAGATTTGTTGCTATGTTTTAGCAATGCATTTATGTAGATTTGTTTATTAAACTTAGGCATATGTGACATTCATTTAGTTGTATCCGATGCACTACTCTCTTTATAGACCCTTTCATTATACAAAGTTATGAAAGTTTTGTTATGCTCTGTTAAGAACATTTTTTCACTCATCCGGGGGAATTTTTCCTTGATAAGACTTTTGTGAACGGTCAAGTAAGTTTTCACTAAGGTTATTCAATATATACAAATGTGCTTGAAGAACTAAATATCGGTCAAATGTCTTAACATTTAAACCTTAAAAACCTCTACCAGCATACCTTCCATCATGACGAGACTTGAGAATTTCTATAGAGTTCACTTAGGACAAATAGTTTGTACAACAATCAATAGCTTCTTCGATGATGTACTGTTAAACAATCGAAGCTTCAGGACGGTGATGATTCTTTATATACACTTTAAAGATCTTCATGTATCGCTCTACTAGATACATTTATCGTAAATAAACTGGACTACAAATTCTATTATCCCTTACTAGATGAACAATTAAGTGAAATATAATGTTAAAAAGTAATGGATGGAAAAAATATTTAATTGACACAAGATAATTACAGCCTCATGTTCCAACTCATCTAAATTTCCAGGTTCAATGACTTTACTACATATAACATTGAAGAATAAGCACAATCTGATTATAATTACCCTTATATTTTTTGGTAGAATGTCACAGATAGCCACTGGTAGAGGTTATTGCATCAAGACATGACAATCATGAGATTTTAAGCGAACTAATTTGAGATCATTCATTGACACAAGTTTCTTCACATTTGATGAGTACATTGGATAACTTTGATACTCTACAAATAATCGCAAAAAGTTTTATTTTCTTTTTTAGACAGAGTGTGACATGTAGGGGGAAAATATGTTCTATTTCATATATTTTGGGGCTAACTCTTGTCGTACACCCATCACCACCATATATTCACAGGATTTCTTAGTATCTTTTGTCTTGCCTTTAATTTTTAAAAGTGTTCTGATCAAACTATCACATACATTTTTCTCCATATGTATGATATCAAGATAATGTCTTACATCGAGGCTAGACCAATATAGAAGATCAATGAACACCGACCTCTTTTTCCAAATATTTTTCTTCACGGGCCCTTTTTCGTTTCTTTCCAAAGACAATATTAATGTGTCGTTGTCTTTTATAAACGTCCTTCTCGATTAAGGGCTTTGGAGCGATATCAAACTCCCGTTTTCCATTAAAAGCCTTCTGCAATCTATGATATAGATGGTTTGTTCTTAGAAATTATTTATGCTTACGTTAACCAGACCTTTTTCCATTTTTTTAAATTGGTGAAAGCATGTATCATCTTCATATATTGAACACATTTTATTCCCTTGACGTTATACCCAGTCAAATTATCGTATGCAGGAAAGTCATTAATTATGCAAAACAGCATGGTACACAACTTAAAGTTATCACCTGTATAGGAACCATCAACATCAACACCTTCCTCCCTAAAAATTATTAAATATTCAATCAATGGCGTTGAATAAACATATATGTTGTTCCCTGGTTGTTTTGGACCCAAAATCAATATTGATATCATCATATATTTGCATTTCATGCACAACCACAAAGATATGTAGGAAATTATGAAAATAACATGCCATGAAGTAGAGTTAGCACTCAAATTACCAAATGAGTCCATTCAGTTGGTTGCAAGTCCAAGCCTAAGGTTCCTTGGCTCAAGGGAAAAATCTGAAAACAACGTATCAGTTTTCTTCTATTACAATGAATCATCTACATGGAAATTTTTTCCATGATATAATCTTTCATTTGCATTCCATCTAGTATTCTTTGCGTCATTTAAATTAACAAATAGTCTTTTGAACCTTTGAATTATCGATAGGTACCACATCATCTTGGAAGGAACACCTTTTCTAGTTACACAATCATCATCTTCAGCACCATTTTCCTATATAATATGCAATCATTAAGACATGCATGTATTTTGACATAGTCCAAATCCATTGGACACAATATCTTATTGGCCTCATAACTACGATTCGACAACGTGTTATCTTCTGGAAGTATTTCTTGCAATAATTTAAGCTTTCAGTGACAATTTTATTTACCGAACCACCTCTTGCCTTAAGATTTAATAGTCTTAACACAACTGACAATATTGTAAATTTTTTGCATTCTGGATATAACGACTCTTTTGTGTCACTTTTCAAATTATCTCCCACATGGACTTTCTTATAAGCATATACTTCAACATCACAAATGATGTCTTCTAGAGTATCATTCATAAATTCATCATCTCCAATTCTACGTGACGTATGTCATTTTTTTGTCAATTCACCATGTCATACTCATTTTGTGTAATTTTGAATAATTTTATCACAACCATAATGACTGAATATATCATCCCTTGGATGTTTTTGCGTTCGGCAAATTTTACAAGGACATTGAAAAATCTCATTATCGCTAGGAAGATTTTTTTCCACGAATTCAAGAAATTGAATCACTCCATTCTCATACTATTTACTTAATCTATTGACTCTCATCCAACTACGATCCATAATAATATATAACTTTTAAAAGTAAAATAAAAACGAACATTCCAAAATAACACAACAATAATAATACACAACAACAACTACAAATACCTAAAAAATAACACTACATTATATCCTAAGTCTCAAAATCCATGACAATAATAATAACAACAATAAACAACAACACTACATTATACCCTAAGTCTCAAAAACCATGACAACAACAACAAAAACAACAATAACAATAACAATGATGGAAACAACAACAACAAAAACAAAAACAACAAGAACAACAACAATAATAACAACGGAAGCAACAACAACAACAAAAATAACAACTACTATAAATACATCAACAAAAACAACATGGAGAGAGTTTTATATACCGAAAACGTGATGAGAGATTCGAGAGAAAGTGTTGGTTTGAGGTTCGAGCTTCCATCCTCCTTGGAGAAGATGGTGTTTAAGTTTGTTAGTTCAAAGAATGGTGTTTCAATCGAAGAAAAGTGCTAGTGCGTAAAAAGTGAATGAAACTTAACATTCTGATGAGTGAGTAAAATATTATTTAGAGTTTACATCTCAGTTTTCAGAAAAACTTAGATAACAATATCGAAGTAAAAACTGCATTTAATTTATTTAAATAAAATATTAATCAACTTTTAATGTGGGTTTTCTAAAAAATTGAGGTATAAGATGATTTATGAAATAATGGCAAAAAAAAAATCTAAATAAAACATAAATTGGTAGGAGTTGAGAATCGAAACTCAAACTCTGAGTTAAATAATCTGTCGGTTTTATACAAAATCGAGAGATATAATTAATTTTTTAAAAAAATGATGCGTTTCACGTAATTTGACCTTAAATTTTTATTGATTGAAGTGAAAATTTTGTCACAAAATGAAAAATTAGAATACATCATAGTGACAAGTGAAGAAAGAACTCGACGATCCATGTGTAGTATAACATATTCAAAAAATTCAAAATAAGAAATAGTATAGTATTCAGAAAACTCATATTCCTTTAGTTGATGTTGTAGAAAGGACAAAGATATAAATTTCGCAGCAAATGGTTTTTTATGTTAATAATAAATTTTTAAAAGACCAATTGAACAAGATTAGTTGGATCATGTACTATATTACTATTTATTCATAACTCAACATTATTATCCAAGAATTAATTCCAACCATAATCCAAAAGTTAGTGTAAGTTTAACATCCCATTTAATAATTATTTAAACATTTCTTCACTAACATCCTGTCACATCAACTAAAAGCATGAATCAAGCCTTCACAAAGGGCAGCTTGTTGGATTTATTATACGCCCCACGAAGCATAAATATAGTATTAAAAATTTGATAATCAATAAAGATTTATATATTCTTTGATAATAAAAAAGGATTAGGATGTTCTGTAAATTAATAAGGTATTAAGATGTCAATTTTAGTAACGTAATTACCAGAAACGTCACTATAGGTACCCCACCCAACCCTTATTAGTCACCGTTCAAAGAAAAAGAGAGCTTCTAGACTTCTAGAAATATATTAATACATTTTAATAAAATACTCTTTTTTGTTTGGTTATTTTTTGTATATGTGTAAATTGATAGATTATTTATTCATTTTAAAATGAAATAAGTATATTTTAAACGAGTTTTTAGTGTGGATAAATTAACTACATGGGCAATGTATGTTAAATTAATCGTCAAATAAGTTATTATTTAATAAAAATAATGTAATATTATTTTAAATTCTGGTAATTAAATATGTTTAAAATATTATAATAGAGGAAATAAATATGTTTTTTTGGTGTGACAGGATGGGAAGTCGACTGGAGCGACAACAAATATTTTTTAATATGGTGGAGAGGAACAAACTTGTAAGATTAATTCTCTAACGTTCAAGTCAATGAGATATAAAAAAATGGTGAAGTGATTATAGTGAGAACATACTTGTAAATAATCTGTGGTGAAACTTATATATGAAAGATAGATAAAATTGTCTCTTATCTTTCAGTGTGATATGGAGGGAATCATCTGATCAAATTTAACAACAAGTGATCATTGGAAGAAGGGATCAAATGTCTAATCCTTTAGTGCGATTTTACTTGATCCTTATCTACTTCGTGAAGGCGCCTCTTGAGTTGACTCTCATGCAATTACGCTTACATCATTTGGGTTTTTGGTCGATTTGGAATTGTATTAAAATGTTAAAAAATTGACAATTTATATTTTTTTTAATACACAAAAATGTGTAGGTGAAATAACCTTGACCTTTTTTTTAATGTTTGTTGTTATTATTAGTATTAATAAATAAAAAACATTTCCGTGTATATATATATATATATATATATATATATATATATATATATATATATATATATATATATATATATATATATATATATATATATATATATATATATATATGAAATTTAGTATAAATTTTGTATTTGTTAAAATTACAATAGTGAGAGAATGTGAACCTACTTACGTGAAGACAATGAGAGATACTATATTTTTTTCTCTTGGAAATTGTGTTTGTCTCCAACCTTAGAGGTCTAAAGCGGATCCCATGACCCCATCATAGAGAACGTGGGTTAAAAAGAGTTGTTTCTTCCATATCATGGGGAGACAATTATCTCATCTCTCTAATATCCTTATATCGGGACAAAATATTCATATTATGGGTGGGAGACTTAAATCCCATCAGGAAACTAGCCGCCATAATGCGAGAGACCATGCCACTTCGGGCGCCCACACCAACTTTGGGCGACAAACCCATATTTCCTCCCTAGTTGAGCTTTGACTAGAAGCATACTTTATCATATGCCATTCTTTATTCAGACCCAAATATATTATTCCAACCCATAACCCCTCATGCAAGAGGCCTTAAAAAATTCGAAGTTATTTAATTTCAATGTACTACCATCCTAAAGTTTTGTGAATTTTCTTTAAAGAATGGGGCGAGTCCTTTAAGTTTAGCATGGGGTGAGCACCTTAAGTGTATCATGGGGCGAATCCCTCAAGCGTCAATAAGGGAAGCACATCCAATATTAAATGCTCCTAATGATGGACTTGACCTAGGTAACCAAATCTGCAAAAGTCCTTTGGTTCACCAACACGTGTAACGATTCATTCTGTGACCGTGGTGTGTACTGATAAGTGCTAAGTTGTGTTAATATGTAGTTTAGTTTTTGGCACTTTTCATGATCTTAAATTGTTAATCGATGTTTTTTCCTGTTGTTTTCAGTAAATATTCGTAGTATAGTTTAAGTGCTTTAATATGATTACTTATTTAACTTTGGTATTTGTAATTGTAGGTTTTGCCGTTGGAATGGAAAGCGCAAATCACAGGGTCATTCTTTAGAAGACTTTTGAAGAAAGTTATTTTTTGAAGCTCACTACCTGCTCGCTAAGAGAGCTAATAGCGACCAACAATAGCGGATTGTAGAACCTTACTCGCTTAGCGAGGCCTGAAGCTCGCTTAGCGAGTTAAGGCAGTTTGATCAATAAATGATCGCTCGCTTAGTGAGCTACTGCTTGCTTAGCGATCTCTGCATATTCCAGCCCCATATATAAAGGATTGATCAACATTTTTGTACAAAGTTAGATAATTTCTTAGAGGAAAAAACCCTAAACTCAGAATACTTGCTTGTTTTCAAAGATTCGGCGCATTATTTGTCGGGTGATCGTCATTGATGCTTTGTCTTCTTCATCTCTTTCTTGCTATGGAAGCTACCATGGTTATGGATAGCTAAGCTTCTCTTATGTTAAGATTATAAGGTAGATAAGGCTTTCTTTTGTATGTATAGTCATTGATCCTTGTGTATGAACTTGTGATGATAAATATATGGTGAAAAACTTTGTCTTTATGATATATTCTTTGTGTTGTTCATGATTGAGAAATGTGTTCCACACTTTATCTAGGTGTTTCATCCGTCAAAGAACATAGGCTCGAAATAGTTATGAGACTTGATGTTCACTTAGTATTGATCTTGAATGTTGCCATTTTGATAGATTGAGTGAGAGATCATCAACAGATCAAAATGGTAAAATTCACAATATGTGTTAAAGATAAACATTTTGAGAGGATATGTGATTATGTTTATCGTCTAAACGAGTTCATCCGCTCAACTGATTCTATCCGTGCAAAATGGCTTGTCGAACCCTAATCTTGGCATGTGTTTTAAACCTTTCAAAACCGATAATTTATTACCATTAACTTTTAATCTATTATGCGAACAAAATGATCCATTACTCAAAACCAAAACCCCCTTTTTACTATTAAGTTTAAAACTAGCGCGATTGTAGAACGACGGTAGTATCACAAAACAATCTCTACGGAATGATAACAAAAACCTTACTCTATTTGTATTCCAACATGTACCTAGTAGAAGAAATTTATATCCTACATGACCTAGATTTTCCGTCTTTATAAAGGGATACCTAAGCTTATTAGTACTTCAACTATTCCAAAATTTCTACTCTTAGAAAGTTAAACTACATTTAGCCTCTCTTTACCTTTCGTCCTCCCCGCAATCAGGTATAATCCTTTTCTCTCTTTCTTCAACTTTGTATTTTGGTAAATATCAATTATTATGGAGTTAAATGAGAGTGGTAATGAAATTGAGCCTTCCAATAGTAGGGAACTCATAAATTTGTATGAACACTGCATGAACAATTTCAGGCGAGTTGATGGAACAATTAACTATAGGCTTCTCGAAGTAGTAATCTTTGGGACTTATGAGAGCACATCTAACTATAACAGTGATAATGGCTCTCATTTTTTTTTTGTTTTTCGTTGGAAATATAACTTTAATGATTGTAGTTAGTAAAGGAAAGTAATCAAAATTAGAGGACACATAGACACACTTGTGATCATAAAATTTCCTTCTTTAGGAGACATCTTTCTCTCCTAGAACTAGGAATGAGGAGGGGGTATAATTCTAGATTTGTGCTCTGAAATGGAGAGGGCTAATACATTCTTTTGTATGTATATGCCAGCCATTCATGACCCAAGGGTGCTCATAGTCTTCAACCACTTAGATTATGAGGTCCTAACAATCATTAACATCACCCCTCACAAGTAACGCTCAATGGTTGGGCTTCATATGAGTGTTTGACATCATTTGATAATGCCTAAAGGTTAACCCCAACATTTGGGTCTTCTTTAATTTATGCGGTACTAAGGAATGACCCAAAAATTGTTGGGTGACTATAGGTGTCACTACAACAAACAAGACCTTAGACAACACTTTTTTTAGCCTTAGACAGCGCTTTAAAGCGCTGTCTAAACCTCCGCTGCTAAAGGTTTAGACAGCGCTTTTTAAAATGTTAAAAGCGCTGTCTAAGCCCCCACCCTTAGACAGCGCTTTGGCCAAAAGCGCTTTATAAGACCCTCTTATTTTAAATTTTTTAGGTACACCTTAGACAGCGCTTTAGAAAAGCGCTGTCTAAGCCCCCCCCCCCCTTAGACAGCGCTTTGGCCAAAAGCGCTGTCTAAGCCCCTTCTATTTTAATTTTTTTAGGTATACCTTAGACAGCGCTTTTCAAAAAACGCTGTCTAAGCCCCCCCCTTAGACAGCGCTTTTGCCTAAAGCGCTTTCTAATCCCCCCCTTAGACAGCGCTTTTTACAAAAGCGCTGTCTAAGGTATACGAAATTTTTTGAAGGATTTGTTTGAAACCACATTTTTTCCAGGTTTATAAACTAGAATTTATACCTGTTTTCAACCAGATTTTGGCAGACAATTATCACATTTTATATATATGCCATTTTGGCCTTTTTTTACCAATTTTTGGCTAACCAATTCAAACCAATTTTGCCATAAATGTATCAAAATATATACAAATTTATGTTTACATTTATAAGTCATTACATATACTACTACAAATGTACACATTAATTACACAAATTTATGAACAAACTTTGAGCTCTATCATGAATTGACACCACTCCTCTTTGATTTCGTCCACTTGATCCTTTGTATAAGATGCACACTTGAATTCATCAAAGTACTACATAATAATATAACATATTTTGAATTAATTCCAACTATTTAATTATATGAGATATGTGTAAATATAAAAATAACTCATAAGTTAGAAATACATACATCGGTGGGAATCTCTAATCGGCCCAAAACGAGAGTATCTCGCATAAACCTCAACATGAAATACCCGCAATCTATTTGATTACGTTGACGAGGACACTACATATGAAAAAAAAAATATGGATTATAAATCCTAAGTTTTATCAAGTGTAGTCATCACTAATATAATAAAAAACGTGGTAATTAAAAATATACCGCCACTTTAATCCATGTAATGGAGTTAGCGCCCCTCCTTGAGGTTTGGATAACTCGTTGGGCCCGAAAAGCTTGTAGGACGCTAATAAAATAAAAATGAAGCAATTAGAACAATTCACATAAACTAAGAAAAATTTTGAACATTCTCACTTACGTGTCAATTAGGACCTTCATATCCGGGTATGTTGTCCAATCATTTCCTAACGAGTCAAGATAATACACAATTTCTCGGATAGGATTGATTGCGAGCAACAACCAATGTCCACTGTAATGATTAGGCAAATGTTAGATGGTAACTTGGAAAATAATTATAATAGATGAATTTAGAATGAAATGCTAACCCGGTATTAAACGGTATAAAAAACAACTTCTCCGCATCTTTATTGTCCATGAGGATCCGAAGAACGTACTCCGTCACGGTATCCGGTCTACTTAACATTAAACCATAGTTGACGGTCGCGGGTGCTAAGAATCCGAATGACACGTCCAAACCATTGGGGCGCATCAATTTGTCATACAAAAACCTAATATAAAAACATCATTAACATAAAGTAAACATCATTAACATAAGTTGTTTAATTAATAAAACAAAGTAGTCCGGATTTACCTAACATATGTATTGACAACGTTGACGCCGATTTCTTCATGACCAAAAACTTGCATGAAGTCCTCATTACCAATCATTTGTTCGTAATCAAAGCCGAAAATCCCTACCTCCATATGTACAGTCCGAACACCTCCGGTCGGTATATCGGTCATCTCTAGAAATGTCCTGAGACACGACCTATACTTGGTGGTAGGTTTTTTCCTAGCTACGGTCTTCTTAGCACCAGAACTTTGTACCCGTGCGGAGGCGTTGCTAACCTCCTTTTTTTGTTGTGCGGAGGCATTGCTATCCTCATTTTCTTGAAGCTACATGTCATATAAATAGTTAGATCAAATTAAGAATGTAACAACTTCCATGAATATATGTCATATAATTGTATATTACCTCTTTTCTTGGAACCGTGGACTCGGTATGCCGTGGAATCGCACTATCTTTTGATTTGGATTTTGTGGGAGTCTATTTAACATAGGAAAATATGTAAGTAAAATTTTAAGCATAAATTTTAAACTTTGAATATACCAAGGAAGTTAACATAAGTTTTAATCATACCTCATATCCTACGCATATGAGGTTTGTCGGCCATGCAACAAACGAACCTACTGCTTCGTGCACCGTTGTTGCATCCGAATCATCGCTAGGATATGGTAATGCTGCATTCGGCTCAACTGCAATATCAACTGATACCTTCAAACATCCAGCAGGGAGCTCTCTAGTGTGGAGTAATACTCCGCTAACGTTATGCACTTTTCCCTTGCCAACCATCCGATAGTATGGTGACGACAAATACAGCTGACAATGGGAAATGCCCTAAAACCAATAAAACAAGAAATCGTTAATGTGTATATATGTCAAATACATAATTTAAGCAAATAGTTCAATTTAAGACAATTATATGTAATTACCTCTAGAATGTTCGGCTGAAAGGTACAGTTGATACTGTCTTTGTCCGAAGCATCTCTGTATACTGTTGAGGCGCTAGCCTCTCTTTCTCTCCTCAATGCATCAAGCTCAGCTTGCATGGCTTCCATTCTTGCATGAAGCTCCCGATTACTAGGAGCCTTTCCTTTTTTAATACTCATGGAGGTCGGAGTGACTCCAAATCCCTTACCCCTCATCCGACCAGAATACTCAGGGACATCTAATGCCCGACCAAGTATGCTCCTAGTATCATCGGGAGATAAAGACTGAGATAGCTCCTCCTGAAAAATCAGATGAATACCGTACACTTGTCAAATGTTTGTGTATAAAAATGTTATTCAATTAATGAAAAAATGTTATACTTACACATTTCTGGTATACTTGTAAAACTTCTTCTTGAGGAACTCCAGATTTGCCCACACGGGCTTCCTTCCACAAAACATGTGCAGGAAGAGATGATTCTGAACTTTCCTCCTTCTGCAGCTACACATTAAGTCATACAATTTGATCAGATAAAACTAATATATGATGAACAAATTTGTTATCGCAATTTATAAATACTTACCATGGATTGTTCTAAGCGTCCATATCCGACACGTCCTTTTCGGTACGGATATGCGGGACTTGATGCTCTTTCCCGATTTGTAGCACTTATTCTTTGAAAAACCGGGTCTTGTCTTTTGGATTTGAAAGCTTCCCATTCTTCAGCCGATATCAAACTTTCATATTTTTTAGGAAGCTCCGCATCCACAAAATTACCATCCGCATCCTTAAGGAACTTGGATGATAAAAATGTCTGAAACCCTCTTAGAAGCTTTCCGGCCAATTTCATACAAAAGCCTCTTCTTTCTTCTTCGATGTTAAAACATCGCTAAGAAAAACATACAGATTGATAGTTAGTATCGGTAATTGAAAAAACATAATTGATACCGTATAATTAAGGGCCAAATGATTGTACCTTTATCTCACTCCAAATTTTTTCTTTGGACTCATTCAGCTCTTTGTTCCTCCAATCATCACATGTAATGGGAATTTCATTCCTTACTAGTGCACCGATAAAACTAGTTAAGGTATGCCCATTAGGTTCTATAAGCTGTCCCTGGGTGCTCCAATAGACATCTAGTATGATGCCTCGAGATCTTCCTTGGACCACCCTTCTCATTACTGTGATGCCTCTTCGAATTTCTTCTTCCGCGGATACTTTTTTACTAACTTCCTCATGTTGGTCATCAGCCATGTCTAACCTGTAATAAACCAAGGAAACCATCAAATATCAAATATAACCTATAATCAAAGCAATTGAAAACAAAAAAATAAAGAAATCATGCATTATCATATATAACTTATAATCAAAGCAATTGAAAACAAAAAAATAAAGAAATCATGCATTATCAGATATAACTTATAATCAAAGCAATTAAAAACAAAAAAATAATGAAATCATGCATTATCACATATAACTTATAATCAAAACAATTGAAAACAAAAAAATAATGAAATCATGCATTATCACATATAACTTATAATCAAAACAATTGAAAAAATAAAATAAAGAAACCATGGATAATTTACCTAAGTCACTAACATCTCTTTCTTTTCTTTGTTTGAATATTAATCACTTGTTTCTTAGCAATGCGTACGGATGAATTGATCCAAATTCCCTCATTATGATCGTTTCTTATATATGACTCATCCGGTATAAGATCCTCAACTTCATCATTTCTATTCAACTCATTCCGTCTAATGCATGACTCATTCTCAACATCAATATCACATTGATCGACACCGCTATCATCAATCACTTTGTTAGAGAAAAGCACTATAGACCATTTTGTACTCTTCGGGTCATTCACATAGAACACTTGTTTAGCTTGAGATGCTAGAATAAAAGGTTCATCTTTGTACCCCACCCTAGTAAGATCAACTTGCAAAAATCCAGACTTATCCATTCGTATGCCACTACTATTCACCCATTTGCAACCAAAGATGGGAATCTAAAACTTCTCGTAATCAAACACCCAAATGTGCTCAATAACTCCAAAATATGACAAATTTGCATATTTGGGGTTTAAGTCCTTCATACTTGATATATGCATTGCTTCAGCTAGCACGGTGACACCACTATTTTGCATAGTACTCTTATCATCTTGTTCTTTGGTATAAAATGTGTATCCATTAATTGAATATGCGCTATGAGAAAACACATGCAAACTTGGACCATATGCCAAACATCTCAACCTTTCTGTTACCGAAGAAGGATCTGAAGAGCGCTTCAAATAAATATGATCCTTCAACCATTGTATGAAACTTTGATTGTGCTCTATAACTATCCAATTTTCATTTCTGTTCGGATTTAACCTTCGGAGTACATCCTTGTGCATTTCAACATATGGCTCAACCTCATTATTATTGTGCAGAACATACAAATGAACTTGATCCCGTTCATCCCTTGATATTGTCACAATTTTATTCCCAATTAATTTTTTACCTTCCATTTTCTCGAAAATCTGAGCTCTGGGGAGTCCAATCGATTGAACGTTAGACAAATATTCAGTACAAAACTCAACAGCTTCTTCAACAATGTATCGTTCAACAATACAACCCTCTGGTCGACTTCGGGATTTCACGTACCCTTTTAATATTTTCATATACCCTTCAACAGGGTACATCCATCTCATATAAGCTGGTCCACACAACTGTGTCTCTTTCACAAGATGAACAACTAAATGAACCATTATGTCAAAAAAAGACGGAGGAAAATACATTTCAAGCTCACACAAGGTAATTACAATCTCTTTTTGTAGTGTTGGTAAGATCTCGGGATCGATCACCTTACTACAAATTGACCTAAAGAAAAAACACAATTTAGTTATGGAACTTCTTACTTTTTCTGGCAAAATAGAACGTATACCGATCGGTAGAAAATGTTCCATTATAACATGACAATCATGTGTCTTCAAATTCTTCAACTTGAGGTCTTTCATAGAAACAAGTCTTCTGATATCAGATGAGTATCCTTCTGGAACCTTAACTTCACTCAGAGACTTACACAAATTTTTTTTCTCCTTTCTAGATAAAGTAAAAGCAGCAGGTGGTAGATATGTTCGTCTTCCTTTCTTCACGGGTGCTAATTCAGTTCTCATTCCCATTTTTAACATGTCCTCCCTTGCTTTAAGGCCATCCTTAGACTTGCCTTTTATATTGAGTAATGTACCGATAACACTTTCAAATACGTTTTTTTCAATATGCATAACATCGAGAAAATGTCTCACGTACAAAGACTTCCAATATGGCAATTCAAAAAATATCGACCTTTTCTTCCACCCACCTTTCACAATCTTATGTGCAAAAGGCTTTCCAAACTCAGTACGCACATCTTTCACCTTTTCAAAAACTTGTTCACCTGACAATGCGGGTGGAGCTCTACGATGTTCGGTGTCTCCATTGAATGCTTTTCTCCACCCACGGTAGTGATGTTTAGAATGTAAGAATCTACGATGACCGAGAAACACATTCTTCTGGCAAAGTTCCAATCGAATCGTATCGGTTCCGTCTTCACAAACAGGACACGCATGTTGACCTTTAATGCTATACCCAGATAGATTCCCGTATGCTGGAAAATCATTAATTGTGCCAAACAACATCGCCCTCAAATTGAAACTTTCTTTCCTATATCCATCATAAACCTCCACACCGTTCTCCCACAAAATCTTTAAATATTCGATCAGAGGTGTCAAGTATACGTCTATGTCATTACCTGGTTGTTTAGGCCCAGAGATTAACATAGATAACATCATGTACTTACGCTTCATACATAGCCACGGAGGTAGGTTATAAATCATAAGAATCACAGGCCATGTGGTATGTGAAATACTTTGAATACCATGTGGGTTCATTCCATCAGTAGATAATGCCAATCGAAGGTTTCTTGCTTCTGATCCAAACTCAGGATAATCATTATCAATCTTCGACCACTGTGGTGAATCAGCCGGATGCCGATACTTTCCATCAATAATTCTTTCATCTGCATGCCAAGTAAGATGTCTTGCATCGGTTTCACTACGAAACATGCGCCTAAATCTCGGAATTATCGGAAAATACCATAAGACTTTTGTGGGAGATAATCTTTTCTTATATCGAGACAAAGCACATTTAGGGCACTCAGTTAACGTTGCATATTCGTTACGAAACAAAATGCAATCGTTAGGACAAGCATGTATCTTATCATAGCTCATGCCAATAGAGCACAACATTTTTTTTGCCTCATAGGTTCGATTAGGAAGAACATTATCATCCGGTAGCATTTCTCTCATAAGGGCCAACAACTCTGTGAAACTTTTATCCGACCATCCATTGCCCGCCTTTAAGTTGTACAACTTTAATACCGCAGAAAGTCTTGAGAATTTAGTGCAACCTTTGTACAACGGTTTCTCTGCATCGCTTACCATCCTCTCAAACATTTCAGGACAATCATGAAGATCTTCTTCCAGTGCTTCTACAATCTCTTCAACTCGATCACAATCATATGTTTCCGTGTCTTTGTCGTATGAAGCATAGGTCGTATTACTTTTTCCAATCGATTCAACATTCCCGTTAATTTTCTCACCATGAAATATCCAACACTGATAACTTTGATCAATTCCATGCCTCAGCAAATGCGATTTCAATCCATGTGCGTCAACCTTACCAATATAACAACAACGCAAGCAAGGACAATGCATTCGTCTAGGGTTTTCAGCGTGTTGAACAACATACTTAACGAATTCCGCAACCCCACTCTCGTACTCTTTGGTCATTCGATCGGCACAAATCCATGTTTTATCCATGGTTTTCCTACTTATTAAAGTAAACAATCAATCCATACGAAAATACATAACTAAGGTAGTATCATTTTCATAACTAAAGTAAACAATAGAATATCACTATTTTCCATCTCATATTATCTCACTCGAATCTTTTCATCAATTCAAAGAAAAACTAAATTAATGAAGTCTTTCCACCATCCATGAGGAACTACTTTAATATATATATATATATATATATATATATATATATATATATATATATATATATATATATATATATATCATCCATAATTTCAGTATGAAACTTATCATCCTAAGTGAAACAAAAAACAAAGTCTTATGATTTGCACTCTTCTTGATAAACTAATTAGAATCATCCTAAGTGAAACAAAAAACAAAGTCTTATGATTTTTTGTGTTGGTTAATGATTGACAGGGGTGTTTACGACTGAGATAGATGCAGAACAGGGGAAGGTGACGGTTTCCGGGAATGTGGACCCAAACATTCTCATCAAGAAGCACAACCAAACAACCACAACCAGAACCAAACACGCAGAGTTATGGAATGTACCCAAACCAAACAACCACAACCAGAACAATCTTGTTATATGTAAACCAAAAACATAGCATGAAACTGATATTTCCCTAAAAAAATCAAAACTGATATTTCCCTAAAAAAATCAAAACTGAAACACATATCGTAATGAGATTCTTCAAACACTTTCAGAAATGAACGATTCAACTCTTGCAATGCCTGAAACCGAAGAACTGAAGAAATGACGAAATGAAACCGCAGTGAATGAATGAAGAAGAACTGAAACCGAATGAATGAAAACGTGAAGAAATGAAGAACATACCACAATCAAGAACGAACGATTCAAACACTTTCAATGACTGAAACAATGTATGTGATTTCGCTTTCGCTGTTAGGGTTCGCTTTCGCTGTTAGGAGGGAAAACAGAAAGAACAGAGAACGAAAATAGAAGTCTGAATTTTAATTTTAATAAGACCTTAGACAGCGCTTTTGGGAAAAGCGCTTTCTAAGGTATGCCTTAGACAGCGCTTTCCAAAAGCGCTTTCTAAACCCCCCCCCTTAGACAGCGCTTATGGTTTTATTTTTTTTTAAATTTAAAAACTTTAAACAGCGCTTTATCAAAAGCGCTGACTAAGGTGAATATTTAAAAGCGCTTTCTATAAGCGCTGTCTAAGGGGGGGTCTTAGACAGCGCTTTTAAAAAGCGCTGTCTAAGACCCCCCCCTTAGACAGCGCTTTCATTATTTTTTTGGAACATTTTCCGTGTTTTATTTTAATTTTAACCTTAGACAGCGCTTTCTCTTAAAAGCGTTGTCTAAGATGCGCTGTTAAAAAACATTTTTGGCGTAGTGTGTTATGTCAATTAGACTTTTATTAACCATAACTCTAATCATTACAAGTATTATAAGGATATATTCATGAGGGTAATGGATCGTGTGGGGCGTTTATGCTCACCTATAGGGAAGATGGCACCAACCACTTTTTTCTATACTAGACAGAGATTTCATTTACCATAACTGGCTATGATTACGAGTTCTTAACCAAAATAGAGAAGAAGGTGGGAAATGTCTTTGAGGAGTTCAGGTTGAATTCTAGGAATATTATGGAGATTGATCGAGGTGAATATCATAAAATTGACAAATACTTAAGTAATTTTAATTTTCATATGCATTGTGTAACAGCCCGGGCCCCTTGCAAGGCAATACCGACACTGTCGCCTTACGATCTTCTCTACCCCCTATAGTAGAGTTTTTGCCTTCTATGGGAATCAAAACCTGTACCCTAGTAGTGGGAATGGATTGAACGTGTACTTGAACCCCAGGGTATAGGGTTCGATTCCCACAAAAGGAAAAAAAACTCTACTTAAGAGGGGGTAGAGAAAATCGTGAGGTGGTAGTTCCAGGATTGCCTTGCGAGGGGCCCGAGATGTTACAAACAAAGGCGCCTTTATTTTGTATAGTCTGGCCCCTTCGCAAGGAAATTCCGACACTGCCACCTCACGATCTTATCTACCCCCTCTCTAGTAGAGTTTTTGCCTACATGTTCATCCATTCCCACTACTAGTTGAGCTTAAAACTATATTCTCGTTTAATAATTTATATTTTATTTTCCTTTTTATAGAAAAAATGACCATTTTTAATGTTGCTGCGAGAAAGACACATCTAGCATGGAAAAGGCTGCTTGGGTGAGCAATGAAATGACAGTCCTAAAAGCCACCCAGGTGAATCTCATAGATCTTAAGATGATGAAACCAAAGTGACTGTGGGGCTTCCTCCTTCAAATTAGATGTGAAGAATAAATGCGTTATACATGCTAAAACTATTATATTTGAGAATGCAGTAGATGGTAATGACCAAAGAGGATTTCCCATCCAGGAAAAGGCCTCTCAAAGCCATCTTAAAGGTGTGGCTTATCCTTCTATGTGGGATAAGAATTTTACGCTAAGAGATATTCCAGAGTTCACCTCCATTTTTTTGAGGACTTCCCCAATAGGTTTAAGGTTGTAAGAAAAATGGGGACCAAATTCTTATCGAATATGCTAAAAATCCATTTGCTTTATGGCATGGTGTTAGAGTTTGTGATCTTTAGAAATCATGATCATATGGATAATTATGTTGAAAATTTTGAAGGCCTATTTATATAATGAAAGGGAGGCGTTGGAGATGGAGAATGAGTCATTGAAGAATGTCATTGAGGAGCGAGATACATCCCATCCCTCTAAGGCAAAAATGAATGAGGCCTTTGAGAAGGAACAAAAAGAGCTCAAGGAATTAGGCGATAAGATTTCCCAGATTGAGACCCAACTGAATGAGGCCATCCTCTCCCATAAAAGGATAAAAGGTGGATTTTTGGAGTTTCAAGATGAACTTGTTGAGACCTTTTACAAATATTTTGAACATGCCAAATAGAAAGTGGCTTTCTTGTATCATGAACTGGACTTGAGTCAACCTGATCCATTCAAGGTGATCAAACATGGACAACTAATGGATGAGGAAGAAAAAAATCTTATTTACATGGTGATTCCTACTCACAGAGCGAAGATTTTCTCGAATAAGAATAAGGGACCCCCCATTCAAGGCAAGTAATGAGAAAGACAATTTTTAGGCTTCTTATCTATTTTTATTTTAGTATTGTTATTTAACTATTCCTTTTGTAAGTTTCTTGTAACCATGCCTTTTAGGGGCTTTGTAATCATTCCCCTTTAGGGATTTATAAATCAAGTTCTCTTTGGCCTCTTTTATGAAGTTATTTTCGTTACTACGTGTATATTTTGAGCATCTTATTAGGAGAATATTTTTTTAGCGAAGGATCATTCAATGAAGGTCAAATTTTTAATTACCTCATTGGGCGAGAAGGATCCTTCAGTGAAGGTTCAATTTTTAATTACCTCGTAGGGCAACAAGGAATTGTCATTAAAGGTCTAGCGTCTAATTACCCCATAAGATGGAAAGGATCCTTTAGTGAAGGTGTATTTTTTAACTACCCCGTAGGGTGGAAAGAATCCTTCAGTGAGGTTCCAACATTTAATTACCTCGTAGAGAGACAACGATCCTTTAATGAAGGTCCAACATAAATAGGATGTACACCATACAAATTATACATATTCTAGAAGATAAGGTGCCTCGTTAAGAAACCTTATCCATGTAGGGGAAAAATTGCTACCCCTAAAATGAAAATTTATCTTGTGAGGATGTTTAATACAATGGTAGGCAAGAATGCCTTGCCATAATCATCAGAAACATACAAAGTAACTTATCAAACCATTAAACTATACGATCTATGGAATTAATTTGTTGCAATTACTTGATAAGATCATTGTTTATTTAAATAAGGATACCAAGTCAACCTATATAGTGGTGACATCTTGCTTGGTCATGCGAAGCCCTTTTGGTTTATCTTAGATTTCCTCTTGACTTCCCATGGGCGTCTTACTTTCTTTCTTAAGCTCCATATGAGGCTTAGATCCATGAAGTTAAACCCCTACTCGCCCAGTGTAGAAGAGATGATTGCAACCATGATTTCCCTCCTAATTCTCAAGATGTCATGATAACACATGTGAGAGGTCGCATGGTTTTCTCAGATCACCCAATGCGTGTGTCTAGTAACTATCATGATAATACCTTAGGGTGGTCGCCTGGCCTCCTTTGATCACCCCAACACCGTCTATTAGCTTATACTTTTTCATAGATACAAGGTAGATAAGGCAATGCCAAAGAGGTTGGAGAGGTTCTACCTATGATCATGTTATATGAGGAATGAGCCTACATAACAAGGTCTCTGGCTTTTATCATCTTTAGATTCTCATTATCTAAAACAACATCTTAAGGGTGATGTAACCCTTCACTTGTACCCATTTTCCCGA
Organism: Lathyrus aphaca; assembly: GCA_963966055.1. Taxonomy (NCBI): domain Eukaryota; kingdom Viridiplantae; phylum Streptophyta; class Magnoliopsida; order Fabales; family Fabaceae; genus Lathyrus; species Lathyrus aphaca. The sequence continues at coordinate 688,590,866 of OZ014519.1, read as the reverse complement.
GAAGCTAACTATCAAACCTTGGAATGCTTGAAAAATCACATGGACTCAAATCGAACCCCTTAAATGCATATAAGTAGAGAATATATGCATAACTTCCATGATCCATCAATACTCTTTTGAATTACCAATCATCACAATATACCGCTATGACCATATGATCATTATTATGAGGGTGAATGCTTTCTCATTTATCCAAAACAACATTTCAAGAGTGATGAACCCATAACTTGTAGCTGCTTGCCTGAGAAGTCGACTATCAATCCTTAGAATGTCGAAAAATCCCTTGGACTCAAATCGATCCCTTCAAATGCATCTGAGTAAAGAATATTTGCATAACGTCCCTAATCCATTTACACATTTTGATTTACCAATAGTCACACCGTACCATTATGACCATATGATCATTATCATGGGGTGAATTCCAATGCATATTTATCAGATAAAGTGACCTTAAGCTCTATAATGCTCCTTGATTTGGATTTTGATTTGATATAATAATCCTCAACTACGGTATTGAGAGTGTGGTGGACGGGTAGGTCTTCCTCTCTTCCCCCATCCGTTTTCCCTTTTTTGGATTTAGGGCTATCTAGTTAATCTTGCCCTAGGTATTTGGACACGCCTCCTAACTGGCGTGAGTTTCTCCTAACAAATTTCTTCAAATGACCCTCTAGGATGAACTGCCCAATCTTCATCTCCAGCTAGTAGAAATCTTATGTGTGATGACCTTTCACCTTATGATACTTGCACCATCTATTGAGATCAAGCCACACAGTGTTTTTTTTGGGTTGGCATCATTGTAATGTCATGAGTGAGGAATACTTCTCGTCATATCTTCTCTCGGTAGTTATTGAGTGGTGTGAAGCTCTTAAGGGGCCTCCCATTACATTTGAAAGTCGACTGATCTTTTATAGACGAGGTGTAGTTACTCATGCATTATTATTGTCACATGTCAAAGGTGCAGATGCATGCTCTTTAGCGTCCATCTCATTCTTTTCCTTGTTGCTTTCATCACCATTGATATAACATTGTTCTTGTGTTCCGGATTGGGCCCCAAGATTAAATTGAGCTATGGCCCAATTTACCGAGCAGAGGCCCATATACTCGAGCAGGGACGCCTAGCAGACGGGCAGAGACATCTAACGGCCGGGCATACATTCAGGACGGGCGAAGAGTAAGTCTGCCAGGTCACTTGACACACCACCCAATTGTCCTTTATTATCTCCTGAAAGATAGGGGCAGTTGGACCAAGGACCAGACCTCTTAGCTAGGTCTTCACGCTTCTCACGCGTTCCTTGGCAGTTCTTCCTTGGGCCTAGCTGATCCAACCCAAAGAAGGACCTTGGCCCAGCGATGGGGGAACACTATAAATACCCTTTTCCACTAAAGGGTCAGGTATTCTAATTCACTCTAACTCACCTATTCTATTGTACCTCTACTCACTTAAGCATTGGAGTACCTTGCAGGTACACCCCCATTTTTCTCCCATTCTTTGGCCGTTACATCAAGTCACTGGAAGGTCCTCCTGATCAGGTAAGATCATCTTGCATCATAACTCATTGAATTGTCTCTAGTCCATGAAGTCATTAAACTATCTAGCTTTCAGAGTATTTAGGAACGCCCTTACAAAGATGTCTTAGTTTAGATGTATAACTTTGATTATCGCTTTGTTGAATTGAGCGAGATATTACCTCGGTGACTCATAGGATCCCCGTCGGACTTTGAAAAGGTTTGTGGTTGATACTTTCTAGTGTTGGCTTTCCAAGAATTGGTGAATCTAATTCTTCACCAAGTCTTGTTAGCTACTGAGCGAGAGACATGAGAAGTTGATGTACCACCATAATGTGATGTCCTTAAAGGTGCTAGAAAGTAACTTTAACATAAAGGATTCAATGGAGCTAATGATATTCATCTATGTGTTGATAGAGGTGACGTTCTCCGGAGGATATTTCCTTTCGTTAAACTTTATCAGTGACGAGGATTTGAAATTTTATGGGATTCCCCCTCCAAAATTTCACCAGAGAGAGGATATGGGTGCATAATTTCGATTTCTTCAGGAAGCTCGACCTCCACCTAATGATTTTTGAGGTTGACAAAGTTATTCTCTAGAGTTTGGTTGTGGCGGAACAACTCTTCTAAAACAATTTGAATTTCTAATATGGTATGGTGGTCATTGTCTAAAATACTTACGATAAAAACGTTGAAGAATTATGTATTGCGGCGCTATTTCCTAAGAGTTTAAAAAACAATTGTTCCAAGTCTAAACAATATTAATGACAATTACTAACAACCCCCAAGTCAAACAAATTAAATTTCTCACACATTTTTATCAGAGCCGTCTCAATCTTTGGAGAGGCACTGTGTAAGAAATTGAAGTTAACTTCAATTAAGTTGTGAAATTTGTTTAAGAGGCCCTATTTAATCATAAATTAACTATAAAATATTTAAATGGAAGCCCTTTTTTTCCATAGCTTAGTCATGAAAAAATGTGAGGCCCTGTGCGGTAGGCCGCCTTGCATGCCCTCAAAGACGATCCTGATTTTTATTATTAAAAAAATTAAAAATTAAAAATTATAATGAAAAAAATATTGAACATGTATTATAGATGATTATTAATAAGTATTTTTTTTTATGTTAGCAAATTTAATTCATATTTTAGACATCTTTCTTAGAGGAGGAGATTCTCTCTCCATGTGAAATGTTTGAGAGAGCCAAAATATTAAAACAATAGGAAAATGAAGGGTAGATTGGATTTTAATGGTGTAGATTTACACTGATCCATCTCCAGAAAAAAATACGCATTGGAGACAATCCTTGTCCTTTCTTGCATATTGGCATTAAGTGATGGAGAGTATGTACATGCAAATGTTTAGGAATAATTCAATATCATTAAAATAATTACAAATACTATAATTAATAGAAGACATATCACCATGATAAATTCAACAAGATTAAACAACTTCTCCAACGAAAAATAAATTGAATAACATTTCACAAATATCAAAATAAATCCAACAACAAAATATATATATAATAAAATATTATTTTTTATTTATTTCATAGACCTCTTACTCCTTCTGTTCTTTAGTAAATCAAACGACATAAATAAACTAATATAATAAAATTAAATTTATAAATCAATTTGTCTAAAATAACGAATTAAATAAGTCGGTCTAATGGACCAAATCCATTTTCCCCCTTCCAAACCAACCAAACTAATTTGACAACATAGTATTTGTATGGTATCAAACAAACTAAGTACAAACAATTCTTATTCCTTTTCATGATAGGGTAACCAATACAAGCAATTGGATTCAAATAACATTGAACTATATTGTAATCGATATTGCTAGATTTTAACTTCAAGCAATTCCCATAATTCCCATAAAAGAAATACTATGTATTTAAATATATTTATAATATTATTATTATTATAATATTATTATAACATACATATTTATCTATATACTATTATAGAGTTGAAATATCTATCTAAAATAGTATGACTAATTATTACATTGGTGTAATAGTAATATTTTAAGTAGTATAAATATCACATTTGACTATGTAATATTTACACCAAAACTTACTATGAAATTCATAAGTTTTCTCTCTTCTATCTTTTCATCTCTTTGATAATTCTAGTTTAGTAACTTATATTAGTTCATAAATATTAATTAATATTCTAAAATCGATTTTTTTTCTCAACACGCTATCAACACGATCGTTTCTAACGGAAGTTATTACTACACTAAGTATATCTTCTAAACTTATCTCTTTAATCTTATTATTACTATAATTTTTATTATTTAACATGCTTATAGAAAACTGACAATTAGTCAAGTGATTTATAACTAGAATGATTTTTTATCGTTATTTTTACTTTAACCTCTTGTTATAGAAAACTGACAACTTGTCAAGTGCTCTATAATAAGTGTGACTTTTATATATTTTGTGTGGAGGTTTATTGGAAAAAACTCAAGTTCCACATTGACTAAATATATAACTCACAAAGGGTTTAAATAGAGTGACACTCCTCACCTTACCAACCGGTTTTGTAGGGTGAGTTAGGTCAAACTCTAATTCTAACATAGTATCAAGAGCTTATCGATTCAGGCCACCCACCAATTTAATATGCTCACCAAGTCCAAGATGTGTTGCGCGCAAGGGGATGTATTGAGAAAAACCCAAGTCCCACATTGACTAAATATATAACTCACAAAGGGTTTAAATAGAGTGACACTCCTCACCTTACCAACCGGTTTTGTAGGGTGAGTTAAGTCAAACTCTAATTCTATTACTAATTTTTATATTCTATTACTGACTTTTATATTTAGTGGAGGTTTAAAAACTACCATCTGTTGCTACTAACTTTTATATTTAGTGGATGTTTAAAATCCCACATGTTGTTACTAGTTTTTATATTTCAGTTACCAACTTTTATATTTAGTGGAAGTTTAAAATCCTACATGTTGCTACTAATTTTTATATTTCAGTTACTAACTTTTATATTTAGTGAAGGTTTAAAATCCCACATGTTGCTACTAATTTTTATATTTCAGCTACTAACTTTTATATTTAGTGGAGGTTTAAAATCCCACATGTTGCTGCTAATTTTTATATTTCAGTTACTAACTTTTATATTTAGTGGAGGTTTAAAATCTCACATGTTGTCACTAATTTTTATATGGCTTAATTGCAGTCTTAGTCCCCCTATTATGTCTTTTTCTCTATTTTGGCCCCCTATTTTCAAATCAAGGATTTTAGTCCCTTAAGTTTAATTTTATCAGGATTTTGGTTCCCCAATCAATATGAGGTGAATTTTTTATGACATGGCAATGTAATTTAACATGTGTCATTGCCAACTCAGCAAATATATTATAAAATATTATATTATAATTTTTAATTTCTATATAATTATTTTCCATTTTATTTTATTTTAGGTTTATTAATAATATTGTAATTAAATAGATTTTAACAAAAAGCTGAAGAAGTAAAACCAAACACGATGATGTTCATCTTCTCCTACTTCCAAACACGATGATCTTCATCTTCTCCTACTTCTCACAACAGTAATCGTACGCAAACCCTAACCCCATTCATATGCGTTTCTTCTCTCTATTTCTCTGCGTTTTGCCTACTTCTCACAACAGTAATCGTACGCAAACCCTAACCCCATTCATCTATTTCTCTGCGTTTTGCGTTTCGCCCTCTTCTGTAGTTCTTCGAAGATGTCAAACCCAAAGTTTGTTTTGAGGTAAGTTTTTGATATGTGATTTTACTCTATTGGTATGTTAAGGGTTCGAATTAGGGCTACGAATTAGGGTTCGAATTAGGGATACGAAATTCTGCAATATGTTTATTCGTATTACTCTATTCTGATGTCTGGAATGTGGTCCCAAAAGTATCCTGATTTATGAAATGTTTAGTGTTTTATCTGAAATGTGTTGTACCTGTTTTGTGTTTTTTCTGATTTGTGGGTCCCTATTGTCTGAAATGTGTTGTACCTGTTTTGTGTATGTAGGCCATCAGAAAAACAAACTGTCAGACTTAAGATTCACCATAAGGGACAAATGATATATCATCCTATAATGTTGTATGTTGGTGAAACAATGGCTGAAATGAATTGGGATTGGGACGTTGATTTAATGTCGTATATGCAGATTGAGAATATGATAAAAAGTGAAGGTTATAGGAATATAAAATGTTTTTGGTATGTGAATCCTAGATTTTCATTTTCAAGAGGGATTAGACCATTGAATAATGACACAGATGTGCTAACATTTATTGAAGATGTTAAAGGGTTCCATGTCATCGATATTTATGTTGAACACACGGTTGACATACCTATATACATAGAATTTGAGGCTGAAGTGAATGTGGACGGAGATTAGCCTGAAGTGAATGTGGAAGATGATCAGCCTGAAGTGAATGTTGAAAATGATCAGCCTGAAGTGAATGTGGAAGATGATCAGCCTGAAGTGAATGTGGAAGATGATCAGCCTGAAGTGAATGTGGAAGAAGATCAGCCTGAAGTGAATGTGGAGGATCAAGTTGATGTGAATGTAGATCATGTTAATGATGATGAGAGTGAGACTGATCCGGATTACCAGGTCAGTGGGAAGGATGAGGAAGAAAGTGAGAGTGATATTGATTTAATTCCTGAAGTTAGTGTTGAAGACAATATTGATTGGACAACAGTTCTACCCAATGATCATATTGAAGGTACTCCAAGTCAGAATTATGTTTCTGATAATGAATCTTGTCATTTTCATCATAGGTATGCTAGCTTACCTCATTTAATACATTTGTCGTGAACAGGAGGTTAAATGTGATGGCTACTTACAGCTATATCATCCAACCAACAAATGGCCCGCAACTATGGCCAACAAATGGCCCACAACTATGGCCAACAAATGATAAAACTGATCCAATCCAACCTCCGGTCATGAGGAGAGCTATTGGTCGACCAAAAAAGAACCGTAACAAGACAAATGATGAGCCAAGAAAACCACGCTCTTTACCAAGAAAACTTCAAATAGTGAAATGCCAAAAATGCGGGAAGATTAGACACAACAAGCGCACATGCAAAGGAAAAAGGGAAGCAGAGAGGTCGATGCCCAAAGGTGGAAATAAAAAGGCGAAGACAAAGGCAAAGGGTGCTGAACAAACTGTTATTGAAGGAGGATCACAAGCTCCAAAACCAACTCAAGACTAGATGTTGTGATGTACTATTAGTTTGCTTTGATAGTTTGCTGTGATGTGCAACTAAAAGTAACAATGATGTGATGTAACAATGTTGTGATAATTATAATCTTGTAACAATGCTGTGATAGTTTGCTTTGATAATTTTGATAATTTTGTACTAAAAGTAACAATACTGTGATGTTATAATCTGGTACTAATTTTGTAACAACGATGTGATGTTATAATCTAGTACTAATTTTGTAACAATGCTGTGATGTTATAATTTTGCTGTAATATGATAATGTTATCAGTTTTGTGGTACTAATTTTGCTGTAATGTGATAATGTTATCAGTTTTGCTGTAACAGTGCTGTGATAATGATATCAAAACTGTGATAATGCTGTAACAATGTTGTGATAATGATATCAAAACTGTGATATCAAAACACGATAATGTTATCAGTTTTGCTGTAACAATGTTGTTATCAGTTTGTGGTGATGCTGTGTAACAATGTTGTGTATTAGTTTGTGGGTAACAATGCTGTGTAAAAATGTTGTGTAAAAAATGTTGTGTAACAATGTTGTGTAACAATGTTGTGTAACAATGCTGTGTAAAAATGTTGTGAACTCAATCGGGTAATGCCGTGTAACAATGCTGTAAAAACTAGTATAAAATTGGGTAATGTTGTGTAATAATGATGTGTAACAATGTTGTGTATTAGTTTGGGTATCAGTTTGTGTTCATAATTGGAAAATAGATTATGGTATAACATTACAATAATTGGAAAACAATTTGTAGTATAACATTACAATAAAATTAACATGTTGTGTTAGTTTGTCCACTTTGTGTTACATATCAGTTTGTCCATTAATAGTTTGTCCATATCAGTTTGTCCAATACATATCAGTTTGTCCATTACATATTAGTTTGTCCATATCAGTTTGTCCAATAACATTAACAGAAACAAATTACAAAAGACAAATTTTTTACAATAGCATTAACAGAAACAAATTACAAAAGACAACCTTTTTACAATAACATTTACAATAGCATTAACAGAAACAAATTACACAACCTTTTTACATATAATCATTTGAATACAAGTAACAATATAAATACAAAAGACAACCCCAACAAATAACCCATATACTTTAACTTCATCTTCAACAAATCTTCATTTTTCTTTGTGTCCCTAATTAAATCCATAACTTCATCATTTTTATTTTTCAAAGATCTAATCACATCTTTTGCATGATTGTTCATCTCTTCATCAATCCATTCAAAATAGTTGCAACCTTTCTTCCTCAACACCTTATAATGACCACAACCAAGAAATCTTCTTCCAGGATTCTCATAAGTCCATGCTGTCATTAATGGTGCTTCAAGCCCACACCAACATCTATTTCGCCTTCTTCTAAGATCAGACTAATTTATGGAGGCGAATGAGAAACTTGTTTTATCAGACATTGTTGGTGGAAGAAGATAAAAGAAGAGAACCTGAGTTTAATAAAAAAGGAAGAAGATGAGTTAGTGTTTGTGAAGAAGATATAAGAAGAAGAAGATACAAAGAAATCTGAAGTGAATGAGGCGTGGGGTTAGAGTTTCCAAATGTGTTAATTTATACATTATTTTAATTAATAAAAAATAAAAACAAAACAATATATATATATATATATATATATATAAATAATATAATATAATATTTTATAATATATTTGCTGAGTTGGCAATGACACATGTTAAATTACATTGTCATGTCATAAAAAATTCACCTCATATTGATTGGGGGACCAAAATCCCGATAAAATTAAACTTATGGGACTAAAATCCTTGATTTGAAAATAGGGGGACCAAAATAGAGAAAAAGACATAATAGTGGGACTAAAACTGCAATTAAGCCTTTTTATATTAAGTTATTAACTTTTATATTTAGTAGAGGTTTAAAATCTCACATGTTATTACTAACTTTTAGTTTCAGTTACTAACTTTTACATTCAGTGGAGGTTTAAAATCCTACATGCTATTACTATATTTTATTTTTAGTTACTAAATTTTATATTTAATGGAGGTCTTAAACCCCCATATGTTATCTTATAATTATCTCTAAACCCTCATAATAGCTAGTTAATTTTTAACACACTTTAATTTGGTTTTGATTATATTTATCTTTAATTTCTCCTTTTCCCTTTTCTTTTTTCTAACGGTAACATTAACGGCCATTTTACAAATTTATCTATATATAATTCAACTTCTTTCATAAATTTTACACCATTCTCAAATATTCACCCATATCTTTCAAATGGCTACATTTTTTCTTTTGTTCATCACTTTACATGTCATTATTTTATTCCTTATCTGTATCATCAAGCATGAAGAACTAGGTAATGATTATATAGCATTAATGATACTTATTGTTTTACCATTACTAGTCTTAGCTTGGTTTATTAGTAAAAGTTTTAAATAAATCATGATCATTTTTTTTGTAATCGTTGTTATTTTGATATATATATATATATATATATATATATATATATATATATATATATAAAATTAAATTTTGATTATGTTCATCTGAATTATATATATAATCATGTCAAATCTTAAACATCAATTCAAAATCCTAAGCATAACTGGGGACAACTTCATAACATGGAATAACAATTTGATCGAATACCTAACATGTGAGGGACTTAACAAAATACTTAAAGGAGACCATTCTGGAAAATCAACAGACGACCCAGATGAAATGGATAAGAAAAAGTCAAACGTGAATAGAATAATCAAACACCATCTTGATGATGGATTGCAAACATAATATTCAAATGCTAAAGATCCCAAGATTTTGTGGGACAAAATCAAAGCAAGATTTGTACATCAGAAGAAAGTCTTATTACCCTCATTAATGAATCAGTGGAACAAATTAAGGTTCCAAGATTATAAAAGTGTCATTGCGTATAACTCTGCTATGCACCAAATTATAACACAACTTGAATTTTGTGGCACAGTTATAACTGAAAAAGAAAAGTTGGAAATTTTTTTCCAACTTTCCATGCATCTCAAAATTTATTACAACAATATAGAATGAGGGGATTCACCGAGTATTCTGGTTTATTGCAGTTCTTTTGGTGGCAGAACAAAATAACGAGCTCCTTATAAAAAACCACCTTACACGATCCACAGGAACAATAACATATCCTGAAATTAACGCCACAACCTTTAATCGTGGGCGTGGCGGCTCTAATCGTCTTAAGAGACGTGGTGGTCATGTTCGTTTTGATGGTAATAATGGTCGTGTTCATTTTGATGGTCACAATCCAGGAAGATATCATGGTCGAAACTTTTTCCACAGCCAAAACCATTTTCGTGGTAGAGGACATGAACGAGGTCATATGAATAATTATAGATCACCCAAATATGACCAAAATAATTGGATTTGCCAAGGAAAGGGCAAGTATATCCAAGAAGGTCCCTTAAGAAATTATGAGAATGTATGCTACAGATGCGGAAAGAAAGGTCACTGGTCTAAGGTGTGTAGAACACCAGAACATTTGTGTAAAAGAAAAATGACTTTTGTAGAAGAAAAAGGAAAAAAGTGAATTTTAATGAGATTGAACCCATAAATGATAATACCTATTTTGAGGCTACTGATTTCGTTGAAGGAACAATGAATTAAGTAACTATTTGAATAATATGTGATATGCTTGTACTAACTTTATATTTGGAATATGTATTAATTCAAGAATATGTATGTTGTTTTATGTACTTATATTTGCATGAAATAAAATGTTAAACATGTTGTTGATTTACTCTCTATTTATTCTTATTTTTTATTTTAAGAATGTTAGACATGAACGTGTCAAAGACATTTGCATTCCGGATAGTGGGACTACCCATACAATCCTCAAAAGTAAGAAATATTTTACTGAAATAAGTCCTACTAAAGGTGTAATAAATACAATCTCAGGTCCTGCAGATTTGATTGAAGGAACAAGTAATGTTATGTTCATATTAACAAATGAGACAAAGTTTATCATTAAAAATGCTCTATACTCACCAAAATCAAAGCGAAATTTGTTGAGTTTTAATGACATATATCATCAAGGATATGATACTGAAACTGCAACTGAAGGTAACATGAAATACATTAATATCACTGCCAATGTTTTGGGAAAGAAGAAAATTTTAGAAAAACTACCAAAATTGCCTTCTGGATTACATTATACTTATATACATGCAATTGAATGTAATTTGATAGTAAAAGAAGATCCCAAAATGATGACATTATGGCATGATTGTTTAGGTTACCCTAGTTCAACAATGATGCGTAAAATAGTTAAAAGTACTCATGGTCATCCATTGAAAGGTTTAAAGCTTACAAAAGGAGATAAACCATGTGAAGCTTGCTCCCTTGGAAAACTAATAACAAAGCATTCACCAAACAAAATTCAGACAGAATTACCGGCATTTCTTGAAAGAATTCAAGGAGATATATGTGGACCTATCCATCCACCATCAGGACTATTCGGGTATTTTATGGTATTGATTGATGCATCTAGTAGATGGTCATATGTATGCTTATTGTCAAGTCGTGATATGACATTTGCAAAATTTCTTGCACAAATAATTAAACTTAGAGCTCAATTTCCTGATTATATTATAAAGAAAATTAGACTTGACAATGCCGGTGAATTTACATCTGAATCGTTTAATAATTATTGCATGTCAATTGGCATTATTGTTGAACACCCTGTTCCTCATGTGCATACACAAAATGGTTTAGTGGAGTCATTAATCAAATGTCTTCAATATATTTCTAGACCATTAATAATGAGAACTAAACTACCAGTTACTGTTTGGGGTCATGCAATTTTACATGCTACAACACTCATACATTTAAGGCCAAGTGTTGATCATAAACATACCCCTTATCAACATGCAATTGGTAAAGAACCTAATATTTCACATTTAAAGATTTTTGATTGTGCAGTATATGTCCCAGTAGCTCCACCATAAAGAACTAAAATGAGACCTCAAAGGATATTGGGAATATACGTCGGGTATGAATCGCCATCTATTATTAAATATCTTGAACCTTTAACATGTGATGTTTTTCAGGCAAGATTTGTTGATTGTCATTTTGACGAAACAAAATTTCCAACATTAGGGGGAGAAAACAAACAATCAGAAAATGAAATATCATGGTATGTGCCGCATTGATTACATTTTGACCCATATACATTTTGATCCATATACATTTTGACCGCATTGATTACAGATTTAAAAAGAGTCACAAAATCACATGTACCAGCTGTAAATGTCCCAACTCGGATTGAGATTTCGAAAATAAATGATGTAGCAAGTACATCAAAGGCACACTTGAAACGTGGTCGACCTATGGGATCCAAAGACAAAAATCCCAGAAAAAGAAAGGGTAAGGAAACGATGAATTTGGTTGACAATGATCTTGAAAAGACATTAGATAATAATAAATCAACGATTGAAAAACGTGCTCTCGAAGAAGCACAAGGTTATGATAATGAGATCATTGATAATGAAAATGAAAACAAGAATGATCTTGAAATTTCAATTAATTATGTTTATATAGGACATTTGTGGAACCGAAAAGGTATAAATATAGATGAAATATTTTCATTCTCCATTGCATGTGAAATTATGAATGAAAATGATGATCCTGAACCAAAAACTATGAATGAATGTCAAAATAGACATGATTGGATTAATTGGAAGGATGCAATAGATACTGAATTAAATTCTCTTAAAAACCGAAAAGTATTTGGCCCCATTACAGCTATACCGAAAGATGTGAAACCGGTTGGATATAAATGGGTCTTTGTAAGAAAGAAAAATGAGAAAAATGAGATTGTCAAATACAAGGCTCGCCTTGTTGCACAATATTTTTATCAAAGGTCAGGAATCGATTATGAGGTCACATATTCTCCATTTATGGATGTCATTACTTTTCGTTATTTAATTAGTTTATCAGTATTTAACAAACTTGATATGTATCTTATGGATGTTATTACTACTTATTTGTATGGATCACTTCATACTGATATATACATGAAAATACCAGAAGGATTTAAAATTCCTGAGACATTAAAACCTAGAGAAATGTATGCAATTAAGCTGCAAAGATCATTGTATGTATTAAAACAATCAGATCGCATGTGGTATAATAGACTAAGTGAATATTTGCTTAAAGAAGTCTATGAAAATAATCCTATTTGTCCTTGTGTTGTTATAAGAAAACAATATCTGGTTTGGTAATAATTGTTGTCTATGTTGATGATTTAAATATCATTGGAACTAATGGACAAATAAAGGAAGCAAAAGATTACTTAAAGAAAGAATTTGAAATGAAAGATTTGGGAAAAACAAAGTTTTGTCTTGGTTTACAGATTGAGTATACTAAAAATGGTATATTGGTACATCAATCAAACTATACATAAAGAATATTGAAAAGGTTTAGCATGGACAAAGAAAACCCTTTAAGTACTCCAATGATGGGTAAAACACTTAACGTTAAAAATGATCCTTTTAGACCCAAGGAAGTTAATGAAGAATATCTTGGCTCTGAAGTACCATACCTCAGTGCTATTGGGGCACTCATGTATCTTGCTAACTATACAAGATCTGATATAGCTTTTGCAGTTAATTTACTAGCAAGATTCAGTTCGTGTCCTACTAAAAGACATTGGAAAGGAATAAATCATATATTTCGATACCTTCGAGGTACATATGACATTGGTTTGTTTTACTCTAACAATACAAAACCAGTTTTGCTTGGTTATGCAGATGTATGATATTTGTCAGATCCACATAATGCTAAATCACAAAGTGAATATATATATATATATATATATATATATATATATATATATATATATATATATATATATATATATATATATATATATATATATATGGTAACAGTGCAATATCATGGAGATCACAAAAACAAACACTTGTAGCAACTTCTTCAAATCATGCTGAAGTAATGGCTCTTCATGAAGCAAACAAAGAATGTAGATGGTTACGATCGGTAACTAGACATATCCAAGGAGCATCTGGTTTACCAATTGATAATAATCCAACAATTTTATATGAAGACAATGTTGCATGTGTTACCCAAATGAAAGAAGGTTACATCAAAAGTGATATAACCAAACATATCTCTCCAAAGTTCTTTTCATTCACACAAGAACTCGAAAGAAACAAAGAAGTTAATATTCAATATATTCGTTCCAGTGATAATATGACAGATCTCTTCACAAAGGCACTTCCTACTTTAGTTTTCAAGAAGCATGTACAAAATATTAGAATGCGTCACCTTCGAGATCTTTAAAGAAGAACCAAAGGTGTTCTGTTAAGGGGGAGCATTTTATTGTACTCTTTTTTCCCTTATTAAGGTTTTTATCCCAATGGAGTTTTCCTAATAAGGTTTTTAACAAGACAATATATGTTCTCATAAGTTACTCCTTGATAAGACTTCGATAGAGCACCATAATAGATATTTCAAAGGGGGAGTGTTATAATATTATTAAATTCTTATAATATTATTATTATAATATTATTATAACATATATATTTATCTATACACTATTATAGAGTTGAAATATCTATCTAAAATAGTATGACTAATTATTACATTGATGTAATAGTAATATTTTAAATAATATTTACATCTTTGACTCTGTAATATTTACACCAAAACTTATTATGAAATTCATAAATTTTCTCTCTTCTATCTTTTTATCTCTTTGATAATTCTAGTTTAGTAATTTATATTAGTTCATAAATATTAATAATGATAATATTGACGTATAAATGAATGGGGTATTGTATATAAACATGCGTGAAAGGAATTAAGGAAAGCAAAGAGATGACGTAAAATTTGATACCTTGCACTGTTTCAACATTTCAACGTACTGTTAACCATGGCGCACATCACAGTTTCCGTCACAAATTTCACATCACACTCACAACAATGACTTTCTCTTTACTCTTGTTAATTACAATACTACCGCTACTACTGATGATAAATCCCTTAGGGACAAGTAGAACAAACAAATTTATGAATATATAATGTTACTATTATTTTATTCTCACGCTATTTCATGACTCCATCAATTGTTATTCATAAAAAATACAGTGGTACAGTTGTTGTAGTACACAGTTAGTTAGTTACACTCTCTCTCTACCTTGCTCATATGGATATGGATTCCTCTTGTTGGCTCTATGATTATGGCTATGATATCTCTCTTGCTGCTGATTTCATGGCTTCTTCTCATCATCCCACTTCTTCTGCTGCTGATTTCAACTGGATGCCCCACTCTCTGACTCAGACTCATATCATCAACCCTCCTTCCTCCAATATCAGGTTTCTTTCTATTCTTTTTCTTCTTCACCTTTCTATTTTGATTAATCCAAGCTTTGCTATGTTTATTACTTTATATTTTTGCAGCTTGGAAATGGAATACTCACTAGATTCAACTGTATTTGAAAGTGGCCCTTCAAATCCTTCAAAGCGGTAATATCTCTTTCGTGCCTTTGGAGTCGAACATACTATGAATGATTCATTATTACTCTCTATTTGCAGCTTGGAAATGGAATATTCATTTGATTCAACTCTACTCGAAAACGGCCCTTCCAAGCGGTAACATCTTCTTTGTCTTTGTAAAAGATATTATACATGGTTGAAAGTGGTTATTTTCATTTTTTACCAGTTAATATGCCACTGTAATTTCAGGTTAAGGACAGAATCATACGCTTCTGGCTCCAAGGCAGGTCGTGAGAAAGTGAGAAGGGATAAACTGAATGATAAGTATGTTATTATTATTGCAAGCTTTTGATTGAGTGTATAGGCTTCAAAACTAAAATCTCTAGTTTTTTTTTCTTTCTTTCTTTTCAATTTGACATGATTTAAAGGTTTCTGGAATTGAGTTCTGTCTTAGAGCCTGATACACTGCCCAAAACAGACAAGGTTACTCTATTAAACGACGCGGTTCGAGTGGTGACTCAATTAAGAAACGAAACACAGAGGCTCAAGGAAAGGAACGATGAATTACGCGAAAAAGTTAAAGAGCTTAAGGTGATTTTTCTCATCCTAACAAAACAGTCTTGCAGTCCATGTTGTGCTGCGCGGTAGTGTCTTAGTAGAAGTTTTATGCAGGAAACATGGTTCTGAAGAGTTATGTTTTGCAGGCTGAGAAGAACGAGCTTCGTGATGAGAAGAATAAGCTGAAGCTAGACAAAGAAAAGCTGGAGCAACAAGTGAAATTAACAAGTGTGCAGTCAAGCTTCCTCTCTAATGCCATGGCTGCTAAAGCGCAAACTGCTGGCCACAAGCTGATGCCTTTCATTGGTTATCCTGGAATTTCAATGTGGCAGTTTATGTCACCTGCTACAATTGATACATCACAGGATCATCTCCTTCGACCACCCGTTGCTTAAAGTGGTTAGCAACAGCATCCACTTCTTTATTG
This sequence comes from Lathyrus aphaca, assembly GCA_963966055.1. Classification (NCBI taxonomy): domain Eukaryota; kingdom Viridiplantae; phylum Streptophyta; class Magnoliopsida; order Fabales; family Fabaceae; genus Lathyrus; species Lathyrus aphaca. Next base: position 688,574,676 of record OZ014519.1, on the reverse strand, counting down.
TACAAAAATGGTATTCGAACATCAACTTGATACACAGAATCATTGAATTTATGTGTATCAAATTGTTGTTGGAATAACATTACTGTTATCGTATGCGTGCTTTGCTTGTATTATGTTTTTGTTCAAGTTATGCACTTTGTTTCTGTTTTTTGTTATTTAAATTCAGACTAAAAGTTTGCTTGGATTTGGTTGATTTGATATCATAAATTTGCACTGCTACAATATAATCTCAAACTAATATAATAAAATGGTTTATGTGATGGTTGGAATGTATGAAAATGAATGAAAATAAAAGTGATTTTAACTGATTTGTTAAGCTATAATAATCACTCCAAAGTAACAAAGAAAAACATCGAAAACTAATTTTCACACGAAATTGGCTCAGTTGAAGGCCATAAACATCACTAAAAAAGTATTGAAATGAAGGCTTAGAAGAAGGCCATAAACATCACTAAAAAAGTATCGAAATGAAGGCTTATAGATTTTCTATCTCGATCCATGAAGCTGACTCGTCCTGTGAATGTTGTGCTAGAGGAGAGTCAGGAGGTACAGATACACTGGAAGGAAACAGTGAAGATAACGGAGAAATTTCCGTTTGTGTTTCAAAGAACAGACTTGGTGATTCAGGAGAATCTGCAGGTGAACCAAAACTAGATTCTTCGGGAGCTGCAGATGGAATAATTGAAATACTTGGGGAATCTGCGGTTGAAGGAGATGCTGCTGTTGGAGAGACAGGAGAAATTTGAGTGGACTATTTCAAAACGGCGTTACAAGTGTTTATGTCAATAGATAAATTTAAAGACGTCAACCAAACAAATGCTTGGAATTTGATGTAGTGACTTACCGAGATTGTCTCCGACTGAAAATTGAAGGTCTGAGCTTGTATCCCATCCACCATTTGGTTGTCCAACTATGTGATTAGTAGCCATGGCCAATTTGATGAGAATAGCCATAAAAGATACTCTTAGAATGATTTGAAATACTCCCATGTTTTCTAAATATGATTTGAGAATTGAGTTGTGTAAAGAGGTTTATATATATGTTGAGAGAAGTTTTTTATTTATGATTTGTTGAATTTCTGAAAGATGTGCAGAGCACTCACTTTAAGGATTTCCAAGTTCCCTAGTGGTGCACACCTAATTTATGTAACTAACTGATGGTGCCAGAATATTAAACTATTTTGATGCTGTCAAGTAGAAAGTGCCCTCTTCTACCTTCACCATAGATCGAAGCAAAGCTTTTACCGCGTCTAGGACTATGTCAACATGATCCAAGACAAAAGGATATAACAATTTGGTATCCAGAGCCAACATGGGTGATACGGATTTTGCATCAACCACGAGGAAATTCATGGAACATATCACAGCCAGGCAGACTGCTCTAGAAGTGCAGATGGCTAACCTCTTCTTCATAGTTCAAGGAGCGAATAATTATTCAAGAAAAGACAATTCAAAAGATGGAAGAAATAATAGTGGCAACAATAACGCTCACAGAGATAAAAACAGCCCGCAAATGGGGGGAGGCATGACTCCGCGCTATTCTAAAATTGAATTTCCCATTTATGATGGGACAAGGGACCCATTAGGTAGGTTGAGGTGCTGTGACATGTTTTTTATAAACCAAAGAACTGTCAAATTAACAAGTGTGCAGTCAAGCTTCCTCTAATGCCATGGCTGCTAAAGGACAAACTGCTGGCCACAAGCTGAATGTCATTCATTGGTTATCTTGAAATTTCAATGTGGTAGTTTATGTCACCTGCTGAAATCGATACATCATAGGATCATTTGCTTCAAATCTACTTGTAGTTGGAACATCTGAATTAGTGGTTAATGAAGTTTAGTTGTTGGTTAATGATTATTCAAATAGTTTTCTTGGAAAGTTCTTGATATGATAAATTTGTGCTGTTACAATACAATACAATCTTAAACTAAATTAAGAAAATGCTTTAAGTGATGGTTGAAAATTGAAATGTATGACTCATGATTGAAGATACAAGTGATTTTAACTGATTTTTGAAGCCACAATAATAATCACATCACAGTAACAAAGAAAAACATCAAAAACAAATTTTCACACGAAATAGGCTCACTAGAAATGGTTGAGTTGAATGAGATTTCTCTCATCCTTAGAAGAAGGTCATAAACACTGCAGCAAAACTCAACACCATTGAAATGAAGGCTTGTAAATTTCCTTTCACGGACGATGAAGCCGATGCGTCCTGTGAATGTTGTGGTAGAGGAGAGTTAGGAGCTAGAAATTCAGTGGAAGGAATCACCGGAGATAACGTAGGAGTTTCCATTTGTGGTTCGAACAACGGACTTGGTGATTCAGGAGATTCTGCAGGTGGAGCAGCAGTAGATTCTTCTGGAGCAGCAGAGGGAATGATCGAAATAATCGGAGAATCTGCTATTGGAGGAGATGCTGCTGCTGGAGAGATGGGAGAAATTTGAGTGGCAATGGCAAGTGTGTCTATTTCAACCTTCATTCCTAGGCTGCAATGTCCTATTGTTCCACAAATGAAGTATCTTTTGCCTTGTGATGTGAGAGGAACGGTTGTGGCACCATCATTGTAAGATTGAAGTGCTTTTGTTTGCTGGCATGAGTCATAATCTGCTTTTGTAACTTCAACCACATCATGGTTTTGTTGATACTGGAAAACTGTAATTATATTTAAAAATTGATCAAGTGGCTACGTAGTACTGATACCACAAATACATTAAAGGTAATCACAAATGTCAGTGTTCGTTTCGGATACGAATATAGACACAGACACACATTTTATCAGAGGTGTCAGTACTATATAGTCCAGTGGCTTACCGAGATTGTCTCCGATAGAAAATTGTTGGGAAGATGCCCATGATTGAAGGTCTGAGCTTGTATCCCATCCACCATTTGGTCCTCCAACAATGTGATTAGTAGCCATGGCCAATTTGATGAGCATAGCCACAAAAGATACTCTAAGAATGATTTGAAATAGACCCATGTTTTCTTTATACGATGAATATGGAATGTTAAAGATGATCAAAGATAATTAGATAGATATGATTGATTTGAGAATTCACTTGTGGAAAGAGGTTTATATATATTTTGAGACAAGTATGAGTTTGGAATGAATAATGATATTGATGTGGTTTTGGTTTAAGTCTAGCAATGTTGGAGTTGGTATAGTTAAGCAAATAATAAGGAATATTTAAGGTGAAATAGAAGCACTTTTTCTTGTTTGTTTTGACTCTTTTATGGGCAAGAGAAAGGGTGAGAGGCATTTAGGTTGGTTGAGACCGATTCACAGGTGTGTGTAGAATTTTCAGGAGGTAGTTATTGGATTCATTACAACAACTAAAGTTTGGCTTTGTCTACATTTTGAGAGATGTGCAGGGCACACCTAATGCATGTGTATGCAACTAATCCATGGTGCCAGAATATTAAACTATTTTGATGCTGTTAAGTAGAAATTTAATATAGAAAAATAAGGAAAGAAATCTGTTATTTACTAATATTGATAGCAATTTATTTCATGTAAGCACTTAACTGGCAAAACACCGTTAGCTGTGTAATTCTTCCAAACAGTTGCTCAGTAGCAAGAAAATGACTTTTTGTAGAATAATCAATGAGGAAATCTATATGTACACATACATTTGGTGAAAAAGAAGTTTTACATATAATTGTATAGTTATGATATTTTGAAGTTAAAATTTTAATGTCAAATTCAAGGTCCTTACATTTTTGTGTATATTTTTAGAATGTGTATATCATTATAAAATATAAAAACTATGAATCAAAGATTACACATGCTAGATATTATGGTTTTAAATGGTTGTTACTGCGCCGTGGATGTGATTCACGTTGTGGGTGTTAGGTGTGCGTATGTGTGGCCTAATGGTGAAGATTTGAGTGTTGAAGATGTGCTCCCATTAAGGTCTTAAGTTCGAATCCGACTAGACACAAATTGCTTATTAAAAAAAAACATTGTGGGTGTTAGAATTAAAATTAAAATTATTACAATGTTAAAAAATATTTAATATCAATTTTTTTATTACTGCAAAAAAGTAAATTGAATTTTAGGATTTTAAATTTTTAGTTTATGACAACAGACTCTCTTCTTGGCGATGACCCTGACAGGAGCGTGAAGATTGATACCGATCTCCCGTCGACGATAAGAGAACAACTCGCTACTTGCCTCAGAGAGAACGCTGACTTCTTCATGTGAAGCGCCGCTGAGATGCCTTGACTCAACCCCGTTGTCGCCTGTCATCAGCTAGCCATAAATCTAACCATTAAGGTCGTAGCACAGCTTAGGCGCAAGCAGTCTCCCGAAAAAACGGAGACTGTCGAGCAGGTTGTAAAAGACCTCTTAGAAGCAAATTTTATCTCTGAAGCCCAGTACACAACCTGACTCTTTAATATAGTCCCTGTAAGAAAAGTAATGGAAAATGGAGAATGTGCATTGATTATACAGATCTTAATAGGGCAAGTCCCAAAGATGTTTTCCCTTTGCATAATATTAAAAAATTGGTAGACAATTATACAGGTTTCAAACTTCTGTCCTTCATGGACGCGTACAAAGGGTATAATCAGATCCCCATGTCAAACACAGATAAATGACACACGACCTTCATGACCTCGACGAGCAATTACTTCTATAACGTAATGCCCTTCGGGCTGAAGAATGCTGGTGTCACATACCAACGCATGATGAACAAAGTCTTTCGAGGAGAGATCGGGGACATGCTCGAGGTCTACATGTACGACATGATCATGAAATCCCACGAAGATCCCGATCACGCCCTCCACCCCAGGAAGGTCTTCGAGCAGACGAGAAAGTGCAAAATGAGGTTCAATCCTGAGAAATGTACTTTCGGTGTGCGGGCAAGGAAGTTCCCCGGATTCTACCTCACTGAATGAGGGATCGAGGTCAACCCTGGCAAATGTCGCGCGTTTCTGAAATTCCTGACCTCGAAGTCGAAGAAATCCATTTAGTCCATCAACGGGATGCTCGCCTCGCTATCTTGTTTCGTCGCCAAATCCGCAGAACACGCATTTACCTTCTTCAAGTTACTACGAAAAGAAGCCGCCTTCGAATGGATCGAAGAGTGAGAACAAGTGTTTCTCCACATTAAAAAGGACCTCTCCGAACCACCGGTTCTATTGCGACCACAGGAGAAGGAGACATTGTACCTCTACCTATCCATAATGACCGAGGTGGTCAATGCAACCCTCATTCGGGAAACGCCCGACGGACAGAAACCAATCTACTTCACAAGAAAAGCCATGCAGGGCCCCAAGCTTCGGTACCAACAGATCGAGAAGGTTTCCTTAGACCTTATAAACACAGCAAGAAGGTTATGACATACTTTCTCTCCCATACAATTAAATTCCGAACGATTCAACCCATCAAACAGCTGCTCGGACACCCGACATTGCCGGCAGGATATTGAAATGGTCTCTAGAGCTGTCTGAATTTGGCATTTAGTACGAGAGTAGAAAAGCCCTAAAGGCATAAGTCTTGGCCGACTTCGTCGCCGAAATGACCTACCAACCGTCCCCGACTAGCGGCGCCCACAAATGGTCAATCTTCGTGGACAGAGCCTCTAGTTCGACGGGTAGTGGCGTGGGCATCATCCTTAAAAACAAGGATGGTATCTTGATCGAAGTCTTGTTGGATCTAGCTTTCTCGACCTCGAACAACTAAGCTGTATACGAGGCATTCGTAGCATGCCTACGATTGGCCGAGGACCTCAGGGCAAAATAAGTAAAAATCTCCACCGATTCTCAGCTCGTTGCATCCTAAGTACGAGGAGAATATCAGGCCAAGAATGATAACCTCATTGAGTACCTAGCTCTTGTTAAGGAGAAACTGGAAAATTTCGAATCCTGGTAAGTCCAACAAGTTCCAAGCGAGCATACATCTTATCCAAACTGGCGAGCACGCGGAAGAAGGGTGGTAATAAATTCGTCATACAAGAGATTCTCCCGCGTCCGAGCTTTGAGAAATAATCCGCAACCCCCAACTGAACGTCATCGGCAACGACAACTGTTGGATGACCCTGATCTACAACTACCTCACAAGGGACAAACTGCCCATCAACCAGAAGGAGGCTTCCGCGACCAAAAGAAGAGCATGCTCCTACCTCCTCGTCGAAGGCAAACTCTACCGACGAGGGTTCTCCATCCCACACCTTAAGTGCGTCGACGAGGAAAATGTCCCTGACATCCTAAGAGAAATCCAAGAAGGAATAAATGCCTAACACCTCGGAGGGAAATCCTTTGCACGAAAGGCACTCCAGGCGGGATACTACTGGCCGACGATGCAACATGATGCGAAAGAACACGTTAAGAAGTGAGATAGATGCCAGAGACACGGGGACATGCATATGGCTCCTCCCAATGAGCTCAAAACCGTGTCTTCCCCGTGGCCATTCACGGACAGAAGGTTCCACGATTTCAACACTTCACGTCCGTTGAACACCCCCAGACGAACGACCAGGAAGAAACGGCCAACAGTGTGATCTTAAGAGGTCTGGAACGCAGATTATGTGAAGCGAAGAGAGCTTGGGTCGAAGAGTTACATATCGTACTTTGGGCTTCCCGCACGACCCCACACTCAACGACTGGGGAAACCCCATTCCGGATGACATATGGGACTGAGGCAGTAATTCTAGTGGAAATCAGAGAACCACCGAGGCGGACAAAAGCGCCCCTAGACGAATAGTTGAACGACGAAGCCCTCCAAGCAGAACTCAGCTTCGTCGAGGAGATACGAACCGAGGCAACTCTTTGATAGGCATCCTTGAAACAAAAAGTGGCTCTGCGCCATGACGCAAGGGTCATAAACGAGAATTTTAGGTTGGCAGCCTCATCCTTCGGTGAAATCAGAAGAATCCACGAGATGGCAAGCTGGTCGCGATCTGAGAAGGCCCATACCGCGTCCGGGCCAAGACGGACAATGAAGCCTATTACCTCGAAAACTTACAAGGTTAAGAACTTGCTCGACCATGGAATGTCGAAAAACACAAGCAGTATTATAGCTAAACAGTCCGCACAACCACAACCTGAACAAGGGTAACAACGCGGTCACAAAAGCATGGAAGGTACGTCATGACTCTCCATCTCAATCAAAAGGAGGGCCCACATACCAGAGAGACGAATACAACCCCTCATTGACAATGGATACTTCAAACGAACTCCATTGTCGCAGTACCACGCTGGCAGGACACCCAACTTGCAATGGGAAGGTCCAAGTTGCGGGATCAGGATCCTGAACGTGGTCCCCGTCCCGCCACGCCGCGGACGTAAAACCCGCAACCTCGCCGGTTCCCTAAACCGACGAGTCCAACAAGTCGAGCAACAAAGGTTCAAAAATAAAATTAATGAAAAACAAAAAAGGTACAAAAATAAACTTAGCCCGAAATAGAAAAGTTCATTTCATTTAATCAGCCGACCAGATACTGGCTGACACAGAAAAGTACAAATGAGGACTGCGCCCGCAATTACTAAAAGGGGACTACGCCCAAGTATAAAAAAAATGATGGCACGCAGGATGAAAAAATAACAACGACACGTAGGCTAATAAATTATTCTTCCTCGTCACCCTCTTCATCTTCCTCGGTTTAATCCTCGACGGGGCAGACGATCTTTCCATCAACCACATCATAGTTAAAGGCAGTCCCCTCAGTCACGAGAATCACCCGAGGGTTGACGACCCGGAGCTTCTCGAAGGCATTGTCAAAACCCGACTTAAGGGTTTCCACACAGTCACTCTCAAGCATTCGAATTCGAAAAATCAAGTCAGCCTGAGTCTTCAGAGCCTTGTGCTCCTCGCCCTCTTACTTGGCAAGAGAAACCAGGCGTTCCAACTCCGCCACCCTCGCCTGAAGACTCTTGACCTCCTCTACGGCCTCGTCGAACTCAGCCTCCTTGTTTTTCAACTTTTTGTCCTCTTCCACCAGTCCATCGCATTCGAGCCTAACCTCCCCCAACTCGATCATCAACCCCTTTTGGAGCTTGTGGTGTTCCTTATAATCCAAGAGGTCACTTTTGAACATTTACTTATTGATCCTACCATACTTCATATTCTCTTTGACGACCTCTAGCTCAGATAGCCTTCAGGTGTTATCGGACAAGACCAAGGCCTTCTCCATAACCCTGATCACCGCAACAATGTCTTGGGCCAAATTCGCATGTCTAGTCACCTTGTCCAGACCCATAATCACTTTGGCCACTGCATCCGGCAGTCCTACAGAGCCTTCCCAACTTAAAATCTCCCGTTGAAGATGACATGAGGGCAAGAAGGAGAAGTCCCCTTGGTTCTCGGGCAGGCCTACGCCCGCAGCAACACCAGTCGGCGAGCCTTCAAGATGCTGGCGTTTGGCAGGAGGAGTCAATATCTCGGAGGGCGGGCTGACAGGCGTCCCTACAATAGGAGGGGAAATAGGAGGAGTAGTAGGAGTCCCTGAACCGCTGACCGCGTTCTTAGCGACCACTTGGAGAACACGACACTTAATGACCTTCTTTAAAGTTTTCCCCACGTCCTTGTTCGACAGCTTAAAGACACGATCCTTGAAGTTAGGCATGGCGGCTGCAGAGAAAAGATCACAAGTTAGTTATTGAATAAACAATTAAGACAAAAGAAAAAAGAACGCAAACTACCTAAAAGACGGAGGAATTACTCGTCTGTTTTGCACTCGAACACCACCTTGGTGTTTATGAGTCGAACTTCGAAGATGTGCTCCCCGACGTCGAACAAGACGAGTCTTTCCTGTTGTCGCTCCTGGGATTTTCATCCTAGTACAAACGCGAAAGTGGCGCGGAAAAGGTAGAGTCGCCAGCCAGGAATTTTTATCCCGAAGGAACGGGAAAGGTAATGCTGCACAAACCTGAGGAAGAAGGAAAAGACAAGGTCCTGCGAACCAAAGATCTGGGTTCGGGAGTCGGTTACGACTGGGAAGGTATTAGCATCCCAGACCGTCCGCCGTACCCGACGGGATCCACGCTTGCTTGTTTTGTTTCAAAGGGTGAGAAAAATATAACTGCTGCTGAACAAATGAATTGCTAACTGGAATTGGAATACAAATGAGAAAGGAGTTGAAAAAGAATAAAAATAAAGAATGGGGAAAATGTAGGGAAAATAAAGAATGTGCTCGAACGGGCCCTACCCCCTGCCTACGTACCTCATCAGGAATATGAGGATCAGAGTCGACGTAGTTCTCCTAACTAAGGCGGGAACTATTTGTTTGTTTTTTTTATAGATGGAACTGCGTATGTTTATGCTCAGGTGTTGCAGGCTCGTCTGGTACAAGTGCGTTTACCGTCTTGCATGCGAGACAAGTTGTCGCGAGTTCGCGTTATGAGGGAATGAGATGAGAAGAGAAGTTCCCATAGGATAGTCGCTTATTATTTGTTTTTGTCTTTTATGAGAAATGTTTTGAGTTTGTTTGTGAACATTCTCACACTAAGACCTATCCATCGCGGTGAGTATTTATATCTCGCCCCGAAACAGGACGCGTATAAACACTCCGCAACAAAGTCTCGTGTCGTACAAGAAAGTTCAGTTTTTATTAAGTGTTTTATTGCTTTTCTTTATAGATGAGAAAGAATGACTCAAGTTGCAAATTGACAAAATCTGAGGGACTAAGACACAACCCTAATTTTGTTTATTTATTTACAAGTGGTCCTAATGGTTTGTGAAGTTTTCTAATCCTAATGAAAGAAGGAACTAGAAACTACTAGAATTCAACTTACTTCCTAAGGAAGTTAAGTTGATTCTAAAACAAAGGGGAGGCCTATACAAGTGGAATATTCAAATATTAAAGCAAAGCGTGGAAATAAGAAATAAATTCTAAAAATGAATGCTAAGGCATAAAACCAAAAAGTAAGCCTAAACTTATTCTAAGTTCATTTATCATGAATTCTAAGCCTAAGTCCTAAAACTAAGGGAGTTATCTAATATTGTCATTCTAAAAATCAGAAATTACACTAGACTAAGTCAATTTAATATCCTAAGATTAAACCTAAGTAAACTAGCTCTTAATGGATCTTAATATTCTAACCTAAACTAATTGAATTTTACATGTATAACTAGCCTACAAATTAATACACTAAAAATATTAAAAGTCCTGGAAAAATTATGAAATTTATCCTATGGGGTCCTAAAACTGATTATTATATTGTGCTAAAACATTTCCTAAAAATTCAGAAGTTAACTATGTCTAAAAATCACTTAATTCTACTTAAGGATTAACTATCATTTTCTATGAATTAAGCTACCAAAACAGGGGATAAAATGGCCTAAAAATTCTACCAAAATTATTCTAAGTCCTATTATGAGTCCTCTAACCATGACAAAAAGAATGGGTCAAAAATCCTACTGGAAGGGGACAAAATAAAATGAACAAAATCATATACAGTTAAAAGAAATTCAATAAAAGCTAATTAAAAGAAAAATCAGAATTAAATCGAAAAATAACCAAAATTCAGAAGAAAAAAAAATGCCAAAAATTTCTAAATTGAATTATAAACCTCCTATAATTTTTGTAGAATTTTATTAAGCATTTTACTATTTTTTATGGATTTATTTCTAACAATGCTAAAACAAAAATTAAATTCTAAAGAAACAATGGAGGGGGTGAGTTTAGTGATTCTTTTCTATTTATAATCCTACAGGCCTTAAACCAGGGGGTGTTAACAGCAAAGGATTGGGCCCATGTGCTGGTATTTATGAGAGAACATGATATGGATTTCAGTCAACATCCGTTGACTCAATCTAGGACGTTGGATTGGGAGTCTTCCTACGGTAATCACATCTGATGATTGGGACGCTAAGAGGCATAATGGTTATGGTGAGCCAGCACATACACTATCAGCCGGGGGAAGAGCCTACCGGACGGTGACAAGTGTCACCTCCGGTATGGCTGGAATTCAAAAGAAAAAATCCTTATCCTATCTAATTGGAATCACAAACCGCTGGATTAATTGATTTTTAATAACCTTTATGAATTTTTAATTTCCATTAATCTCTATACTATATTCTATTAATATTTACACTAATATTAAAATTTCATAAACTAAAACTCATAAGTCTGAAAACCCTAACCCCTCTCTTCTTCATCCTATCGCCGTCGCCTGAACTTCATCTTCTTCACTCCGCTTCCGCCACCGTCTCTTTTCCATTCCTAATCCGCCGCACTCCTCAACTTTTTCTCCCTCCCAACTTCATCTTCTTTCCACTACCAACCCTATTCGTCACCGGAAACCTAATTCCTCTTCTGGAGAACCGTTGCGCCGCCGCAACCACTCTTCATCAACCTTATCTAAACTTCGTCCTAACTTCATCAATGACTCAAACAAACGACATGATCGATGACCTTTCTGACACGAAACTTGCCGAACTCAATCAACCACACCAAAAGAGGCGATACAAGGCGCTTTAATCAAACCATAGAGTGAAGGAGTTACCTGGAAAAATTAATTCAAGGTCGTGATCTCGACGAGATTCTCAGGTGATGTTTCTGTTTCTTGATCCGTTTGTCTTGATTCTTCTCTGTCTTCTTTACGATCTCAGTGCTTCTTCTTATGAGAGTGTGTTGAATCTTTACGAACATATATTGGTGCTCTCGTGTGATGCTGAATCAATAGCATATATCCATTTTCTGCAGGTCTTATGCAGAAGAACTGAGTCACTATATAGGGTTGAAGTGTAGTCAACGGAGGTTGATGAGAAGTTGATGTTGTAATGATGATGAGGAGTAAGAGATGAAGATGGAAGAAGAGATTCAAAGAGGAAGAGAGGAGCGAAAAGCATGGTGGATGAGATTATGATTTGAAGAAGAGTCAGGAACTATGGTGAAGAAGGATTCAGATTTTTTTGTGAAGAGGATTGGAGAGTTTGTGAAGTTTTAAGAAGAAAAAGGGATATTGTGTGAGCTGAATTGGGATTATGGTGTGGAAGGAGAATTGAAGAGCATAAATGGTTGAAGAATGAAGAGTGAAGAAAAGAATCTGAGAGATTGAAGAAGAAGATTGGGGTGAAGTTGATAGAGATTGGAGAAATTGTGTGAAGAAGAACTGAAGAAGAAGAAATGGTTGAAGACTTGGATAGAGAATGGAGAAGAAAAATTGAAGGAGATTGAAGGAAGTGTGTGAAGAACGAAAAATGAAGAAAAGAATCCGAGAGCTTTTTGATGCAGAGCAAGATTTCATTTATTAGTGAAGATTCTCAGGCTTTGGTGAAAAATCAGGTAATTTTGTTAGCAAAATTCGGTTATGAATTTCTGTTATGGCAGTTTTGATTTCGGTTAGAATCGTTGGTAACTAAAACTCCAGCTTGCTTGGGCTTTTTTTTTGTTTTTTGTTTTGGTTCGTATTATTAAGAGTTGAGTCTGAATAATGGAGATTGGTGAGGCTTTATCTGACGGATATTATGAGAAGAGGTTGGGAGATTGTTGGAGAAGAGGGTCAATGGTTCACAAGAGAGTTCTTTTTATTCTGAATTTTTTCTTTTTCCCCTGTAACTTTTCTGTTATATCAGTTACAAATTGTAACTGACTTCTGCATTTCCGTTATGCTTACGTTTATTGTTTTTCTGCTGAGTTGTTGATTGCTATAAGAATTGAAATCTTGATGATTTTCACCATTCGCAGGTGTTAATGGAAGATCATTAGTGATTATTCGGTGCCGAAAGTTGAAAATGGTTTTGGTGAATCGATTGGCAGAAGAGAGTGATTGATTGAAACTGAGCTGGAAGGCTTGAAGATGATGAATAGTCGATGGTGAAGAGTGTAGAAGAAGGAATCGAGGGAGAATTTCACTGAGTTTCCCTCCCCTTTTTTACTGAGTTTTTTTGTTATTGTTATTCTGTTTTACACCAGTTAGGACCTCTAGCTATTTGTTTTGTTAGAGAGGAATGTAATTGAATTTCTTCCTGATTCTTCTGTTGGAGTTTCGGTTACGTATCCTTTTTTTACTGATTTTGTTTGCATCCGCTGCTGACTATTCCATTGCTCGTGTAACAACAACTTATTTTTCCATGCAATTTCATTTTTTTTGCAATTTATTTGAAATGGACTATAACTTGGAATTATGAAGTGAGCCCATGACTTACATTTGGAGTGTCCACATTGTTTCTTATTTCCTTTTTTTCAATTTGGTAAAGCAACAAGAATAATGGGCCCATGATGGACTTAGAACATTATGCACATCATGTATTGTGAAACATGTCTTGAAAATTAGCTTTAATTTTGAATGATGACTTCAAAGACAATGTAACTAAATCACAAACTTCTGAATTCTTCATTTGAAATGAATGAGACCTTGGACTAATTCTTGATAAAGAAAAACACGAATCATTCTCAAAAATTCAATTTGAGTGAATAATGACCTATTTGACTTTCTGAACCAATGACAAGAAACCTGAGCCACATATTCACAATGTGAAAATGACTTGAGAATTTGAAATAAATGATCAATTTTTGAATACCCTGCAACTTGACCTCATTAAATGAATTTGATATTGCACGAGACCCTGATCTTAATATCCTGTGTCCAAAGCAACAAACATCACCTTAAACCTTGATTATGAATCATCATTGAGGAGAATAAATCCAAGACTTTGAATTCTTCTGATAATTTGAGTTCAAACATGAATGATGCCTTCCAACCAAACCAATAATTGTGCATTCTCCTTAAACCTGAATCAAATCCTTCAACATAGTCCACTCTTAAGAATTTTGATGCCATACTAAACTCTACACAATCTCAAATTATTACTCCATAAACAAATGGATCCGAACCAATCTTTAATACACTGGACCTCAATTGGTGACGTGCCCTCAAATCAAATCATGAATAAGAACTCCAAATTCTCCTTGAGATATTCAATGGCGAAGAATACAACTTGAGACGTTAAGAAGATCCAAAACTCTTATTCAAAGCAAATCTAATCAAACACCTCAATAGTGGGTTAGATGCACCAGTGAATATTCTCCACAAGTTAAATCCCTGATAGATACGGATAAGGTATGAAACCCTAATTTCATATGGCCTTGATCACATGCCTTAGGAGCCAATGCAATGCATGATTGAATGCTATGACCTAATGGGAAATGCGGGTGAATGCGAAGCGATAAGCCAATGAAAGGAATAAATATGAGGGCAAATTTTGAGGTATTACACCTGTCAGTCCATACAAAGAGAAGGGCTAAAGCTCTGAACAAAGGCTACTAATTTTTCATGGGCCGCCATGTCCTCGGGCCTCATATTCTCGGGCTTCACAAGGAACTGATTCGTAGCACGATTAAAATGAGCCCGCTGCTACTTGAACGAGATGGTCCAAACAAGACACTCCTCACCTTGGGCATCTCGTTGTTTGGCATATATACTATACAAAGCCCGCAGGGTGAGAGGTTTCACTGTGTACCACCTGTCCTTAAAATTCAGGACAAAATAAACATAAGTCTTAAACAACCTCCTCGATTGCTTAAACGAAACCCAACTGTGTATTCCATTCACGCTCGACCGTTACAGATGGAAGACCCAGAAAAGAGAGGCAGTTTGTAGCCGATTTCAAGATGCTAGAACACCAGTTTGAACTCCCGAACAAACATAATGGCACTTGGATGAATCTGGGAGGGGGCCAAGTCAAGCCAACTGAAGACGCCCGTTTGGAAGCTGGTGAAAGGAAGACGGAGCCCCGTCTCGCTAAATATAAATTCGTACATTGGGAAGCGTATTCCCCTAAATACCGAGAGGATCCGCTGCTCGGGGAGGGGAGCATATCATTCACAATTCTGGGGAGCCCCCCAGAGCTATATCCACTACAACGGTATGGGCGTAGCGAGGGTCGTTCACAAAACGAGAACCCATTTCTAGCGGCTCCTCTCCGACCCACGATAAGTCGAGCGCAACCTCACCTCTCTAAATACAAATTCGTACATAGGGAAGCATGTTCCCCTTAAAACCGAGCAGATATGCTGCTCAGGAAGGGGGGCATAGTATTCCCAATTCTGGGGAGCCCCCGGAGCTGAATCCTCCACGACGGTATGGGTGTAGCGAAGGTCGTTCACAAAAAGGGAACCCGTTTCCATCGGCTCATCCAGTTTTACGTCGACATCATCCACATGGATATCCTCGACTCTTCTTTGTGGGTCCACATTACCTGAAAAGCAGAGGGAACTGGTGAATTCAACGTCACATCAAATCCACCCTTCCATCGCAGTTCAAGTGAAAGGGCGCGGACCAGAGTGAGGGAAATAAATGCCCAACACATTCATGAGAATGCCCGAAGCATTCACCAAAAATTCAAAAAACTGCTCGAGACATTCATAAAAAGTTCATGAGAATGTCCAGAGCATTCATCAAAAATTCATAAAATTTCCCGATACATTCATCGAAAATTCATGAGAATGCCCGAGGCATTTATAAAAAATTCATATGGTGTCTGGGACGTTCATCAGAATTCCCTCAATTGGCACCCGAGGAGGGTCCTCCTCGACAATTTTCAAGGAATTCCCACCGGCATATTCATATGAACATGCCAAGGAGGAGCTTCCTCGACTACTCCAGTGGAAAAAACTACCAGGAAAAAGGTAAATAAACTTACTATTGCTAAGAAAGGGAAAAATCTTACTTGACATGTTCGCCGACAGGGAGATGTTGCAGTTGTTGTGATGACGGAGGAGCATTTTTCGGCATGAGCATAAGAGCGTCCGATGATCTTCTGAGGAAGGCTGAAAAGTGAAAAGAGAAGTGTGGGGTAAACCCCACCTCCAACTCTTTTATAGGCTCTGTATGGGAAATCGCGCCTAGCCATCATTTCTTAGGTTGCCTAGATTCCCCTAGGCAGTCATATGCATTTAATGCGTCGTCACGCGTAAAACAAAGATACTAGTAATACATGTCATAATGATGAGAAATGAAGGGACATACACGTCACCCTTGGGAACTCCAAAGTCCATAAAATCTCTTCAAAATACCAGACATACTCCTCCTCGACATCATGAAAACGCAATAAAGGTAACAACGCCCATCATAATCAAGATAATATGTTCGCCATGATCAAGATAACAACGACCGACATGTTCAAGATGCAGTCCTCCATGCGGTCCTTCCTGACGAACTAAAACGCCAACGAAAGTCCTGCACGCCACCACCTCAAACACCCTCAAATGGTCACCATCAAGTGTCATCCTTGAAACCCGTTGACCACTCAGGATTATTCAACCACTTGTCCGACAACTTCTATGCTTAAGCCATCACTCCACACTGGAGTTGCGACTTGGGGGGCTCCTATTCTGGACTGGGCCGCAGTCTGTGTCGGGCACAACCCAATTCCATCGGGCATGGCCCAAGGCCCAATACTTGGGGGCATAGGGAGAATGTCTCCCCCACGTGTTCCATTATCAATCGCCTCCGTTATTATCTCCTAATCTTACGGGGCATTTGGACCAAGGGCAAGACCACATGCTAGGTCTTATATGCTCCTATGCAATTCTTGGTTGTTCTTCCATGAGCCTAGCTGATCTAGCCCATGAGAAGGATCTTGGCCCAGTGTTAGGGGCACATTATAAATGCCCTCTTTCACTAGAGGGTAAGATATTCTACTATTTACTATTTACTGTATTTGCTCACTCCATAACCTATTTCTCACTTTGGCATTAGAGTACCTTGCAGGTATATCCCCCATTTTGACACCGTAGAAGTTGTCCATCACTGAAGATTTCTTCTTGATCAGATCAAGTACAATACAACTACTAGAAGGACTATTCATTATTTCAGTACTACGAAAATTCTAGTGAAAAGGAAATTTCAAAAACAAAAAGAGTAGAAAAATAATAGAGAGGTTTTTATTCAGAAATCTTGTATAAAATGAAATGAGGATAAACCTCCTTTATATAAGATTGTTTTGTCTCAATAAAGGAAATGATCCATGGGTCAAATAAATGATTCTATCGATCAAATCATCTTTTAATCAATTAAAACACTTCAAAAAGCGACTACCCTAATCCAAAAACGAAACCCCTAAAAAATTGATATATTTTAATCGATTAATGAATTTTCTAATCAATTAAAAGGCATTTCTCATTTCTTTAATCGATTTGGCAAAGTCCTTAATTGATTTATAGTGAGTTCTTTTTCTAATTGACTGAAAACACTTATTTAATCAATTACATACATGCTTGTATATGTTTTAAGAAGTTTAATGAAATCAAATACGGTTTAAAAATTTGTGTGTGTAACGTGTATGTGTGTGTGTGTGTTTGTATGTGTGTATGCGTGTGTGCGTATGGTTGTATGTGATTAACTTAGTAATTCATGACTCACCATTTTCCTTTTAAAATTGAAACTGATCAACCTAAGATGCTAAGCATAAGACCGGAGAATATTTCACACTCCCACTTTCAAACTTTAAGTTCCTCTACTTGATTCTAGAATTAATTAGCTTTTAATATTTAAATTGAATCATTTGATTGAAAAAAAACTTGATATATTTTCTTCTTGATATGATATCATTATGAAGAGTTATTATATAATTGATATGAATTCCTCCTCTGACACTTGTCAGAAAGAACTCTTGAAAAGAGGTATCAACACCAAAAGTCATTTCACTTATGTAATTGTCATTTTTAAAAGATTTTTGGCAACTATCATCACTATTCATCGTCAAAATCAATTGACGATTATACTCTCACAACACATAAATCCATATCATTTCCCTTTTTGAGTGCTTAAACTCCCTTTCACATATAAAGATAATATACCCTACTTTTTTGAAGTGTATACTTCTCCCATTTTAGAATTATAAAAAAGGTTAGTAAAGAAGTAACACAAGAAAATGAATCATATAAGAAATTAGACAGGCCAGTCCTGTGCAAGTGCAACAAGGGCTATAACATAGGGGCTCTTAGAATTATAAAAAAAGGTTACTAGAGAAGTAACACAAGAAATCGAATCATATAAGAAATTGGACAGGCCAGTCCTATGCAAGTGCAAAAAGGGCTATAACATAGGGGCTCCAAATTTTGGAAGGTCCCTAATTTTGAAAGATCTAATTTTTCCCCATAAATATAAATAGAAATAAACCAAATGTTATAATAAAAACGTAATAAAAAAAATACTATGATAAAAATCCAATACATACGAAAATTGAGATTGATCAAAACTCAAAATAATTATAATTAAATTTATTTTTGTTTAATATATAATTGTATTTTTGATGTATCTTTTTTAATTATTATAATTTTTTTTTAAAAATTTGGATCCATTTTTAAAATTAGAACGAAACATTCGAGACGATTGGGCCGATCCTGAAATTGGGATGAAACAAACTTGTAATTAAATTAGAAGAGAAATAATTGATTATAAATAAATAAAGTAGAAAGATTAAGTATTTAATCCAAAAATCAGTCATCCATAAATGAAAGAGTTATAAAGGGAAAGCATAAAAAAAACATGTAAACAAAGCAAACAAGAAATAAACAACAAGCAAACAAGTAAAAGGTTAAACACAAGATCTTGTGAACTAATTTTACACCTTGTTTTCAGACTTCAAGCTCCTCTAATTGATTAAGACTTAAACTTAAACTTGACTTATCTGATTAATGAGACTTGAGATATCTTTTTCTTTTTATCGTCAAGAATTTCCCCTTTGAGAATTATCACAAAGAACTCTTATCAATCAATATCAAAAACCGATTGTAAATAAGAAGAAAATAGATTGACATCTGATTGAGCACGTAAAAGTATGAAGCATATTATAAAGTTATTGTAAGATTTTTTTTTGTAAACATAAAATAAAATAAAATAAAATAAATCTTATCTTATCGTTATTCATTCTTGTAATTATTTTTCTTAAATAATTTAACCTAAAATAAAGTGGTGAACTTAACAATATTGATATTGTTTAGTCCATTTGTTGTGAATAAGATACCTTAGAAAACAAAGTATAATAGGTTTCTCAAGAAACCTACAAGGATTAGGGTTTAGGGTTACCAAAGAAAAACAACAAAGATTGATTATAAACTGGTATTCTTTCCTTTCTCTTAAAACAATATTACAAGTATACAAGAATAACAAAAATAACTTCTCTCACTTTTGAATTAGGGTTTTATCTTCCTATATTCACTTATTTAAAATATAAGAGACTAGTATGTTATTTATAATAAAACTAACATACTAACTGTTCTGGGCAGGCCCAATTCCCATAATTGGGCCAAGCAACCCAGCTCTGCAGAGCGCTCGACGTCGAGCAACATTGAGAACGATGGTCTCTGTCGACCAAAGGTATACTGACCAAGACGAAGCCCTCCAACGGCTAGTTTTGACCGTTACCTATCTTTACGGATTCTGCGATCCGCGCCCAACGGTGTGAACCAATAATCTTCCACTTAGCCCATTATATAAACCCTCTCATTTGAGAGGGCCAGGTATTCAATTCTCTGACCTTAATTATTGTACTTGCTCACTCTTGCTCAGTGTCTTACTTCACCATCGGAGTACCTTGCAGGTACACCCCCCTCCTCTCCTCACCAACCGTCTTTCAACAACGCTCGAAGCCAGCCGTATCGGATCCTGATCTCCAGGTACGATCACTAACCTAATGGGCTTTTTAACAATTACACATTACAAGCTAATTTAAACAATTGGATCCATAACACAACACCTAATTAAACAACATATGAGCAGACTTCGACGACATGCTAAACCTAGAATTTGTTCCAATATTTCACAAACTTATAGCAGCGCTTTTGTATAAAAATGTTGTCTAAGGTTTTGCTAGTAAAATTCATTTTTGGCGTAGTGTTTATAAAATTGTCATCTTTTAAAATTGTTTGACATTTGTCATCGATTGTTGTCATAAAAACCAAGTCATGTTTTATACATGCATATCACGTAGATCCACAAATACATCATCTCCTCTAACGAGAAGAGATTTAGTCAACTCGACTTCAATAAATCCTTACAGGCCGTTCTTACCTACTCTTTATGCAACTTTAAAGTAATGTGTTCAAACTATCATGCTAAAATTATTGGATTGAGAAATTATTTGAATAAAGTGAAGATGACAACCGTTATGGATGAGTCCATTAACACCACGAAGAAAATGTATTGAAACACATTAGGCTCAAGCTTAGAACTTCTCACAAGGACTATCTTTCCCTAAAAAAAACTATTCCAAGATGGAGTTGCAATTGGAATCTTCTTAAATAGATTGTGATAAGAAGAAAATAGATTGACATTGTAAGATTTCTTTGGAAAAGTTGAATAAAATAAAATAAATCTAATCCTATCTTATCTTTATTCATTCTTGTAATTTTTTTAAATAATAATTTAACCTAAAATAAAGTATTGAACTTAACAATATTGATATTGTTTAGTTCACTTAGATATTATATGGATCAATTCCAATAATAAGAGAAGAGACAAAAAAAAAAAAAATCAAATAGAAATGAATACATGTTCCCCCGTGGGTTCCTTTGTGGTCCTATATTGTCAACATTCAATATTATTAACCAATCAAAATTTTAAAATCTCATTGTGGAAATAAAAAACTATTATTTATAAATCATGCACTATATAGTGCTTTAAGGTTTATTCATCTTTATTACCAAATTCAACCACTAAGATTATAGTAATAATTACTCTTTGACAAATGGATATATCTCATATCGAAAGTTACAGCTTCCACCAACAACTCTCCCTCCTTCTTTTCCATCACAACAATTTGGAAGCTGATTAATTGCATCATCAAGACACTTCTTGCAATCAACACTAGAAAGATCTCTAGTGCACTGAGTTAGTCCATAAAGTTTCTTTGAATCCTCAAGCTTTACCTCTCCAGTTGCATATAGTTTTGGATTCAAAGAAGCCTTATCTGCAAGCTGCCTCAATAACTCTTTAGTATTGTTATTAAACGTGCTAGGGTCATCAACAATTTTCACATTCCACATGTAGAATATGTTCGTGTTATCGATCTTGCCGATGAAATCCGTATCCAAGTATTTAAAGAAACAATTATCGTACCATATGATGGCGCCTTTGTTGTATGGACAACGGTTTTGGATTTCTTTGGGTGCCTCGGTGACACAACTTTTGCACTCCGAGGCTGAGACATCGCCACGGCAAAGAGCGAGTCCATATACTTGTTGGTTTTGGTATTGGACCAGACCTGCTGATCCAACGCCAAAACCGGTTGAAGGGGTTTTGTAGATAAGTGAATTGATGAGTGTTTTTAAATTTGATTCGTATGGACTATTGGCCGTGAAGTTATCCTTGTTCGAACAAAAATGGAAAAGTGGATCGGCTTCAAAGGATGGTTGGATGAGAGATGCTAAAATAAATGAGAAGAGAGTAACTATAAAGAGGTTTGGGGAAGCCATGGTGATGAACTAGAAGATATGGTTTTTTGGTTTGGTGTTGTGGAGAGTGAGAGTTTAATTATTTATAGAGAAAATGCGCAATTTATTTTGTCTTTTGAGGAGAAGTTTGTGAAGTTGAGATTTCAATGACTATTATTTGCAAGTTGGATATCATCATGTCAACTTTGGCTAACGGCTTGACATATTGATTCAAAACATTATATAATGTCGTCTGCTTCTAGATTTGGCTTTAAACTTAGCTGAGTAATAAATTCATAATGATGTGAAATTAACCGAAATAATAATTGTATAGACTTTTGTTTTATAATATACTTTTCTTTATGGGCTGACCAAAGCCTAATAGGAGAAAGCATGCATTTTATTTAGATTTTGAACATCTCAACTAATCCTTAGATCTCATGTGAAGAAAAAAATGTGATTTAAATTTACTTTTACTCTAATATAATTCTTCATTCTCATTAATTTGGACATTTGCAGTATTAATATTTTTCATCTCTACCAGACCATCCTACAATATATATATATATATATATATATATATATATATATATATATATATATATATATATATATATATATATATATATATATATATATATATATATATATATATATATATATATATATATATATATATATATATATATATATATATATATGAAATTTCATCTCTACCATTGATTTAATCAAAATTAATATTTTTGAAAAAAAAGTATCTACTTACAATCTGTTGATCCACTTCTCATGTGACATCTGATGGGAGCTCACATTCTTTTCTTTGGCGTGCCCTCTTCCATTTCTCATGACGTGATGGTGGAGATGGAGTGCGATCATGGTTTATAGAATCTCCCAACTCTACTTCCTTTTGTTTTCTTTTTTCTTGAATCATCTTCTTTTTAAGTTGTTGATATCCTCCATGAGACAATCTATGTGGATAGATATTTCTAGCTCGATTTTCCTTTCCCTTTTGACTCTTTACCAATAATTCAAAATTGGTGCGAGACTTACAAATTTCTCCCAAACATCCTGATCAATAAATGAATACATAAAGTATGGAGGCTTATATTCATGATCTTCTTCATCTCTTAGATGAGTAATATAATCATGGGTGAGACGTGTCTTAAAGCCCCTCAAACGCTCACCACAATATGTAAGCAATTTCTATTTCACAATATTATCCCCTGGACTAACAATAAAGATATCTTATGTTTACACAAAATAGATTTTATTAGTATTAAACAAAAAATAAATGATCATATATACTTCTAAACAAATCATAAAATACCTTAACATCATCCCATATGGCGTCTTTCAAGTCCTCGTCAACTTCGTGTCAACTATCTATCAAAATAATCAATTTACTTCTACCTTGTAACGCAATGTAACCTGTAAAATCCTCGAGATGTTCACCATTAGCCTTGTCAGTTCTTATATAAATTGTAACTGGGTAGAGAACACCATTTTCGTGGACTTTTTTCACCTTGGTATACATCGTGGCACCTCTAATCTGTATTTTATGTTTTGTATTAACAGAGGTTGTAACAGATGTTATATGGGAGGTGCTTGTCGAATCGGCCATGACTATCTAAATAAATCTCAAAATGATCAAGAGAAACTATTATAGTGAATCAAACAACACGTAGAAACAAAGAAAGCAAGAAAGAAACTACCAAGGCCAAAGACAATATAAGAACCAGCCAACAAAACCAACCAACCACTAAACCCCTACAAAAATAATTTTTGGATCTAAATTTCAATCTGACCACAAAACATTAGTCCAAATTCTAAACAACACACTAAACCAATCTCATGAAAGCGACTTAATCGCAATAAGACCATCAAAATTTGGCAAAACAATACCCTTAAAAGGATATTATTCCTATACTTCCAAATTACACAATAATAGTCAACCCAAAAAACCAACCTAAATCCAACAAAAAACAAGACTTACAAGTTTTATCCATCAAAGAATTCGTTCCAAAACAGAACAATTCAGCGAAGTGTTTTCCAACCAAAACCAATTGTAAACCTTACTTCACCATAAATTAGATATTCTATATCCGAAAAAAAGATGATTCAAGTCTTCCACAAATTCTCATTTGGACCATATAACCGAAATAAATAGTAAAAAAAAAAGTAAAAGAAAAAATGAAGTTGAAAATGTACGAGTGAGAAATGCTAATTAAACATTAAAAAAAAAAAGTTGGGATTTGAACTATCCCTAAGTATTTTCCAAATACCCTTTAACACCACATGTACTTCTTTCATTATTATCAAATACCAAACAAATAATTAAGTTAAGGGGAACACGTATATCCTTGTCTTCCCATTGTGTCTTGATCCGGACAAAACTCACCACCATTTGTTTTTTCTGTGCCCAAAGTCACTCCAAGTTTGGCACAATATATATCTTAAATTAACTAGTATATGTCCCTATACTTGCAGTTATAATCAATTACAATTTAATATATTATAGTATAGTTAATTATTGTTAAATTTAATTATAAATTATTTTTCAATTAAACATAATGAAATATTAGTAATGAAGGTAATAATCTTCTCATATTTTCTCTCTACCGATAATTTTCCAATTTTACAAGATAAGAGACTCATATAAATATTTATTATTATTTGACATAACAATATACTATAATTTATATTTATCAATTATCAAATTACTTATTAAAGTCATAGAAGTGAAAGATTGACCTTGATTGGTCTAACATTTGCCCAACCTTTTTGCCCAAAAATAATAGTGTCATTTGTAAAGTACAAATTAGAGACTCTAAATTTAAATCTTCTTTAAAATCAGGTCTGACCTAATAAATTCGAGAATTTGTTACACTTTAAAAAGTAGGTTTAAAAGTACTAATTTATATGGATTTTTTAAAAATTGGTTAAATATGTATTTGAACCTTATAAATATTATAACTTTTAAGTTTGATCCCTTCAAAAATTTTCTTCAAACTTTGGTTCTCTTAAATTTTTCTGTTCCTAAATATAGTCTCTCCCGTTAGTTTCTAGGGATGACGTGGCACGCTAAATATATATTATTTTTTTCAAACGTATAAATTTTAATTAAAATATTTTGTCACGTCCTTAAAATCCATATTTCTCCCCAACTCTCTTGGTTCCCCTCTCTCTTCACTTCTAGTTCTCCACTCCCTCAAACACCATACATCCGCCTTCAAAGATGTCGTTCCTCTCTTCCATTATCAGATCCCTTTTCTTATTCAATTTGAGATCTCTCTAATTCTGGTACCCCTCTTTCTCTCTCCCTTAGTGTTTATAATTTTCTCCTAAATTGTTAATCTGTCAAATAATTGATAGTTGATACCTGAGCCTAAGATACTTTCTTTTTCGTTGATCCTTTACCTTCTTTTTAGTTAGATTGTATACTGAAATGTAACTAATGGGTGTTAGTTGTTTCTTCGCAATTTTTCCAGAACTACAGTAAATAAATTTCTGGATTTTTATCTGTTAATCATATTAATCATTGATAGAAACTAGAATATCATGTTATTTGAGTGTCAAGTGCAAAATTAGGAACTAGAATATTATGTTATTTGATTATGAGATAAACTATTCTGGATTATACTATAGTAAACTAGTAGTAGTTAATACAATCTGACTTTGTTTTTGCATATTGAATTCTCTGCATCAAGTTATTTACTTAAAATGCTTTTAGAAATTAATAACAAGGGGCATATCATCCACATCTTTCATTTTCAATGTTAATAATGAACATAATGCCAACATCAATGAAAGCTAATATTTAGTTAAGAATTCTTACAAGATAATGAACATGAACCCCATACAGGACAATAGATCATGTTTGGACATGTTTAAACATAATGCCATGATGGACAATGGACAATTAAGAGAAATTACAAGATTCAAAATTAAACGGTAAGATGACTTAAGCAGGAAACAACATAAGTCATAATTCTAAATTATATTATCATATCAACATCAAAGTTGTTTAATTTAATAAAAAGTAAGAAGTGATGTGTGATTTATGCATGTTTTGTTAATAACCTTTGTTAAGAAGTGATGTGTGATTTATGCATGTTTTGAATTTGTTTTGTTGATGTGTATTTCAATTTGATACAGGTTATGAAGATTTGATTAATGCATTTTGTTAGGATTTTGGCTGTTATGGAATTTTGAATTGATGTTTGTTATGGTTTGAATTTTGAAGTTCATCTTCAAGGCTGCAATCATGACAGTGGATGAAACATAGAATTATTTTATTTAAGCTTACCTGTTTTGAATAATTTATGAAACAATATATCATATTATTATTTTATTTAAGCTTACAAACCTTCCCAATCATAAATGCATGTAACACAATTAAATTTGTTATTTTTGAATCAGCTAGAAATTAACTAGGAATTATTACTATTAGAATGAAATGTTTAAATTAGTCAGGGATTAGCTACGAATTAGCTACCATTTATGGGTTTAGCTATGTTATTAATATAAAAAATTTAAAATGGAAATAATGACACATGACATTTTTTGCCACGTTGGCATCGCCACATGTCTGTCACGTCATCAAAAAATCTACATGGCGTGCCACATCATCCATCGTTAGTGGAAACTAATGGGAGAGACCAAAGTTACGGACGAAAAATTTTAGGGTGACCAAAGTTTGAAGTGAGAGACCAAACTTGAAAGTTGAGATATTTGTAGGAACCATATACATATTTAACCCTTTAAAAAACCAAGTACATTTTGAAATCAAAACTTCATTCACTCATCTTACTCTCATACTGACTTGGACGTTTGAGTGTTCACCTTGCAGGTCAACCCCTCTTACAACGTACATGAAGCTCAAGTCCAACATTGCGATCCATATCTTCTGATCACCGATCGATTATGGTTTCCTCTCGGAAAAATGGTGTTGTCCGTGGGAATATACATTTGATTCTCACGTTTTCCAAGTTTGAACATTCATCTCTCGTTTCACTGAACCAAAGCTTCCTTAACTAGAAACTCATATTTCTTGAATTTGAACTACAGATCTCTGATCTCGATCTTCACTGATCAAATATCAATAACACTATTGAGATCTCCACCAGATCCACCAGTAACGGCAAGTCCCAAAGCAACTTGCTTCAATAAGAAATGTGAAGCAACCACGACCGCTTGAGTTACAAGAGATCCACTTTCTCCTCCACAAAAAGGTAATGATTATATTCTATTGAACTCTTCGCCAGCACCGTCGCATCCAAATCCTATTCAACCTAAACCCTCTCAAGGAGTATTCCAACCTCTCCCGCTTTTAGGATCTTCTCCATAATTCCAGCTAGGCAAACTATTTCTCAGGCCTCTCGCACTGTTGATGTTACCTAGGCTAGAGGCATTACCTGGTTTCCAATTGGTTCAACCAACCATTGACATGTAAGGTGCCAATGAACTATTGAACAGTGTTTAAAATATAGTT
The DNA here is from genome assembly GCA_963966055.1 of Lathyrus aphaca. Classification (NCBI taxonomy): domain Eukaryota; kingdom Viridiplantae; phylum Streptophyta; class Magnoliopsida; order Fabales; family Fabaceae; genus Lathyrus; species Lathyrus aphaca. Next base: position 688,547,859 of record OZ014519.1, on the reverse strand, counting down.
CGATAGTAGAATTTGCAAGCAGCCAAGGAAAGGTTACTTTGTATCGAAGAAAGCATACACAATTTGAATCTAAAGGGAAACACAATGCAATAGGCCATTTTTTAAAGGAGTCATACCATCATTCCTAAATATATATCATCTCTCCAAGATGCAGATCTGAGATCTCTGAACCATCCGAGAAGCCAAAGACATCATACTCCTCCTTTCGGTTTGGATGGAGGCAGAGGAATTCACACTCTTTACGATATTCGTCGCCCTCAGAAGGAAGAGGAACAAGTAAGAAGTCTCTAGTTAAAAGTCGACAGAAACATCCTCTTTCTACTCATATCCTACACAACTGGATATTGAAATCACAAAAGAAACCTCCAAATCTGAATAGTTATGATAAAAAAGGAGATCCAAATGAACATGTGTAAAAGGTTTACAATTGCATGAGTTGCTCTCACATGGATGATGATGATGAAAAATGCATGCTCTTTGCACTAACTTTGACTAGATCAACTATGATCTAGTTCAAATCTCTTCCTGACATGAGCATCCAACTCTGGCGATTGCATGAACTGCTATCACACGAATGATGAGGCAAAGTGCAAGCTCTTTGCACTAATAACTATGACATTATCAACTATGATTTGTCTCAAATGTATTACTGACATAAGCATCAATTCGTGGACCAACTTGTGTGATAACTTCACTACTCGCTTCACCTTACACAAGAGGAAACAACGATAATAAGTATCTTCAACAAAACTACTATGGGTAAAAAAGGAAAGTTTGTGGTCATATATCGATTGTTTTACACATATAGCTATAGAAGTGGGAGGTTCTGAGAAGATTCTCAAATGGTGGACTTTTGAAAATGGTTTAAACTAGGATAACTCTTTTAGGGACAAGCTAGGGCATAAGGAGGCCCGCACTTAAAAAGATTTATTAAATAAGGTTCATCCCTTTATAAATTATGAAGAGAAACTTATTATCAGGGGAAAAAACTAGGTGTCGGCGGATGTAATCTCCAACCGGTCATCTAGGAAGGAGTCTAATCGGCATAGAGAAGAAGCTGACGATGAGACCCATATTAGGTTGACAAGTACACTTCCATCAACATCTCCTTTGAGAAAATATATAAAGAATGTGTAACAACGAGTTCTAAAAGCCTTAGTTAAAGAATCCCTTCTCGATTAGGGAGTCCTTTTAAACAGACATATCCAACTACTACAATTTCTATAAAAGTCACAACCATACCACCAATGATTGCATCGAGTTGAAGGATGCAATCAAAATAATTTATCTAAATGAGTACACCAAATACATAAAGAGGGACCAGGAGGATTCCCCTAAAGTGTAAGTCTATATCCAAGACGATTAATATCATAACTAGTGGTAAAGAGGCAAACTACGAAGAAGAAGAGGCGCATAAAGGAAAACGAAAACACATTACGGCCATCATAGACAGTTTCGTATTGGAAAATACTTCGTCTAAGGGGACAATGAAGAGGAAGATCACAAAGCTAATGGACGTTAATAAGAAAGAAGGAAGTACCTTGACCAACCGATGTTTGACTTCCAGGATAGTAAAAAGGTTAGGGGTCCCAATGATATCTTCCCATTAGTGATAATTGTCACAATCAATCAATTTGATATGTCCTGGATACTAATTGATGGTGGAAATTTTATGACATAACATACTCAGAGTTGTTCGAGAAGATAAGCCTAAAGAAAGAAAAGTTGTGGTCCTATAAGGGGTCTGGTTTGCAAGCATTCAACGACACAATGACCTGTCCTTAGGGGTATATTGAATTGATGATTATTACGGGGAAGGGGTAAATGTTAGGACCGTTGACTCGTAGTTCCTAGTTTTCTCCTACAAGAGCATCTATAATTACATCCATGACATGCCCTTTGTGGCAACCCTAGATGATGTAACATCTCTAATTCACCTCAAGCTGAAGTTCCTTAACCTTCAAGGTTAACTAGTCGTAATTAATGCTAACCTTGCTGGAGCCAAGAGAATCTACTAAAAAATGCAGCAACAGAAAAGTAATGAGAATACAAAGCTATGGATATCATTGTAGCCTCCTTCACCAGCCAATTAAGGGACATGAATATTCGTCCCCCATAGGTAAAACGGGTTATGCCATCTAGATAAGTAAGAGTGTCTGGTTCAGCAAACGACAAATGGAAGGGAGAATAAGTGGTGGCAAGCTCATCTGGTTATGTTAATGGTTTTATTATGTTAATGATTTTATGTAAATTTGACTCACATTACCACGATATATCATGATAGTTTCATCTAATGAAACAAGAATATTCTTCTAAAATATCTCTTTTGTTTGTGATTGTGAAAGGTAATGATGAGTCTGGGGTATGATCGAGAAGATTGAAGCTTCACCATAAAAACTCAAAGGTGGTATCATAAATTGCACAGTCGTACGACTAAAGCAATAAAAACTTCACAAAGCAAAGCACGTATAAAAAAAGGGGTAAAATCACTAAATCAACAAAAATTGATCTACACCCTCTTGGTAGCTAGCCACTCTAGAGGCCACGGTAGATCTACAACACATTAACCTCGAACCAGGATTACACTAGTGTGGGGGAAAGGGCATCGACCCTTGGCCTGGTACAACCGTAAAGACGTCCAATAAACTTCAAGCAAAATTCTTGTAAAGTTAAAGCAAAACTCAAAAAAACAAACTCGGGACCTCACACACACTTTAATAATATAACAACAATATCAAAATTTCAAATTAATATAATTACGTTCTCTATTATAGTGGGCTAAATTTACTTAAACGAACCAAGCAAGAATGTAAGAAAAATAAGGAAAGAAGGGCATGACTAATCTCTGAGCAAAACAATTTTCGTATGTTTAACTGTCTAATTTGATTGTACTTGCTCCCTCAAAATACAAAAAAGAGAGTAAAAAAGCTTCACTTGCAATAAAGCATTCTCAAAAGAGTCGGAGACATATGCAAGGAAGACATAATCCAATTCATCTATTTTTTAGCCAAAGAGACATTCTTAAGATGCAAATTCTCGAGATCCCCTTGAGCGATTGAAATATATGCCTTTGTAGAAGATAGGGAAGCCAAAGCTTTATCTTTATTTTCCACTTCTCTCGCTAGTAACTTTACATAGTCAACTAAAGATATAGGGAGACTAAAATCACATTAGGCGTTGTCTATTTTGGTAATAGAAACGAAAGCCTTATGTACTTTTTACAGGTATATATCACACTGAAGCGTCAAATTACGAACCCTTGCAACAATTGTCTCTCCTTACAATGCCGATCATCTAAAAGAATGTACATACGACCGTCTCCACCAATGGTTAGAACGGTAGAGGCTTGTAGGATGTAATATGCCAAGGTCGACAATTTATCCTCAAGATCTTCATTAGTTAGACGGGAAAGGTAAACGTAATCCTCTTTCGAAGTAGAAGTCTAGAGATCTTTTGGAGTATGAGTTCTCGGTCAAGATAATAAGGCAAGAGTCAAAATACCTATAGCCACCCCCTTCGTCTATCCCCAAGAAACTCAACATCAAAGATGGACACCAAGACAGTTCCTACTTGAGACCACGATAAGTTTGGTTAAAAAGACTGGGTAAAACACATTACTATTTCGATCGCAACAAGATCTTTGGCCAATGATTGATAATTCAAAGGGCCAACAATTTTTGTGAAAACTCGAGCTCCCATATTCATTTGGTTAGTTGCGATGCCAGAGAAATTGTAATTAATCGAGAAAATTTAAGCTTGGGGATAATTTCAAGAACTAATGATACAAATGTCATTAAAGTGGAATGGGTATATATAACAAAATTTAAACTCAACAACTTTATAGAAAACATAATGCAAATGCTTGTGGTTAATGATTATTCTCAAATATTTGGAAATGATTATTTCGATACACTAGAATTAGACTAGTGTTTTCCATTGACACACAAAAGGGGTGGCAAGTATTCCATATGGGCTTTAAGCTGACTTTCCTTAACAATTTCATGCAAGAGGAGATATATGTTGAGAAACTAGAAGCTTTTATGATAAATTGTCAAGAAGAAAAGTCTACTTGTTATAAAGGGACATGTCTAACTTAAAATCAAGTCCCAAGAGTGTGGTACAACAAAATCAAATTAATGATAATTTGTTGTAGTTGAACTTTAGAAAGAGCCATTATAAAGCCACATTATATGCCAAACATGTTGGTACTATCATTTTAATAATTTATTTGTATATTAATGATCTTTAAGTGACAAGAAGCAACCAAACACTAGTTGAAGAAGTCGAGCAAGAAATAAAATAGATTTTTTGAGATTACTGATCTTGGACTTATGACTTATTTTTTAGGCATGAAAATCACTCAGAAGAAGAATGAGTTTTTTTTTATTTTTCCGAATAAAATATGCAAAATATGTTTTTTTAAATCCATCTTGACAATTAAACACTTTCATGAATCAAAGTAAATTAAGGAGGATAAAGCTGATAAAGTTGATCAAACTTGTTTCAAAAGCTTGATTGGGTGTCTAATGCATCTTACGTCTACGATGCCCTCATCTTATTCTTTGTTAGATTGTTGACATTATTCATGATTTGTGCTAGTGAATTAGCATTGAAAGCAAAAACAAGAACTATTAGATACATCAAAACTGGTTGTTAGGGAGTTAAGTACAACAAGGTCAACGACTTCAAATTATTTAGTTATTATTATAATGTTTGGATAGGTAGCTTGGATGGTATGAAGATTACTTTAGGGTATTGTTTCAATATAGGTACACATTTTATAGTGTTCAGAGAAGGAAAAGGTTGTAGCTCAGTCAACAACAGAAGTTGAGTTCATAGATGCCACAACAACAACTATAAATCAAGCTATTTGGTTAAGGAATATCTTAGTAGATTTGAGCCTGAAAGAAAGGTTTTTATTGATAATCAAGAAGCTATTTCATTCTCATAAACACTTGTTGCCAAATTTTCTTCATATTTTCACATTCAAACATCAATTATTGTAATGTTTCTTAGGTTATTAGGCAGAGAGATACATTGCATCCAGTAGTTAGTGATAACAAAAATAACACTCTTTCTCAATTGAACTCTACCAACAAATGATAGCAATATACATATGATCTTTATCAAAGAATTCCTTGACATCATTAATTACATTAGTTTTGGTAAAACTCCAAGTGGCTTTGACGAATTTGGCTTCATATATATCGGTACCAGGAGTTGTTAGATTATTAATGCTTTTTAAATCTTGGGGTATTTCCTCCTCTTTCACTTGAGTAGTAATTTATTGTCTTTGTTCCATGGACTATTGGTTGCCCTATCTCATGTAACAATATTGATACTTTGCAGTCTAGTTACAATAGTAGCCAAAAAGCCCACCATAGAACTTAAGAACTTCTTCCTCTAATGCTACCATCACTTGCCTGGAGAGTGTACATTTGAGTTTGCTTGTTTTTAGGGGTGGAAATAGGCTGATCCAAGTTAGGCTTTGTCAAACCTCAGTCTGACTTACTAAAAAAACTGAAGCCTAAGTAGTCTGACATCTAGCATATCATAGGCTTATTTTTAGGCCTGAATCTGACCTTTTCGAATGTCTGGTTAACCTGTTAGCCTACATAAAAGTCTATTTATTTTAGACATATGTAAATAAACAATTCAAATAATGTTTAAATAGTCAAACAAACTAAAACATCTATGAGACTAAAAGTTTGTTTGCATTGACTTATTTTAACTTACCTATCAACACAAGTTTTGTGAGATTATTTGTTTAAGAGAATTTATAAAAACAACTTATGACATTGTTCATAAGGTGATTTCTTATTATTTTCATAAGTTCTCCAAGATAACCAAGTTTTATTTATTTATTTTAATTCAAAGTACAAAACATTACATAATGATAATAAAATATTATTCATATTTATTTAAATAATCCAACCTGATAGGCTTAAAAGGAGTTTTTATGGCATGAGGTCTATCCTTTTTAACTAAATAGGCTTATAAAAAAGTCTTGACCTTTTCTATTTAAAAAAAAATCTAGTTTGGATTGAGCCTATGTAGGCTAGGTCGTAGGCCCCTGTTAGTTGGCCTGACCTATTTCCACCCCTACTTGTGTTTGATTTTCAATGTGGCATGGAAATAAGGATTATTTATGTCCCCAAATTTTAGCCAATCAAGTTTGGTTCTTTTCCTAAGCGTTTGTTTCTCCATATTGTTCCACTTGAGAACTTCCTTTGTGCACATGTTTGCTTTCTCAATTTTATGATTTTTCATCATGTCGTGAGACAAGGTCTGTTGTGCTTTCTTCATTTCAGTTGTAGCCTTTTCAAGTTGGGAATGAGCCATGTTGATATGCCTGCTCAATCTCCTGAGAGTTGGTTGTAGCCTATGAAGTTTCTTCCAGATGACAGGCATATCATTACCATGAATAAGCCTATTCCAGTTAGGTTCCAATTCTTCCTGGAAACCTTACATAGTTATGATATTATTTAAGAACTTAAAATGTCTATTGGTGGGTGATCTTTTCTCATGGTTATTCAAGTAGAGCATGTCATGATCTGATACTCCATGTTCCATGATTTTCAAGGTTGTGTAAATATGTTGCGGATGCCAAACCACATTTCCAATAATGCTATCAATTTTGGAGTATTTATTTGCTTGTTAGACCAAGTATAACATTCCCTTATGGTGTCCTTTTCAAACAGACCAACTTTTTCCATCATATTAACCAGGTCACTGTATTCAGCTTCTTGAACTCCATTACCTCCAGTTCTACCTTGAGGCTTGAGGACATTATTAAAGTATCCCATTAAGAACCACACTCCTTGGATATTATGATGTAACCTCTCAATATCATTCCAGAGAATCTTCCTTTGATCTAAGTTATTGTGTGCATAGATTGCAGTGCACCAAGCAATCAAGTCACCGCTCAATGAGAAGATACCAAACTGAATCATTTGAGTTGTGCATGAGACTAAGGTGATCTTGATTTTAGATGGATATCATATGATCCATATTCTTCCACTATCATTTTTTGAGTAGTTGTCAAGGAAACACCATCTTTGTCCCACTTTTCTTCTTATTGCTTCAGCTTTTTGTTATTTAACTTTTATTTCTACTAGAATTGCCAAGCCATGTTTCATGTTGTTGATACATGAGCTTATATCTCTACATTTCCATGGTTTACTTATCCCCGTAACTTTCCATGAGAGTATCACACTCCTTTGACAATGGTCACTAAAGGATCATTCAAAATCCTTAGTGATTCAAATCCATTTTGACAAGGAATTACATCAGCCGAGGTTTCCTCATTTATCACACTCTTGCCATTTCATTTCTAGCTTGTCTTCACCACACTTCAGGAGGTGTCCTCTTGTACACTCATTAGTAAAAAGAAGGTTCCCAAAGTTCTTTCTATCTTACCCAAACACTTTGCACCCCTGAGAGAAAAAGGTAGTTATGATAGCTTAACCCATATAGGTAGTGCTCTCAACATATCTCTTTTGAAATTGAAGTCAGGAGTCAATTCTTTCAACACCATATGCAAGTTATGGATTGTATAAGGACCTCTCATGAGTATTGTGTCCATTTCTTTGAATGAGTGAGATCGCAACAAGAAATAACCCTCATCCTGGTAATACATTTCAGACAGTTTGATAAAATTCTAGAACTTAATCATATATTGCTTATCTGCGTTTATGCTTAAATATTTGCGTAACACATACATGATAAGGGAGGACTCCCTGGATTTTACCTCTGATTCAACATCTGATTCTTCAATTTCAACTTCAATCTCCCCCTCCCATATTTTTTGCACAACAAAATTGATAGCCATAACATTAACAGGGATCCAGTTACCGATGATAACATCAATCCAAAGCTTCTTCTCAGATTATTCAATGACAAATGCTTCATTCTACTTTTCATTTGAGGTATCTATGGTTTTGTTAATCATCACATCTTATTCATTGCATCCTTCAATGTATTCCTTATTCGTTTCCATTTTAGTTTCACTGTTGTTATTTTCTTATTCATCCCTTCAATTTGATTGATATAAAGGTAGAAAAAAATACCTTCTTCTTAGGTCGTTCTCTCTTACGAGCCATCTTCCTTTCTTATCATACAAATTTTGTTTATCACTTACTATTCATGTTTATCGAATCTTTTACACTAAACGAGTTCTTTTGTATGATCATTATATTTTTTCTTTCAACCTCACTCCATCATGATCATCATCATGCCGTCTCTTTCAAACATAGTCACGATGTCCAACTCAATATTGATTGTCGTTCAAGTCAATATTGTTTGTTGTTGTCAATTAACCTGTTTGTCGTAGTTCAACTCAAATTTGATTTTTTGTTGTTTAATAAAGTATATTGTATTATTTATATTTTGGTATTCTATCTTAATTAGTTTAGGTATTCTTAATTATTTAAACTTTATTTTAGTTATTATATTCAATTATTTTAATTTTGGTTTAAATTAGTTTAATTTATTTTATTGTAATTTTTTGATTTGGTCAAAATATTCCCAAATGATGGTTGAATTGAAGTGTAGAAATATGTTATGGTATGTATTATCGAGTTTGTAATGAATTTTTGAAATATTTATTCATTAAGTTATGAACGTATAAATATGTTTGATATATCTATGAAATTTAGTTTCATATTATTAATTTATTTAATAAACGATTCGATCGTTAATTTAACCGTTTTAATCAATTGAATCTTAAACCGTAAATTTCACCAGTTGGATCTGCAATCCACTTTTTAAAACATTGGTTCTATAAATCAACATACTCAACATTGTGTATTTGTCCTTGAAACTATCATTATAATAATTTGTTAAGGTTTATTAATTATATTATTAAATTTATTGATGGTGTTTAATTTGTTGTATAAGATTGTTTTTACCACAATTTTAGTTAGTGTCAATTTTTATATAGAAAAAAGCAAGTTGCCCATTTGTGTTTGGCTCCCCATTCTACTTTGTGGTGGATTTAAATGGAACAAGTTGTCATATTATAATCCATAATTCTGATGGCTAGACGAACCATAAGAGACTATAGTGACAACACTTAAAACGTTGAAGGGGCTAAATTAGTATTTCAACTTTTAGTGTGTGGCGCACTAATTAAATCAAATTGAAAGAGTGGAAATCACACACTGCCATAAAATTTACAAATATATCTTAGGTAACTTTTATGGTTATAGTGTAAAACAGAATATATTAAATAATCAAGATTTTACTGGTAAAATCTGAAAGGAAAAAAAAAAGTATTTTATTCATTCATTCATGCATTACTGGAGTCATAGTTGTCTGTCTTTTAAATCTAAAAAGAGTAAAAAGTTAGACTGACTTAAGAATTGTTAAGATAACCAAGTGTCTTTTGAAACTCACATTTCTATAATATTCCCATTTACATCAATACCACTCACCACAAATTCTCCAAAATACCCAACAAACCAATTTCCAACACCCAAATTAAAATCTATTGTGTTTGATGCTTTTGAGCCTTTAGAATGGTTATTTGAAAGAAAAACAATATTTTAATTTGTATTAACAGTCATATGAAAAACAAATTTTATTAATTGCATTTAATAAAAATTATGGAAAGCAATTTCAGACTTAGGTGTGGCCACAGGAGCGAAGAGGAACAGGATTTCACAGTTGATTAGTAAAGGTAATGTTGACATTTTTTTTTTACTTCAGGAGATGAATATTCAACCTATGTCGGAAGTATTTGTTAGAAGTTTTTGGAAGATAGAGAAGGTTGATTTCTCTTTTTCTGACTCGGTTGGTTTCTCTGGTAGCCTATTGATATTATGGAGGGTTGATATAGTGGAAGTCATTAATGGTTTCAGAGGTGCGGTGATATGGAATAATTTTATTTATTATATAGTTAATATTTATTCTTCTTTCTCTATTGTGTTGAAGAGATTGTTATGGAAATCAATTTCAGACTTAGGTGTGGCCACAGGAGCGAAGAGAAACAAGATTTCGCAGTTGATTAGTAAAGGTAATGCTGACATTTTTTTTACTTCAGGAGATGAATATTCAACCTATATCGGAAGTAATTGCTAGAAGTTTTTGGAAGATAGAGAAGGTTGATTTCTCTTTTTCTGACTCGATTGGTTTCTCTGGTAGCCTATTGATATTATGGAGGGTTGATATAGTGGAAGTCATTAGTGGTTTCAGAGGTGCGGTGATATGGAATAATTTTATTTATTATATAGTTAATATTTATTCTTCTTTCTCTATTGTGTTGAAGAGATTGTTATGGAAAGCAATTTCAGACTTAGGTGTGGCCACAGGAGCGAAGAGGAACAGGATTTCGCAGTTGATTAGTAAAGGTAATGCTGACATATTTTTTTACTTCAGGAGATGAATATTCAACCTATATCGGAAGTAATTGCTAGAAGATTTTGGAAGATAGAGAAGGTTGATTTCTCTTTTATTGATTCGATTGGTTTCTCTGGTAGCCTATTGATATTATGGAGGGTTGATATAGTGGAAGTCATTAGTGGTTTCAGAGGTGCGGTGATATGGAATAATTTTATTTATTATATAGTTAATATCTATTATTCTTTCTCTATTATGTTGAAGAGATTGTTGTGGGCGAAGTTTTTGGTTTTGAAGGAGGAGTTCAAGGATGGCGATTGAATTTTTGGAGAAGACTTCAACGCGGTTAAAAAAATTGATGAAAGGAGGGGTAGGTCTTATTTGAGCAGAAATTTGGAGTGTGATGAATTCGCAAATTTTATTGCTAAGAGTAATTTAGTGGAATTTCCTTGTAAAGGGAAGAAGATTAGTTGGTATGGGTGAGATGGAAAAGCGAAGAGTATGATTGATCATTTTCTTGTGGGTAATAGTGTTGTGGAGAAATGGGGGTGGTGTGTCAGTTAATTGGTTTGAGAGACATATCAGATCATTGTCCGATATGGCTTTTGGTGGATAAAGAATATTGGGGCCCGAAACCTTTTATAGTTAACAATGAATGGTTTTCTCATAAAGGTTTCATTTCTTTTGTTGAAAATGAGTGGAAAAAGTTGGTGGTTGAGGGTAGAGGAGATTATGTTTCGAAAGAGAAGTTATGCCTTCTTAAAGAGAGACTTAGGTGGTGGAACATTTTTGTGTTAGGTAAGATTGATTTGGAGATGGAGGAGGGAGTTAAGAATTTGAATGAAGGTGATGATTTGGAAGAGAATATTGATGAATGGGAGGAGAAAGCTATTTTGGAAAAAACTTCGAAAGCTAGTAAAAAGTTTTTGTTGAATCTTAAGATCAAGGAGAATATGCTTATTTAAAAATCGAGACTAAAATGGCTTAATGAGGGAGATTCTAATAGTAGATTCTTTTATTGCGTTATGAAGGAAAGAAGAAGGCGTAATTACGTTGGATCTTTAGTTTCGGATAGAGGAATGCTTACGTCGGTTAAGGATGTGAAAGATGAGGTTCGTAACAATTTTACTTCTAAGTTTAAGGAATCAGATTTCGATAAACTGGTTCTTGAAGGGCTCCAATTTAAGGCTCTTAATCTTGTGGATAGGTTCTTTCTTGAAGCTCCTTTTTCGGAGGATGAGATTAGGGAAGCTATTTGGTATTGTGAGGGATCGAAAAGCCCAGGTCCAGACGGCTACACCTTCGACTTTATTAAGAAGTGTTAAAGTTTTCTTAAAGAAGATTTCATTCGGTGTTTTATACACTTCCGTTTCGGGGATAAGTAATCTAAGGCTATTACCTCATCTTTTTTACGCTAGTTCCTAAATCTACTAATCCTTTAGGATTGGATGATTATAGGTCGATTTATCTTTTCGAGTCATATGTCGATCTTGGTAAATTGTAGTCCTACTAAGGATTTTGTGGTGGAAAGGGGATTGAGACAAGGTGATCCTCTATCCCCGTTTTCATTTGTTATCGTGGTGGAAGGCTTGAGAGGAATGGTGAGAATATCCGTGGAAATTGGTAATTTTGTGGGATTTAATTTTGGTGGTAATTGCTTTGTGGATATTCTCCAATTTGCGGATGACACTCTTTTAATTGGAGACGGGAGTTGGAAGCATTTATGGGCTATCAAGGCGGTGTTAAGAGGTTTCGAACTTGTTTCAGGTTTGGGAATTAATTTTTACAAGAGTAAAATTATTGGGGTTAATACTACCTCTACTTTTTTGGATGTTGCTTCTTGATTTCTTTCATGTCGTAAGGAAGAAAACTACTTCTCTTTTCTTGGGATTTCTATTGGGTATCTTAACAATATGTCTTCAATGTAGTCAGGATTGATTGTGAAATTGAAGAAGTGTTTATCAAGTTGGAAAAATCGGATGCTTAGTTTTGGGGGAAGGTTAACTCTTTTGAAGTAGGTGTTGTCTAATATTTTTATTTTCTCCTCTCTTTTTATAAAGCTCCGATGAAGATTATTAAAGAAATTACTTCAATCCAAAGTAATTTTCTTTGGGGTGGTTTGGAGGAAAAGAGGAAAATTCATTGGGTTGGTTGGAATGAAGTTTGTCTTCCGGTTGAGAAAGATGGGCTTGGGCTTAAGAGGATTGATGATTTTAATATGGGATAAATATACAAAACCCCCCTGTCATTAGGGCGTGATTTGGTTTTCCCCCCTTTAAGTTTTTTTTTAATAGAGACCCCCTCATAAAATCAAAAATCAGATTTTACCGCCCCCTGTTACCCTCAATGATGACTGGGTTGCTGACTGTACTTCATTGAGGGTAATAGGGGGCAGTAAAATCTGATTTTTAATTTTATGAGGGGGTTTTTATTAAAAAAAATTAAAGCTGATAAATTAACTTAAATATGTTTTTAGAATAATAAATACTATTTTCACATTTATTATAAAAATAATATTTTTTAATATATACTCTCTTTAGTCATTATTATAAATACAAAAATATTTGTAAATCCATTGAATAATTTATATATTTAATTTTTATATAAATTAGATATATTAATTGTAATAAATATTATAAGCTTTTTTTTAATAATTGTGACTGAGTGGAGTAAACATATTATTCTCTAAAAAAAATGAAATCCCAAGATTTAGTATTTCCATTTTTAATATCTTTTTCATTGAATTTTTAAACAAAAAATTTAAATTAAATCTTTTTATTTTAAGAAAGTCAAATCAAATATTTATAATACGTTTAATATATATATATATATATATATATATATATATATATATATATATATATATATATATATATATATATATATATATATATATATATATATATATATATATATATATATATATATATAATCAGGATAAAATGTATAGATTAAATTTAAAAATACGTTAAATACGCCAAAAATGCAAGTTTTTATTGTTTTTAAAAAATTAATATGTATTTGGAAATTTAATATCTTAATTACACTTGTTTTCAACCAAATCATGATATTTAATAAAAAGAATAGAACTAAAATAAAAATTAGAATTGTCATTATTTATAAATATATATTCTATCTAATCTCTATTATAAGAAAATCATGTTTTTAAATTAATTAAATATTTGATGTACCTAACTTTTAGATAAACAAAATAAATAAATTATTTAATAAGTTTTAGAAGAAAATATTTTCTAATAATAGTGTCAGGAGAGAGAGAGAGAGTAAAGAACAAGCAAGGGTTTTGAGGAGGTTTTAAGCCCATAGTAGAAAAAGAATCTCAGAAACGCAGCCACAGTACGCCGAACTCCAACCCAATGTCTCCGCCGCAGAAACAACCCTAAAACCACCAATCCGATGCCCAACCTTCAGATCCTTCTCTCAATCAACCACCTCCGGAGTCTCCTGAACCAGAACTCGCCGGAGGTGATGAAGAGCTGGAAGAAGGCGAGTGCGGATTCTGCCTATTCATGAAAGGAGGTGGTTGCAAAGACACCTTCGTCGATTGGGAGAATTGCGTGAAAGAAGCTGAAGACAAAAACGAAGACCTCGTTGAAAAGTGTTCTCAGGTAACCGCAAAGTTGAAGCAGTGCATGGATTCGCATTCCGATTACTATGAACCAATTCTTAGGGCTGAGAAGCACACGGAAGACCAAGTTGCTATTGAATTGGAGAAAGAAAAGCAGGATTCGGAAGCTAGTAATAATCAACAGGAAGCACCTTCTCAATCTAATCAAAAGTGATTATTTTCAATTTCAATTTCTCTTTTTTGTTTTAATTTATCAATTCATTGTTGTTATACTGCCTGTGTTATTACTGTTATCATCGAATTGGAGAAAAACTAGATTCGGCAACCAGGAACAATGAACAGGAAGCCCCCTCTCATTCTAACCAAAATTGATAATTAGTATCCATGCTTATTTTTTTTCTTAAAATAAAAAGATTTAATTTAAATTTTTTGTTTAAAAATTCAATGAAAAAGATATTAAAAATGGAAATACTAAATCTTGGGATTTCATTTTTTTTTAGAGAATAATATATTAAAAAATATTATTTTTATAATAAATGTGAAAATAGTATTTATTATTCTAAAAACATATTTTAATTTATCAGCTTTAATTTTTTTTAATAAAAACCCCCTCATAAAATCAAAAATCAGATTTTATTGCCCCCTATTACCCTCAATGAAGTACAGTCAGCAACCCAGTCAGCAACCCAGTCATCATTGAGGGTAACAGGGGGCGGTAAAATCTGATTTTTGATTTTATGAGGGGGTCTCTATTAAAAAAAAACTTAAAGGGGGGAAAACCAAATCATGCCCTAATGACAGGGGGGTTTTGTATATTTATCCCTTTTAATATTGCTCTTCATAATAAATGGAGGTGGAGAATTGTGGCGGATTCTAAAGGCCTTTGGAAAGAGGTGTTGAAGGCTCGGTATGAAGATATTAATTTGAAGGTGATTATTCCGGATTATTCCATTGAGAATGGCTCTAGCTATTCCTTGTGGTGGAGGGATATTATTTCATTGGGTAAACATATTTTAGAAGTTTTCTTTGTTTCTGATTGTATTTACTCGAATGGTTATGGATATACAACTCCTTTTTGGCATACTAAGTGGCTTGATGATTATTGTTTTAAGGATAAATTCTTTCATCTATATTCTCTCTCTCTCTCTCTCTCTCTCTCTCGGCTAAGAGAATTTTATGTGGCTTGCATGGGTCATTGGGTTGATGAATTATGGTTGTGGGGAGATTTCGGAATTGTCGGAACTCATTTTAAAGCTGCTGCCTTGGAGCTAGCAGCATTGCACTCTTTGTTGTGTTTTGTTCGGCCGATGTAGGTTTCTACGGATATTGTCCGGTGGAGGTTAGAGGCGGAAGAGATATTTTCAGTAAAAAGTTTATATTCCTTATTGTGTAAGTTTCTCTCTCTGTTAGGTCCTCATTATATTTTCGATGATGCTTTTGATGCAATTTTGAAGTTGGATATTCCTTTAAAAATCAAGTTTTTTGGTTGGAGGTGCTTTATAAATAAGATTCCAATAATGGATTCTCTCTATATTAGAGGACATGCTTTCGCGAATAATAATTTTGATTGTGTGTTCTGTCGTGATTCATTGGAACCAGTGGTTCATATTATTTTGAATTGTAATGTTTCCATGTTGGTTTGGAAGGAGATGGCGGAGTGGATCGGTTTTGTTGATTATGTTTCAAGTGATATTAAAGAGAGCTTTTTGCGGTGGAGTTTATTTTGCAAGCGAAAAGGTTTAAAAAGAAGCAAGGTTGGTAGTATTTGGTTGGAAACTTGTTGGTATCTTTGGTTATTGAAGAATGATATTATCTTTAGGGAGGCCACTTGGAATGTTTTCGACTTGGTATGGAATATCAAAGTTCTGGTTTGGAGATCGATGGTCTATCATCAGGAATATTACAAAGTCCAATTGTAACTTTTATAAATTTAAACAAGTTTCCTTTGTTTTATTTGGCTTAGGTTTCTAATTGGATTGTAATATTCTTTTTAGCATTTTGTTTTCGCTTCTTTTGTAAGCAGGCTTGAGAACCCTTAGTTCTCCTATCAATATATCTTGCTTATAAAAAATACACTAGTTTGAATGGATGTACATGTTGGAACATAAGGTTGAAGATGAAGAAATAGAGAGAGAGAGAGAGAGAGAGAGAGAGAGAGAGAGAGAGAGAGAGTGAGTGAGAGAGAGAGATAACTAACTTTCTAACAAAATTGAAAAATTGGTTATGAATCAGAATCTGTTACAACTGAAATATGGTTCAAAATTTATACTATCAAAACCACTCTAAGTGAAATGAAAATTAATAAAAAATGTCACTAATGTGAATTTGGATTACACTTTAACACCATCTTTTAATCCACATTCAAGACTAAAATAAACAACAAAAGTTTTATCCCTAAATTGGATAAAGTATTCAATCTTGATAGCTTTAGTAAGAAAACCTGCAAGTTGCTTGTAAGTGCTACATTAAACAAGCGCTCCATTCTGAACCTAATTGTGTAGAAAATAGAACTTTGTGTCAATGTGCTTCCTCCTTCCATGTAACATTGGATTTTTGGCAAGACTTATAATTGATTTTCTATCAATCATCAACTTCAGATACTTGCCCACCTTGATCTTCAAATTCTGCAACAAGTTCAGAATTCAAACAACTTGACATGTAGACAAAGCACATGCAATGTACTCAACTTCACAAGTTGACAATGCAATCATTGTTGCTTCTTGGAATACAAAGAAATGGGACATCCCAGATACTTGAAGAAATATCTAGAAGTATTTTTTCTGTCAATTCTGTATTCACACCAATCAGAGACTGAATAACATATCAACTCTGAATTAGATTCAAAGGGGAACAAAACTCCATACCTCAGATTCCCCTTAATATACCTCAGTATCCTGATAGCAGCTTGTTAATGTGATCACTTTGATTTATGCATAAACCTACCAACCATTTATTTAAAAGTTGTAGCATCTACATCATCACCCTCAACATCAAAATCTAACTTGTAAATTGTTTCAACAGGTGTGACTCCAGACTTGAAATTTATTAGCTCAAATCTCTCAAGAAGCTCAAGTTCATACTTCAGCTGATGTAAAGTTATACCCTTATCGTAGTACAAAATATCCATCCCTACAAAATATACAACTTCCTAGACCAGTCATCTCAAACTCATTCATCAACACATTCTTGACCTTGACTATCTCATCTAAACAACTCCATGTTAGCAATATGTCATCAACATAGAGACACACCATAATCATATTGCTATCAGATGTATGTTGAGCATAAACACTATACCCCATCTCATTTTTTTTTTAAATTCATGTAGCTTGAAAATTGAATCAATTTTTAGATTTCAAGCTCTAGGAGCTTGTTTTAGTCCATACAAGGGTTTATGTAACTTGTAAAGTATCCCTTCATGTTTTTTCCCACAAATCCAGGAGGTTATGACACATAAACTTCCTTTTGTAAAGGACCATTCCTAAATGAATATTTCACATATAAATGCATCAGAGGCCAATTTCTATTAGCAGCTATAGAAATCACCAATATTATTATTTCATGCCTAGTTACAGGTGAAAATACTTCAAAGTAATATAATATTTCTGTAAAAATACTCTAGCTACTAACATGGCTTTGTGTTTTCCAATTGATCAATTTGGCTTCAATTTCAACTTGTAAACCCATCTCATGCTGATGGCCTTCTTGTTCTTTGGAAGCTCTGTTAACTCACATGTCTTATTTCTTGCTATAGCCTTAAGTTCTTCTTTCCTGGCCTTCAACCATACTTTCTTCTTGAGAGCTTCTTCAGTACTAACTAGTTCAGAGTCTACCAATATGGCGCACTGAATAACTTCTCCTTCAGAGTCTATCTCAGTATCTGTAAACATGTCATACTTTGCAAATCTTCTTGGTATTTTGTTTGATTCTTTGTGGTCTCTGAACTTGTTCAGAATCTTCTTTTGATGCTGGAACAATATCAAATGATGGAATAACTTCAGAGGAATGATTACCACCATATTTTGGATCATCATCATAATCTGGATCTTAATCAGATTCACCTACAAAGTCAGACCCGTCTTTAGACTCAACTTCAGCATCAGAGTCACCTTTAGACTTTGAATTCTCTCTAGAGGAAGAATCTCCTTCAGAGAAAGAACATCCTTTAGAGTCAGACTCTCCCTTAGAGTTAGAAATATCTTTAGAAGTTAACTCAGGTGTTAACATTGCTCCAAATTTGGATTGAGACTTGTTTCAATTCCATGCTTTTGTTTCCTTCATAGTGACATCTCTGTTGAATTTCACCTTGTTAGTGACTAGACAATAAAACTTATAAGCACGTGTATTATGGTACCCAATTGTCATACCCTAATTTTTGACCCTAAGATTTTTCGCATCTCATATGCATCTTGCATACAAACAAGATCACGTACTGGTTCGTTTATTCTTTTTAGTTGCAGGTATATGCCTCACAGGGGATCACCATGCTTTTACTTGCTTGTATCTGTTTATATTTACTAACTTCTAACCAAAATACCAAAAATATGTAGCAGTTTGCTTCTTCTTCTTCTTCTTCTTCTCTGTGTTGCAGGATTTCAAAGACAAAGCAGTAATTTCAATTCAGGTGCGGTTGTTCAATTATGATTTCATTCAGATGGACGTTTGACCTAATCTCGGTCAAACTATCAAAAATTGTTTCGACTGCAAGTTGTGTGTGCCAGTGGTTTATTTCTCAGACAGTGCGTATTCAAAAAGTTCAAGTTGTCGTGCGTCAAGATTCATCAGTTTATCAGGAAGTGTTTCATGTAAAGTTTGGGTTGAATCTTCAGTTGCAAGTTATCCAGTTGGTTCAAGATTGGTTGTATCAGTGGCTTGTGAAAAAAAATCAGGAGTTGGTTGCGGGCTTAAAAATAAAATCACCGTTTCATATCCATTATCCATTTTTCGATCAAACCATTCTATTATCCATTATTATTCAATAACCATTTTTTTCTTCTTCCACTTTTTTTTCCGCGATTATCCAAATCATACACTTTTTTAGTTCAATTAGCCAAATTACCGTTTTTTTATCGATTTCTAATTCTCCATTTTTTTTAAATACCCAATTGTCAAATATTCTTCCCAAAATCATCTTTTTTTTTGTTACGTTTTTTTTATCATTTCCATTTTTTTAATCCATTTCCTTTTATTAAAAAAAAATACTACAAGCCCATAAATTTTTTTCAGAGCCCATTTACACTTTTATGACAATAAAATTGTAGAAAAAAGAATCATTTGACTAAAGCCCCATTTTATTTTTCGGCCCACTCTTTCCCAAACAAAATCAGCTAAACTCAGCACTAGCTGCATCACATATTTCAGTTAAGCCCACTTGACTTTTCCAAGTATTCATCAGCCAACACTTCCACAAGCTTCACACAACAAGCCGTGTCATACACCTCCTGCTAGCAACAAACTTTTTCCAACTTCACAACACGTTTTTTTTCCAGCTTTCATCATTCAGCTATCCTCACGCCGTAAACAACATCCACGTGCAAGACAGCTTCACGCGCATCACACCTGAAATAACTTCCAACATCACGCTGAAAACACAAGCAAAATTCACGAGTTTATCACATCAAAACGCAGCAAAAAATTTAATAAAACGCAAGAGAAATCGCTGCATCAAACGCACATCAACACGCGGATTCTGCATCTTTGGCACACACATGAAACGCAGTCGGATTTCACACGAAACGGCAAGCTTCACGCAGCAGCTTTCGCACATTATGCATCCCCAAAACGCAACTGAAAATATACAAAACGCAAGCCTGCACACGCGTTCTTCATGAACATCAAAACGCTAGTGTCAATGACTCCAAACGGCAATTCAAATCTCAATTCTTCCTCTATTTAAACAACACATCCTCTCTTTAATTCTCAAGCTTGAGAGCCCCTAGAAACCCTGCACAAATCATTTCAAGCTTCAAAATAATTCTTCACCGTCATCATTTCGTTCATCAATCTTCATCCATTTCATCACTGATTCAACCTTCAATTCGATTCAATCTCACAAATTCAGAACTCACCATAACCATACACGAACGGATTCTGGAAAGGCAAAGAAGAATTAGTCGTTTATGATTGAACTTTGAAGGTAGAAAATCGATTTTCCGCGAATGCAATTCATATCTTTGAGAAACTTACGTGTGAAATTGGAGGCATATTTGAGATCTACTTTTCGTTTCGATCACAACCGCGCAATGATTAAGCTCCATCGTTGCTCGGATGCGTTGAAGCTAGCTTGAACAGTGCACCGACGTTTTCCCCATTTCCGCGTGAAGAAGAAGAAGACGTTGATCTTCTTTGTTTTTGTTCCTTTTGTTTCTTTATTTTATTTTTTATTTTTTATTTATTGTTTAATAAAATCTGATAGGTGTTTGGGCCTTTGTGCCTTGGATTTCATTGAATCCTATTACCACCTCCTGTATTCAGCTCTAGATCCCTCGCCTCTATTTCTTTTTTTCGTTTTTCTTACAATTTTTTTTTAAAATTTTTCTAAGAGTTTGTGTGTTTGGGCCTAAGGTATTTGGATCTACATTTCTATTCTCACCACCAATCCTGCGTCTTCACACTCCCTTTGGTCTTCCTTTTTATATTCTTTTTTTTTATTCTTACTTGTTTTTTGTTTTAATTTTTAAAAGTTGTTTTTATATTTGAAAGGATATTTGAGAAAAAGGTTTTAGAAGGAATTTTAATTAATTTCTTTTTTTGGATTTTTGTTAGATCCATATTCCTTTATTTCATCCTTTATTTTTATTTTTGGTCGATGAGATCTTCGATTCGCGATTATTGGTTTTCGAAGATGTTTAATCTTCATTATTTCAAATCTATGGATGAATGATCATTTGGATCATTCTCCATACTTTGGGATCGTGATAGGTTGCATTTGAATAATCAATGTGAAATCTCGATTAAGATTAGACCGTTACCATTTCTTTTCGTGCGACATGTTTTCGGAGAGTGATCCATAATATCATTTCTCTAACATGTATTAGCACAAACATTTTCCACCTTAATCGGTGGTGGCCGGCCTCATTTGTAGGGTAATTACTTCGTAAATTACTCGGTGATTGCTTAACATAGACCTAAACTTGTCCCGAATTCGGAATAAGATTCAATTGGATCCGGTTACCTCTCGATTTTGGTTGTCTTTTTGTGGTTATGTTTGATTAAGTTCATCATACCATTTCTATGTAAATATTATGATACTATTAATATACTAACATTTTAATTCATTCTCGCACCTTATCCTCTTTATTTCAATCTCTCGCTCCTTATCTCTTTTATTATGCTTTTATTATACTATATCATTCATCATATTGTTTATGTTTATATTGTTATGCTTGTGATTTTTCTTTTGTCCATTTGGACACAAAAAAATTAATAAAGGATTAAACACCTAAAAAGACTTGTGACTTTTAATTTCAGACTATGGCCACTATCCTTAGCATTGGACTTGGAGTTGGACTTAGATTTTAGGATCTCTCCCTTTGCTCAAGTTATTATGGATTGAAGACCTTGGCCCCGATTGAGTTCACTTGTTTATGAAGATGGAAATCCTATTGTTCTCGAAGAATGTTCACCATACGGTTTGATCGTTCTTCCCTTAACTTTTACTTTCAAGTCTTAGGATAGTCCCTTCATCTCTTCCCACTTCTTAAATTTTCAAATCTTCTTCCTATTTTCAAAACCTTATTTGTTTTCAAACTTCAAACATTTTCACAATCAAACTTTGACTTAGGTCAAGCGATTTTACCTTTTCATTTCATTTATTAATAAATGCTAAATCACATAAGCATATCGAAATTTTTTTCTCAAAAACATTCAAAACTCATTCAATTGTTTTTGTGCCCTCGTGCACGTTTCCTTTTAATCATTTTCATGTTTAGATATGATTCATTCTTTCTAGCGGAATTATTCGCTAAAGAATGACGACTTATCTTTACACTCTAAAATCAATTCAACTCATTGTTTCTTTTCACATTTTGTACCACGAACTACGAGGTTTTGATCTCGCATTGCACTTTGTGGGTAC
This sequence comes from Lathyrus aphaca, assembly GCA_963966055.1. Lineage (NCBI taxonomy): Eukaryota > Viridiplantae > Streptophyta > Magnoliopsida > Fabales > Fabaceae > Lathyrus > Lathyrus aphaca. The sequence continues at coordinate 688,525,858 of OZ014519.1, read as the reverse complement.
GTAGGCATGAGACGATCGTCTCTTCAAACACAAAAATATTAAAAAACATTTCTCTTCTCATTTCTTCAATCTCTTTTAAACAAACTATTTTCAAACCAAAAAAAAAGCAATAAATATTTCAAAGGGCTCCCGTGGAGTACCACGGACATTTTGGGTGCGTAAAACCTTCCCAATTTGTAACCTATCCCCTTACCCGTTCTCTATTCGATCTTTTAGCTTTTGCTTTTAGATTCATTAGGTTTTATTCGCTCTTTTTCCCTTTTCCATTTGGAATAAAATAAAAGCGCGGTGGCGACTCTGTTTACCTTGAGTTAAGTTAATCAATAGCTTACACTCATGATTTTACCGCTACACCAATCAGTAACATCGCTTTGCTTCTATCATCCAATTTCTTTCTAGTGGCACCTGAGACATGTTTGTAAAAAAAAACCAAATACTCTAAAATGACACATAGTTTGCTTATCTCCAGTCCACTTCTCAAAAGGAACAATTACCTTCAACTTCTTGGTTGGACACCTATTAAGCTCATATGCTATAGTTTAAATAACTTCTCCCCACATGGTGTGAGAGAGCTTCTTCTCCTTCATCGCGCTCCTTGTCATATCAAGCAAAGTTATGTTTCTTTTTTATCAAGACCATTGTGTTGTGGAGTATATGGAATAATCACCTCATTTTCAACTCCATTCTCTTCACAGAACCTTCTGAACTTTGATGAGTTGTACTCACCTCCACCATCAGTTTTGTGAAATTTCAACTTCTGACCACTTTGTCTTTCATCCTTTATTTTGAACTTCTAAAACTCATAAAATACCTAATGCCTAAACTTGATGAGTTCTATCCATGTCATTCTTGTGAACTTATCCACAAATGACATAAAGTTTGTGTCCTCCAAGTGAAGAAACTTCAAATGGTCCACAAACATCAGAGTGCACTACTCCCAAAACATGTTTTGCTCTTAGAGCCACTTCTGATGCAAATGGAAATCCAGGTTGCTTTCCTTTCATTCATATCTCACATGACTTCTCAAGCTTCACAATCTTAGGAATGCCATGTACCATCTTCTTAGAAATGTCCTAAGCTTCTGAAGTCCAGATACCCCAATCTCTTGTACCATAACTCATCGTCACCTTCAACACCTTTTACACTAAGGCATTTTGTTTTTGTTGTTTCCATATTTACTTTGAATATTTTGTTACTTCCCTATTCAAATTGCATAATCAGCTTTTGATTATAATCATACAACTTCAAGAGATTCTCCTTCATTAGCTGACTTACACTAATCAGATTTCTTTTCATGCTAGGAACATACCAAACATCCTTGATCAAAACAATTTTTCCATTCTTCACTCTAACTTTGACATTTCCCATTCCTTCAACATTCAAATACTTATCATCAACACATCTGATATTTTTCCTCTTTCTAGAGTCAAAGTAAATAAACCATTGTTTGTTTCTAGTTAGGTGATTTATGCAGCCAGTGTCCATATACCACCAGTCCACCAAATATCTACCATCATATTCATAAGACATCAATAACACAGGTTCATCATCAGACTCTCATCTTGCTAAGTTTGCTTCTTCTGATTTCCTTTCATTATTTGACCAACAATCAGCATCAAAGTGACCAAACTTCTTACAATAGTAGCATTAAACCTTCTTATTGTCAAACCTCTCCTTTCCCTTCTAATCTTTCTTCTCATCAGAGTTAGAGGATTTTGACTTCTGATAACCACTAACATGTCTCTTCTTGGCCTATGACAAAGACTATTTATGATTCTTCTTACCAGAAGATGCTTTCAGATAATGCTTTACCTCTCTTTCAGAGTTTCTCTCAATCAGACGCAACTCTTGTGCCTCTAGACTACTCTACAACTCTTCAATTCTCATGGTGTTGAGGTTCTTAGAGTGTTCAATTGCTACAACAATGTAATCAAACAGAGGAGTAAGTGATCCTAGTACCTTTTCAATGATTACTTGTTCAAAGAGAGTTTCTGCACAAGATTTCATCTCATTTGTGATCATAATTACTCTAGATATGTAATCAGGTACCTTCTTATTGTTCTTTATGTTGAGATTCTCATACTTCTTACAGAGAGAGATTAAAGCTTCAACTTCTTCACTGATGTATCACTGTCGTAGCATCGTACTAGTGTGTCCCACGCTGCCTTCACCATCATTGAATCAATGATATTCTCAACCGCATTTGTATCCACACACTAATGGATATAGAACAACACCTTCTAATCCTTCTTTTGTGTTTCTATATGCACATTTCTCTGTGTTTCATTTGCATTTGTTATAACCGACATGTAACCATCATTGATGAGATCAAGAATATATTGAGCGCCAAACAATACACACATCTGAATCATCCATCTTTTCCATTTTTCCATCAAAGACGGGAAGCTTTGTGTTCAAGCTACCTTTTCTGCCGTTCATCTTCGCTCTTGTGCGAATTCACTAACACTTGTATTTTCTAATCCCTCAGAATCAAGAAAAGTGACTGTTTCAATTCAGAATGAGCATAATCAATCACACACGTCTCACGTACATTTGTGTTTCTCGTTCCTGGATCTAAACTGGAGCTCTAAACACCACTATGAACACGAGAGAACATTTTTACTTCAGAGGCCTTCCTTCTATGAATACCGCACCTTTGTGAGAGACACATCACATACTCACCCAAAACCTTAAGGTGTTAGGTGTGTGGGTTCTCCCACTTATAAATGCTCAAGTTTCCATATTTTTAACCAATGTGGGACTTCCTCACACTACTTACACTTGTAATTCTTTTTCAACACTCCATCTCAAATGTGAGTTTATCCACAATATTCCCTTTCAAGTGGAAACTCTTTTTTTCATTACACACACTTGTACCGCCATTGATACTCTTCATTGGAACACTCTTTTGTATGTTGTTGTAATCCAAAATGCCACTAATATAAATTTGGATTACACTTTAAGAGTACCAAAATCAATAACTTAAAGATATTTTTACTTCAAGAGCAAGTTTAAAGCATTACTCCAATTAAACTTTCTACTTTCATTTAATATAACGAACTTAATTGAAAATTTATATGGAAAAAATATTTAAAGAAATAATTAGATAGATTAAATAATCAATTAAGTCATTCTTAATACAAAGAATTATACTAGTATATTTTAATCTAACGGCTTGAATTGCACAGGAGAAACAACCGGAGAGAAAATCAGCAGGGGATCTATATCCATGCGCCGATGGAAACGTATATCTGCACACACAAGGTATGTCTTCTAGTTAAATTATTTTAGTCATTCCAAGTTTTGTTATGCGAATTTTATTTAAAAAATTAAAACTTATTAGAAATATTTAATCAAAGTCAAACTTCATAGTTCTTGAAAGTATTTAATATTCCCGCTAATGCATTTATAACTGATTTCTTGAACTTTGATGTGGAGTGTGTACTACTTTACTTAGAAAGTAGGTTGAACACAACTCAAAAAACAAATCATTATCACATAACTTAATAAGTACTTCTATTGACTTCTACCAAATGTAAAGCTTGGAAATTGGAATGACTATGCTTAACTACATTGAAACAAATTAATTAATACATAGATTTATTCTATCAATGCATATAAATCAATTCTTCATTTTTGCATTCTCTTATTGCAATTTCCATTACTTGACTAGAGTTAGACTGTAACACATCACAACACTGCCTTCTTAGACTCTGCACCTGCATACAAATGTATGATTTTATAAATTAGCAATATTAATTACCAAATTAAGAACATTAAGAATTAACATTCATCTAAAGCATAATACCTGTTTAGTGTCAAGGTCTAACTTATTTGCGACGATTTTAACCACCTCCAAATTCTTCAATGATATTGTATCATTGGAACAATTTCGAATAGATTTCGTATAATTGCTAATGATACCGTCTTTATCAGAAGATACATTGTTCAGATAGAAAACTGCAGGTCTTTCACAAGGATCCGGATGAAGTCTTGTTGTACTAAATGTATATACTCCAGCATAAGGCAAATTTTTCCTCCATGGTCTGAATGTTTCTCGAACTCTCAGAATATCCGGTAAAAGCTCATTGTTTTGGAATATTTGAACAGCATAGCCCCATGATACTGAAATCGTCCGCGAAGATTGTTTATCGTAACAAACTGTTTGTTGTAGGATTCTCAGTGAATCAACATTTGCAGCTTCAAATAAATGTTGCAGTGATTCTGAAGCTGTCATTTGCGGAAAGATCGGTTCAACGAGATCCGGATGATGTAAGGATAACACGAGACTTAATGGATGTGCAGCCAATAATCCAAAGATATTTCCGCTTAAATCAACCTATAATCCAATAATTTCATATAATCACATTAATTTAAGTGATTATTATTATTATAGGTATCACAAAACAAATATTCAACATATAAAGAAGTGATTATCAGTACCTGATGAAAACCAGGTTCATATGTTAGTCCTACACCAAGTTCTGCTATGCAAGAGAACACCCTAGCATCACTTCCATAAAGATGAGAGTATCTTTCAATACAAGAATCAAAAACTTTAGATAAAACTTTTGCTAAAGAAGCACTTATAGCAAAACCACCTCCACCAAAAGCCATTCCGAAACCAAAAACATAAGACCCTTCATAATTCTCCGAGTAAGCACCAACATAATACCAAAGCCTATGATCATATTTAGAAAGAGTCTTAGCAAGATTCTCGGGGAAGAAAATAGTGTCATCATCACCAAACACATACCACCTAACATCTGAATGATTATTCAATCCAACAATCTCTTTCACAACGCGTGCCACGCGAATAGCTGATCTTAAACCACGTTTATAAGTATAATGAAACTTTGAAGTGTCTTCGGAGACACAAAGAGGAGGAACAAAATCATCTCTGTCATTTTGTTCAGGTGGAAGATTATCCACAAAAACACAACCCTTAATGTTTTTGTTCCACCAAAGTTTGACATATTGTTTCCTTTTAAGCCATGAATTTCCGGTTGAAGCGATTCCAAATACAAGATGATTAACATTGGTTGGATCAGATTCGGCAGCTTGAGTTGAAGAACGACATATGTTTGGTATTACATTTTTTGATGTTGTAAAGAATAGTATGGAAATAAGCATAAAGAGACAAATTGCACAGAAAGAAGATGAGACTGTAATTAGTTTGGTGAAAGGTTTGGTTTTGAGTAATGATTTCATGATTAACAAGGGTGATGAATGAGAATGAAGTTTATGAAATGTTAGATATAATACAAGATTGAATTATAGAATTATGTGTAAAGTGTGATACCAAAAATTGCGGCTTAAGAAAGCTCAAATAGTGGCTTCTCATTGGCAACAAAGTCAACCATCTGCATTGGGATATGCTTGCATAGGCCTTTTTTAGTCTTGCTCTTGCTCATTGCTCTTCTATTCAAGGTTAATGAAAATTGAGTACTTTGTATTACAAGTTTCATGTAACTGAATTAGTTTATACTTTTATAATTGGTTTTAAGATGCTTAAATTTATGCATATGTGTCATTAAGTAGAATTCAGTTGATAACTAAAAGTGTTAATATGGGTTTGACTTCACAAACTTTGAACTTTGGTGACTTTGTAACTTATTTTTCATATTTTCTTTCTAAATGAATCAATCTCTTTTAACAAATAATTTATTTTAATTATTCTTTTATATCTTGTATTTGTAAAAAATATAGGAATGCGTGGTATCCCTACATAGTTAGGGATATTCAAAGTCATTATAATTAAGGGTGGTTAGCGCCTCTTCATGATGGTGAGAGATCCCATTTGATGATGTTTACGGTAGTAAGAGAGTGTCAGCTCACGTGAGGTGAGAGACTTTGTGTTTATGTGTTATATATTGGGTATACCAATCTATTTTTCTTCCATTAGGGAAGCCATATTTATAGAGGCCTTTGGACCTATGTTTCAAGAAACCCTAAGGGATGGTAACTGCACCCCCCAAGATAAGAAAAAACTATTGACTGCCTACTTTCTAGGGAGTCGTAGTGTGACTTTGTCCATAGGGTTAATTCCTAAATAACAATATTGTGCACGTCTTTCATGAGGGCAAGTCCCATATGATACACAATGGTGCTATTGTGGTGATGCTTCGTGGGGCGGAGACCCACAGGTCGCCCCTCACTACTATAGAAAACACTTATCGCAATGGTTGGAAAATGGATACAACCACGCTTGATCAACTTTTGTGAGGTAAAGTGTGATTGTATGTAGGATTTTTTCTACCACGGTTGTGTGAAGATTGGGATACTCAAAGAAACTACACATCAAGCTTCAAAAGTCGTGGATCTAACGCAAATGACTAACCACTTTGGGGTTACGCGACCAACACGAGGTCCGGTCCACGAAAGTGCAAGTATCCAATTAGATTTTTATTCCGAATTAGGGACACATTTAGGTCTATGTTAAGCAATCAACGAGAAATTTGCGGAGTAATTACCCTACAAATGAGGTCGACCAAAACCAATTAAGGTTAACGCTATTAGTGTTAATACATGCGAGATAAACGATATGTAAATCGCCATCCAAATGTAATGCCAATGAACATTAACTCCTCTAATCTACACCCAAAGTCCATTGAATTTAAAGAGAAATTCGTCCCAAAAATGTCTCCCAAGGTAAAAATAAAAAAGAAGGGAGAAGAAGAAGTAAAAGGAACCAAAAACAAGTAAAAAACAAGCCAAAAACTGCCCTTAGAGCAGTGTTAATTGATTAACACATTGGTAACCAGTTAACACAACCAAATTTTCAAATCCTAAACAAAATATACTGGTTAACCAATTAACCAGTTTGTACTGCGAATGGTTAATCAATTAACACTACACCAGAAGCAGAAAATTGACCAAAATTCAGCATGATCTTCTTTTAAAACAATTTTCAAACACCTTATGATCATTAACTGAATTGGCACGAATTTTAAAGTGTAAAAACAATGAGATCCCTGCAATCAAACAATAATTTATGATCCAAAGGATCAACAACCAATAGCACCAAAGGTCTACATCTTAAATGATGGTGATAAAGGTGTAACAATGGAGGAATATGAATTATCAAGAACAAACTTCAAATTACTCCACTAGCAAGTTTGATCTACTGAAATTAATGAAAAAATGAAAAGGGTGAAGGATTAGCTCAAAGTTATTCAAGAATTCAATGCAAATTCTTGATAACTTTCAAAAGAAGAAAATGAGCTTTAGGTGATTTTTATGGTTTGAGGATGTATTTTGCAAGGGATTTTTTGGCTATCAAAAGCTTGAGAAATGAATGAAATGATGGTACTATTTAAAGACTTTAGGTATGAGAATTTGGTAGGATGGAGTTTGCTTTGGAAAATCAAAATTAGGCTTGGAATTCAAATTTGGAGGGAAATTAATAAAAAAGTGGTGATTGGTGAGGGTTTATGGTGGGAAATGATCAAAGTGATGTAGAGAATTAAGAGGGAAATGGATCTAGAATATTCCAAGTAAGATCAAGGGCTAGGATGTTCTGAATTTAAACAAATTATTCAAATTTTGCACTGGTTAATCGATTAACACATATTTGTTAACCGATTAACCAAGTCAAAATTTGAATATTTTGTTCTCTTTCGATTGCTTTGTTGTTTCGGCTCGATTCTTTTGCTTGTCGAAAAAGGCATGGAAATAAACACGTGAACCTTGGAATTCCTTGAATAAATCAAATCCTTTATCGGACAAATTCGAATTTTTTGCAGATCAACTTCGACTTTTATCTGTGAAATTCATTCGAGCTGCGAGATTGCTATTTTTGACATGTTCTTTCCCTGAAAATGTTAATAAAAAAACAAAATATTTTTGAATTTTAATTAATGGTTAGTAAACATAAAAAAAATAAAAACACATAAAAGCAAAGGTGATTGTAGCGGTAAAATCATGAGTGTAAACTATTTGCTAACTTAACTCAAAGTAAACTCAGTCGCCACCGCGCATTTATTTTATTCCAAGAGGAAAAGGAAAAAAGAGAGAATAAATAATAATGAATCTAAAAACAAAAAGAACTAAAAGAAACAAACAGAGACCCGGGTAAGGGGATAGGTTACAAAATGGGAAGGTTTTACGCACCCAAAATGTCTGTGGTACTCCACGGGAGCCCTTTGAAAAATTTATTGCTTTTGGTTTGAAAATGTTTGTAAAAGAGAGTGGAGAGATGAGAAAATAATTAATTTTTAATGTTTTTGTGTTTGTAGAGGTTTACCACCTCATGCATATGTACCCACAAAATGCAATGCGAGATCAAAACCTCGTAGTTCGTGGTACAAATAGTGAAAATGGTTGGTTATAATTAATTTTATTAAATGAAGAGAATTTGTCATCTTCAAGTGGATAGCCAAACAAATCTACCATGAGAATGAAGGCATGGACTCATACATCATTATGGAGAGGACACCAACTCGAATAAAATCAACGAGTATGCTACTAAACCCCTACGAATGACAAGAGACTCAATTATATCAAACTACAACCATGAAGATTGAGAGACTTGCACCCGACTAAAGAATAATGACTCATAATCGACACTTTTTAAAGAAAACAAACAAAAATGCACAAAGGCACAAAACAACTTGAATGAGTTTGGTTCTTTTTATTTTTTTGAATTAAAGTCAAGATGATTAGATTTATTGATTTTTAAAAGAAAAGAAAATGGTAAAATCCACTTGACAAAAGTCAATGTTTTATTTATTAAAGAATTGGTGATTTGAAGAAGAAAAAAAAAAGAATCCTTTGAAAAAAGGGGGAAGATTTTGAAAATTAAAGAAGGGGAAGAGATGAAGAGACTATCCTAAAAAAGAAAATAAAGAGATAAAGGAAGAAAAATCTAACCAAACTTGATGATACTTCCAATTATGAGCATACGAGTTCCATCCTTATAAGCTAGCAAATGGCCAAATAAAGGCAAGTGCCAACTTCATGAAGATCAAAGAAGAAGGAGATATGTCCTAAAATCTAAGTCCAAAACTCCATTCCAAAGCCAAGGATAGTAACCAATAGTCCAAAGATTAAGATCACATGTTTTTAGAGGTTTAATCCTTTATTAATATTTTTGTGTCCAAATAGACAAAAGAAAAATCAACATAACAAAAATAAGAGCAAGAAATATAAACATAATAATGGATAAATAAAATATAAAGCATAATGAAATAAAAGCAATAAAGGTGCAAGAAATTAAAAGTTAATAGCAAAGCAATTAAAATGCAAGAATCTAAAATATTAATAGTAGTAATAGTATAATAATATTTACATAAAAGTGGTATGGTGAACTTAATCAATCACAACCAAAAGAGTAACCAAAATAGAAAGGCAACTGGATCCGCTTAGCATCTTACATTATAGCGATTAATCAAGGAAAACCGAATCAAATTCAATGAAATTCGAAAGGAGGCCAGCCACCGCCAATTAAGGTGAAGAATGTTAGTCCTAATGCATGCGATTTAAACGATATGTAAATCGCCATCCGAACACAATACTGCACAAAACTAAAGATGAATACAAAATTGAGCCACAATTATGGTATTCTTCCATCCTTAAGTTCAATCACTCTTCTTTATGGATTCAAGCATGAAAATGTATCACTAATGCAAAGTACCTTAAATGAATTAAATAATTCACTTAAAGGTAGTTTTGAATTAATGAACATTAACTACTCTAATCTACACCCAAAGTTCATTGAAATTAAAGAGAAATCACTCCCAAAAGTGCTTCCCAAGGTAAAAATAAAAAGGAGGAGGAAGAAGAAGAAAGAGGAACCAAAAGGGAGCTTAAAAATAAGCCAAAAACAGCCTCTGACTTGTTTTAACAGTTAACCAAAATGCACTGGAAATGGTTAACCGGTTAACGCAACCAGTTTTCAAAACCTGCGCATTTTAACACTGGCTAACCGGTTAACCAAATTACACTGAAAATGGTTAACCGGTTAACAATGAACCAGTAGCAGAAAAAATGCTGAAATTCAGCATGATCCATTTTCAAAACCTTTTTCAAACATTTGATGATCATGATCTGAATTTGCACGAATTTTAAAACCAAAATACAGTGAAATCCCTGCAATCAAACAACAAATTAAGATCCAAAGGATCTAGAATCAAAGGCACCGAAGATCTACATCTTGAATGTTGATGGTGATTATGGGTTTATGGAAGGAGTGAATTACCAAAAACACTTCTTCAAATTGGACCAAATCAAGCTAGATCTATTGCAATAGATGAACAAGAAAGGAATAGGATGAAAGTTTAACTCAAGTTAATCAAGAATTCAATGTGAATTCTTGATAACTTCAAAAAGAGGAAAAAAACTTTTGTGAGATTTTTGGTTTTGGAGGGTATTTTGCAAGAGATTTGTTGGCTCTCCAAAGCTTGTTGAATTAATGAAATTAGAGTGCTATTTAAAGGCCTTAGGTATGAGATTTTGGTGGAATGGAGCTTGCTTTGGTAATTAAAATTAGGTTTGGTAATTGGAAATTTGGTGGGAAATGGAAATGAGTGGTGATTAGTGAGGGTTTATGGTAGGAAATGATCAAAGTGATGTAGAGAAATTAGAGGGCAATGAATCCAGAAAATTCCAAATGATAATGATCTAAGGGTGCTGAATTTGAATGAAAAATTCAAATTTCGCACTGGTTAATCAGTTAACCAAAATACAATGGAAATGGTTAACCGGTTAACCAAGCATAAATTTGAATTTTTTATTCAAACATGATTGCTTGGTGGTTGTGGCCCGATTCTTTTGTACGTCGAAGAAGGCATGGAAATAAACACATGAACCTTGGAATTCCTTGAATGAATCAATTAACTTGGGAAATCCTTGATTAGATAAATTTGAATTACTCGCGGATCAACTTCGACTTTTGTTTGTAAAATTTTATTCGAGCTGTAGGACTGCTATTTTTGTCATTTTCAATTGTTCCTCTTCCTGAAAATGTTAGTGAAAGGAAACAAAATATTTTTGGATTTTAATTAATGGTTAGTAAATATAAACAAATAAAGCAATTAAAGGCAACAGTGATCCCTTGTGAGACATAAACCTACACCCCGAGAAAAACTGAGCAACCAGTGCGATCTTGTTTGTATTCAAGATGTAGATGAAATGCGAAGAAATCTTAGGGAAAAAATTAGGGTGCTACAGTGTCGTACCTCGAAAAATACGATCCTAAAACAAACAACAGAGTCGCTACCTAATTCTATTTATTCTAACTAAAGAAAGGGGAGATATAGACACAGCCTAAATTGGATAAGAAATGGTCAACGAAACCACTAATCTAAGTTCGGGAGTCAGTTACGCAAGAGGAAGGTATTAAGCACCTCTCACGTCCGTTGTACTCAACGAGAACCTCTTATTCTAGTTTGCGCTTAAATGTTAACTTATTTTGTTGTCTTCTTTTTGTTAAGATTGCTTATTAAAGGGAAAAGGAAATTATTATTTATTATGGGGAAAGGTTAAAATTTTTTATTATTGTGCTCGCGAAGGATTAAAATCCCCGTGCCTACGTATTCCCTTGTGCAATGGAAAAGTCAGAGCTTCGTAGTTCGTGCAACTACGATTGGTGTTTTTTAACTGAACGATTGTTTGAAATGCTTTCTACTGCTAAGCGTTGGCTTATCTGCTCGCGATGGGAGGCTGAAGCGCTAGCTTGTTCGCGAGATAGAAGGATTTAAACAATGTTCGTTTTTGAAAAATATGTTTGATCTTTATTAAAGTGTTTTAAACGAGAGGGCGAATGAACCACAACGCGTGGGGCTAGCCTAGGAGTGATTGCATTCAAGAACATGCAGAGTGCTAGACTCCGGAGTTCAGTTACTCGCTGATTAATTATGGAAAATAGCTTGTGTTGGTTGGAAAGTTTTAAATTGTATTTGAAAAGAAAGAGACAAGTCGTCATCTTTAATGGGAGGTATCCCGCTTAATCCACCACAAACATTTGGGGAAGAGAAAATCGAAAGAAGCTTTAAACTTGGATACGAGGATCGACAAGCAATGCCATGTTCTTCCTTTGAGAATAAATAAAATCGGAAGAAGCTTTAAACTTGGATATGAGTATCGACAAGCAATGCCACATTCTTCCTTTTGAGAATAGATAAAAATCGGAAGAAGCTTTAAACTTGGATATGAGTATCGACAAGCAATGCCACATTCTTCCTTTTGAGAATAGATAAAAATTGGAAGAAGCTTTAAACTTGGATATGAGTATCGACAAGCAATGCCACGTTCTTCCTTTGAGAAAAATTGTTTGTAAGATTTGATTTGTGTTTGTGGTTGATAGGAGGAATATCTTCCTATGGAGATGAATCATGCCTAATCATTTAAGGTTGTTGAATTGTTTTGAATACGAAAGAGTGAATGAGTCACGTCGCGTGGGGCTAGCCCAGGAGCGATTCATTCTAGAACGTGCGGAATGCTAGACTCCGGAGCTCAATTCTTTTGTATTTAAACTTGAGTGATTAAGATATTTTGATATACAAGAAGGTGAATGAATCACGTCGCGTGGGGCTAGCCCAGGAGCGATTCATTCTAGAACGTGCGGAATGCTAGACTCCGAAGCTCAGTTCCTTGTTAATTAATATGTGAATTAAGTATTTGCGTTTGTTAAAGAGATTTTTATCGGTTTAAATACCTAATTGGACTCGAAAGCAATTGAAATTGAAGGTGTCAAATTTAACTCTTTAACTATCTTAAAATGGACTCATGTGCGAGTCACCTTATAAGAAGTCGAGAAAATTTATGCATCCATACGGTTCTCAAAAGCACAATCAATTTATGCTACGAAATCGCAATGCAAGGAATTAAGCCAAGGGATCAAGAAATCTGAGAATTAAATTAATCACTCAAATAATAAAAATTGATTAATCAAAAATCTAAATCTATTTAAAAGTAAGGATAATGTTTATATAAAATAAGAAATTAACGTAAAAAATATATAAACAAAATTAAAAAAGTATACTTATTAAACCTAAGACAAGTGTATATGTATAATGTATATTCATGTAAAATGAAATAGCTGTACCATATCGAAAGAGCTAAACTTGGATAAAAGTTGGATGTACAGTAAAAAAGTGGAACAAATTTTTTTACACTGACTAAATGAAATAATGAAATAAATTGATTAAAAAGGTATATAGTGTGAAACTTATAAAGTTTAGAAACAAGATCTAAATGAAACCAAATGTATGTTTAAAAAACTCCAAAAAGAATCAAAGGTTTTTTTAGACACACCCATGCTAATATAAATACAAATTAAATAATATTTCAGCCAAGAAATGTGTTCCACCATTTTTATTCCCAACATGTGACTTTTCTATTCAAACTAAATGGTATATCGTCTTATGACATGTAGCTAAAAAATTAATAACAATAAAAAAATGCATACCCACAACGTCTAGCAACATACATGATATTTTGGTTTAAAAAAATGTTATAGTAACATAATTCAAATAAGAACTTGAACAATTAGTAACAGGTAAAATGAATAAAGAAAAATCAGAATAGAAAGTAAGAAAAATGTGTAAACAATGAGAATATATTGTATCAACTCAGAATACATAGCACTTGCAACTAAACATGAGCAGCAACTTGCAGCAAAATGAAGAACACACAATATTCATATAAAACAAAAAAAATCCTAACAACATGAAGTAACAATATACTTGAATAGAAAACATTTGTAATGAAATAAACAACTCCATACTACATAAACAATAAACGAGTTCAAGTTATTACCGACGGCGACTGCTAAATTTTCTGCTTATTATTGTTCCCTGAAAATTTGTCTTGCCTTAAAACCGAAACTGAAGTTCTTGTTGTTATTGCTTGGAGCTTTTGCAAGGAGGTAGCTATGGTGGTGTTAATGAGATGGTTTATAGTGGTTTACATGATGGCAAAGAGGTATATAAGATAATGGAAGATTCTTATGAGAGAAATAAGTGTTGCTGAGAGAGGAGGAAAAATAGTTTTTGAGGGTGGTCCCAATTTGTGAGAGTGTTTGTTCTTGGTTTTTTGCAGAATGTTTTTTTCTTTTTGGAATCTCTGTTTGTGTGTTTTCCCCAATGTCTTGTTGTTGAGGTCTCCTCTCCCTTTTCTTTACTGTTTCGTTAAGCCCCCCATTATATTTCCCCCCAATCTCTTAATTTTTTTGGTCATGGTTGTGTCCTGTTGTGTTTGTTGTCTTGTGTATCAGATTGTAGCAGGGTATCAGTTTGTAGCAGGGTCAAAGTTGTTTTGTTGTGGGATGTGCACACTGGTGCAGAGTTTTTTTTTTTTTTTTTTTATTTTGCAAAATTTGAGTAATGCTTTCTTTTTATGTACAGTTTTTGTAATGGTTATATTTTGATGAAAGTGTTTGTAAGTAGTATTTGGCTTGGAGTGTTTAGGATGTAGCAGTAGTATTGTTGGTTTGACATATAAAATAAAGGTTTAAATTCAATAAAAGGAATATATGAAAAAAATTAGAAAGTCAAAATTAAAATAAGTTAAAATTAATCTACTTAAATCTAAACTAACTAAACAAATAAATTAATAAAACGAAATAAATAAAAGATAAAAAAAATGAACTAAATCAAGATATTAACTAAACAAAAATAAAAACTAAAAATTAAGCTAACTAGATAGTTAACTAAATCTCAACTAAATTAAACTTAAATTAATTACATTTTTAAAATATTAAACTAAAAACTATTAAACCAAATAAAAGAAAAACTTAATAATAGTCATAATAACAAACTAATTTAAAATTAATCTAAAATAATTATTTAACTAAAAATTAAAATTTAAACAAAATAAATTGAAAAATGAGACAACATTCTAAACAAATTCTAAAATCGAAATAATTAATTCTAAAAACAAGAATAACAAATATGACATTAAAACGGTAAGATTGAATAGTAAAAAAAATGCATGATTAATGATTAATGAGATGTTAAACTTAATAAAATGCAAAAAAGAACGATTATCGGTATATCGGCAAAAATGCGTCAAATGAACAAAAAATTGAAATTTTATGGTCAAAATTTAGGGTATGACATACAGCTGCCCCTATTTAAGTTTCTTCAATCTGAAGATATGAAGATTGGCATCTTCGTCTCTGTAAGATGGGAGATACTTAAATACAGAAAACCCATTTTTTGTCCTAAGAGAACATGATATGAATATGATATGCAAACCCAAGATCTTTGTGGGGAGAAAACAACCACCAGAGGAAATAAAAAGCTCGGGAACACAGAAGACAACAAACGCCAGAAGAGTTACCAGGAAAATAAATCACTGGATAACTGACTCAACTTGGGGAAAATATGATATAATCAAGGTAACAAGTTCAACAAGGAAGAGTAAAAGCTCTTGACATGGGATATCAACCAAACAAAGTATTTGAGTCCAAAAATGGAGGAATAATAAGCTGGAAATAAATCATCAACTACCGGTTTACTTGGTAGGAAATTTGAAAACGAAGGACTTAACTATCGATTTACCGGATAGGAGCAAAACAGAGAGGGATAACCTCCACTACCTGTTTACTAGGCAGAAAAATCTGTAGATGTTAAAAGAATTTTCAACTACCAGATTTACTGGGTAGGAGCAAAACAAAGAGAAATAACCTCTACTTCCTTTTTACTAGGTAGAAAAATCTGTAGAGGTTAAAAGGATTCTCAACTACCGGATTTACTGGGTAGGAGCACAAGCAAAAAAGCTTGATTAACTTGGCAATATTACCCACTATCGAATAATTGATAGCTTAATTTCAAAGCAACATACTCAAGCTGGGGAAAATATTGCCCACTATCAAACAATGACAGCTTAATTCCAAAGCAATATAACTCACAAGAGGGACCAATCCACAAAACAATCTTCAAAACAATCTTCAAGAATTCGTAAAAGGATAACATAAGAAATTCTACTATGAGAGGATAACATGTCGGAGAAACATCAACAACACAAAATTTTCTACTCTTTGGGGAAAAGAGGGAAATATCCTTGTTAAACTTCGATGGGGACAAATTATCTTCATAACTTCGTTTGGGGAGACGAAGTAAAGATCTACCAGTGATGCAAATAAAACATAGCCTACTGGATCATTAAACATCAAACATTAACTCTGCATAGGGACACCACCTGCTGAGGAAAGGTAATAATCTACTGGGGATGGGAAAATCTTCCACAATCCTTGATAGGGACAAGAGAATTCTTGTTAAAAATCAAATTCCGCAAGGAATAACCGTCATACCACTCCTGATTCGCTTGGGGAAAGGGTGCAAGCTTGCTAAGGGTCATATAGAAACCTGCTGAAAACCATCACACGCAGACCTACTGGGGATCTGTGGGAGAGATCTATAGAGATCATTCATCACTGATTTTTTTGGAAATGCTGACCCATATGGGAATACCAGAAGTTAACATCATAGCCAAAACACAGTTACGATGGATTTTAAATCAATACCCACCATCAGGTGAAAGAAAACCTCTAAATTGAATGTTATATTAATACTTCTACTAGGGGATGCAACCAACTCGAGTTGAGGAACAAAAACTCGGCTGAGGATTCCCAACGCTTCTTAAGTCAAAGATAAACTGCTGAGGAAGAGATCAAAGCTCAGGTGGGGATTCTTAAGGACATCCCTTCCAATAGTTCCTCTGGGGAAGACATTGGAACTCAAACTAAGAACATTTATACAATCCCCGTTCACTCCTGCCGCTTGGGGAGCAAAATATCAACATGTCAGGACTATTCAAGAATTCCATAACAACACAATCAGATCAAACCCTGCTTTGGGAGAGACAAGTTACATACATCTGGACTTTACCATCCCTGGAATCACTATTGATATCCTTTCTTTGTTCACTTATCAAAAGAAAAATATTTTTATAATCTTCAAAGATTAAATTTATTAAATTTGTTTCAAAAATCATCATCAACAATAAATTGAAATTTTGTAAACAGAAACAATATAAAGCGTTGCAAACAATTGGATAAAAGCTCAAATTCATTGATAGAATTCTAGTCAACAAATGGCATGACTCCATGGATCTCTACAAGTTTGAAAAATGGTAAATACATGGAAAATGACTACATTGAAATACAATGATCACTATTCTCCCTATCAACTTTGAACTCCACTGTGTCCGAAACTTTAGTCAAGGATGAGCGAATAAGAATCTTTGATGGGCAATTATTCTGAAGGATAGAATCTGAAATGCTCGGTTATTCAAGTGATCCAGTCTGTCGATGCAGTTACTTGCCATGATCCCTAACTTTTGCCTAGATTTCCCTTTTGGGTTTTTAATCTAGCAGAATAATTATTTCTGTTTATGTCTCTAATTTTTGTCTGGACCGCCCTTTCGGGTTTTCAATCCACCGAGACGCTCATTTTTGCCTAAGCCGCCCTTTCAGGTTTTTGACTTAGCAAGTTGTTCTTTTATTTTTTTAGGTGAAGTATTTCTTGACTGCATCCGCATTCATAGGACGAGTAATCTCCTCACCATCCATAGTTGCAAGAATTAATGAACCTCCAAAGAAGGCTTTCTTAATAACATATGGACTATCATAGTTCGGAGTCCACTTGCCCCGAGAATTTGTAATGAAAGATTGGATCTTTTTGAGCACGAGGTCGCCTTCTATGAATATACGAGGTTTGACCTTCTTGTCAAAAGCTTTCTTCATTCTTTGCTGGTACAACCGACCATGACACAAAGCTGTTATTCTCTTTTCATCTCAAATTCAATTGATCAAATCTACTCTGACACCATTCAACCTCAGTCAACTTGGCTCCATCAGAACTCTCATTGACAGGATCTCAACCTTGACGGGGAGTACTGCTTCTGTACCATAAACAAGTGAGAAAGGGGTTGCCCATGTTGAAGTGCGTACAAATGTACGATACCAGTGTAAAGCAAAAGGGATCATCTTATGCCAGTCCTTATATGTCACAACCATCTTCTGAATGATCTTCTTAATGTTCTTATTTGCAACTTCAACAGCCCCATTCATCTTCGGTCTATAAGGAGAAGAATTATGGTGTTGAATTTTAAATTCTTCACAAAGCTCTTTCATCATCTTATTATTCAAGTTCGAACCATTATCAGTAATGATTCTATTAGGAACACCATATCTGCAGATAATGTTATTCTTGATAAACCGAACCACAACTTGCTTGGTCACATTAGCATATGATGCTGCTTCCACCCACTTGGTGAAGTAGTCAATTTCCACAAGAATAAAACAATGTCCATTCGAAGCCTTGGGTTCAATCATACAAATCATATCAATTCCCTACATAGAGAAAGGCTACAGGGAAGAAATTACATTGAGATAAGTTGGCGGCACATAAATCTTATCAGCATACACTTGGCACTTATGACATTTTTTCACATACTTGCAACAATCTGATTTCATTGTCAGCCAATAGTAACATGCTCTTAACATCTTTTTAGCCATTGCATGCCCATTTACATGAGTACCAAAAGACCCTTCATGAATTTCTTTCATTAACATGTCTGCTTCGTGTCTATCCACGCATCTGAGCAAGACCATGTCAAAATTCCTCTTATAAAACACATTTCCATTCAGGAAGAAATTTCCTGAGAATCTCCTCAAAGTCCTCTTATCCTTATCGGATGCCCCAAGTAGGTATTCCTGACTCTGGAGAAAACATTTAATATCATGATACCAAGGCTTGTCATCATGGACCTTTTCAACTGCAAACACATGAGCTGGTCTTTCAAGCCTCATCACTCTGATCATGGGAACATCATTCCACCGGTGCACCTTTATCATAGAAGCTATGGTTGCCAAAGCATCTGCCATCTGATTTTCATCGTGGGGTACGTAGTGGAACTCAACTTTAGTGAAGAAAGTTGATATCCTCATGGCATAATCTCTATAAGGGATCAAGTGAGGTTGATGAGTTACCCACTTACCCTTGATCTGATTGATTACCAATTGTTGAAGTCGTCATCTTCAAAAGCTTTACAAGCTTTGTTGATTCGCGTTTGAACGCGAGAAGGAATTCTTCATCTTGATTCACTTAAGAATATTCTGGACAACAACCCTTGTTCTTCTTCAATCCAATGATCACTTAAGATACACAACATTCTTGTTATGGATTTGTAATTAGAGCTTCCATGATCATCTTCTTGTCTTATGCAACTTTGACAGCTTCTTATAGTATATAAAGTTAAGAACATGTGAATCAGAGATCTCTCTACATAAGCAGATTGTTGTCAAAGAGTAATCAGCTTGTGAGCTGCATATTCAATCAATACTTTTTATGGATTGTTTCATAGTTATCTTTGTTAATCATCAACCTTATGTGATTGTATGACGACATCAACAACATGGTTCAAAGACTATCTTGACAACTTGTTAGTGTGTCATAATCAACCTTTCAGGTTGTTGCTTTCCAGTAGCATAACACTTACAATTATGGTTATGACAAAGACTACACAAAACATCTATTTAGTCCAGCCAACCAACAAGCTAATCAATTAGCTAACAACCAATTGACTAACAATTGTAGATCATAGCAGCAAATATGGTCTCAACAACAACATCACACAATATGTGATGCTTTCCTTATATAGCCAAGCATAAAAGAGTCGTTACAGCACAACTGGCTACAGAGGAATTTCGTTACACAATGATGAAAATAGTTCAACAACGTATTGTACTTTTCCATAATTTAAGGTTAGTGTAGAGGTAGTGGGATAAAGAATTATCGTACTGAGTATTATCCTTGCTAACGCTAACATTGTCTTCTGAACTTTAGAGGCTTTTGATTGCAAATGATTGAATGAAGCATGAGTTAGAGACGATGATACTTGAGTCTTCAAAGGACCTAAGTCTTCAATCTTCAGAACTTGTTCACACAGAGCTTTGTTCTTCTTAACTTTAGCACTTGGCTTGGAACCCATGGTCTTCAGAACTTCAAGTCTTTAGAATCTTCAAAACCTTGTTCACGTAGAACATTGTATTTAGCATTTGATTCTTCATAACCCTTAAGTCTTCAAAGTTTTTCTGCACTTGGTCTTCAGTCTTTAGAACTTCAAGTCATCAGAGTCTTCAGAACTTAGTTCTTCAGAAGATTAACATATCAAAAGCTTTGTTCGCTTTCTGATCAGAACCACTCTCAGAACAGAATCCACAAGAGCATTGGAACAATAACATCATGCATATTTGGATCTTTCTGATTGTGTTCAGATACAGAAGCACACTTGCGACTAGTGTTATACATAGTAACTTCACATATTATCATTTGCATACATTTTCATAATGTTTGTTTGATCTAATATATTCAATATCCATGATATGCACATAACAAACATCAGAACATAAAATAGTTCTTTCACAAATACTTCATTTTTATCATCAAAACATAAATATGAACTGCAGATACAACTCTTGTACATACAATCTCCCCTTTTTTATGATGACAAAACCATGCATTTTGATAGAACATTTTATAAAGGGTAATCACCAATTGTAACAGGGTAATCACCAATGAGAACATATTCATAGATTCGAGAAACAACCCCCCTGAATGTGTTATCCCCAAAATAATGTTTGTTTAGAGTCTCCCCCTGATCCCAAGACTGACAAAATATAATTTTTGAGTTGTCAGAACATTGAATAGAGAAGGATTAATTCCCTATCTTAACTCATCAGAGTCTGAATAGAACACATACCTTCATCTCAGAACCTTGTTACTATCAGGACTCTATGATTTATCAAAGCTTATCAAAGTTTGATTCTGAGTCTGATATCAATTGCAAATCACTGCTTGGTCTATCAGAACTTCATCTTGTTCTTCAAGAACAAAACACTATACTTCTAGAGTATCAGAGTTTGTCTTGACAAAACTTTATCTTTCTTGGATCTTCATATCTAGATCTTCAAACAGTCTTAAGACTTCTGATTAACACATTGTTTTGAAAAGTGTCTTTGATTATATCCTTTGTCTTGATCTCTTTTAGGAAGACTTCTGCTTCTGCTTCAGATTCTTATGTTCTGAATATCATGTTCTCAGACAATTTACAACTTCTGAATATTATGATACCAAAATCATGATAACTTTGACTTTCAGAAAGTTCTCAACTTTTGAACAGTACTGAGTCTATCTTATTCTGAACATATGTTCACGAAGTGTACAACTCCGATTATATGAACATCGGTTCTTAAGAACTTAACAGAGTTCTTACATTTCCCTTGTTCTAAGAATGCCTTGTGAAATTGTTCAAAGTTCCTCGGTTAAACATCAAACAATCAAACATTAGAGATAAACAATTTTATATCATTTGATTACTTGTTTGAGTTTGTATTCTTTTAGGTTATTATCAAAATCATATTTTCATTTCTCCCCATTTTTGACATCATCAAAAAGTTAGAGTATTTTAACAATATAAAACATATCAATATGATAATGATTTTGATTATGAAATTTTGCACATTAAAGTATGACAATTAAATTGTGCAATATGTGTTCTCACATTGAACAATGCATAATGATTAGACAATATCAGATTTAGAATTCTCAAAGATAAGCAATTCATTTAGGAGTAGAGGATATTTCATTAATGATCAAAGGAATATAAGACCAAACCATTAAAAAGACAGAAACTCAAGGTACATATGAACAAGAAAAAAAAACAATCCTAATAGTTCTAACTTCATGACTTAGACAAAGAAAAGAAGGTCATAGGTTGACAGAGTTCAGAAGTAAGTTTTTCATTTATTCCATTTCTTCTGTAGTGATCAATCATTCCTTTAAGATAAAGAATGTAAGAAATAACTTTGGAGAAAGGAATCTGATAGACTGTGTCCTCTCTTTATTGATACACTTTTCTGATGGAACATGAATTCAAGTGCTCAAGGGCTGAATTCATGTTCATCCACCATAAGGGCATTGAACATGATGGAGAAGGGTTCATATTGTCCTTAAAATAAAATTGCATATAAAATAATAAAATATATTATTTTTGAAATATTGTGGTTTTAAATATATGAATTGACAAGCCACAATATATTGATCGGTGAATTCTATTTTTATTAATTTCTGTTTATTTTATATATTTTGTGGACGTGATTCCACCTAGATATTTGTTTTTTTTTTCCTGCTTTTCCAATAGGATGAAATTTGGTTGAAGAGGTGCATCTTGTACGTAACCACCATATGATGTAGGTCCACCTAGAAGTAGGCATGACAAATTGATGAAAATAATTGAGTTGATGTGAACTGAACATTCCTTTTTTAGATTGTTTGTTAGCAAGAAACAATTTAGGATAAAAAAATAGTATCAATTTTCATTATCCCGAATTGATGGGCAGTGAACAGGAGCAAGAATTAAAGATGACTATGCTAGCATGTCCCCATGTAGATTGTTGACTTTGATTCTCACAAACCTTGCTTGATTCACTATATATATATACACTATACTTGTATAACTATATACTAAGAATTCAAGGTTATTAACCATGAAACCGTTACTCCAACAAACCCAACCTGTAACCATATTAATTTCATTCTGTGCAGTTTCGTTCTTTATATTGATTTCCATACTGTTTTTTACTCCATCAAAGATACCAATATTAGACGATGGTAGTTCTTTGCAACGAACTAGTTATACTGATTATGATGTAACCGATGTTAGTCATCTTGTATTTGGAATCGCTTCAACTGGAAATTTATGGGCTGATAGGAAAAAATATGTCAAACTTTGGTGGAACAAAGATATTAAGGGTTGTGTTTTTGTGGATAATCTTCCACCTGAACAAAATGATAGTCATGATTCTGTTCCTCTATGTGTCTCGGAAGACACTTCAAGGTTTCATTATACTTATATAGGTGGTTTAAGATCAGCAATTCGCGTGGCGCGTGTTGTGAAAGAGATCGTTGGATTGAATAATCACTCGAATGTTAGGTGGTATGTGTTTGGTGATGATGATACAATTTTCTTTCCGGAGAATCTTGCTAAGACTCTTTCGAAATATGATCATAGACTTTGGTACTATGTTGGTGCTTACTCTGAGAATTATGAAGGGTCTTATGTTTTTGGTTTTGGAATGGCTTTTGGTGGAGGTGGTTTTGCTATAAGTGCTTCTTTAGCAAAAGTTTTATCTAAAGTTTTTGATTCTTGTATTGAAAGATACTCTCATCTTTATGGAAGTGATGCTAGGGTGTTCTCTTGCATAACAGAACTTGGTGTTGGACTAACATATGAACCTGGTTTTCATCAGGTACTAATAGTAATAATCACTTTTTTATTTATTGAATATTTGTTTTGTGATTCCTATAATCACTTCTATTAATGTGATTATATGAAACTGGATTATAGGTTGATTTAAGCGGAAATATCTTCGGATTATTGGCTGCACATCCGTTAAGTCTCGTGTTATCCTTGCATCATCCGGATCTCGTTGAACCGATCTTTCCTCAAATGACAGCTTCAGAATCACTGCAACATTTATTTGAAGCTGCAAATGTTGATTCACTGAGGATCCTACAACAAACAGTTTGTTACGATAACCAATTTTCGAGGACGATTTCAGTATCATGGGGCTATGCTGTTCAAGTATTCCAAAACAATGAACTTTTACCGAATATTCTGAGAGTTCGAGAAACATTCAGACCATGGAGGGAAAACTTGCCTTTTGCCGGAGTATATACATTTAGTACAACAAAAACTCAGGAAGATCCATGCGAAAGACCTGCGATTTTCTACCTAGACAATGTATCATCGGGAAAAGATGGTATAATTAGCAACTATAAGAAATCTTTTCGAGATTGCTCCAAAGATAACAACACATCATTGAAGAATTTCGAGGTGATTAAAGTCGTCGCGAAAAAGTTAGACCTTAACACCAAACAGGTAATGTGTTTTGAATGTATCTGGATTCCATGCACGTTTTTGAATATCGTATGATCGAGATCAATAATTATATGACTCAGTTACTGCTGAGAATTTGTTATCAGAGATGGTATTTTAGAGTTTAGGATAATGTTTTTAATTTGGTAATAATGCAAAATTATATGCAGGTGCAGAGTCTAAGAAGACAGTGTTGTGATGTGTTGCACTCTAACTCTAGTCAACTCATGGAAATTGCGATTCGAGAGTGCAGATATGAAGAATTGATTTATATGCATTGATTGATAGCATAAATGTAATGCATTAAATTTGTTTCAATATGAGTAAGCATATTATTATAGTGTTGCTAGAAGTCACTCCAACTTTTAGATGCGGTAGAAGTTGCTTAGAAGTACTTATCAAAGTTACAATAATGATTTTTTCTTTGACTAAGCTATAAATGAATTGTCAAAAATATGAAATATTTTCAACTTAATATCATAAAGTTTTGATTTAATTCATTAGGTAAAATATTTGCCATGACTTTTTTGAAAAACAATTTTGAATTTGGCATAGCATGACATAAATAAATTGTGTTTCAACATTTCTTTAGAAATGCAACACTTTCAGGTAAACGCATTACGCCCCTCCTAGAGTTTATAAAAGGTGTTTTTTTTAAGATTATATTGATTAACTTCGCATTCATCTTATATGTGGAGGTCTATCGGATCTTCCCATTTGTAGGACTATGTACCTCTGTGAGAGATATATCACTTATCCAACTAAAACTTTAAGATGATAGGTGAATGAATTCTCTCACTTATAAATACTCAAGTCATTATATTTCTATCTTTTGTAAGGTGGTTTCATTGCACCGCGCCTCCGTCACCTCCTTTGACAACCACAACTATTGCTCTTCCCTTTGAGTCTGAAATGACCTTCTCCTCTCAAAAAGTCAGAACCTGCCCTGGTTATTACGGAGGCGGAACCAATAACGCTGTACTGTGCCATTTCTGGCAGAATTTCAAGGATGCGGCTATTATTTTTGTTGGCAGAAATTTGGTTCTAGACACTCACCACTTGATAATGTTATTGATTCTAGGACTTGATCTGAATTTATTCCCGAGTATGTTTGTAATTTGGTTCCTCCTTTAGGTGTTAGACTAGGCTTTATAAGATCTGAGTTTGGTCTATGATAAACTTAAAAGGTCTGAATCTGACTTATGATTTATTATAGACTCTCTTTTTTGACATGGCCTTTTTAAAAGTCTAGTATAGGCTAAATGCCTATTTATAAACTTTTTTCTTATTAAAGTTCTCAATAATTTAATATTACTTAAGAAGCTTTATAGGCTGACCTATATATGTATATAGGCCGATCTATTTAGTCTTTATTCTAATTTATATACATATATAGGTCAATATATGTATTCGTTTTTCTAATATATAAGACAAACTATTTAACATATTTTTAATATATATGAAAATATAGGTTGACCTATAAGGCTTCATAGGTTTTTATATAGCCTAAGCATATCCTATTTAATTAAATATGCTTTAAAAAAAACCTAAGTAGGCTAGGCTATAGACCCCTGTAGACCAGTTTGACCTTAAGTAGGCTAGGCTATAGACCCCTGTAAACCGGTCTGGCCTATTCCCACCCTAAAGGGAACCTCAACCGAATAATACACAAATGAGAGTACAAAGTCCCAAAGGAAAAGTAGAATTAAACTATGACAACCACTCCCAAATCCTCAAGCTATCAAGCTTATTTAAAAAATTCCAACGGATTTTTGCACCACTCATAATAATTATATTTAGGTTTTTTTGAATGGAAAAGATCCAACCACCACCACCACATAAAATGAAGAACACAAAGAAAATGTTTTGCTGTGACAGCAACAATGTCATTAAATAAAAGCTGGTTTCTAATCCACCAAAGACTCCAACATGTTGTCGACCAAACCAAGCAAGCATTAGAATTCAAAACATTCCCACAGATTTTAAAGAACCAATCTAACATATGCTCATCCGTGTTTGAAACCGTTGGCATGGAAATACCCAACCAGAACCCCACCCTCCTGCCATACCATTCTCGATTTAGTAAAACCAAAACATAGTCAGTTTCCTCCTCAACTTGAAAACAAAAGACACACTTTTTTACGCGGGTTAGTAATCACACCTCTAGACACAAGGTTTAACCGCGTAGGCAACTTGTTCAAAATCAATATCCACCCAAATATTTTAATCTACAAAGGAATCTTAGTTTTTCACAACAACTCCAATGCCAACTTCGACTTTGAGTCCAAAAATGATTCACCCGTAACATTATTAAGCAGTAAGTAGCAGTATTTTGTGCAAAACAAATTTAGCGTACATATGGCCATCCAATTTTGAATCTTCCATCCCTTGCACGAGGGACACCTCTACCAACAACAACCCCAACTCAGCGAGCTGCCTAGCCACCACCCCATCCAACTCTATATTTAACCTCTCCAATTCCCAATTCTAAAGTCCAACTAGCCAACAACCACAATCTGCTATTGCAATCAATTTGCAGTTTGAAGCTTCAAACAACTCGACAAATAATATTTGTAAAGGTGTCACGCCAATCCACTTAGAGTGACAAAAAGAAACTTAAAACCCATCCCCTAGCTTCCATGACAGAGAGTTATAGAAACTGCCCACCATAAAATCATCACCAATCCTCATGATATCTTTCCACCAAGATGACTCCTAGCGATCAAACCGTATAACGTCTATGACTAGAATAAGTCTTTGTAACTTACCATACTTAGCCTCAAGGATACCCACCCATAATGAATTTGGCTCATGGACACATATCCACAACCATTTGGTTAAAAATGCCTTGTTAAATGCAGTCACATTTTAATACCTAAAACACCAGCCACTTTTTGCTTACACATAAAAGACAATTGCACCCACACAATATGACTTTTATTAGCACTGCCAACCCATAAAAATTTCCTTTGTAAAGCCTTGATCTCCGTAACCACCTTAACCGGGTCCTTGTAAAACGATAAATGATGAATCGGTAAATTAGTTAGCACCGAGTTAATTAAGGTAACCCTCCCTCCAATGGAAAGAAGTTTGCCTTTCCAAGAAGATAGTCTCAAATTTACACAATCTAATGATGATTAACCCAGGGAACTTGAACAAAAGCTTTCCCGTTTTGCACGTTAAGAAATGAGATGCCGCCCTAAGGAAGGAATCTTTCACCCCAACACCAAATAAACAACTTTTCCAAAAATTGACTTTTAAACCCGAGATTAGTTCAAAGCCACACAAAATTGACTTTCGGCCCTACAAGTTCGACCAAGAGATATCACAAGCTATGATCGGGTCATTCTCAAATTGAAGTAAATTAACAGAAGTATCATAGTTTAAAGCCACACTTGTTAACAAGTTTCTATCTGCTGCCCTTCTGACCAAATATGTTATGCATTCCGCAACCAACATAAATAAGTATGGAGATAATGGTTCTCCTTTCCTTAACTCCCTCGACACCTTGAAATCTTTTATTGAACTCCCATTAACCAATACAAATTGAAAGCTATTGAAAACTGCACCTTTAATCCGCATCAACCACTTGACATCAAAATTCATTACACCTCTTACCTTATGCAAAAAAATCCCAACCCACGCAATTGTATGCTTGAGCGAAATCCACCTTAAAAATAAGGGAACTTTTCTTCTTCCTAATATCAAAGTTGACTAGTTCATTCTCCACAACGACTCCATCCAGAATTTGTCGACCCGAAGTGAAAGCAGTTTGAGATGCGAAAACAAATTTGCCAATAACTAAGCTCAATCTTGCAGCAAGAATTTTGTAAACTTCCTTGTAAGTGTTGGCAATGAGGCTAATAGGCCTGAAGTCGTCCAACTTTTGAGTATTGTCACACTTGGTAATTAAAGCAATAAAGGAAGAACACAATGCTTTTGGCAGAATTCATGTATGATAGAATTCTTGAATACAATTCACAACAATAACACCAATCACATCTGAACACTTCTAAATGAATTCTAGATTAAAATCATTGGACCACGAACTTCTATTTCCATCACACCCACTTATAGCATCAAAGTTCTCCTCAGCACTAAAAGGAATTTAAAGCTTGTCATTGTTTTCGAAAGAAAGTTTTGGAAAAAAAATACAAATCCAAGGAAATTTATACACATTCAAACGACTAAACTTGTACTCAAAATGGTTCTTAATATTCTCTTTAATACTCCACATATCTTCTACTTCAGCAAGGCCGATGTTGTGTCCAACAATAAAATTCGACCTCAACCTAGTTTTCATCGAGTTATAGAAGAACCTAGAGTTAGTATCCATGTTTATCACCCACTTTGCTCTAGATTTTTGATGAAATAAGATTTCCTTAAATAGTTGACAAACCCCCAGGGCAACAATTTACATTTGTAGCTCGCTCCTTTTACACAAAACTTCCTCCGAGGAAACAATTCCATCAGCAGCCACAACATCTTCAATACAATTTAGCATTTCAACTCCTTCATCAATCCTTAAATCCACCCAACCAAATACATGATTTTTCCACCATCTAAGTTTTGATCTAAGACTCTAAAGCTTCACGAGATAAATCAAGCTAGAAATATCGGTTATCACCATTGAATCCCACGCCTCCCTTACGAATGGGATAAACTTAGGATGATTAAGCCAAGCATGGAATGTTTTGAATGGCTTAGGCCCCAAATCCACAACATTTAAGTATAACCAAACCGATAAAAGGTCTGATATATCTCTTAAACCAACCTTTTGAGCCACCACTTTCCAACTCTTAATCAAACAATCAGACAAAAGAATACGATCCAATCTACTCATGCAATTCCCATTTTAGTTATAACAAGTAAACAAATTACCGACCATTGTCACATCTATTAGATCCATTGTGTCAATGAACGTAGAAAAGTATTCCATTTCAACAAGGTTCAAACGACCCTTTCCTTTCCTCTCATCGACTAACTTGACGACATTAAAATCGACACCAATCAACCACTCCCCCAAAGGCATGATAGACTTTAATCTAAGTAATTCTGACCAGAGTAACCTCTTATCCACCTTAACACATGGATAGTAAATGTTGACTATGTAAAATTAAACCCCCTTCCACAAACCAAACACGCCAGATAACCTTTCCCATTAAATCTATAAAAAGGATTAAAAAAACACTATTCTTCCAAATAGTTAACAAACCCCAAAATTTCCCAATATATCCAGCAGAAGACCAACTAAAATCGTTTTTACCCCATAAGGATCTTAGTAACCGATCATCAATTACCTTTTTCTTCGTCTCTTGAAGCAACCCGAAATCAATTTTTTCTTTTACCCTTACATTTAACCTCATACTCCTATATATTTTTAAAAATTCCAATTTTATCATTTTTGTTTTTTACTTTTTATTTATTTTTATTTTTATTTTAAAAAAAATTGAAATAAAAAATATTTCAGACCGGAAGTAACATCCTTATTACTTCCGGAGTGTATTTTCTATTTTTTTCTCAACCGAAAATAACACATTTGTTACTTCCGGAGTTTTTTTTTCTCAACCGGAAGTAATACCCGTATTACTTCCGAAATGTATTTTTTAAATTATTTTTTCAACCTTGTTACTTCCGGATTGTATTTTTTTCTCAACCGGAAGTAATACCTTTGTTACTTCTGGAGTATATTTTTCTCAACCGAAAGTAACACCCTTCTTACTTTCGGAGTGTATTTTTTTTATTTTTGTTCTCAACTGGAAGTAACACCCTTGTTACTTCCGGAGTGTATTTTTTAAATTATTTTCTCAATCGGACGTAACATCATTGTTACTTCCAGAGTGTATTTTTTTCTCAACCGGAAGTAACACCCTTGTTATTTCTGGAGTGTATTTTTTTTCTCAACCGGAAGTAACACCTCTGTTACTTCCGGAGTATATATATTTTTTTCTCAATCCCTTGTTACTTCCGGAGTGTATTTTATTTCTCAACCGAAAGTAACACTTCCAGATTGTATTTTTTCCTCAACCGAAAGTAACACCCTTGTTACTTCCAGAGTGTATTTTTTATTTTATTTTTTATTTTTCACTCTAGTTAAGTAACATGAATGTTCATTTTATGATAATTTTTTATTTTGAAAATTTAAAAATAAATAAATAAATAAAATAAAAAGGATAAAATTGGAATTCTTAAAAATATGTAGAGGTATGAGATAAAATTTTCCACCTCAAACAACCAAGCCCACTACTAACCTCCATATTGGGGAAATATTGTCCAGTCCAAACCCCTTTGAATCTACCGCTTCAGAGACATGTCCCTTCTTAGGGTCACACTTACCCTCAACAATTAATGTAATGTGTCCCCCCACCAAGTTATGATCAACTTTGTCTGCAACAGTTTCCCCAAACACCACCTTTCCCCCTTTGGATTCAAGAAGGATTTTTCTACCTCCACACCTTTGACACCTACCCCTCAAGCCTACCTAACTTGTCATTTTCTTCTAAAGTTCCTATACCGGTATCTTTTAAATTCCTTTCTTTCTGAAACTCACTCATACTACCTTGTTTTTCGTGTTCCCCATTCACACCATAATCCTCCTTAGTTAAACCCTTCAACTTTGTATTGTCTTCATATGTTTCTTCCACCTCTGTCTCCGAATCACTATCAGAAGAATGCCTTTTTTGCACAATAATCATTTTGGCCCATGGAAGTCCTCCACCAATTTGATTCTATAAATGTTGTCATTAATTTCAATATTACTAACTTCATTTATGTTTAAAGTATATTTGGTTTTAATAAAAAACCTAGCGAAATCCAAATTTGTCTGAGCTTTTGTTTCCTCGTCACAACATATAAATTTTCCCACACTAATACATAAAAGCTTGAAACACTCATTTTTCCAAGCGTGAGATGGTAGCCTGAAGCATTTTAACCACGTCAACCTTTCGTTGTCTATATTCTTCGGAGACCAAGGGTGAATATCCACAAACTACTATGATATCCACGCTACCTTCTCCTGAATCAGAGTTCTCAAGGAACCTTTTTCTTCTCCTAAACATAGCTTAGCACCCAACGAAGTGGCTTTTATCTGGAAAAAACCTTCTGTTATTTGACACTTCAATATTGAAAGAATCCAGGCTGGAATCGTGTACGAAGCACTTTCCGTATAGTATTTCAAGCACTCTCGATTTGTCTTAGAGTTTCGATGTAGGAATATCCAGGATAATTCAGCCTTCTCGAATTTGCATAAGACAAATGAAAATTCGAATGTAGCAAAGAGTATTGGAATTTTAATTATCTTTGTGTATTGATTTCTGAATTCTAATGAGTATTATATAGGCCACTTGGTATAGTTTCACAAGGTTGCGACCCTTGGTGAAACAATTCTATTTACCAAAAATTGTCATGTTTGGCCAACAACATCATTCCAAGAGTTGCATGCTTTCATATTGCAACATTTCATGAAGAGTTGCAATTTCCGAATTCACAAATCAAAACAAAATAATTCTGCGACAACCAAAATTACTCACTTATCCATTTATTGTCATTTTTGAACATCTCTAAGGTAATTAATCTTATTAATTACAACAATCCCCCACTTTTTCTAATAATGATAAACTTAATTCCAGAAAGAGAGAAAAGAATATTAGTACAGTTAAGTATCTTTCGATTTGAACTAAACTTTAGTAAGGATAACACAAAGTTTAATCGGAATGTTAGGTAGCTATGCTTTGAACCATTATCCCTTCTGATCATACCGATGTTACCTCACACGTATTCTTTAAGGTTCTTCGCCTACATATCTCGCCTAACACTATTTATGGCCATGTGCCTTTCCCGTTTTCATGAATTTTTCATGAGAGAAACTCCAACTCTTACTTTGAGACGACACCATCTCGAAATTCACATAAGTGAAGTTCATTTTGTATCCATTTCCTTGGAATGCATATCCTTGATATGGAACTTCATTAAGAGTTTCAAAAACTCAGCCCTCGATATATAATAGTTAACATCATCGCAAAATTTTATATAATAATCCAAATCAATGACTTGTTGTTACCCATAAAATCTTAGGTTAAGATTTATTAACTTCAGATTGGGTTGCTATCATTGTTGGAACCCTTATTAAAGGAGTTTCAATCCCATTCCTCTTGAGGTAGTATTTACTAAGTCTCTAGCCAGTGGCTTAGTAAATGGATCTACTAAGTTATAGCTAGTTTGAATATATGTCAGTGAAATGATCTCATCCTTAATTAATTTTCTTACGAGAGAGTGTCTTAGACCTATGTGTCTAGACTTTCCATTATATACTTCACTGAATGCTCTAGCTAGGGTGGCTTGACTAACACAATGTATCAACACTTTTGAAACGTTGTCCTTAGCTAATGGTACTTCCAACAAAAGGTCCCTCAACTATTCAGCTTCTTGTCCAACGGAAGCGAGAGCCACAAACTCTGATTCCATGGTTGAGAGGGTAATACATGTTTGCTTCTTTCTTTTCAAAGAAATTTCCCCTCCAGCTAATGTAAATATCCACCCAGTTGTAGATTTGTAATCTCCAACACTCGATATCCAACTTGCATCGGTATATCCTTCTAATATGGAAGGAAAGCTACCATAATGAAGGCCAAGATTTTTGGTATTTACGAGATAACTGAAAATCCTAGTTATGGCCTTCCAATGTTCATCACTTGGATTGTTAGTAAATCTACTCATTTTGCTAACTGCAAATGCTATGTTAGATCTAGTGCATTGCATTAAATACATTAGACATCCAATTGCACTTGCATATTCCAATTGGGCCACAGTTCTTCCAGTGTTCTTTTGGAGTTTGACATTAGGATCAAATGGAGCGCTTACTTTTTTGAAGTTTAGGTGTTTGAACTTATCCAACATTTTCTCAACATAATGTGTTTGATTAAGTTCATAACCCCCACTATTCCTTTTTACTTTGATTCCTAAGATGGTGTCAACTGGGCCAAGATCTTTCATCTTGAAAGTGGAAGTTAAAAATTTATTTGTTTCTAAGATCCCTTTTATTTCATTGCTAATGATTAACATATCATCAACGTATAAACATAAATATGTTACCATGTTTCCACGTACCTTTGTGTACAAGCATTTGTCACAAGAATTTGGAATAAACCCATGTGAAAGTATGACAGAGTCAAACTTCTGATGCCATTGCTTTGGTGCATGTTTCAAACCGTATAAGGATTTAGTAAGTTTGCATACCTTTTGTTCGTTTCCAGGAAGCACGTATCCTTCTGGTTGTTCCATGTATATTTCCTTATCGAGATCTCCATTTAGGAATGTTGTTTTAACATCTATTTGGTGAACAATAAGGTTATTCAAGGAAGTTAGTGCAAACAATATTCTAAATGTTGTATTTCTTGCTACTGGAGCATATCTGTCAAAGTAATCGACACCTTCCTTTTGTCTAAATCCTTTTGCTACTAATCTAGCCTTATAGGTGTCTAATGTACCATTACTATGATACTTCTTTCTAAACACCCACTTGCATCCGATGGGTCTTGATCCTTTAGGAAGGTCGACAAGTTCCCAAGTGTGATTTGACATAATTGAATCCATTTCATCTTGGATAGCATCCTTTGAGGCTACTGCTTCTTTATAGGTTTCAGGATCATCCTCTATTTGAAGAATAATAAGAATTTTATGAACATCATTCTTGCAATTTCCTTCCACTAGATAAAAGGAAATAAGTTGAGAATCGATTTCATTAGGTCCTAGAGCCTTAGATTTTCGTGTTCTTTTGCTTATTCTAGGCTCGGGTTGTGTTTCAACCATTTGTGGAGATTCTTCATTATGAGATTTGTTATTCGTGGGATTCTCAGGTTCTTTATCCTTTGTGATAATATTTTCAAGGAATTCCACATCTCTGGATTCAACAATTACATAAGACTCTAGATTTAAAAGTTTGTATGCCTTAATATTTGAAGCATAGCCTATGAAAGCACACCTGATCCCTCGAGGACCTAGTTTTGTTCTTTTGGGGTCCATATGTTTGTAGTATGCTACACAACCCCATACTCTGAAATAACCAATATTTGATGATCTTCCTTTCCATATTTCGTATGGAGAAATTCCTATTGTTTTCAAAGAAATTATGTTCATTACGTGACATGCGGACAACAATGCTTCACCCACAAATTAAATGGAAATTGAGAATGCATTATCATAGAATTTATCATTTCCTGATAAGTTCGATTTTTTCTTTCGGCCAATCCATTTTGTTGTGGTGTACGAGGCACTGAACATTCATGTATAATGTCATATTCTTCACAATATGCATTAAATTCAGTAGAAAGGTACTCACCGCCTCTATTGCTTCTAAGTACTTTTATTCTTTTATTTAATTGATTTTCCACTTTTGCTTTATAGACCTTAAAAGCATTAAATGCATCATCTTTGTGCTTTAAAAGCTATACATGTGTGAACCTAGAGCGATAAATTTTATGAAATAACGATTTCCCCCACGGGTCAACATGTTGTTAAATTCACATAAATTTGAATGCACAAGATCAAGCACATTTGATTTACTTTCAATGTTTTTGAAAGGTTTCTTGATCATTTTTAGATTTAACACATATTTCTCATTTCTCGAAATCATGAATATTGCATGAGATCATTCCGGATTTAATAAGTTTATTCATAGTATTAATGACAATGTGTGATAATCTAGAGTGCCATAAAGAAGTAGACTCAATCATATAAGCGGAATTTGAAATTTCATTAATCATATTATCATTTGTACAAAGTTTGATCATTCCTTCTGAGGAATATCATTTGCCTACAAATATACCATTGCGGGTCAATATCAGTTTGCCAATTCATACACAGATTTAATTCCTAGTTTTCCTAACAAGTTCCCACTAACTAGGTTCCTATTCATTTTTGGGACATGAAGTACATTGACTAGAGTAATTTTCTTTCCAGATGTAAAGTTGAGTTCGACGGATCCTTTTCCTATGACTTTGGATCAGACTTCATTTCCCATCTGAACTTCATGTCTGTCACTGACTTCAAAGTATGTTTTAAATGTTGCTTTGTCATATGCTACATGCACGGTTGCACATGTATTGTACCATCAGCCTTGTACATTGCCTTTGATTGCCATGATTTCACTTATGGTAGAGATTATGTCTTCATCGACATGGACGACATTTACCTTCTTTTTATTTTTATTGTTTCTGCAATCTCTAGCATATTGGCATAATTTTCCGCATGTATAACATCTGTTAGTTACAACCTTTGCTCCGCCAGAATGTTTGAACCTTTTATGTTCCTTCTTTGGACTATGATGGTTTTTCATGCCATCATGTTTTCTCTTTCTATTTGTTGTAACAACATTGGCTTTAGAAATAATTTCACCAACTTGAAAAGCTTCAGGAATATCAATCTTTACGACCTTGATTTTGTTCACGAGAACTTGAAACTCATGTACTTGTGCAAGAATAGGCTTAGAATCGAACATTTTAAAATCAAAGTATTTAGATATTAAGAACTTTTTTGTACCTTCTTCTTCATCCTTGAATTTTAATTCCAATGCTTTCTAGATCTCTTTTCCAGATGTAGTGTCAGTGTATAAATCATAGAGACGATCAGATAATGTGTTCAGAATGTGTCCACGGCAGAGCAATTCATCTTCCTTTAGTTTCTTGCGTTCCTTTTTTACTTCATCGGTGTCGTCTTTAGTTGGTTCTGGAATTGGTTCCAAGTCAGGATCTAAGACATAGTGTATTTTCAGAGCAGTCAGGAGAAATGTCATCTTGTCTTGCTAGCGAGTGTAATTTGTTCCATCGAAACGATCCAACTTGACAAGGTTCTGGTTCATTACCTTGATGCTTGAAACTGAAGCGTCGATGGCCATGATTTGAGAAAATATAAGAATGTTATTTGACGCTTCAAGATTGAAAGAATCCCTGCTAGAATCGTGTACGAGGCACTTTCCTCATAGTATTCAAGCACTCTCGATTTGTCTTAGAGTTTCGATGCAGGAATACCCAGGATAACTGAACCTTCTCGAATTTGCACAAGACAGATGAAAATTCGAATGTAGCGAAGAGTGTTGTAATTATTTTTGTCTATTGATTTTTGAATGCTAATGAGTATTATATAGGCCACTTGGTATAGTTTCACAAGGTTGCGACCCTTGGTGAAACAATTCTATATACCAAAAGTTGTCATGTTTGGCCAACAACATCATTCCAAGAGTTGCATGCTTTCATATTGCAACATTTCATAAAGAGTTGCAATTTCTGAATTCACAAATCAAAACAAAATAATTTTGCGACGACCAAAATTACTCATTTATCCATTTATTGTCATTTTTGAAGATCTCTAAAGTAATTAGTCTTATTAATTACAACACCTTCCTCATTTAAAGCATCTTAGACATCGTAAATGGATCTTGTACTCTTCACCATGCCAACAAAGGTCTTCTCAAATCTTATTAAATCATGATTTGCTATATTAAACTGCAAGTGTGCAAAGGATGGTTTATCCTCTTTCTTCCTATCCCATCTTCTCCTGAAACGTGTTTCTGCAACCCCACTAGCACCCACACTCTTGTTTTTAACCATCAGTGCGTATGAAAAATATATTGGTTATGGACATTCCGATTAGGTGCAAGAAAATTCTTTCCTCCACCCAGATGGTTACCATCCACCCATGAATTATGCATTGATTTGATCTCCCTACCTCAGTTAAACCTAGGAACATTAACATAAGATTTTCTATCATTTATTTGGATATTGTCAAGCTTTGCTGTCATGAGTCAGTCCTCCTTAACATTCCTGGGCCAAAAAAAGCGATAACATTTTCCTCTCTTGTCTTTTCTTGCCGGAATAAATACCTCCATGACAATACCATATTCCTTATAGATAATCGCTATATCCTTTGCCCCATGTGACTCCGGGAACTCCTTGAAGAAGAAGAAGGATAGTTCTTCCTTCACACCCAGTTGTTTTACATTTCTCTTAGACCATATTGAAGCTTTCATGATTTTATTTGTTGTTTTCATTATGTTTACCTCTTTCCATTCCACTGTGTCGGTAAAGCACTAAATGTATTAAACAATAAAAGGTAATGTTGAGTAGATCCTTAGTCTGAAGGCTAGAAATTTAAACCAAGATCAACACTCATCGTTGCCAGACGCTGTTGTTGGACACCATCGCCGGAAGAACTTTTAGTTTTGGAAAAATAACTCCTACTTTTACCCATAAATTATTGTGTTTTATATTACTATTAGTGAAAAGAAAAAATTTACGTAACCTAAATTATTTTTAACACCTATTTTAATTTGATATGTATCATGAGTATTTATTGTCTCCATTTTTCATAAGTTAAATATGAAATTTCAATCATGCATGTTATATGAGAATGATTGTCAAGATGATAAAGATACAATGTGATTAGAAATTTTAATCTTTACTATATTCATGTATTATGTATCTATTATTTATTAAATTATTACAAAATTTAAGTACCTACATACAATTTTATAAAGTTCTATTATTTTAATACTTGTAAATACTTTTTCATAAGTTAACACTTTGAACTTAATATAAGTTAACATCAATTATTTTTTGGGTCACTCAATTCTCTCTGTATATTCATTTCTTTTGTATTTTTCTCTTTTGCTTTCTTCTTTATGCAAATTTATCTTTTAAATTTGATTGAACTTGTGGAATAAATCAAGATCGAACATTTGAAACTTTTGATTTATTCGTATAGTTTAGTTTTTGAAAAACAATGTTTTTCATATTTTTAATATTAAGTAAATCTTAAATTTTCTATTATTTTTTTGAAAAATTCATGAATATGAAAAAAATCTCAAACAAAATATTCCTTTTTCTATTTGTTTTCCATTGCATCATATTTTTATGAGTCACTACGACATTTAAAATATATAATATTTTTAATTAATCATAATAGGATATTTGATACATTCGATTTGTTTTATATTTGTAAGAAGGAAATATTTATATAAAAATAAAGAATATAAATTATAATAAATTAAATTGCAAAAATAAATCACTAAACAATAAAAAGAATAAAATTAAATCAAATAAATTAAATTTATAAATTTATAACGCAATATTGTAAAAATCCAAATTAGAAAGCATAGAAAATAAAGGGAAAGAGAAATGTGATTTTCAGTGAGCCCAAAGAAAACTACCCAGTTATTTAAGTCCAACCAAAATTTTAAAATTATTTCTTCAACTCTTCTGCAATAGAGAACTCTCTGCACACATAATGGATTTCACAATCAAATCCAACCATTACAAAAAAAACTCAATAAAACAATATACTAAAGGTGTGTATATAGGATAAATGAATAATAAAATAGATGTCTTCATTACACTTTTTAAAATAACGGTCATATTTATTATAATGACAATTTATATAATATATAATTAATTATTATATCTTTATCAAATCATGTTGCTTTGACATAATTGATTATTATAAAAATATTACGTCATGGATATTGATATGTATTATAATCAAATATGCAATTTTTGAAATTAATATGATTTTTTTTAATGTAAAATCACATTTAAAAGAAAATGATTGGGATGGTGTCATTTATATTATAGAGTTTTCCTACCACGCACGAGAGTTTAACATTTGACATATTTTCTACTTTTTTATATTCTTGTTTATTAACACTTTTTTTGTTGATCATCAAAATTCTACTAAGTTAGAATTATCAAACTCACCGCAAAATTAATTTGTGGTCCAAATTAATCTCTTATAAAAGAGAGAATTATTCTATAAACCTTTAACATTTGACATATTTTCTACTTTTTTGCATTCTTGTCTATTAACACTTCTTTTGTTGATCATCAAAATTCTACTAAGTTAGAATCATCAAACTCACCGCAAAATTAATTTGTGGTCCAAATTAATCTCTTATAAAAGAGAGAATTATTCTATGAACCTTTAACATTTGACATATTTTCTACTTTTTTGCATTCTTGTCTATTAACACTTCTTTTGCTGATCATCAAAATTCTACTAAGTTAGAATTATCAAACTCACCGCAAAATTAATTTGTGGTCCAAATTAATCTCTTATAAAAGAGAGAATTATTCTATGAACCTTTAACATTTGACATATTTTCTACTTTTTTGCATTCTTGTCTATTAACACTTTTTTTGCTGATCATCAAAATTCTACTAAGTTAGAATTATCAAACTCACCGCAAAATTAATTTGTGGTCCAAATTAATCTCTTATAAAAGAGAATTATTCTATGAACCTTTAACATTTGACATATTTTCTACTTTTTTGCATTCTTGTCTATTAACACTTCTTTTGCTGATCATCAAAATTCTACTAAGTTAGAATTATCAAACTCACCCCAAAATTAATTTGTGGTCCAAATTAATCTCTTATAAAAGAGATAATTATTCTATGAACCTTTAACATTTGACATATTTTCTACTTTTTTGCATTCTTGTCTATTAACACTTCTTTTGCTGATCATCAAAATTCTACTAAGTTAGAATTATCAAACTCACCGCAAAATTAATTTGTGGTCCAAATTAATCTCTTATAAAAGAGAGAATTATTCTATGAACCTCTATCTTTCGAGAGTCGTTACAAAATATATTATTAAAAAAATCAAAAAATAACTTAAAGTTATCAAGAATGCCTCTTATTAGGAATATAGGTTAGGTTGGAGAGATAGTTTTAATTACATGGTCAACGTTTATTCTCCTTGTGAGTTGGGTTTGAAAAGAAATCTTTGGAGGAATTTGTTGGATTTGAAGTCTCGTTTCACGGATGGGGAATAATGCTTCGTGGACGGTTTTAATGCGACTATTAATTCAAGGGAGAGGAAGGGCAGGGTTTTGGGCAGTCGCAACTCCGAGATGAAGGAGTTTTCGAATTTTATTGCAGATAGTGAATTGGTTGATGTACCTTGTAAATGAAAGAAATTTTCTTGGTTTAGTAGGGATGTAACTTCGATGAGTAGGATATATCATTTTTTGATCTTGGAAGCCGATATTGTTAAGTGGGGAGTGGGAGTGTTGAAATACAAATAGAGTATGGATTTTTGTTATCATTCCACATAGATTGTTATGATAAACTTCTATAGTCGATTTCGTCTTAAACTTAAAGTAATAAAGGGGTTTGTTTGTTGGAAACGGATCATTTGTATAAGTGATAAAAGTTAATGGTAAAAGTTATCGGTTTTGAAAGATTTATAAAAAATGTGAAGATTAGGGTTCGATAATCCATTTCATATGTATTTACTCGATAAAGCCGGTCCGGTGAACATGTTTAGATGATAAATGAAATCGCATATCCTCTCAATATGTTTATCTCTAACACATATTGTGAGTTTTACCCTTTTGATCCTTGGATGATCTCGCACTCCAACTATTAAAATGGTAACATTCAAAGCTCAATATTTATGAAAATCAACTCACACAACTATCTCTAGCCTATGTTTGTTGATGAATTAAAACCTAGATAAGGATTTAGAACACATTTCTCAATCATGAACTAAAACAAAAGATGAACCATAAAAGCAAGGTTTTTCACCATATATTTATCATCCACAAGTTCAAAAACTTATATCAATATCAATACATACAAAAGAGGGAAATATCTACCTCCAATCTTGACACAAAAGAGCTTTAGTTATCCATTGACATAGTAGATTCACAAATAAGAAAGGAGAAGAGATGACCAAGTATCAATGGTGATTTCTCGACTATTGATGCTTCCAATCTTCGATAAAATAAAGCTTAAGAGTTTTTAAGTGTTTCTTACAAGTTTCTAAAGTTTCATCCATAAAAATTGTGAAAGAACAAATAAGTAGTACGGCAGAAACCGCAGACTGCGCTAAGTGCACCTTCGTTAATGATCAAACCGCCCCAAAATGCGCTTAGCAAGCTCGAACCGCGCTAAGCGCGTTCTTCTCTGCCTAGAATGCTCAAGAAAACTTGTGACCGCGCTTCCCTTTGATAACTCGAATTTGTATCGATTATTTAATACGGTTTTCAATCGTTTTAACATGTTAATTTATGTATTTTGGATAATATTATGTGAGTTTTGTGTTTGTTTTGCAGATATTTAATCAAACATGACTTTTGGAGGCAAAATATAAAAAGGAGACTTATTGGACAAGAAATGTAGAAAAACATAAGGAAACAGATCAAGAAAATGAGATTCTTCATAATTGACTGTGGGACGACCGTCATACATGAGTGACGACCGTCACCATGCTAAGTTGATCGTCCCAAGTTTGATACGATCGTCACCATGCCAAGTTGCTCGTCACTCAATTGATACGATCGTCACAAATCCAATTCCAGAAACCTATTTACGAAACAAAATTCAAAACATAAAGACGTTATGAAACTTATTCGCATTCAACAAAGAGTTTCCCTCTACCTTAATCAATATCAGTCCAAGCAACTCAATCAAACCCCAACCTAAGTCCATGCCTTCAAGTTCTCAACAAACCAAAGCTGCCACCTATAAATAGAATCTACTGCAAATTGCAAAGAGAGCTTCGTTCAAGTCCCGAATTTTTGCCGCATTTTCGTTCGAAGTTCAAATTAATTTTCAGCATCGTCTTTATTTTCCTTTACCAACTCCAAGTGATAGTTTCCATTATTAGGAAGCTATCATTATTTTAATTGTTTCTATCCACCGAATAATCGTTTTAGTTTCTAAGTTTTCACAAGTTTGGTTGATCAAGAACATTGCAACCAGGTTTCTAATTTTAATGCTTTATTGTTTAGTTATTATTGCATCTATTTATATTATGAAATTTTTCTCCTTCTACATTTCTTTGTTTTTATTTAATATGTCTGGTTAACCGTTAATCGGTATGTGATTGTCTAACCGGAACGAATTCGGTAGAATTAGGCTAATACTTTAAATTAAGTTGCTTTTCAGCTTTGATTTCTTAATATAAATAACTTTCATTACGAGAGTAAGAGAATATAAAAGATTAGGATTAAGACCACGGGAGTGTGAGATCATAATCAGATAGCTAAAATTGGGCATTGTTTTAAATACATCGGAAGCGCTTTAAAACCAATTAGAACCTTTAGGTTTCCAAAAAGTATTTCTAACTTGAATTGACACAACGAGATCGCTCAATTGAACTTAGGAGTATAGTAATAGGCAAGACCACGAGAGTGTGAGTTAACGACTTTTAAACCGAGAGATTCTACAGAGAGGTAACTTAATAAATCTTAACAAGCCGACCCTCTATTGAATTCGTGAAGGCGAATCAATTACGTACCAATATTCTTATTATTAATTTAACTTTATTAATTTTTCACCTTCTAAAACTCAAAACATCACTCGCCTTAGCTAAACATAGTAACACCCGATAACACTAGGTTGATTATCGAGTCTCTGTGGGATCGATATCTTTTATTACTACGCGATAGATTGTGCACTTGTAGTTAGTAACCATTAGATTCAGATAGTCGTGATCAAGTTTTTGGCGCCGTTGTTGGGGACTTAGATTTAGTCAATAGTGCAATTTGTTGTTGCGTTGTCTAGACTAAGGAAATAATTTTACCTATCCTTTGTCGATTATCTGCCTAGTACTCGCTCCCGAGGTGAAGACTTAGAACCCCTGATCGACGAAGTAGAACGTTTCATAAGTTTGAGACGCCGAACCGAACCCGAAAAAACCCTTATTCCTGAACCTATTATACCAGAACCAACTGAAGAACCTGACATGGCCAAAAAC
The DNA here is from genome assembly GCA_963966055.1 of Lathyrus aphaca. Classification (NCBI taxonomy): domain Eukaryota; kingdom Viridiplantae; phylum Streptophyta; class Magnoliopsida; order Fabales; family Fabaceae; genus Lathyrus; species Lathyrus aphaca. The sequence goes on along the minus strand of OZ014519.1, from coordinate 688,483,219 downwards.
GGAGGAGCACCACGTTCACTCATGTCCTATACGACTCCAAACCAACAAGAACCGCACAAAAGTATTGTTGCACCAGCCATAACTCGAAACGATTTCAAACTAAAACCTTCATTGCTGCAAGCTGTACAACATAACCAATTTTTTGGGAATCCTACGGATGATCCTAATGAGCATCTGACCAAGTTCGTACAATACGCAGATACAGTGAAAGCGAATGGTGTAACCCAAGATGCAATAAGACGAAGACTATTTCCATTCTCCTTAAGGGATAAAGCTTAGGCATGGTTACAATCGTTACCAGCCAACTTCGTCACAACATGGGCAGAACTGAAGAAAGTCTTCTTATCTCGATATTTCCCGCCAAGCAAGACAGCCATGCTGAGAGCTCAAATTAACGGATTTCGACAAAAAGATGTCGAATCACTTTACAAAGCGTGGGAAAGATACAAGGATTTGTTAAGATTATGTCCACACCATGGGTTTTAAAACTGGGTAACCATCATAACCTTCTATAATGGAATTCTATACAACACTAGGATGACGATAGATGTTTTTGCAGGCTGCGCTCTTATGGATAAATCATACGAAGAAACCTACAACCTCATTGAGAACATGGCTCAAAATCATTGCCAATGGGGAGGAGAAAGAACACCTGTAGAGAAGAACCAAACTAAGAGAGGAATGTACGGAGTGAACAGTTTCGAACACCTAAATGCCAAGATGGATGCCATAGCTCATAAAATCGATAACTTTACCATAACACCACCAGCCATCGTGGTTGCAGTAACTCCAAGTTGTGAAATTTGTGAAATGCCAGGACACACATCACTTGAATGTCAACTTCTTGCCGGATTAACCACATATCAGGTGAACTATGCTCAAGGAAATCCTTATTTTAATGCTTACAACCCAGGATGGAAGAATCACCCAAATTTCTCTTACAAGAACAACAATGCCTTGTATGCGCCTAACCAAGCACCAGATGTACCTCTAGGATACCAAAAAGCTGCTGCACCAAATCCGAACGCTTCTAGGAAATCAAACCTTGAACTGATGATGGAAAATTTCATTGCTACACAAACTCAAACAAACTAGGATTTCCTGAATCACAATATCCATACCAGTGAGCAGATCAAACAATTGGTGATCAAATTAGATGCATTAGCTACTCATTATAAAATGTTAGAAACCAAAATCTCTCAAGTAGCCCAACAACAAGCATCCACTGCTTCCCCAGCTGGAACGTTTCCTGGAAAGCCACAACCAAATCCTAAAGGTCATGCGAATGCAGTTATACTAAGAAGCGGAAAAGAGTTGGACGGACTTACCGATCCTGAACCGTCGTCACATAAATATGAAAGTTGAAACAGTGAAAGAAAAATATAAGGACTAAACATGTATTTAACCCTAATTTTAATAATAAATAAATTTGACATATGATGGATTTAATAAATATAAATTAAAGATAATTTATATATATTATTTAAAATTCATTTTTAAAAAAATTAAAAGATCTCAGCGATGCATATATAATTATTTTTTACTTATATTAATAAATGTTGTCTTTTTTAATAAAATAAAAAAGATAAAACTTATTTATAGTTTCATTAGTAAATTATTTCTTATTAAAACATGGTATTTATACCATTTTGAATTAACGTACAATTGAAAATATGATATTGTGAAAATTGTTTGTCTTAAAGAGTCGAACCCAACACCATTATGTTCCAAAAATTTAACATTACCACTGGGCTACAACATGTTAACTTTATATGTTTAGCAAACACTTTATATATATATATATATATATATATATATATATATATATATATATATATATATATATATATATATATATATATATATATATATATATATATATATATATATATATATATATATATATATATATATATATATATATATATATATATATATATATATATATATATATATATTTCATTATATGTTTTTAAACTCTCTTGATTTTTTGAGGTCCCCGGTTTTTTGAGGTCGTGGGCCTATTTGTCCTGGCCCAAGGCCGACCCTGTCCATGTTGGTGTCATGGGTGTTGAACACGGTATAACCAAATCTGTGATCTACCATTTCATATCAAGAGAACGTGAAACAATTATGGGAGGTTATTAAGGAATGGTTGGTTATCTATCTCGAATGGTCATATAATTCAACAAATAAAGATGCATTTGGCGGAATGTCGGCAGACCGGGATGACCGTGGTAGCATACTATGGAAAAATGAAAAACATGTGGCATGAGCTTGCAAACTACCAACAAGTCCATATATGTACACGTGCATGCTGCACATGTGATGTTAAAAGAAGATTAAAGAAACAATGAGAAGAAGAGAAAGGTCATCAATTCTTGATGGACCTAAATGATGTCCTTTATGGTACAATGCGCTCTAATCTTCTAGCAATTGACTCCTTACCTAAATTGAATAGAGTGTATACCACCATTGTGCAAGACGAAAGAGGAAGAGTCATCTCTAGAGGAAAATAAGAACGACATTAGGTAGTCGGGTTCCTGCACAAGTACGTGGAAGATCCAAAGGACTCGCTAAGATGAAGGACAAAAATGTGGTATGTTCTAACTGCAATCAAACAAGGCATAAAGCTGAAAGTTGTTTCCAACTGGTCGGGTATTCCGAATGGTGAGGAGAACGAATTGGGTAAACAACAATCGTGTTATTTACTGTTTCTCTACTCCATCATCTAGTACTTGCTATTGTGGTATTTCTGGTTTAACTTATCGAACCAGTTATCAAGGATGTCGTGTTCGACATTTATCCCTTGAAAAACAAAATTTCAGTATGTGAACAAAATGAAAGTTGAAAAGTAAACAACATATTTGCTATAGAAGATGAAATTTCTTCTTTGCTTATAAATTAGCTATGTTTATATGAAATAATATATTAATTAAAAAATAAATGCTTATGCTTTCAATTTTTTTAAAATTAAAAATAAATTACATTTATATGGTTGAGAATTATAATAGTGAGAAAAAAATCAGTGCACTATATTTCATCTTAGTTGAAATTTCCAATCGTGTAGAAAAATTAATCCTACACCCCCAGTTTTAAAATATTAAAATAATTTTGTTAGAATTTGAACTTATGATCATATCACTTTTCCTTATAGCTAAAAGTGACTCTCTATTCAATTTTTCACCTCAACCATTAACCTAAACGAAAAATGACATATACAATCTATGATACACTTCATTATTATGGATGGTAAAATTCTCTTCTCAATCAAAGATGAAATATGTTTTTGGTTTGAAATTTATGCAATTTCATCAACTTTTGTTTTTGTTAAGAATTAATCAAATTTATAGAAGCCGTCCTATATTTTTTACACCGATTGAATTTGTCACTCTTACCAAGTTATTATAAACCAAAACTCTACAAAATGGGGAAAGGCCCATTCCAATGTTGACACAGTTATAACTGGTCAATAGAAATTGTCAACCATCTTCATATTTCCTCAAAGACAAAACCATCACATTTTCTCTATAAATCTCTAACTCTCACCACCCACAATCTCATTCTAAATCATCACAAATTATATAAATTTCTTCATCACCTTCATCCAAAAAAAAACATGTCTTCCTCAAATTTCTTCACAACTATTACCATCTCACTAACCTTAGCTCTCATTCTCCAAACATCTTTTGCACTCAATAGCCCTCTCTCCCACATTTGTTCAACCACTGAGAATTTCACATCTTACACCACTTATCAATCAAAATCAAATTTGAAAACACTCATCAACTCGCTTATCTACAAGACACCTTCAACAGGTTTTGGCATTGGATCAGTCGGTCTGACCCAATACCAAAACCAACGAGCATATGGGCTCACTCTTTGTCGTGGCGATGTCTCAACCTCAGAATGCAAAACTTGTATTTCAGAAGCAACTAAAGAAATTCTAAATCTTTGCCCATACAATAAGAGTGCTATTATATGGTACGATAATTGCATGTTCAAGTATTCGGACATTGATTTCTTTGGCAAAATTGATAATACAAACAAGTTCTCTTTATTGAATGTACACAATGTTAGTGATCCTATCAAATTCAACAAAGTGAGTAAGGATTTATTGAGCCTACTTGCTTATGAGGCTTCTATGGATAAGAAAATGTATGCAAATGGAGAGATGAAGATTGGAGAATCAGAGAGAGTTTATGGACTAACTCAATGCACTAGAGACCTTTCTAGTGTTGATTGTAAGAAGTGTCTTGATGATGCAATTAGTGAAATTCCAAGTTGTTGTGATGGAAAAAAAGGAGGGAGAGTTGTTGGTGGAAGTTGTAACGTTCGATATGAAATTTACCCGTTTGTTAGGGAGTAAAGTTTAGTTGGATATTAAGCTAAGATGAATAAATTCAATATTGTTTGAATTGGCACATATACTTATACATGTTATTATTGTGGAATAAAATTTGTTTCCATTTTTTAGTTTAAAAATTTGATTGTTTCTGAGTATGAAAAGTTTATTTATTAAGGAGCCTTCATTCATATTAAAGTCTCGATATACGTAGGAATATCATATAAAAATTGAGAATCATTGATATACATATGGCCACCTTAACCAAAACATGGACAATCATAAATAAATATTATTGTCTCATATTAAACTCTATTAAACATGTCAAATTCACTGCCATTAAAAGACTTTATATCAAATGAATTAAGAAAATATCCATATTTTAGGTAAATATAACACGTATGGGTTATTTAAGAGGGAACCCTTCCAAAATGCGGAGAATTTTGGAGATTCGTTGGAAACTAGCAAGAGATTCGTGCGGGTCAAGTTTAACTAGCAAGAGACCCGTGTACTTGCACGAGTTGCGAAATGTTATATATATATATATATATATATATATATATATATATATATATATATATATATATATATATATATATATATATATATATATATATAAACAAGTTGAATAGGTCTCTGTGGCCTTCAACGTGGGGCATCAACAATAGTGTAGGAGAGATGGTGGAGTACTTGTAAGGTACTCCGACGCTTAAGTAAGTTTCAGTGTGAGGGTGAAAATAAGACAAAAGCGTTAGAAAATATAGTAGAAATAGGTAAGATTGAATTGAATACATGACACTCCAATGGAGGAGTGTATTTAATTAAAGGGGCAAGTGATTATGATATGCAGGTGCATGGTCCTTGACTGGGTTCAACTGCCTCTGTGAATTTCTTAGGGGCATTGGGCCGCGTGATAACTGTGAAGTGCATGAGGGGGAGGTCCCCAACAACTTTAATTCTAACGGTTATATTCCTTATTGGGTTGTGCCTAAATCTGGACTGTGTTGGACATTGCCCAGCTATTGAGCATCTGTCAGTCCAGTCCAGAACATGAGCCTTCAAAGTCGTTGTCCTTATCTGAAGGGCCATGACTTAGGTTAGCATGATGGTCAGGAAATAGCAGGTAGTGTCGTGGGGACGTTTAATCGTGGTTAGTCGAAAAGGAATTCAGAAGCTAGCAGGGTCAAGGTCGTTTCAAACGATGTTTTTAACGTCGGGCAGGAATGCATGGGGAAGTCTGAGAGTTGCCTTTTTTGGAATATGTAGTTTTTCCTTGGGAAGATGAAAAGCTTAATATCCAACTGACATATGTGACAGTGCATTAATTACTTTTGTTAAGGCCTACGGAATCTATGCCAAGGTAATGATGGCTTTGCCCTTTGTGCTTTCCCATGCGAGAAAGAGTATTATATAAGGGGAAGATAAGTTCATTTGTGTACTTCACTCGAATTATTCCCCTCACCGGATTATCTGCTCTGCAACTCTGCCCTCACCGTAAATCTCTTCTCCGTCGTAACCTTCTTCATCTTCTCCACCATCTTCAGCTTCTGCAATGGGCCAAGGTATGATCTTCATCTTCTTCCTTTGATTTTCTGCAAATTATGATGAAAATTCATGGATCTTCATGAACTTTTGGATGAAGTTCATGTGTTCTTCTAAGAACACATGAATTTTCTATAAATTCATGAAGATCATGAAGGATGTATGAACACTTGGATGCACACTAGGGTTAATGTAGAAGAACTGAGATAGATCCTTGTAGGGCATTGGTTAGAGATATTTAGTGTTTGTAGTCGGGCATTAGGCATTTATCGAGGACAAGGATGCATGTAGGGGCTTCTCCCCGTTAAGAGATTTAGAATGTATAACCGAGGATAATTCCTCTTGCGCGAAGACCATCTCGTTATGTTGATGGTGACTCCTTGCAACCCTATTATGGACAAATGGTTGAGTCGAGGATACGTCATTGGCCTTAACATCGCCCTTTTACTTGACTTGTGGTGGGAGGATGGATTTGAGATCGTCGAATTCACTTATTTTCCTCTGCTTTTCAGGTGAAACGACCAAAAATGTCGACCATGGGCTGGAAGGTAGCACCTCTCATGACGATCTCGGGTGCCGCAGACGTCCTCGTTGGAGATAGGTCGTGGATTGTGGACAAACCCCAAGAGACCGTCTCACTACTCACCATAGACGATTCAGACATGTGGAACCGAGTGGAAAGACGAAAGAAAAGGGACCCTGCCAACTGGAAGGCATGTGCTCCCAAGCCCGAGCAACGTATTTGCTCGCACTACCACGACTTGAGGTTTCCAATGTATGAGTTCGCGTTCCAGGAAGCTGGGTATCACATGCCCTTCTCCGACTTTCAATGAGCAATCTTTACGCACTTAAAGCTCGCGTCCTTCCAGCTCCATCCCAACGCACTTGCGTTCATCAGGGCGTTCAAGCTGGTGTGTCGTTACCTGGAGATAGGTGTGACAATGAGCTTATTCTTCAGGGTTTTTCACCTTTAAAGGGAATCCCAAGAAGGTCGACATAGTTGAGTGTCGTTTAAGAAATCGTGCAGGATTTTCAAGGCGTACTTGCAGTCTATTCGCGACTTCAAGGAGCGATTCTATGTCATACAGCCATGCACACAGGAGGCTAAGGACTCCCTTTATTATAAAGAGGTCGTGGATGGTGAAGAGAAGTTAGTGTCCCAAATTCCTCTAGAGTGGGTGGACTTTCACTTCCAACATGGGAGCTACCACTATATTACGAAGCCTGAGGATCTAAGTGTTGATGATACAGAGGCTTATCAAAGGCTCATAATTTTTATTGTGAGCTTTCGCCCGTTAGAGCTCGTGGACTCTGACGACCATATACTCTTGAAGGCCGATATGACGCCAGCCACACAACCTAGATTGATAAGTACCAAGGCCCTTCTTAGCTGCCTGAATGATGATGATGTGATGAAGCTCCTAGGTGGAGTTTTTATTTTGTTAATTTATGTTAAATTTTTAGATTATATCTAACTTATTTTGTGTTGTGTTGATAAGATGGCTCAAATGCGTGAGCGCCTAGTCAAGGCTCAACCGGGAAACTTGAAGACGGGCCCCAAAACAAGGGTTGAAACCGTTAAAGATTAATTAAAATTAGATAAGTATATAGGGTCCTCCTCCGCTTCACCAGGTAGCATTCCAGCGGATAATTCTCCGAGGAAGGCCTAGAAGAGAAAAGTCGACCACTTGGACTCTACCACAACTGATACTTTGACTAGATCCCCGAGCGGAAAATTTGAACTACAACCTTGTCATTCACAACCCAAACTTTTAGATGACGGGGAACTGGTGGTCGTTCCCAAGACGGATGTCACAGCCATTATATCCTAGGGTCATGCTGAGAGACGGGAACAACTGCGTCGGGATGCGGCCAGTATGATGAGGGTGTTAGAGGCCACTCTTGATCTTGGCGACGTCAACACTTGCTCGCTGAAGAATTAAAACAAGCTCATGGCGACCAATGTTGATTTGGAGTAAGACAATGTTTCCATACATACCAAGGTGCTCAAGATCCAATCTGAATATGAGAACATTGTTCAGATCTTGAAGCATTATAATGAAATGACCATCGAGCGCAACAACGCTAGGACGAAGAACGAGCAGCTGAAATATAAGTTGGTTGAGCTGAAGGGAAAGGTGGCGCCTGCGCTGAAGACTCGGGGAAGAATTCGTCAACCGGATCCAGCTGTTGGAGCAGGACAATTTGTCCATGGCGTCCATCGGTTTCGGCAATGTTGTTAAGTATATGAAAGAAAAAAAATCCATGCATAGATCTGGTCGTCGGCGGCATCGGCCCACTGCATCGGGTGGAGAATGGCGAGGTAATCCTCCCAGCTAATAAGGAGTGAACTTCACCGGGTATGCGACCTGTTTTTGTTGGCCTTTGTGCCAGTTTATTTGGTGATGTGTTATTCCCCTTTTTCTATGTAAATTATTGAAAATTGCAACCTGGTGGTCGACTATTACTATAATATTTATCACTTAATGCATGTGTTTGTTTCATTTTATTTGCTTGAAATAAATATGAATGCTTTTTACACTACAAGAAAATTGGCAGATTATGATGGTTATTTTTGTAGGTTACGACGGTTAAAACCGACGTAATTTGCAAGTCACAACGATTATAGAAGTGTCGTAGAAACGTGTGTCGCGAGGTTGTATTGCGTCAACTTCTTCTTTAGCTCAATGAAACTTTGTTCACACTGGGCGTCCCACACAAATGCCTTATCCTTACAAGTTAATTGAGTCAATGGAAGTGCCAACTTCGAAAAACATTCAATAAATCTTCGATAATAACCGGCTAATCCCAAGAAGCTTCTAATTTCTGTCACATACTTTGGAGTCTCCTATTGTAGAACTGCATCTACCTTGGATGGATCCACAACAATCTCTTTTCCCGAAATCACATGACCAAGAAAACTCACTCTTTCAACCAAAACTCGCACTTTGATAACTTAGCATACAACTTCTTCTCTTTCAACACTTGCAGCATAATCCGCAGATGTTCAGCGTGCTCTTCTTCTGACTTAGAGTAAATCAGAATATCATCTATAAAGACAACCACAAATTGATCCAAATAATCATGGAAAATCTGGTTCATATATTCCATGAATACTCCAGGCGCATTAGTAACTCCAAATGGCATCACTACATATTCATAGTGTCTATACCGAGTCCTAAAAGCAGTTTTTTGCACATCTTCATCTTTTACTCTTATCTGATGGTAATCCTATTGTAGATCAATCTTGCTAAACATACAAGCACCAACCAACTAATCCATCAAATCTTCTATCCTTAGAAGTGGATACTTGTTCTTAATTGTCACCTTATTCAGTTGTTTGTAATCAATACACAATCTCATACTATCGCCTTTCTTTTTAACTAACAATATCAGAGCTCCCAAGGCGACACACTCGATCTCACAAACTTCTTTTCTAACAGTTCTTCTAACTGCTTTTTCAATTCAGATAACTCGAAAGCCGACATACGATATGTTGCCATAGAAATAGGTCTAGTTCCTGGCACAAGATCAATACTGAAATCCACCTCTCTCTCTCTCTCTCTCTCTAGCGGAACATCCATAATGTCATCTGGAAACACTTCTGTAAAATCTCTCACCACTAGCAATTCGCTGATTGCCATTTAATTTTCCACCAATCAAGATGCAAACAATTCCAAAACTTGTGCGTCTTCATTCAAAAGTTATTTCAACTCTCGAGCAGATAAATAACCAGCTTCATCTTCCTCTTCATCCGGAGTAAGAAATCGAATTGACTTGCTGAAACAATTAATGTGAACATGATTGAACTCCAACCAGTTCATTCCCAGTATCACATCTATACTTCCCAATGGAAAATAAATCAGATTAACACCAAAGTAAGTTGATAGGGATCAATGATTCGCCTACGTTTATGGAAGTGGCGGCGTTGTCTTATCTTGTAGGACATAATTGAAAGAATTTAATTTTCTTGGCATTTCGATCGGGTCTAATCCTAGGAGGATGTCTACTTGGACTCCTATTTTATTAAAGATAAAGAAACGGTTGTCTTCTTGGAATGGTAGATTTCTCTCTCTAGGAGGAAGGATAACTCTTCTAAAGTTGGTTCTAGGAAGTCTTCCTATTTTCTACTTATCCTTTTACAAGGCTACGGTGAAGGTGTGGAGGGAGACCATCAAATTCCAAAGTGGTTTTCTTTGGGGTAGTTCATGTGAGAAGAGGAAGATTCATTGGGTCAACTGAGATTTTATTTGCCTTCCTTGCGATAGAGGCGAATTAAATATTAAAGTCATTCATGTTTTTAATGTTAGTCATCTTCACAAATGAAGGTGGAAGATTTTTGTAGGATCCGAATATCTTTGGTTTCAAATATTAAGATCTAGATATGGAGATATTCGTTTACATGTGTTGGGGGTGAGTCTAAAGGGTCGTATTGGAATTCTTATTCTTCTTGGTGGAGTGACTTGATTTCAATTTCAAGTAATATTGTTGAATATGTGTTTATGGAGAATTGCAAATTTTCGATTGGTAATGGCTATCATACTCATTTTTGGAGGGGGATTTGGGCGGGGATCTGTTTGAAGGAGCGATATCCGACTATTTTTTCAATCACACCTCTAAAGGATGTTTCAGTTGCGACTATGGGAGGATGGAGGAATGGTGTGTGGAAGTGGGGAGATTTTGGTTTAGCTAACGTTTTTAATTTTATTGCAAGTACTGTTTCGTATATTTCAAAAAATACCGTGCTTTCTAGTGATAACAGCCCCTCTTTTCCAAACCTGGTTGGAGGAGTTAATTCTTCTTCAACTCGCGATAAACAGTCTTCGCAGCAGGACAATTATGATCAACATACTGCAACTGTTCGTCTCCAAATAGCTGTTAGTGCAGAATCAAATTCTGCTTCTATTTCTACTTCTTCAACTGATCAGCTTCTTCGTACAGATCCTATTTTGGCTTACCATCAGTCGGGAACTTTGTTTTCTGGTTCGGATCTCAGAGAGAAGAATTCTCACCTATTTCTAGACTCGTAACCCACTATTTCTTGGACTAGTTCAACAGGTTTTCGGGGGTCTGAGGGAACTGTGGTGCAGGTTTTTGGGACTGATCGATCAGCCGCTTCTAGTTTACGCGGATGGGAGAGGACGATTTGGAGTTGGCCTTGCCAGAAACGCAGGATAATGTTGCTGGAATTAACAATGGCGGTGGGCGGTTAAATGGGGTTTCTTTCAATGCAGAATTTGGGAGGGCAGTGGAAATATTGATCCAACTAAATAGGCAAATGACGAATTTAAATTCATCGTGGCAGGGCGAAGATCGCGTCACTTGGACTTTGGAGGAAGGCTCATCTTTTTCGGTTAGCTCGTTGTATCGAAGACTTTTTCTAATCGCATTCCTTTCGGTTCGTGCAATCATGACGACAAAGCATTCAATTTGTTATGGAAGACGAAGATTTCGTTGAAAATAAAAGCTTTTGGTTGGAGAAGTCTTTTGAATAGATTATCGACAAAGGATCTTCTAGTGTTTAGAGGTATTTCTATTTCGTCTCCCAATATTAAGTGTGTTCTTTGCAATAATCACATGGAATATTTGGATCACATTTTTCGGGGTTGTTCGATAGTTTCTTTGGTTTGGTCTAAAGTGACGGTTTGGATAGGGATTCAAGATGGTGGAGGTATCGAATGCATGCAGTCTTTTTTATTTTGGTATTTCTCTTGCAAAAGGAAGAGGTTTATGAATGGTAGATAAACTTTTGTGTGGTTGGCAATCTGTTGGAACTTATAAAGTATCAGAAATGAGATTATATTTAGGAATGTAGATTGGAACATTAGTGACATAGTTTGGAAAGTTAAGTTTTTCTTGTGGAGGTGGTCACTTTTAGGTAAAATTATACATCCCAATTGTAATTCTTACGAGCTTAACAAACTCCCGGTGTTTTACTTATCTTAAAGTCCATTTTGGTTGGTAATTTTTTTTCCGAGTGCGGCCTCGTTCTCTTTTGTATCAAGAGCAAGTACCTTTTGTACTCATTATTAATATAATTCTTGCTTAAAAAAAGAACATAAAAGACAAAGTTGTTAAAAAAAAATTTAATAGATCAATCTATTGAAAAAAAAACTTAAAGAACCCTGACGTTATTTTACATATGCTTTAGTCACTTAAATAAACTCTTTATTACTCTTTTCATTTTTTTATTGGTACTTTTATTATTAAAAAATAAGTAGTTTTTGTTTAATTTAGTATGCAAATTAAATATAAATTTGTCTATAATATTTGTAAGTATTTATTGTTGAGAAAAATAAGTAAAACTTAATAAAAATAATTACATATATTGTATAATTTATCAAAAATAAATAAATTATATTTTAGTGTATGAAAAAAACCACTCGAGAAAAAAAATATCCTTAAAATTTTTTTTATCAATTTAAAAATTTTCAATGTCATTGGTAAATAATTTTATACATTTTATAGTTGATTTTAAGAATCTAAAAGATCATTGGTAAATAATTTCCATTAAAAAAGTATACACCCTATTTATCTTAAGAAAACATGAATTAGTAACAAGTTTACATCCAAAGACAAATTAAAATCATGGTATAAAATTCAAGAAATCATAAAAAAATAGAATCATTATTGTCTTAACTCCAAAAACATATAGGTCCAACAAGTTAACGTCACACGTATAGTCCATGCATTTACAGATATTTATAAAGCCACAACCCAAAACTCAATCATGCATCTTTCTTTAACCACAAAACCAATCGACGTACATTTGGAATCATAAAAATATGAATTCGTGGCATGCAACTAATGAAATGATGCTCTTCATTTTCCAACCACAAAAATAATTTGTGGACAAAGACATCTTATGGCTACAAATTAAAACACTTTATCATCATTATTATTATTACTATTAGTTTATTGGTCCAACCGTCCATAGACAAAATCATGGTATAAAATTTCCAACCAATATCAATAAGTCAATTTACATGCAACCAAATGGACATAGTTGGGTCACAAATTTAAAGGTGTTCATTCTACACCATTCATTAAACCTTTCTTCTTATTAACCACTCAACAACTCATAAATTATGGCTCATAATAACCCTTCAAGCATATTCTAATCAATTATATTTTGTCAAAACTAGTGGAGTCACATATTTTTTATGACTATATTAACCTTACATGGGTAATATAAAGACACGTGATTACTTCCAAGTTGTGGTGTGGCATCCATGTCCTTGTCCACAAGAATTTTTCTATAGGAACATTAATCACAAGCTATTGTTGTTTTCTTATAAAAAGCTATCAAACCTTTACCATATAATTCAAGAAACTATCTATCTCATCATCACCATGTGCAAAGGAGCAGAACCAAAACAACACAATTTCTTCCCAACAACTTCCTTTGATCACAAGACAAGAGATTCTAAATGTTGTGAGTTATGTGGATTACAAGCTTTCTTATATTGTCAAGCTGATGATGCGTATTTGTGTAGAAAATGTGATGAAAAAGTTCATAAGGCTAATTTCTTAGCACTTAGACATATTAGGTGTTTTCTTTGCAACACATGTCAGAACCTTACGAGAAGATATCTTGTTGGAAAATCAATGGAGATGATACTTCCTACCAACATAAGCTGGAACAAAGGAAACTTGTCTCATTACAGCAACCTTGTAAAGTGTCCAACAACACATAATAGTAGTTCCATGTTTCCTTAAATTTGCTTTTTTTATAATCTTTAGATATCTTTTGTAATAGGTTTGTTCAATGTTTTAGATTTTAGTAGCATTTCAATGTAAAACACCTTAGTATTTTCAATGCAAAAATTGAAGATTCTAAATATAGATAATTTATCTTACACAATAAATTTTACCTTACATCTGGCACAAATATTTTGAAGCATTTTATTATGAATTTTTTCTTCTTCTTATATATTGTTTTCTAAAATGAATTTCATATCCGAAATAATAAAAGTATTGAAATTAATACAATTATAAGTAATTTTATAAACATTTCAGTTAAACTAATCGAATTGATTTGCTTGCAACATTCAATATGTGTTAGGGTTTTTCTTTGATCTTCTTCATCATCACTTCTTTAAGTAATATTCCAAATGTGCTAGTTGCATCTTCTAGTTGGTAAATTTAGTTGTATTTTCTTAACTGAACTAAAATATTTTCTCAGCTCAAGTCAAATAGGTTCTATCGTCTTGCCACAAAAAATTATGACAGTTTAAATAAATGCAACATATATATTAGATAGGAAAAATAATTGAAAGCAACTCACTTTGAATTGAATTTAACTCATAATTAAGTGGTACTCAATATTATCCATGTTTTTTTTTATAATTAAAAAATATATATTGAAGAGAGTATAAGTAATACTCAAACTAATACAAGAAGAAAGGAGTGAATTGAATAGAACTATATTAGCACACAACCACAATAACGGGTTGTCAAGAAGGAAGTTTAATTAACTAAACTCAATCCTTCTCAATAAGTAATTCCACTTTAAAAAGAATAGCATTTCCAACTACCCATAAGCTCTAAACAACCGAAAAACCAAAATAACATCTTTTTTTTGTTAAAGGAAAATAGAATATATATATATATATATATATATATATATATATATATATATATATATATATATATATATATATATATATATATATATATATATATATATATATATATATATATAAAGAAGTGGAACATATGTGCTTCTTCTTGGTTTGGAAATGGTCCCTTAATAGGTCACTGGACAACTCTTGTATCTTCTCGACTAGAGTGGAGAACCTTATCATGTTTCTTAACCAATAGGGGTGAGCGGTTTCGACCTCAATTGGTTGTGTTTTTGTTTGCTCCTTACGTGGCTTGGTGGTTCTTCTGGTGATCGTGTTTTGGTTAGCTCTAGCCTTATGTTTTGTTGTATTTTTTTTTTATCCACGATATTGGTTCTTTTTGAGATTGTGGGTGTTGTTGTTTGCTTGAGGGTTTTTTTTCTTTGTATTTGTTGCTTTTTATTCTGGGTTTTGGTGCTCCTTGTGCCTTTTCGCAGGATTCCCTTATACTTTTGGCCTTAGCGCCTCTCTTTTATTTATATCATTATTCAGTTTGTCTTTATATATATATATATATATATATATATATATATATATATATATATATATATATATATATATATATATGGCCCAAGTACAGAACAACCAAAAAGGCATAAGGAGTACAAATCTCGAAAAAAAACCAAGGGGGAAACAAAAGAAAACACAAAAATCAGCTACAAGAGCCCCCAAACACAAACTAAGGAGGTCAAAAACCAAAAGAAAAAAAGAGAAGGCATACAACCCAATATCCATACAAAGCTAGATCTCCCCAATCCAAGGTCACCTGTAAGAGCAACGAAGACAAAAGACACAATAAGAAACACCCTAAAAAAACATCCAGGGGAGGCCAGAGCCACTCAAACACCTATTGGCTCATAAACGAGATAAAGTTCTCCAGCTAGGCCCAGAAGGTACAGAAGTTTCTCATAGACATACCAAGATATCAGTTCCAAGCCAAAATGGTACCCATGTCTTCCATGTCTTTAAGTGTCACCGAAGAACCGAAAAAAACTATCATTCCAAGTTTTCCAAACCGATCAAACCACGACATGCCAAATCATCCTCAACCCCCATTATACCTTAAACCACCACCCGAAACGACAAACTTTTGGAAAAGTACAAATATCTCTAGGCAAAATAACACACCACCCTAACCACCTAAGAATCCTATACCAAATAGAGAAATCAAACTCCCAAGTTACAAAGAGATAAGAGGCCGACTCAATGGACACCGAGCAAAGGGGACATAAAATAGTCCCAGAGGACAATAGTATTCCTATATTTATCAAGTTAGCTCTGGTCGGAATGCAATCCTAAAGAATTTTCCAAGAGAAACTATAACTTTATAGGGAGTCCAACTACACCAAATAGATGGAAGAACTAACTCGACAGGAGAGACCTAATGATCTGGGGGAACTCCCTAGTCACGAGACTAGAGTAAGTATATGAAACAGAATAAGTATCATCGCTTGATTCATACCACCTCCATATGTCACTTAAAACAATGGATAAAGTATATAATCACGAAATGCAAATCTCAATAGAATATCCAACTCATAATCAAAGAGAAATGGTCTCCTCCAATTGAGATCCCAAGTCCATATATCCATCTCCCTTCTACCAACCTCCCCTATGGAGTTTGAGGACTAGACGAGAATCTAAGGCGAAGAGGAGTATTCCAAACCCAAAGGTCCTCCCAGAAGGAGGTAAGAAGACTAGATCCAACTTTCAAGGAGATACCTTCCCTGAACCAATCAGATGTGTCATCAACTTTAGCACCTAGTATAGAAACACCTTTCCATAAATGAGGAGCCGGTCTGAGATAACTAGCTCTCTCGCCCAGGATAGAAGTCATAAAGGTTGCTTCATACCAGGTTGTGAGAATATAACGCCAAATACAAGAAGCCCCTAAAAGCAGGAACAACCTCCACTAACCCAAAAGGTCCAACTTAACCAACCTAAGATCACGAACACTAAGGCCTCCAAACTTCTTTGGCTTGCAAATATCCATCCACTTGACCCAAGCAATCTTAGACTCTCCTTTCACACATCCTTAAAGAAACCTCCTCTGGATCTTCGCTATCTTCTTCCAAAACTTTACTAGCATATTCAGGAAGGAAAGGAAAAATATAGGAATGACATTAAGAACAGAGTTAATAAGGATCACCCTTCCTTCCAGGGACACATGCTTATGCTTCCACAAAAGGAACCTTCTAGACAAAAAATTAACAAGATATTCCCACATAGAGGAAAGTTGGGGGGTCGGCACCAACCGGGATCCCAAGGTACTTAAAAGGAAAGGAATCCTTCTTAAAATAGAGAAAGTCACAAGCAAGTTCTAAGAAAACATGATCAAAATTAGCCCCTATGAGATAGCTTTTAGAAAAAAATCACACAAAGACCTGAGGCAAACACAAACCCATGCTGAATTGGCTTATGGTCCAAAGATTATCAATAGTAGCATCGGCCAAAATAATTTCATTGTCAGCATAGTGGAGATGGGAGACCACTAAGTCTGAGGACCCCACTCTAATATCTGGAAAAAAATATGCATCTTAACTACCTTATTGATCAAACCATTCAGACCATCGGTAATTAGGAGGAAAAGAAAGGGAGCTAGGGGTCTCCTTATTTCAAAACCCTTTGGATACTTATCTCATGAGTTGGGAAACCATTAACCCAGACAATAATATTTCCAGAGAACACACAAGCCCTAATCCAGCTCATCCCCTTATCATTAAGACCAAATATATATCATATAGTCAAGAAAAGACCAACTAACAGAGTTATAAGCTTTCTAAAAATCAAATTTAAAAATGAGACAAGCTTTCTTACTTCTCTTAATAAGATCCACAAGTTGATTTACAACAATCGTTCCATCCACTAAGAGTGTACCTTTAATAAAGGAATACTGGTCAGAGGAAATGAGCTTATCCATAGACTAGAGAGCTTTTAGACAAATACATTTGCAATGATCACCCGACCAAAGATATTGGTATAAAATCCCCTATATGGGAGGTGGAGTCAATCTTTGGGATCAAGGTAACAAATAAGGAGGAAAAACTGCAAGGGAGAGTAGCAAACTGATACAAATGATCAAACATCACACATATATCCTCTCTGAGAATGGCCTAAAACCTCTTGAAAAAAGAGAAATTGAAACCATCAAGGCTAGTACTCTTATTACCATCACAAAAAGCAACTTCTCGATCAATCTCAGATAAGATGAAAGGTGCAGTAATAATAGAATTATCCTTTTATGAGAGATATCGAAAAGGGACCCCGTCTAGTCGGGGACGGTCGGCATAGGGTTCTCTAAAATTATTTGAGAAATGGTCAACCACAATCTGATAGATCTTTGAGACCCCCTCAATCCAATCCCCCAACCTTGAAAACTATGATAGCATTACTTATGCTCTTACACTTAACACATGCATGGAAAAAATGTATTAGCATCACCCTCCTTGAGCCATTTGGCTTTGGACCTCTGAACAAATTGAGAATCTTTAATGCGAAAAAGGGACCAAATATCTAAGGAAACCTTACACCTCAACTTCAACTCACCCCCAAAGATGGCTCTTTATTAAACTTTCAAATCAAGATTACCCACCACTTCCTAAATGGACATAATCTGGGAATCAAGGTCACCAAACACTTGATGGTTCCAAGCTTTTAGATCCCTTTTAAGAGCTTTAATTTTTTATTTAAGGACAAAAGCTTTCCACCCAGGGAACATAGAGTTAGACCAACTATCACAAACCACATGAGGTTGTAACGCCCTAACTTATAATAGTGTATTTTAATTGTTTATTCATGTTATTATGGATTATATTGAATTTGGTTATTTTTCGACCGTATGGGTAAGTTAGTAAATTGCTAGATTACCGGGGATATGAGATTGAGAGATGATGAAATAGTATTATTCTCTCATTTGATTCAAATCATATTTTTTCTCTTGATTCAAATCTAACTAACTTTTGTAACCATTTTGTGTGCTTAATCTCAAGCACATATAAAAAAATTGTCATCATTTGTCATAAATCATCTATCATTCTGATCATATTTTACAGTGTAATTTTTAGTGAAATCAATTTCCTATGTTTTGAGTGTTTAAAGTCTTGCTATGAAATTCTTGCATCTTCAACTTCAATTAAGTTCTGATCTTGATAACAAGAGTTCTGATTGATTGAAGGAAGCACATACTTGAAACTAACCGTTCTTGGAGATCTTGTTGAGTTTTTTCTGGTTTTTAGCAAGATTGAGGTATTTTCAATGGTGGTGACAAATTCCATTGAAAAAAGTAGGTTTTTCTCTCCATAATTGCCTTAGTAATGACTGTGTGGAAGGATACAAATAAGGCAGAGTTCTTCTCGTATATTCAGATAATTTCACCACTCAAGGAATCGGTAGGATCAAGGGGTTGATAGCTACATACAAAGTCTTGGATCAAAATTGGTGTTAGTGGAAGATCCAAGAAATGTATTTGAGTAAATATTACGTGGAAGAGTTTGGAAAGTGTGTTGTATACAAGTCAAGATCAAAATTAGGAGATTTATTTTCTCAGTTGTATTGTGGATTTGTGATTATATGAAATCTTGGAAATATTTGTCAAATAACAAGGAACCATGCAGGTTTCAATCAGAAACCATTGAAGAATGCGCGTGGGAAAAGCGAGGACAAACGCCGAAACACTATAAATCTCGATGCCATATTTATCTATCTCTCTCTTAATCTTTCATTTAAATTCATAGTGATTGCATGCTTAGGTTTTTAATTATCGTCGTATTATATTGTTTATTATTTTATAGTGGTTTATTACGTAAGCATTAGGTTTTATTGGAATTGGATAACTTGTTAAGCAAGAGCACTAATTGATAATTTGGAAATGAAATGAATTTAGAACTCTATTTATTGAATCATTGTATTTACACTTCTTGTGATTACACAAATTGAATCAATGCATACCAAGTGTTTCATCATTTAATTTTGATATTTGTGAAATGATTCATGTTGAATTGATCAATATTCAAACTGTATAATTTTCATTTTCGCATTAAACCTTTTTCTCGCAACTCATTTTTGAAAACACTCTGATTTTGCAAAACGGTGGTTGAATTTTTAATTGGGTATATTCACCCCCCTCTCTAGATCATATTTCTACTTTCATATTCACACCCAACAGTTTCGGTTGTGAACGTCACATTACACGCCACTTAAAGAGTGTGACTTCACATTTCTCCCCAATTAGGAATTGTGAGTGAATTATTTATAGCTTGCATCCTTGCATTACGCCCCATTACATGGTGTCGATATTGCATTACGTCTCACTTAAGGAGTGTGAGTATTTAACCATGTTTGAAGTGTGAAGGACATATTACGGCCTACTTAAGAGGTGTGACCTCACATTACACTCCACACTATGTCAAACAAGGGCTACGACAACGTTTTTTTTGACCTTTAACAGCGCTTAAAAGCGTTATCTAAGGTGGCGCTGTCGTAGGTAAAAAACGCTCTTTTTAAGGGAAAAGCACTGCTAAAGGCCTACTTTAGAAAGCGCTTTACCTTTAAAAACGCTTTCTAAAGTAGGCTTTTAGCAGCGCTTTTTGATTAAAAATCGCTCTCTAAAGTGGGCCTTTAGACAACGCTTTTAAAAGCACTGTCTAATGTATACGTATAAAATTTTAATGAATTTTTTTATATACCTTTATAGAGCATTTTTTGTGGAAAAATTGATTTCTTTTGTCCCCCTTTAGACAACGCTTTTGAAAGCGCTTTCTAATGTATACATATAATTTTAATGAGTTTTTTTATATACCTTTAGATAGCGCTTTTTAGAAGAAGCGCTTTCTTTTGTGGACTATAGGCAACACTTTTTCTAAAATGCGTTGTCTTTTCTATACGTATAATTTTAATGAATTTTTAAAAAAATCTTATTTTAACCATTTTTTTAATTAGAAACCTGTATAATTCAAGCCATTTCAATAAATCTGTATAATTCACATTTCCAGTAACAAGTTCTAGTATGATTCATTAACCATTTCCACTAATCTCATAAATCACATCAACCACAAATACCATTTCAATTCAAAACTATACAATTCAAATCATTTACATCTCAAAACTAATATCATTTCACTAATAACACTAATACCATTTCAATCCAAAACTATACACCACAAGTCATTTACATAAACCACAAGTCAATAACATTCATATAATCCCATTATCATATACCTTAAACTATTATTTTTTCAATAAGATATTCACACAATTCCTCCGTAATTTCTTGCAATTTTGAGGGCGTGTAATGAGAACACGCGCATTCATCAAAGCACTGCATAACAAAACAAAATATGCATTAGTTAGTTTAAAATAATAAATTATGACATATTCGATAAATATTAAAATGAATCCTAAGTTATAAATCCATGCATACCTGAATAGGAATCTCTAATTGATCCATTTGAAGGATTTCTCTCATAAACCTCAAAACGTAATACCCGCAGTCTATGCCATTTTTCTGTTGAGGATACTACACATAGGTAAACAAATAAGAATTAATATATGGTTGTTTTGTGTTATCAAGTAGCATCACTAATAAGCAACATTGTGAAAATTAATATACCTCCACTTGGACCCATGGAATAGTGCTTGCTTTAGCCCTTGCTACTCAAGCATCTCTTTGTGCTTGATATACTAGTATAACTCTATAAAAGAAAAACGTAAATTTAGAACAATCACACAGAAATAATTAAATATACAAATACACACAAATATTTCGAACAATCTCACTTTACGCATCAACCACTTTCTTCATACTCGGATATGTTGACCAATCATGCTCCAATGAATTCATATAATAGACCACTTCTTTTGTAGGATTAATGGCAACCACCAACCAGTGTCCACTATAAAATATAACAAAATTTTAGATGGATAATTTCTACGCAAAAGATACAAAGATTAGAATGAAAATCTTACTTGTGTCCAGTATTATACGGTAAAAAAATAAAGTTTCTATTTTGGCCTCCGTAAATCTCTCAATTAAGTGGTCTCTTACTAAAACTAAATTCAAACCAATTGTCGTTGCATTGACACGGGTGGAAGTAAAGAAACAAAATCTGTTTGACAATTGCGTCCAACGCATAATTTTTCATACAAGAACCTTAAATAAAAACATAATAAACATTAGACTATTTTTATTGAAATGTGTAAATAAATTGTTTAACCAAATCAATAATAGATTGATCGGAGTGCCAGATGTATGCATGCATAACACCGATGCCTAATTCAAGATGCTTGAAAATCTGTCTCATGTCCTCTCTTCTGATTATCTCGGAATGAGGAAAACCAAAAACACCACCGTCCATGTCTATTTGATGAATAGCACCTTGCATCACATATGATGTTGTCATAAGTGTCTCAAGACACCACCGAAAGAGAGGTGCAAGAGCTCTTTTTTCTTGCACGGTCCTTACAAGAACCTTTTTCTTGCTAATGACTTATTGTGAAGCTTGAGCAAGAACCTAACAATAATATAAGTTAGGTAAAGTAGAAAATCATGAAACTTTTGAATTCGGATCATAGAATAACACTTTAAATGTACCTCTATTTGTGATGCAACAAACTATTTTTCTAGAAAAATCCCTTTATCCTTAGATGCAGGTTTTGTAGGAGTCTAACATTACCATGTAAAAAATGTACGTAATGGTTCAGAATGATTTCCATAATGGTTCAGAATTGACATTTGAATACTAAAATATTCGTAATGGTTTTCTACATACTTCATCATCTGTGGAAATGAGGTATAACGACCATGCAACATACGAATCTATTGCATCTCACAACAATGTAGCCTCTAAAACCGAGTCAGGCATAGGTAGTACCGCATATGTATCTAAAATGATATCAACTAATACTTTCAGATATCCATGAGGGAGAAGATTATGGTGAAGTAACTTTCCTACTCTATTATGCACTTTCCCTTGCCAACCATGCGATAAGTCGGTAACGACAAATACATCCGACAAGATGAAATGCCCTGAAGCAATAGTGAATGCATAACTGTTAATGTGTATAAAGGTCAATTAAAATAAATATGTTAATTTAATTAAAATAAATATGTGCTAATTACCTCGGGAATTTTATTTTCACAATTCATACTAGCTTTGTCACTAGTATCTTTCAACCCAGAATCGCGCTTTTCTACCTCATATCTTTCTCTATCCTTTTACAATTCACGGACTTGCACTTTTAGTTCCACCAATGATTGCATGACTTATTGGTTACTGGGATTTTTCCTCTTTGGTTGCTTATACAAGGAAGATAGAGTCACACCAAATCCTTTACCTCTCACCTGACCGGAATACTCAGGAACATTTAGTACTCGACTAAAAAAGCTCCTACAATTCTCCTCATCGGTGGTTAAGGGTTTAGATAGAGTCTCCTAAAATTCATTGACAAATTGAAAATTATTAGTGGGGATTAAATTAATTATATTTTAATAAAATTTTGATTAACTTAAAGACATAATGTTATACTTACACATTCTTCATAAACATGTTGAACATCTTCATTAACAACTCCATCATTGCCCACACGAGCAGCCTTCCACAAAACATGTGTCGGAAGAGATGTTTCTTCACTTTTCTCGTCTTCTAACTACACATTGAGACAAATAATAAGATCTTCAATTATAACATATTGAGATAATTAATAATATCATATCATTTATATATAGTTATCATTTGTTGTTGTAAGCGTGCATATCCCAAACGCCCTTTTCTGTATGGATATGCGGGTTTTGATGCTCTTTGGCGATTAATGGCACTTAAATCCTGGATAAACAAGTTTAAGTCATATCAGAACAAACTAATGCAGCAAGTATAGATTATACAATTAATAGACATGAAAAGATAACATTACATTGAATTTTTCAGTTTTTCGTTTGGCTACAAAAGTGCCTCATTCTTCCGGTGTAATCAAATCTGCATACAAGTGTGGAAGTTCTGGTTCAATAAATTGTTTTCCTTATCCCTCAGATATTTGTTTGATAATAAGACTTGAAACCCTCTATGTCTCTTTCCGGCCAATTGGAGACAATACTTATGTTGGCTTTCATCAATATTAAAGGACCTCTACAAAAAAACATACACATATAAACATAAATTGTGTTAGTATAAGTGTGTTAGTATAAGTCAAAAAAATCTAATAACACATCAATCATGTTTGGTAAGTACCTGTATCTCAGTCCATATCTTATCTTTACTATATTTCAACAATGGATTCCTCCAATTATCACTGGTAATTGGAATGTGATGGCGGACAAGTGAACCAATGTATGAAGACAACATTGAACCATTAGGCTCAATTAGTTGGTTCTCCTCAATCCAATGTATATCAAGTTTGACCCTTTTGTCTCTAGCACGAATGATTGACTTCATAATTGTTATTCCATGTTTTATTTCACTTTCTACCTTCGAAACTTCATTTGTATCATATGTCTCGTGTGTGTGTGTGTGTGTGTGTGTGTGTGTGTGTGTGTGTTTCTTCCTCATTACTAGTCATTTGACCTGTAAGAAAGGAAAAAAAACTAAAATTAAATGACAAATTATAAAAATCCATAATCCATTGAATGATATAACATGACAAATATAAAAATCCATAATCTATTTATAACTTGTACCTTTTTTAGTAAATGATTTAATATCAACATCAATATCACCTTGATCTCCAATGTTTTCATCAATTACTTTGTTAGATAAAAGCACTATAGACCATTTTGTACTTGTTGAATCAGTGGCATAGAACACTTGTTTAGCTTAAGAGGCTAGAATAAAAGGCTCATCTTTGTACCCCACCCTATTAAGATCCACTTGAAAATATCCCGACTTATCCATTCGTATGTCGTTATTGTTTTCAACCCACTTGCAACGAAATATAGGAATCTGAAACTTCTCATAATCAAACACCCAAATGCGCTCGATAACCCCAAAATATGACAGATTTGCAAATTTGGGGTTTAAGTCTTTCACACTTGAAATGTGCATTGCTTTAGCTACCACGGTGACACCACTATTTTGCATAGTAATTTTATCATCTTGTTCTTTGGTATAAAATGTGTATCCATTAATTGCGTATGCGCTATAAGAAAACACAACCAAACCTGGACCATATGCTTAACATATCAATCTTTATGTTATTGAAGCGTGATCTGAATAATACTTTGAGAAAATGTGATCCTTAAACCAAGGTATGAAACTTCGATTTTGCTCTCGTACTATCCAATTCACATTTCTATTCGGATTTAAACCTCGGAGAACATCCTTGTGCATTTCAACATACGACTCAACCTCATTCTCATTGTTTAGAACATAAAAATGCACTTGATCCCGTTTGACCCTTGATATTGTCTCAACTTCATTTCCAATTAACTTTTCATACTTTTTTTCGACAATATGAGATTTGGGGAGTCCAATTGGTTGTACATTGGACAAATATTCAATACAAAACTCAAAATCTTCTTCAACAATGTATTGTTCAGCAATACAACCCTCTAGTCGACTTTGGTTTTTCACATACCCTTTTAATATTTTCATATAATGTTCAGCAGGGTACATCCATCTCATATAAGTCGGTCCATACAATTGTGTCTCTTTCACCAGATGAACAACTAGATGAACCATTATGTCAAAAAACGAGGGAGGAAAATACATTTCAAGATCACACAAAGTAATAACTATTTCTTTTTACAATGTTGGTAAGATCACAAGATCGATCACCTTAATACAAATTGACTTGAAGAAAAAACACAATTTAGTTATTATGCTTCTTACTTTTTCAGGAAGAATAGAATGTATACCTATTGGTAGAAAATGTTCCATTATAACATGGCAGTCATGCGTCTTGAAACTCTTTAACTTGAGGCCTTTCATAGACACAAGTCTTCTAATATCTGAAGAGTATCCTTCTGGAACTTTAACTTCACTTAGAAACTTACAGAATACTTTTTTCTCCTTTCTAGATAGAATATATGCGTCAGGTGGTAGATATGTTCATTTTCCTTTCTTCAAGGATCCTAATTCACTTCTTATCTCCATTGATATCAAGTCCTTTCTTGCTTTAAGGTTATCCTTAGACTTTCCTTGTATATTAAGTAACGTACCAATAACACTGTCAAACACATTTTTTTCAATATGCATAACATCGAGAAAATGTATTACATACAACGACTTCCAATATGACAATTAAAAAAAATTGACCTCTTATTCCACCCTTTCTTGACAAATGTATGTGCAAAAGGTTTGCCAAACTGAGTACTCACATTTTTCACCTTTTCAAAAATTTGATCACCTGTCAATATAGGTGGTGCTCTACCTTGTTATGTGTCTCCATTAAAGGCTTTTCTCCAGCTATGGTAGTGATGTTTCGAATTTAAGAATTTATGATGACCGAGAAAGACATTCTTTTGACCAAACTCCAATCGCATCCAATCTATTTTATCATCACAAATAGGACACGCACATTGACCTTTTATGTTGTATCCTGATAGATTTCCATATGCTAGAAAATCATTAATTGTACCAAACAACATCGCCCTCATGTTGAAACTTTCTTTCTTATAAACATCATAAACCTCCACACCGTTCTCCCACAAAAAATTGAAATCTTCGATTAAGGGTGTCAAGTATACGTCTATGTAATTCCCTGGTTGTCTATCCCTAAAAATTAACATAGATAACATCATGTACTTACACTTCATACATAACCATGAAGGTGTATAATAAATCATTAAAATCACAGGCCAAGTGCTATGTGAGATACTTTGAAGACCATGTGGGTTCATTCCATCAGTAGATAATGCCAAGCGAAGGTTTCATGCTTCTTTTCCAAATTCAGGATCATCATCATCAATTTTCATCCACTATGGTGAATCTGTCCGATGTCAAAACTTTCCATCAATAATTCTTTCATATGCATGCCATGTCAAGTGTCTTGAATCGGTTTCACTATGAAACATGCGTCTGATTCTCAGAATTATAGGAAAATACGATAAGACTTTTGATGGAGACATATTCTTCTTATATCGAGAGACACCGCATTTAGGACACTCATTTAATAAAGCATACTCGTTTCGAAACAAGACGCAATCGTTTGGACAGGCATGTATCTTATCATAGCTCATGCCAATAGAGAACAACATATTTTTGGCCTTATATGTTCGATTGGGAAGAGCATTATCCTCTAGAAGCATATCTTTCATAAGGGCCAATAACTCTGTGAAACTTTTATCCGACCATCCATTACCCGCCTTTAAGTTGTACAAATTTAATACCATAGACAATCTTTTGAAATTAGTGCAACCATTATACAACGGTTTCTCTGCAACGCTTATGAACCTCTCAAACATTTCAGGACAATCCTTAAGATCATCTCCAAGTGCTTTTGTAATCTCTTCGACTTGATCATAATCATATGTATCTGTGTCATTGCGTTTGAAGCATACATCGTATTATTCCCCGGTTCAACATTCTTGTTACTTTTCTCACCATGCAAGTTCCAACATGTATAACTTCGATCAATTCCATGCCTCATTAAATACAATGCCAACTGAACCGCGTCAACCCGATCCACAAAATAGCAACCTAAGCAAGGATAACTCATTCGACTGGGGTCTTTGGCGTGCGTAACAACAAACTTAACGAATTTTGATACACTATTCTCGTACTCTTTCGACAATTGACTTGAAGACATCCATTTCTTATTCATAGTTATACTAATCAAACTAAACAAAAAAATATTTACCTATAGGGAAACAATCCGACTTTCACACTTTGATAAAAAGTAACCCCTATATATAGAAAATTCAATAAGTTAGAAACCCCATCATATCAGTTCATTCAAAGCACTACTAATTACAGTGGCGAGAAAGAACAATTAATTACCTGTAGAGATGTAAACACCTTCTAGACCCACAGAGTATCCATATAGGTTAGAATTACCAAGATCCCCTTGTACATGTATCATAAAATGAAATATCATTAATTGACCGATTATGAGTCATAACTTGATAAGTGGCAACATTCACATTTAAACTTATCGAGCCCACAATTCACATGTAAGTTGCAAATGCACATAACCATAACCATAATCATACATGCTCATAATCATTAAAATTCATTCAATTAATCACGTAATTTCATTCAAATATGTTCAAGCATATCATTCATTCACACATATTTTGATCCAAATTCAATCTATTAGTTTCACATTCAAATTCAAAACACCATTCATTCAAACATAACAATTTCATAGAATTTTCAAACTCAATTTCATTTCAACTCATAATTATTTTATTCAAATTCATCATAATTCATACAATCATACAAATTCAATTTCATCATATCATCAACATTCAATTTCATGGTTCAATTTCAAGTTCATATTAATTCATGTTACATTCATATCAATACAAAATCCATTCAAGAAAACTAACCACTAACAAAATTCAAAAAACACAAAAAAAAATATCATCACCAAGCAGCCACCATCAAAGAAAAAACAAATAGAGGCCTAGCCACAATACACTTTCAAAAAACAGCAACAAAAAAACCTAGACTACTGTCGCTCCCGGGATTTTCATCCTAGTACAAACGCGAAAGTGGCGCGGAAAGGTTAGAGTCGCCAGCCAGACATTTTTATCCCGAAAAGAATGGGAAAGGTAATGTTGCACAAACCTGAGGAAGAAGGAAAGGACAAGGTCCTGCGAACCAAAGATCTGAATTCGGGAGTCGGTTACGACCTGGGAAGGTATTAGCACCCCAGATCGTCCGCCGTACCCGACGGGATCCACGCTTGCTTGTTTTGTTTCAAAGGGTGAGAAATAAGATGCTGCTGAATAAAACCGCTAACTAGAACTGGAATGAGAAATGAAAAAGGAACTGAAAATGAAAACTAAACTAAAGAATGGGAAAATGTAGGGAAAATAAAGAATGTGCTCAAATGGGCCCTACCCCACTGCCTACGTACCTCATCGGGATAAATGAGGATCAGAGACGCCGTAGTTCGTCTAACTAAGGCTTACACTCGTTTGTGGTTTTTAGGATGACGTTGCCATAGCTCTAGCTCAGGTGTTACCGGCTCTGACTCGAGGGTGTTTACCGTGTCGCTGTTTGAACTGTCGAGACAATTCATGTTCGTCCGCAAAGAGTATGAGATGAGATGAGAAGACGTGACTTCTTGGTTTGTTGTCTTTTAGAAGAAATGTTTTGAGATTGTGTTTTTTGAATGTACAACACTAAAGACTATGACACAGGAGCGAATACTTTCCAAGATCGCCCCCAATGGAACGTTTGTAAAGCATCCTAGAAGAGTGAAGGAGACCTCCACTAATCATTTCCCGTATAGCTTAAGGCTCGTGGCGCATTGTACACCTTTCCTTTATTAAGTGTTTTTGATTTTCTGTTAAGGTGAGAAGAGAGACTCAAATTGTAAAAGGTAAACATTCTAAGGGAAACTAGACTTATCCTAAATCAGTTGAATTCATGGATAACCTATGGTTAATGAGGTTTGCAATTGAATCTACCTAAGAGATATAAGACTATACATGCAAATAAAATAAGTTAACAATGAGCAATAGGGTCCTCCTAAGTCATGGTAGGTAAGAACGTATATGAAATGTAAACGGGATGGAACAATGGTCCGGGTGGGTCGGTTGCGTGGTGCTAAGACGCACGACTTATGGTGTGAAACATACAAGGCTTGATTTTGGTTGAATGGAATGGAACGATGGTGATCGAAGAACCCTATAGTTACATGCAACTTTATTTATTTATTTGAAAATATACTCGACGTTGGATCGAGTACTTTATTTGTTTTTGAAAATTTGGTTTTCTATCGATTCGTTTTATCTTTTCTATCCTACTTATGGAAACTATAAAACATACAAGTTCTAGGATATTACATCACAACGCATACAAAGTATAAAACACAATTAAGGCATAAAAATATCCCAGTCCAATAAGCCAATCCTTGAAAACATACCTTGCACAAAGAAAAAGCAAATAGTTAGTAAATGATATGGATTATGAATATGCATAATGTGAAAGAATGAATTAAAATAACAAAAATATTAAAAGTCATGAGAAAAATATGAAATTAATTTCTTAAGGTCTTGAACCTGATTATATCACTATGCTAAAAAATCTCTCAAAAATTCTAAGCCTAACTATGGTAAATGACCACCTAATTCTATGTAAAGTTCCAACACAAATTTGCACAAATTACACTATCCAAACAATAGAAAAAATGCCCTAAAAAATACACAAAAAATATTATAGGTACTTCTATTTGTCCTTTAATCATGGCAAAAAGAATGGGCAAAAAATGTCATGGGAAGTGACCTAAATAAATTATGCAAATTTATGTGTCTACATGAGAATTCAATACAAAATCAATTAAATTAAAATTCGAAATTAAATCGAAAAACGATTAAATTCAGAAAATAAAAATTGAGAATGCTTCTAAATTGCCTTAATACTCTACTGTAATTTTTGTAGAATTTTACTATACATTTTGGTATTTTTTGTGAATTAATTTGAGAGCCATATAAAGTAGAAATTATAATAAATGAGAAATAAAGAAAGGGGGGTGTGTTTAGAGTTTTTTTTTTAGTTAAATAATAACATGGGCCTATCTAAGAGGGTGCAGAAAGAAATTCTTTAAGTCCATTTGCAATGAGTTTGGCTGGGGGTGAAAATAGAAATAATTTTAGTTAAAAAACATAAATGGGCTGCATATGGGGGTGCTGATAGGAATTCGCAGGGGCCCAGAATGCAGGCTTTGGGGGAGGGGTAGGAATAGCAATGATCT
Organism: Lathyrus aphaca; assembly: GCA_963966055.1. Lineage (NCBI taxonomy): Eukaryota > Viridiplantae > Streptophyta > Magnoliopsida > Fabales > Fabaceae > Lathyrus > Lathyrus aphaca. The sequence continues at coordinate 688,452,856 of OZ014519.1, read as the reverse complement.
CTAGTTTAAAAAAAAATAATTGGGCTCAGAATGGGGGTGGGAATATGAAGCCCAGGATTAATGATTTTTATTAAACTTTATTAGTGCTTGATCTTTAGGTTTAATGATCCATTATTTTATGTTAATCCTAATTCAAATTAATACTCATAATATGGTGGATTAAATTGTCTTTAAAGAGGAATAATCACGTTTATTATCATTAACTAATATTAAACCTAATATTATCTTCATATTTTTTAATTAACATAAGAACATAAACATAAAATGGACATCTCACAAACCCTATGCCATTCTTCTTCACGCCGCCTTCCCTTCTCCTTCCCCAAAATCGTAACCCTAATCCGGCCACCCTCTCCAATCTGTCACCACCGCCGCCATAACCATTCGTCTTCTTAGCCACTCCTTCTTCTTCTTCTCTCAATTTCCTATTTTCAGACACAAAACCCTAGTTCCACTCTCCCAAATTGAAACCCTAACCTCTCTTCTTCTTCGCCGGACCACTCTCACTTTTCTTCTCCTTCTACGGCGCCGCCGTGGCAAACTCTTCACCCTTTTTTTCTAATTTTCCAACAACACAACTAAACCTCATCAATCTTCTCCTCCGATATTCCATCCCTAACAACTTTGACTAAATAACCCCCAAATCTACAGACCGAAGTATATCGAAACTAAAGAAAACGGCCTCGAACAACATCGTACCTTCAATCGCTCGTGAGTCGGCTGAATTTTGAAGAAGGGAAACAATGGTTATCGTCTTTGCCGAAGAAAGCGCGATCCCGGTAAGCTTCTTTTCACAATTCCATTCTTCTCTTCTCCTCGATTCAATCTCTGAGTCAATTTGGGGTTCTTGATCTTCTTAGGCTTCTTGATGGAGTGATGAAGATAGCGATGTAGAAGTTGAAGAGGGTTTGGCTGGGGATTTGCAAAGTCGAAGATGTCCGAGGATGAAGGAGGCCGCGAAGACGGAAGCGATCGAAAGTGACCGGCTTCAAGTGGTTGTGATTCTCTTGGGACACTGCCTTGGGCGTTGTTATGGATTATCGTCCAAAAAGAGAATCCTGAAGGAGATTCTTTTGCTGAGTTATTGAAGGTGCTTTGATAAAAATCGATGGAGATTGGATCTGGTGTTGATTTGCAGGTTGTAATTGCTGTGGTGATTTGAAGAATTGGTGAATCATTGAAATTGCAAGGAGCGAGAGAACCCGAGAACTTGAGGAGTATGAAGGTTTTTATGAAGAAAAAAGAAAAGATGGAAGGGACCAGGGAGAATAATGTGAGGCAGCATGAAGTTTCTTAGGAGGAATTAATGAGGGAAAAAGGATGAATCATCGGTGGACTCAGGAGAGAAGCCGAAGAATGAGAGGGTATCCAAAAGGAAAAAAAAAGTCCTGAATTCAGAAGCTGACCAATGGTTTTATAGAGGTGAGTTCCTTATGATTCTGTTTAATTTCAGTTAGAAGTTGTTAGAATTTGTTAGAAAACAGTTGCGAGTTGGTTAGGATTCTGTTAGCTTCTAGAGAATAGTTAAAGCATATGGTTATGAATTCCCGACTTTTGCTATGAATTTTGTTTGAATGCTCCTGAATATTTTCTGTTAACCCCAGTTATTCTAACATCTCCCTGCTAATGCATTTTTTCAGATTACCTTCTCCTACTAACTATTTCGTTCTTGGAATCAGGCATGGGACAACCAATAGGAAGCAAAACCCGGCGCCGAATCAATACAGCCGTATCCAATGCCTCACAGGACCAAGGCAACCTACTGGGTGGCGTGAAAGAGGTGTGTCAACTGATCTTAACTATGCTGGAGGTGTCGATTATCATGGTGAAGTTTCGGTCCCATAATCAATGTCTTCTAGCTGCACGATGTGAAACGGATACCGGCTCTGCTAAGACATTAGAACGGTGTGTCCTTCTTGTCGAACTTCGGATGCAGGAGGCCCTATTCTTGGATAAAGACAACCGCCCTTAATGAACCTCCGACGTTGAGAATTCGCGGGCTGCCATCGCATAATAAAAGTTCATCTTGCAAAAAATGCTTCCAAAGAGCACACAAACCAGAACTCTCCTTTTAGCATGCCTGTTCATCATAAGACGATTCATGCTGCCTATTGGATTCTACCAATTCCATCAAGTAGCTGATGCACAAACCCAAGGACATTGGATGACGCCCCTCGAATAGTGTTTATTAAGTTTCGGTTGACACAGGTTTGACTTTGGTCAAAGTTGAGGTCAACTGTTTAGTCAACAATGTAACTTTAATTCTTTCACTTTGTAATAATAATAATGTTTTTTTTTAGAAGTAAAATGCAAGCATTTTATTAATTATAAACAAATGACAATTTGTATTGTGGTAATATTGCTGTAATGGACTTTAGGAAGTGGGCCCAAAAAATGACAAAGATGAAACTTCAAAATATGGATGGTCACCTGGACAAATGGATGATTGGACAAATCGGGTAAACCCACAAATTCAAACACGACTCTTATGCACTGATTTGAATATTAAACGGATTGAAGGATTGTTAAGATATGAATATTATAATTGGACGACTATTTAATTAAATAACATATTTTGGCCATTAGAAAAAAGGTAATGGTTTTCTTTTACTTAAGACGTGAAGGTAGAAATGAAATGTATTCGAATTCGAATGGCGTCTCCTGAATAGACCATAATTGTTTACTTTTCCATCCTCAATTCAAACCAAATTCTTGGACCAAAACTTTTATGCCATGATGAAATCCCTAACACCAATAGCTCGAATCATATCCTTGCTTTACTTGAAAATAATACACATAAATGAACATCTCCATTGAATAATACACCTGAATGAACATCTCCATTGAATAAGTCCAAATCACGCTTTTAAGATAAAGGGTCTCAGTTGGTGGAATGCTCAAACTCCATCATGAATAGAATCCTAATCCAACTTGATAATAAGCCTGATGCGCCGATGGACGAACTTTACGAAGGTTCCTTAAGGATCAACTTAACAAGAGAATAAACCCTAATCGAGTAGCAAGTGCATAAGAAACTGATGTTGTTAATAGCCATATAACTAGAACTTTGAATCCACCTGATAGATAATGATAGGATATGAAACCCTAATTTCCTATGGCGTTGATCCCCTGACTTAGAAGTCAATGCACTGCATGATTCAATGTTATGACTTAATGGGAGAATGTCGATGAATATGAAGTGTAAGCCAATTAGATAGTTATAAATATGAGGGAAAATTTTTGGGTGTTACAGCTGCCCCTATTCAATCACTGTAGACTTGAATGGATGATAGCAGTTGCTTTCAGACGTCTGAAGTATGCAGGGATTGAATACTAGAAACAACCAGAAAATTTGCACTTTGCGGTAGAAGAATAGGGAAATAACTCAACCGAACGATCTCTGCTGGGATATAATTATGATGTGAAGAATAGTAAATGGGGGATGCCTTTTAGGTGATGTCAGATGGCTACTGACTTGCCACACTGTGGGTGGACTTGTGATATGATGCCACCCTGAGGATGGACTTTTGCCAATCTGCGGTTGGACTTCAAAATACTTTGCCACATTGCGGGTGGACTTTAAAGGGTTTACCACACTACGGGTGGACTTCTGCTCACTGTGGGAGATTTTTGAAACTTGCCACCCGAAGATGGACTTTGGCCAGTCTGCGGCTGGACTTTTGCTCACTACGGGAGACTTTTGCTCACTACGGGAGACTTTTGCTCACTACGGGAGGCTTTTGCCCACTGCGGGTGGACTTTAGAGACTTGCCACACTGCCGGTGGACTTTGGAATCTGCCACCCGAAGATGGACTTTGGCCAGTCTGCGGCTGGACTTCTGCTCACTACGGGAGACTTTTGCTCACTACGGGAGGCTTTTGCTCACTACGGGAGACTTTAGAGATTTGCCACACTGCGGGTGGACTTTTGAAGCTTGCCACCCGAAGATGGACTTTGGCCAGTCTGCGGCTGGACTTTGGAATCTGCCACACGAAGATGGACTTTGGCCAGTCTGCGGCTGGACTTTTGAAATCTGCCACCCGAAGATGGACTTTGGCCAGTCTGCGGCTGGACTTTGCATATGTTGGATTGCATGGTATGTTGCCCCATGACACTGGGGATGTTATGTCTCGAGTATTGTTAATGAACTGGTATGAGTGTAAAAGAATTCTTGACGCGGAAGTAATAAGTGTCTGCTGACTCTGTGGGGAAACACAATGATCGTGAATTCGATATCAAGAGGCCCTGTAGGGATAACATCTCTGTCGGAGAGGAGCGTGAATAATTCATCTGTTCCGAATTATCACCTTTGCCAAAAATAAATTGGACTTTTAGCTTTGAGGGCCGTGCCTGGGGATACCTCGATTATTGAGGAATATCCACTCTTATGGACCTGCTGGGGAGGAGAATGATTTATCTGAAATCTTCTAGGGGAATAAGAATTGCCTTGGATCTGATGATGAATCCAGATCAAGGAAAACAACTGAAGGAAAAAAACTTCTGACTTTGGTGAAGACAACTTCCATTTGCCTGTTGGGGAAGACAACACCGAGACACATCCTGCTGAGGAGGGAAGATTTCAGGTTGTCTCGTACTGGGGATCAGTTGCTTTCGTATGGATTTTACCTCCAGAGGATTTTACAAAAAGACTTTTGGTGTCTTTAAACTCTCAGGTATCGTAATGACTGCATGAATCAATGTAACAACCTTGTTGGGGAGGTAACCATTGCCAATGTGGATGAATTTGTATCTGTCAGAAGTGCTGAACGAGATAGTTGGCTTGACACGTGACCACGGTATTCTAAACTCCGAGTAAATGCTTCCGATCGTCTGTCTTCGGGAAAGAATGAACCTTCGTACTATTGGGGTGGCCTGCCCCAGTACGAGTATTTGAATAGATTTGCGCCTGACTGACTAATCTTCGCTCTTGGAGAGATCTGAATCTCGAGGTAATTGCCCCAGTTTGCCTGAAATTTGAAGAGATTGCTCGACGTAACTGCCCCGGATTGACTAGCTCTTACCATGACTAGTTGGGAAAGTCCTTGCTCAATGAAACTTTCTCAGAAAAGTGCACCTTGACGTGACAGTCTTTCAGAAGTTTTAGACTTCTCAACCTGGCAAGCTTGAGCTTCTGGATTTAATTTCCGTATGTGAACCATTTATGATGCTCAACAAATGTATGCAAGCAAAAAAATGTTTTATTCTTAGAATGAAAATTCTAATGCAACACACATGTTAAACTTGAAGTTTTGAAAATGGATCGTTTAACCTTCGTGAGAGAATCACCGGTTAAGATACGACATTATTTTGAATGAAAGTATGTACATGCAATACCAACAAACGTCTTTTTAGCACAACTCATAGGAGTCAGGAACGCGGTCTCGTGGTAATACGCTCTCAAATTAACCCTGTTTCAGTTAGGACTTTTAAGGGTTGTATCGTGGCCTGGTTCACGGTTATAGAAACAAAGGATACAGGCTCGAAGTTTATTTGTGCCCACCCACTCTTCGTGATGTTCTCCATTCCTATGTTCAGCTAGTTTTCACAAGCATTCACCTTTCATAAGGGTTTCATGTTGATTGAAGAACCATTGCTGCCATCAATTCATGCACCAATCAGGTTATTGTTGAGAGTCAGTCACTCCTCTATCCTTCGTGTCTGTGCCACACGACTTTGTTCTCATTTAAGGATCTTTCTTGTGTAATCTTTTCCGTCTTTCGCTTTTGCGTTGTTTTGCTTATCCCTAATTTTTGCCTGGACTAATTCTTGTGAATCTTTGATTGTGGAGTCCAGCGGGATGCCCTAACTTTTGCCTAAGTCGCTTGTTTTCAAGTTTCGACTTAGCGGGCCTTTTCTTTTCTTTTTCTTTTTCTTTTTTGCACTTTGAACAAGTCGCGTGACATTGTTTGTCTTGATTGCTTCGCGAGGGTTGTGACTGCCTCATTCTTTGGGTCGCCGAAAGATAACCATTGTAGTTTTCAATCTTTGGACCTTTTGACTTGGATAATCATTGTGGTTTCGGGTCTTTGAACCTCTTGATTAGCATAGTAGAATGCAACGGATCTTCAAATACACTTCTTTACGAAAGTCTGAACGCTTAGTCTGACTAGCTGACGTCTACCCTGCCCCTGGGTTACATGTGAGGGTTTTTTTTATTTGAAAAGAAACTCCTACTTCAAGGCTCGAAGGGATTGGCAAGGGTTTATCTTCCTTATATCTCCAGTGTTTAGGATTTGAAACAATGCATGTACATCGTCAACAGGGCCTTACTCGAGAGCACACAATTCAGAGATATTGCCTTTTTGTTTCGTCATTCTCCTTCATAGAATTTAAGCATGACAATTGGTATTGTGATGTACATATGCAAAATTATAAGGGAATGCAACTGAATTTACTTCAAGAAAAGCATGTGAGTTTTATTATTGCTAACATTCAAAAGCAAACAACTTTCATACATGTAGACAAATGTTTAGCATATAAAAGAAACTACAAATGGAAATGCAGTAAAGAAACTGAATATTGCCGTAGTTGAGGAGACTTGGCTCCGTCTGGACCCGTCAGTCTTGGATACTTTTAGTGATCAGTAACTCTTTTACAGACTTGTAATCTTCAATTCACAGTTGCATGCCCAACCATGACAGTAATACTTCCTCTTCTAGCTATTCTGACTCTGACGCGAGACATCTAAAGGAAAAAGTGAAGCTGGGGAGTAAAGTTGCCCCATAAGGTTGCTCGGAAAGACCTGACGATCTTCTGCCTACGTATCTCCATTGACTGATGACCAATGAAGAATCAGAGCGATGTAGTTCCCCTCAATAGGGATGAAAAACGAACAATGAAGAAAGGCAAACACATAAATGCCATCACTGAGAGTATTTGAATACTGCTGGCTTTACTTGCTTCATGAATACCCTGGCGTCCTGGGTGATCAGCTTGAAGCCTTCAGCTTAACGTGAACCATCTGGTAGAATGACCACGACACCGGTTCCATTATGACTAGGCATCGGATTATGGAGTACATTTGGAAGAGGAGCGAAATTGATCGCCTTGGAGTCAACTAGGTCCTGTACCTTGTTCTGAAAAGCCCAACATTTCTCAATATTGTGCCCCTGGGCACCTGAATGGAATTCGCACCTTGCGTTAGCATCAAAATTCGGAGGTAGATTGTCAGGAGCGGGAGGTCTCATGGTACGAAGCTCGACCAGGTTAAATTTTAGTAGCTCCGGGAGCAACACAGCATATGGGCATGGGACGGGGTCGAGTCTGCGGTTTCTCGCTCTTGTTCTTTCTTGAAACTGTCTCTGTACCTGTTGTTGCTGACCCTGTGGTCGTTGTTGTTGAAATTGTGGTTGTTGTTGTTGAACCTGTGGAGTAATGGTCACCGCAGCTGTTTGGTGGTAACCTTGAGAATAACCTCTGTCTCGGCTTCTATACACAGCATTCGTCTCGCCTTCTCTTCTTCTTTGGCCATTGCCAAAAGGTTTTCTCACACCGGAAGAACTAGCACTGCTTGCATCCTGGATCTTTCCCATTTTCAGAAAATTCTCTATTCTTTCTCCAGCAATGACGATATCAGAAAAACCAATGGACGGGCAGGCGGCCAGACGATCCAAGTAAACACCTTGCAAGGTGCCCATAAACATGTCTGCCATTTCCCGATCCAGCAAGGGAGGTTGAACCTGTGCGTCCAGCTCACGCCACCTCTGGGCGTACTGCTTAAAACTCTCTTTAGGTCCTTGAGACAAGTTCTGCAACTGGGTATGATTCGGAGCCATATCAATATTATATTGATACTGCTTGAGGAATGCCTCAGCTAGATCTTTCCAACTTCGAATAGAGACCCGACTCAGCTTCATGTACCAGCTCAACGAAGCTCCAGATAAACTGTCTTGGAAGAAATGCATCCAAAGTTTCTCGTCATCAGTATGAGCCGAGATTTTTCCGAAGTACGCATGAATGTGAGTCCTAGGACACGTGCTGCCGTTGTACTTGTCAAACGATGGTGCCTTGAACTTTGGAGGGATTCTGACTCCTGGTACTAACCCGAGACTGGTTACATCGATACCTAAGGAATTCTGACATTCCATGGCCTTGATCTTCTCTGACAGCTCTTCATACCTGCGATTGTTGATCTCGTTCATGTTACCCAAATCAACATCCAGTAGAGTGAACTGGTCTTCTTGATTGTCTTCTAAACCTGCATTACGTGTTGTGGTCCTATTTGGATGAGGCTCTCCGTTACGGGCAGCGTTAGAATCCACATTCTCAGCCGGTGTTCCCGTATTAACATTCTCATGAGGCTGCTCAACCATCAACCGGAGACGCTCCTGGTTCTGGGCCATGCCAGTCATCATTTCCATGAACTGATCCATCCTCTGTCGGAGCTCATTGAGATCAGTCTGCATTCGATCAGCCATCCTTACTCGGTTTCTTTTAGTCGGATATCGGTGAACGCGTTGACCAGCTATATTGCCTGCAATCAAATAAGTTAGAAACCCTGGGTAACCTGCAAAAATACAAGAATATGGTATGCAGGAAATGAATGCTATGGCATGTTGATTCATTTTTAGGGCATCCCATCTCCTGATTCCAGTTTTGTGGGTTTGATGAAGACAAATGCTCTTTTTGCTGTAAATAACAAGCAGTGTTGATAATATAAGATGTGTGTGTGTAGCAGACGTGCCAAACAATTCCAAGAATACGAAGACCAACGCGTTTTTGCAAATGTGTCAGAAGTGTCGGTGATCACAAAGTGAGAGAACACATAATGATAGTAAAAAGACCTTTTTATGATAAGAACTTTGTTGATATAGTCAAAACACCAAAAGTATGGATTCAAACAGAAGTACAATGATAAAAAGATTCCATCAACAGTCTTGATGGTAATCCTACAACATACAAGCAAACAGAAAGATGCCTTTGTCAATGCAATCCTCCATCTAGATCTGGGTCAATGATCGGTCCTGCCTTTGGAACTTCTACCAACTCTTTTGTCTGCACCTGGTTGTCTTCAAACCTCTTCAGCTTCTTCTGATAGCAAATCATCATCCGCTTGTAGTAGGCAGCTTCTTCTCGGGCTTTAGCAAGTTCTTCATCTTTTCCCCTCAGCTTATCGGCCATCTCTTCGTCTTTCTCCTTTAGCTTACTCGCGATCTCTTCAGCTTGAACTTTATCTTGTTCTTCTCTTTTGATCCTGTAAGCAGAATGTCTCTTTTTCATGTTCTCAAACATCAAGGTCTTCTGATCCAATTGCCTTCTAGTGTCAATGTGTTCCTTGGAAGAACTTCTAGTAGCAAATTCGAACCTCTCACACCGAGCCAACTCAATTTCACACTGTTTCCTTTCAATAGCATGCCTCTCAGCATCTTCTTGAGCTTTCCACTCAATTTCAAGTCTAGCATGATTTGCTTTAGCAAGCTCCTGACTCAACTGTGCATTCTCCATTAACAAGCCGTCTCTTTCCGTCTTCATCTTGTTGAACTCTTCAATGCTAACTGTGGTAGGTTGCTCAATGACCGTGGGATATAGAAGAGGCGCCGGCCCAAATGGTAACAGTAACACTTCAACCCGCTCTCTTAACCATTCTGCAAACGGTGGATACACTCGACAATTCCCTACACCCAAAGTCTTCTTCCCTCTTGTCTTCCGACTATGCCAAGCATTAGAAGCTTTCTGAGCAATCTCGAATCCATCTGTTGATTGGAAGTACAAGGACTTTGTGATGTCCACAGCAGCTGGTGGTTCCTTTAAGGCATACCCAAACTGTCGAATCGTGAGAGAAGGGTTGTAATTAATTCCCCCTTTCCTCCCGATCAATGGAACATTAGGGAATCCTCCGCAACTATGAAGAATGTCAATGCACCGCAAACCCTGATTAACCCAGACAATGTCCTTTGCTTGTAAACCCATTAATCGTTCAGACCATTCAAGAGTGTTCTTCGTCTTCTCGAAAGCTCCCGATTGTGGAAGAAAGCGTGTGAACCACTTGTAGAATACAGTCGCGCAACAATTCAACATTCCACCCCTTCGCTTCTCATTCTTATAATGCACAGAGTGGTAGAGATCACCTAGGAGAGTAGGAATAGGATTCTTTGCTATGAAAATGCGAATAGCATCAACATCCACGAAGTTCGGCATATTCGGGAACAAAGTGATTCCATAGATACACAAAGCTAGGATCGCATTGAAGGTACTCCAACTTTTTGCCTCAGCTGCTTTGGTAGCCTCATCTAACAAGAAACTCAAATGATATCCTCGGAAGCCTCCTTTGCTATCAATTCAGTCTTCCAATAATGACTTGCTCAAATAAAGAGCAGTTGCTACATCTTTGAAGTCAGGATCAATCTTGGTCCCAAAGAATGGTGCACAGTCCTTCACGGAAACTCTCAGGATGCTCGAATACTCCTCTAATGTAGGTGCCAACACGAAATCAGAAAGTACGAAACATCTGAGCTGTGGATCATAATACTGTAGCAAGGTGTGCATCCCTCTGAAAGCATAGTCACTGATGGGCTCTATGAAATACAAAATCCACCCGTAATCCTGCTTGAAGACATTCAGAACTTCCGGAGGAGCTAAGGCCTTCACTTTGAGAATTTCTTTCACAACAGGCTGATAAACCTTGTAGGAGATAATACACTTAGTCTGCTTCTTGGGTTCCATGCTCATAGATCAATACCCACAACCGGAATCAAGGATGTAATATGTAGCCCTGCAAATGAATAAACATGCGTTAGGAATGCAAGTATGCGGATGATGTGATGCAATGCAATGGCATGTGATCACTGCTGCATATACTGGGCACTGTTGTACTGCCTTCTGATTTTGCTTGAATACCGACTATCAAGAACACCAGATCATAAGTAGAAGAAAACTCAAATATCAAGAACAAGGTAGGTTGAAGGTTTAGTTTTCCTGCAAACCTGTAAATCCCTCCCAATCTCACGGGTATTGCTACTACGGGTCAACATCACGGACTCTCAAAGCCGAATAGCAATAATACGTTCACCATTTCCGAGAAATGGTTCATGACCAAATCAGGGAATCGGTTTGGCATTATGTACTACTCAGGGAGGCCTCAGTTGAATTCCGGAAAAACAAGCATCCCTCATAAGTTCCCGGCTTCAAGCACTGAAGTCGAGAAACAATAGTACATTCATCCCGAAGGGTACAATACTACCGTCATACGACCAGTTGCTTTAACCAGGTTCCTACGAGAGAACAAGGTCATCCTATGCGATTTCCTAGTGGGCCCTCGGGTGCGAATGGGTTTGCCACGAAATGTGGTCTGCCACTGTCACCACTGGAGAGGGTTGTTTCCACTAAGGTCCTCGAAGATCGGTTCCCAGTGTTAGCAGCTCAGGTGGGAACATTATATGGTCTGCCTAGGCAGTATAGAACATATCCCAAGAGAGCCTGATCTGGGTGTGGGACTCGTGAAAACTACACGTGCTCAAGACCACGCAAGCCACACGACTGCCCACTCTAAATCCTATGTGTATACTCAAGCCGGGTATTTGTCTTATCTCACAATAATCCCATCCCGCCAAGGAAAACCAGAACAGCCAGTACAGTATATGCCAGTATATGCGACAGTAAAGTAAAGTGCAGAAAGCTGTAAATAAAGCTGTAAAGGAAAGCGATAAACTGTAAACAAAACAGTAAAGCTAAACTAAAGCATAACAACAAACAAATAAACACCCAAAGAAGACAGAAACAGACAAGCGCTAGGATTGACTCTCAAAGGGGAGATTAGAATTTCTAAAGGTCCCCAGCAGAGTCGCCAGCTGTCGCTCCCGGGATTTTCATCCTAGTACAAACGCGAAAGTGGCGCGGAAAGGTTAGAGTCGCCAGCCAGACATTTTTATCCCGAAAAGAATGGGAAAGCTAATGTTGCACAAACCTGAGGAAGAAGGAAAGGACAAGGTCCTGCGAACCAAAGATCTGAATTCGGGAGTCGGTTACGACCTGGGAAGGTATTAGCACCCCAGATCGTTCACCGTACCCGACGGGATCCACGCTTGCTTGTTTTGTTTCAAAGGGTGAGAAATAAGATGCTGCTGAATAAAACCGCTAACTAGAACTGGAATGAGAAATGAGAAAGGAACTGAAAATGAAAACTAAACTAAAGAATGGGAAAATGTAGGGAAAATAAAGAATGTGCTCGAATGGGCCCTACCCCACTGCCTACGTACCTCATCGGGATAAATGAGGATCAGAGACGCCGTAGTTCGTCTAACTAAGGCTTACACTCGTTTGTGGTTTTTAGGAAGACGTTGCCATAGCTCTAGCTCAAGTGTTACCGGCTCTGACTCGAGGGTGTTTACCGTGTCGCTGTTTGAACTGTCGAGACAATTCATGTTCGTCTGCAAAGAGTATGAGATGAGATGAGAAGACGTGACTTCTTGGTTTGTTCTCTTTTAGAAGAAATGTTTTGAGATTGTGTTTTTTGAATGTACAACACTAAAGACTATGACACAGGAGCGGATACTTTCCAAGATCGCCCCCAATGGAACGTTTGTAAAGCATCCTAGAAGAGTGAAGGAGACCTCCACTAATCATTTCCCGTATAGCTTAAGGCTCGTGGCGCATTGTACACCTTTCCTTTATTAAGTGTTTTTTATTTTCTGTTAAGGTGAGAAGAGAGACTCAAATTGTAAAAGGTAAACATTCTAAGGGAAACTAGACTTACCCTAAATCAGTTGAATTCATGGATAACCTATGGTTAATGAGGTTTGCAATTGAATCTACCTAAGAGATATAAGACTAAACATGCAAATAAAATAAGTTAACAATGAGCAATAGGGTCCTCCTAAGTCATGGTAGGTAAGAACGTATATGAAATGTAAACGGGATGGAACAATGGTCCGGGTGGGTCGGTTGCGTGGTGCTAAGACGCACGACTTATGGTGTGAAACATACAAGGCTTGATTTTGGTTGAATGGAATGGAACGATGGTGATCGAAGAACCCTATAGTTACATGCAACTTTATTTATTTATTTGAAAATATACTCGACGTTGGATCGAGTACTTTATTTGTTTTTGAAAATTTGGTTTTCTATCGATTCGTTTTATCTTTTCTATCCTACTTATGGAAACTATAAAACATACAAGTTCTAGGATATTACATCACAACGCATACAAAGTATAAAACACAATTAAGGCATAAAAATATCCCAGTCCAATAAGCCAATCCTTGAAAACATACCTTGCACAAAGAAAAAGCAAATAGTTAGTAAATGATATGGATTATGAATATGCATAATGTGAAAGAATGAATTAAAATAACAAAAATATTAAAAGTCATGAGAAAAATATGAAATTAATTTCTTAAGGTCTTGAACCTGATTATATCACTATGCTAAAAAATCTCTCAAAAATTCTAAGCCTAACTATGGTAAATGACCACCTAATTCTATGTAAAGTTCCAACACAAATTTGCACAAATTACACTATCCAAACAATAGAAAAAATGCCCTAAAAAATACACAAAAAATATTATAGGTACTTCTATTTGTCCTTTAATCATGGAAAAAAGAATGGGCAAAAAATGTCATGGGAAGTGACCTAAATAAATTATGCAAATTTATGTGTCTACATGAGAATTCAATACAAAATCAATTAAATTAAAATTCGAAATTAAATCGAAAAACGATTAAATTCAGAAAATAAAAATTGAGAATGCTTCTAAATTGCCTTAATACTCTACTGTAATTTTTGTAGAATTTTACTATACATTTTGGTATTTTTTGTGAATTAATTTGAGAGCCATATAAAGTAGAAATTATAATAAATGAGAAATAAAGAAAGGGGGGTGTGTTTAGAGTTTTTTTTTTAGTTAAATAATAACATGGGCCTATCTGAGAGGGTGCAGAAAGAAATTCTTTAAGTCCATTTGCAATGAGTTTGGCTGGGGGTGAAAATAGAAATAATTTTAGTTAAAAAACATAAATGGGCTGCATATGGGGGTGCTGATAGGAATTCGCAGGGGCCCAGAATGCAGGCTTTGGGGGAGGGGTAGGAATAGCAATGATCTCTAGTTTTAAAAAAAATAATTGGGCTCAGAATGGGGGTGGGAATATGAAGCCCAGGATTAATGATTTTTATTAAACTTTATTAGTGCTTGATCTTTAGGTTTAATGATCCATTATTTTATGTTAATCCTAATTCAAATTCCATTCTTTGCCGAAGGGAAACAATGGTTATCGTCTTTGCCGAAGAAAGCGCGATCCCGGTAAGCTTCTTTTCACAATTCCATTCTTCTCTTCTCCTCGATTCAATCTCTGAGTCAATTTGGGGTTCTTGATCTTCTTAGGCTTCTTGATGGAGTGATGAAGATAGCGATGTAGAAGTTGAAGAGGGTTTGGCTGGGGATTTGCGAAGTCGAAGATGGCCGAGGATGAAGGAGGCCGCGAAGACGGAAGCGATCGAAAGTGACCGGCTTCAAGTGGTTGTGATTCTCTTGGGACACTGCCTTGGGCGTTGTTATGGATTATCGTCCAAAAAGAGAATCCTGAAGGAGATTCTTTTGCTGAGTTATTGAAGGTGCTTTGATAAAAATCGATGGAGATTAGATCTGGTGTTGATTTGCAGGTTGTAATTGTTGTGGTGATTTGAAGAATTGGTGAATCATTGAAATTGCAAGGAGCGAGAGAACCCGAGAACTTGAGGAGTATGAAGGTTTTTATGAAGAAAAAAGAAAAGATGGAAGGGACCAGGGAGAATAATGTGAGGCAGCATGAAGTTTCTTAGGAGGAATTAATGAGGGAAAAAGGATGAATCATCGGTGGACTCAGGAGAGAAGCCGAAGAATGAGAGGGTATCCAAAAGGAAAAAAAAAGTCCTGAATTCAGAAGCTGACCAATGGTTTTATAGAGGTGAGTTCCTTATGATTCTGTTTAATTTCAGTTAGAAGTTGTTAGAATTTGTTAGAAAACAGTTGCGAGTTGGTTAGGATTCTGTTAGCTTCTAGAGAATAGTTAAAGCATATGGTTATGAATTCCCGACTTTTGCTATAAATTTTGTTTGAATGCTCCTGAATATTTTCTGTTAACCCCAGTTATTCTAACATCTCCCTGCTAATGCATTTTTTCAGATTACCTTCTCCTACTAACTATTTCGTTCTTGGAATCAGGCATGGGACAACCAATAGGAAGCAAAACCCGGC
The DNA here is from genome assembly GCA_963966055.1 of Lathyrus aphaca. Lineage (NCBI taxonomy): Eukaryota > Viridiplantae > Streptophyta > Magnoliopsida > Fabales > Fabaceae > Lathyrus > Lathyrus aphaca. Next base: position 688,437,688 of record OZ014519.1, on the reverse strand, counting down.
GCCGAATCAATACAGCCGTATCCAATGCCTCACAGGACCAAGGCAACCTACTGGGTGGCGTGCAAGAGGTGTGTCAACTGATCTTAACTATGCTGGAGGTGTCGATTATCATGGTGAAGTTTCGGTCCCATAATCAATGTCTTCTAGCTGCACGATGTGAAACGGATACCGGCTCTGCTAAGACACTAGAACGGTGTGTCCTTCTTGTCGAACTTCGGATGCAGGAGGCCCTATTCTTGGATAAAGACAACCGCCCTTAATGAACCTCCGACGTTGAGAATTCGCGGGCTGCCATCGCATAATAAAAGTTCATCTTGCAAAAAATGCTTCCAAAGAGCACACAAACCAGAACTCTCCTTTTAGCATGCCTGTTCATCATAAGACGATTCATGCTGCCTATTGGATTCTACCAATTCCATCAAGTAGCTGATGCACAAACCCAAGGACATTGGATGACGCCCCTCGAATAGTGTTTATTAAGTTTCGGTTGACACAGGTTTGACTTTGGTCAAAGTTGAGGTCAACTGTTTAGTCAACAATGTAACTTTAATTCTTTCACTTTGTAATAATAATAATGTTTTTTTTTTGAGAAGTAAAATGCAAGCATTTTATTAATTATAAACAAATGACAATTTGTATTGTGGTAATATTGCTGTAATGGACTTTAGGAAGTGGGCCCAAAAAATGACAAAGATGAAACTTGAAAATATGGATGGTCACCTGGACAAATGGATGATTGGACAAATCGGGTAAACCCACAAATTCAAACACGACTCTTATGCACTGATTTGAATATTAAACGGATTGAAGGATTGTTAAGATATGAATATTATAATTGGACGACTATTTAATTAAATAACATATTTTGGCCATTAGAAAAAAGGTAATGGTTTTCTTTTACTTAAGACGTGAAGGTAGAAATGAAATGTATTCGAATTCGAATGGCGTCTCCTGAATAGACCATAATTGTTTACTTTTCCATCCTCAATTCAAACCAAATTCTTGGACCAAAACTTTTATGCCATGATGAAATCCCTAACACCAATAGCTCGAATCATATCCTTGCTTTACTTGAAAATAATACACATAAATGAACATCTCCATTGAATAATACACCTGAATGAACATCTCCATTGAATAAGTCCAAATCACGCTTTTAAGATAAAGGGTCTCAGTTGGTGGAATGCTCAAACTCCATCATGAATAGAATCCTAATCCAACTTGATAATAAGCCTGATGCGCCGATGGACGAACTTTACGAAGGTTCCTTAAGGATCAACTTAACAAGAGAATAAACCCTAATCGAGTAGCAAGTGCATAAGAAACTGATGTTGTTAATAGCCATATAACTAGAACTTTGAATCCACCTGATAGATAATGATAGGATATGAAACCCTAATTTCCTATGGCGTTGATCCCCTGACTTAGAAGTCAATGCACTGCATGATTCAATGTTATGACTTAATGGGAGAATGCCGATGAATATGAAGTGTAAGCCAATTAGATAGTTATAAATATGAGGGCAAATTTTGGGGTGTTACAACTACAACCTCCATTGTTACCCAGAAATTCCAAAAAACATCCTAATTAGAATTTCATCACTAAGAATTCATGGAGCCGTACAATCATAGTCATCTAACAAACTCATCAATAACAAACATTTACAACAACACGAAGAAGTTTTGAAGGAGAAGAGAATTAGAGGATAATAATAATGTATAATTGTCATACCCCAAATTTGTCCTACCTGCGCTATTTTATTTTACTGTCTAACCTTTATTTCAAAAATCAAAAAAATATGTATTATTTTATTTTTCTGTCTAGCGAATATTCCAAAATGAAAAAAAATGCATTTATTTATTTTCAAAAAAATCAATTTCTCACATCATAGATTTTACTTTTTTTATTATTATCCAAAAATATAAACAAAAAAAATCTCTATTTTTTTGAAACTATTAGTTTTCTATTATTATTATTATTATTTTTATTTTTATTTTTCTTTTTTCTTTTTTTTCTTTTTCTTATTATTATTATTCCGAATTTCATATTATTAATTTTATTGTTATTAGTTTAGTTTCATTCTTGTTATTATTATTATTATCATAAAATTTGTCAAAAAAATAGAGAAAGAAAAAGAGAAAGGTTGGAAATTGTCAAATATGCAGAGTATATATTTATTAATGCAGTTTTATTAATGGATGTATACCCGCCCCAGGGGATGGACTTGTGTTTCTGTTACTAAAAGGACTGGGGTTCGATTCTTGAATTATTATTATTAATATTATAGTTATTATTATTATTAGTATTAGTTTATTATTAGTTCTCTTTCACCACACTCAGCAACAACTTTTTTTTCCTCACTCAAAAATCCAGCAAACCACCAATTCTTGTTATAATTTACAGCTAACAAATTCAGCATATTCCATTTTCCAAATATTCTTTACTTTCTCCCCAATTCTCCCCATCTTACCCTCTTCAAAATCTCTATAAAAACCAATATCTATTTCTCACAATGATAGAGCTTGGACAGCACCTTGATACCATTTCAAGGGCAAGTTTCAAAACAACAAAAAAATCCTTTACTCTTTTCAAATCAAACTCACGCAGAAAAAAAAACTCATACCCCAACTACTGCCTTTCATTATTTATTCACAATACCCAAACACAAATCCATAAGTACAACCTTTCAATCCCCAAATCTTTAACTTTTTCGGACCCAGTAGTCATCAAAACAAACAAAAAAATTCTTCCGCCACCCTTCAACTTCTTCATCAAAACTCAGAAACCATTTCCATTTTTATCAATCCCACAAATCATTATTTTACACAAAAGAACCACACACAAAAAATATTGAAAAAAATAGCAAACAGATCCATAAAAAACGAGAACCTTCCTTCATAATCCAAACCAAAATACCATCAAAAATCCCAAATCAAGAAACAAATCTGGATGAACGCAGGGTGAGAAACCAGAAACTATATTCGTCACGAAATCGAAAACCACCCTCGCACTAAACATCCATCAACTCTTTTTCTTCAAACCACTGCAAAACCACTTACCACCGTCCAAAACAACCGCAGAACCTCCACCGACGCTCAAACCTGCGACCCATCACCACTTTCACCTCCGCGCGTCCATCTGCGGAACCTCCTGGTCACCGCGCGTCACCACAACCCGTCGGAACCCCTCGTCACCATTAACTGTAAAACATCGAACACCACCAATCGAGTGAGAGAGACGCGAGATAAGCCGCCGGCGTCCTTCTGCTTCTGAATCGCATTTGATACGAAAGGGGTGGGTTTCCTTTTTTCCAGAATCGTGAATTTTATCTCAGTGTTTTTTTGTTTCTTTTTTCGCATTGCGTTTTGAGAAGATAAGGCATTTATTTCCTTTTATTTTGGTAAAGAAAAACGTGAAGTATTGTTTTGTTTTAGTTTATTCCTTTATCATTATTATTATTATTTAAAATAAAATAAAATAAGAATAAACAATAAAACCTAGTTAATTTTGTCTTGTGATTGTTGAGCCCGATAAGCCCATCCGGATCTTTATACACACACGTATATCACTCACCACACACCTTTTATTTTTATTTTTTTTATTTCACTTGATTAAGCTTCACCATTATTATAATTTCTGATTTTTATTTCTTGTTTTTATTATTTGTTATTTGCTTTTATCATTTTAAAAAAATGTTCTTATTTTAAAAAAAAATATTATTATTAGGAGATTATTTAGTATCTCTTTATTTTATAATCATTCTTATTTTATTGTTTTAGTTTCGGGCCAATGATATAAAACAAAATTAAATTGTTTCCAATACTTTTAATTGGAAAATTTAATTATTATGAGGCCTTCTTTTTTACTACATTATTTCAAATTTTATTATACTACATTATTTAAATTTTATTATACTACATTATTTCAATTATTTAGCACTTTATTAAATTCATTTAATTTATTTATTTATATTATTTCGTTCCGATTTAATTGTCGCAAGTTAATTTATTTCTTTTTTATCGCTTTAATCGGTTCGCGAACCATGTAAGCCGAGCATCGTGCCTCGCCATCAATTTTTTCCAAACTCGACATTCGAATATTTTCATAATCAAAATAACGGATAAACTGAATTCTGGAGTCTCGCATTCCTCGAATTCTTGAATGAACACTCCCGAGGCTCGCCCCGCGGAATGCGGTTCATTCGACTTTCCGTAATTAAAACATTTAATCGACATATTAAATAATGAAAGAATTGAATTATGGAGTCTCGCATTCCTCGAATTCTCGAATAAATTCTCCTGAGGCCCGCCCCTCAGGACGCAGTTTATTTACCCTTTCATTCTTGAAAACACCAATCGAATCAAGCATTTTTTCAAACGAACATTATTTAAATCCTTTCTATCTCATAAACAAGCTAGCGCTTCAGCCTCTTATCGCGAGCAGACAAGCCAACGCTTAGCAGTAGAATGCAGTTTAAATAACTGTTCATTAAAACAAACTGATCAACCTTAGTACCACGAAATACGAGGCTCTAACTTTCCCATTGCACAAGGGAATACGTAGGCACACGGATCTTACTCCTTGCCGAGCACCCTAGGAACAAAATAACCCATTTCCCCTATTAACCTTAGATTAGAATCGTCCGCATTTACTTTATTATTCGAAGAAAACATAAAGCATAAGTCAACATTAGATCGCAAGTTAAACTAAGAGGTTCCCGTTGAGTACAACGGACGTAAGGGGTGCTAATACCTTCCCCTTACGGAATCGACTCCCGAACCTAGAATCTGGTTTCAAAGACCTTGTTCTATCCATCCGTTTTTTCAAAAGGTTTCTCGATATTTTCCTTTTCCTTAATTGGAATAAAATAGGTTCGGTGGCGACTCTGTTGTTTTTTAAGTTTATCCGCGGTATTTTCTTTTATCGCGATGTCGTATTTTTCGAGGTGCGACAGCTGGCGACTCTGCTGGGGACATCAGAGAGTCAAGCCTAACTTAGTTTACTTTGCGATCAATGTTTACTTTGCTTATCTGTTTTCTTCACGCTTTTTTATGCTTGTTTATTCGTTCTTCTTATTATCATCATGATCATACTTGCTTGTTGGATCCTGGGACGACACCTGAGTTTTTGAAAAAAAAGAAGAGGAAACACCTAATTTAGAATTGGAAGTTATTAGTGTTAGTCTCCAAGGACTCGCTCCTTGCAAGCCTAGCATGAAAGCTCCACCCAGAGAGTAGACCTATTCATAGATCTCGTCATAATGTAGCTAGCCTGTCGCATGACTTGATTCATGAAAGGGTTGTGACTCTGGGACCCACTTTTAGAACCGGTTTCAACGTTGGCAATTGCGTAGTGTTAGTCTCTGAGGACCCGCTCCTCATACGGCTAACATGAGAACTTCACTCAAGGTAGATTTTATCGTTATTATCGTCATAATACAGCTAGCCAGTGGCAGGACGTTAGTACGATCAGCGTTCGTGACCTTGAGTATCTTATCCATAACCGTAGAAGCTATCCTGCGAGTGGTTTTACGGGTAAAGAACTTAGAACAATCCTATAAGAATTTACATGCTAAGGTTACTATGGTTCACCTCAGAGCAGATTATACTCGTGATCCTGGATCTTGCATTGCATTCATGCGCATATTCATTTCATTTGCATTATTTGTTCATCTTGCATTTCATTCCAAAGCCGTAAAATCATTGCATGTTCCTTCATCTTCAGTAAATCAAGCTGGTTTCCCGACGCCCGTATCGTGCTAGACGCCCGTACCTAACTCGAGCCAACACTAGAAGACTGATGGACGTGATTCAAGAAGAACAAACTGCTATGAGGGAAGAGATTGACTCGGTCAAGAACAAGGTTGACCAGATTTACGAGACCATACAAACCTTGGCCAGAATGGAAGAACGTCACGAAGCTGCTGCCGCAATGAACAATGCTCTAGTGCAAGGATCTGCCTCGCGAGCAATGCCTTCAGTTCCAGTGCCAAATCTTTTGGTCTATGGTTTGCCTCCAGGCTTCACTCCTGCTGTTGAGGAAGTCACTTCTCAACCAATACCTACCTCTGGTGTCACTGTTGGTTCTATTCCTCAAGCTCAACCTTTTCCAACTCAAGTCCAGTTTCCTCATGCTGAAGAGGATCATCAGGTTGAGTATGAGATGCATATTGTTGTTCTAATCACCAATCCCCATGTTGTTCAAGAATCTGAAGCTATGAAGATGTGTCGTGAGTTAGCTGAAAAACTCCGGATCATGGAAGGACACAACTCAACCTCTCTGAGTGCCTCAGACATGTGCCTAGTTCCGGATGTTGTGATCCCTGCTAAGTTCAAACTACCAGAATTCGAGAAATACAAAGGCCTCAGTTGTCCTGAACTCCATTTGAGAATGTACTGCAGAAAAATGGTCGCTCATGCCAAAGACGACAGACTCATGATCCATTGCTTCCAAGACAGCCTGTCTGGAGCGTCTCTAGAATGGTACATGCAACTTGAACACAACAATGTTTGTACTTGGCTTGATCTATCTGATGCATTCAAAAAGCAGTACAAGTACAACACTGACTTAGCTCTGAACCGTACTCAACTTCAGAGTATGTCTCAAAAGGAGAGCGAATCCTTTAAGGAGTACGCCCAACGCTGGAGGGAGTTAGCTGCCAGAGTGCATCCGCCATTGGTTGACCATGAATTGATCGACATCTTCATGGGTACCTTACAGGGGCAATACTACGAGAAGTTGATCAGCAGCGTATCTTCTGGATTTTCAGACATGGTGATGGTCGGAGAAAGAATTGAAGAAGGTTTGAAAAGTGGAAAGATTCAAGGAGGTTCTAACAGCCAATATGGAACCAAGAAGCCTTTCAATGGGTACAGGAAGGGTGAAACCAATGCCATTTCTGCTGCAAGTGGGAATCCTCAACAGAGTGTACCTACTTCAATCCCCTACTATCAGTACTCGTATGTTGCTGCTGCGCAATATGCTCCTGTGCCATATCAGCCAATTCCTCCAATGCCTTATCAGCAGGCCATTCAAGCTCCATTTCCGCCTCAGATGGCTTATCAACCACGTCCATATCCTATGATTGCAGTTGCGCAGTATGCGCCCAATCCATACCAGCAATCGGCCTACCCACAACGGCCCGGTCAACAACAACAACGCGCTCCTCAATAGCGCCCACCATATCAACAAAGAGGATATGATAGACACCTTGACCCCCTTCCTATGACATATTCTGAAATCTTTAATCAGCTGATGACAAAAGGATCTCTTACTTTGAAGGATATGCCACCTCAGACTGGTAACGCCCGAAATTAAGATGCCAATGCTCGCTGTGAGTATCACAAAGGCGTTCCAGGTCACACAATCGAGAACTGCCATGCCTTCAAACACATGGTTCAAGACATGATCAACTCTAAGGATCTCACCCTCACTCCGAGAAATGCAAATGTCCAGAACAATCCATTGCCGCCGCACGGCGCCAACAAGTGAAGACATTTGAAGGGGTTGTTGAACACCAAGCTGAGTATTCTCCAACTTTGAAGCATTCAATCAAGAGAAGTCCAATTCCTCAAATCAAGGCAGCCAGCGCCATTTATGATTTCCACATTTCTGTTATTTTGTAATGTTTGTTTAAGTACTATTTGCTCTGAACATTATTATTTGTACTTGGTTATGTTAATGTTATGTTTATGCATGTTTTGAATCAATTTATTCGCATTCGCTCATTATTTATCATTTATCACAAAAATCACAAAAATATTTCCTCACTTCACTTTAGCAAATATTTAAGGGAGGATGATGAAAACGAAATACCCATAATTGTTGCGGTATGCTTTCGAATAAAACCTCATCAATGATGTACAAGCATTCTTTCAAATCCCCAAACACTGGAGAAATAAGGAATTAATCCCTAGTCAACCACTTCGAGCCTAGAAGTAGGAGTTTCTTTCGAATACAACCCTTACATTTAACCCGGGGCACGGTAGGTGTTCAGTTAACCTGACTACACTTTCAAATCGCAAGATGAGACATCCCGTCAGAGGACCATCAACAAATGACTTGGCAGTCACAACATTCAAACAAAAAAGAAAGAAAAAAAAGAAAAGCCACTAAGTTGAGCACCCGAAGGGAGACCTAGACACACACAAAAAAACAAAGAGGAGCCCAAATCCTCAACAAAAATAAAACAAATATCAGTGACCATAAGATCAAGAATCAAAGGGTCACCAGCAAAATAAGTTGACTGCCGTCTTCAAGCAAACTTTGAAGCTTCATCTTCACTCTTGCAAAGTCAAAACAAATGCATGTGTACAGTTAACTGAACGTAGGACTGGAGAACATCACGAAGAAGGGTTGGGTACAAATCAAACTTTGAGCCTTATACTTTTTGTTTTTCAAACCATTAACCAGACCACGTTACAACCCTCAAAAGACCTAATTGAGGCACGGTTTATTCTGAAAGCATGCTACCAACAAGGTTGCGTAAATTGACTCCCATATATTTGCTAAATCTCGATTGCACATTACTCTTGCTGCATCTTTTACGCACTTGCTAAATCAGCACCGCGTTTGGACCAACGGTCCATTCGTCACACTTCCACAACATTCAAATAAATTGACTTTTTCAAAACTTACATGAACTTTACATTAACACTACCATTTGTGTATGAATAATTTAATTACAATTCAGTGCCTGACATCAGTGCAATCCCAACAAGAGGCAATCAAAAGAGAAATTTAAACTTCATTGGTGCCAACATGAATCAAAATTATTCTCAACAGCTCAATCAGTGGCAAATCATCTTCAAACAGCTCAATCAGTGGCAAATCATCTTCAAACAGCTCAATCAGGGGCAAAATTATCTTCAAACAGCTTAATCAGAGGCATACGCCTACCAAACCCAGATGCTGGGGAAAATCACGCTAAGGTCATTGTCAAAGCTTCCCCACCCGTTTTAATTCAAATACCCTACAGACAGGGGCAAGCAAACAAAGAGCACATCTTCCTATCTCTTTTCCCCAGCTGAACAAGCAGACCTTGCCAGACATTGGCAACCATTTAAAGCAAATCAGTCTTCATGTGTCAATTAAGTCGCTTCGCTCATCAGCAAATAATCAAAGTTGGAGCTATCAGATCCATCTTTTGATCATGCATCGTCGAAGATCGAGTGTCGGGGAATCAATCCCTCCACCCACCCAAAGTCCAATCATTATTGGCAACTAACAAACCAAAAGTCCACCAAGCTGGCACCTTTCAATCGCTCATATGCATCATTATGCATTATCAACGTCATAAGCATCATTTACATCAATCATTTACAGCATGTGCATCATGTGCATACCTAAACAAAAACAGACCTTTTTATTTTCCCCAACATTCTTAATTTACATCTCAGTGCATAAGCACTTGCATTGTATCTCCATCATTATGGAATACCATCCCAAACAAATAAGCATCGTGGCATAATTCAGGATCCAGGATCAACCCAAGTTTCTAGTCATTTCCCCAGCAGAAGTCAGGATCATATCAATCGAAGATTCCAGGCATCTCCTCGGCGGATTCAATGGTCGTATTTAAATTTCATGTCGCCTTATCATCCTGTGGTGATAAGTGATTTTACTTTCAATCATGTCGCCTTATCATCCTCTGGTGATAAGTGATTTTTTTTCTGTCTTTCGCCTATCATGCTTTGTTGATAGTGATTCTTTATTTTTCTGTCTTTCACCTATCATCCTTTTGGTGATAGCGATTATTTAATTTTCTGTTACTCAGCATCCTTTTGGTGTCGGGGTCGCTTTATCATCCTTTTGGTGATAGCAATTATTTAATTTTTTGTTACTCGTCATCCTTTTGGTGTCGGGGTCGCTTTATCATCCTTTTGGTGGTAGCGATTATTTAATTTTCTGTTACTCGTCATCCTTTTGGTGTCGTGGTCGCTTTATCATCCTTTTGGTGGTAGCGATTATTTAATTTTCTGTTACTCGTCATCCTTTTGGTGTCGGGGTCGCTTTATCATCCTTTTGGTGGTAGCGATTATTTAATTTTCTGTTACTCGTCATCCTTTTGGTGTCGGGGTCGCTTTATCATCCTTTTGGTGGTAGCGATTATTTAATTTTCTGTTACTCGTCATCCTTTTGGTGTCGGGGTCGCTTTATCATCCTTTTGGTGATAGCGATTTTTATTTTCAGTATGTTGCCTTATCATCCTCTGTTGATAAGTGATTTTATTTTCAGTCTATTGCCTTATCATCCTCTGTTGATAAGTGATTTTATTTTCAGTCTGTTGCTTTATCATCCTCTGTTGATAAGTGATTTTATTTTCAGTCTGTTGCCTTATCATCCTCTGGTGATAAGTGATTTTATTTTCAGTCAGTTGCCTTATCATCCTCTGTTGATAAGTGATTTTATTTTCAGTTATTTGCCTTATCATCCTCTGTTGATAAGTGATTTTATTTTCAGTCTGTTGCCTTATCATCCTCTGTTGATAAGTGATTTTATTTTCAGTTATTTGCCTTATCATCCTCTGTTGATAAGTGATTTTATTTTCAGTCTGTTGCCTTATCATCCTCTGTTGATAAGTGATTTTATTTTCAGTCTGTTGCCTTATCATCCTCTGGTGATAAGTGATTTTATTTTCAGTCAGTTGCCTTATCATCCTCCGGTGATAAGTGATTTATTTTGTCAATTTGTTTCTTGCTGTGTCACTCATCATTTCCAGTTTATTTCATTTGCTATTTTCGCAAATTTCTTTCTTTGTCGGACAAATTTGGAGCCTGTTAATATCTAATTATCATATACCCTGAAAGATTGAACGCGAGCCAGTTCATCTTACTCGGTCTAAGCCAATTCGATAGGGGCATCTGTCATACCCCAAATTTGTCCTACCTGCGCTATTTTATTTTACTGTCTAATCTTTATTTCAAAAATCAAAAAAATATGTATTATTTTATTTTTCTGTCTAGCGAATATTCCAAAATCAAAAAAATGCATTTATTTATTTTCAAAAAAATTAATTTCTCACATCATACATGCTCATAATCATTAAAATTCATTCAATTAATCACGTAATTTCATTCAAATATGTTCAAGCATATCATTCATTCACACATATTTTGATCCAAATTCAATCTATTAGTTTCACATTCAAATTCAAAACACCATTCATTCAAACATAACAATTTCATAGAATTTTCAAACTCAATTTCATTTCAACTCATAATTATTTTATTCAAATTCATCATAATTCATACAATCATACAAATTCAATTTCATCATATCATCAACATTCAATTTCATGGTTCAATTTCAAGTTCATATTAATTCATGTTACATTCATATCAATACAAAATCCATTCAAGAAAACTAACCACTAACAAAATTCAAAAAACACAAAAAAAATATCATCACCAAGCAGCCACCATCAAAGAAAAAACAAATAGAGGCCTAGCCACAATACACTTTCAAAAAACAGCAACAAAAAAACCTAGACTACAACCTCCATTGTTACCCAGCAATTCCAAAAAACATCCTAATCAGAATTTCATCACTAAGAATTCATGGAGCCGTACAATCATAGTCATCTAACAAACTCATCAATAACAAACATTTACAACAACACGAAGAAGTTTTGAAGGAGAAGAGAATTAGAGGATAATAATAATGTATAATTGTCATACCCCAAATTTGTCCTACCTGCGCTATTTTATTTTACTGTCTAACCTTTATTTCAAAAATCAAAAAAATATGTATTATTTTATTTTTCTGTCTAGCGAATATTCCAAAATCAAAAAAATGCATTTATTTATTTTCAAAAAAATTAATTTCTCACATCATAGATTTTACTTTTTTTATTATTATCCAAAAATATATACAAAAAAAAATCTCTATTTTTTAGAAACTATTAGTTTTCTATTATTATTATTATTATTTCTTTTTTCTTTTTTCTTTTTCTTATTATTATTATTCCGAATTTCATATTATTATTTTTATTGCTATTAGTTTAGTTTCATTCTTATTATTATTATTATTTTCATAAAATTTATCAAAAAAATAGAGAAAGAAAAAGAGAAAGGTTGGAAATTGTCAAATATGCGGAGTATATATTTATTAATGGATGTATATCTGCCCCAGCGTATGGACTTGTGTTTGTGGAAGAGTTTACCCCGCACCCCCCCAATTATACCTGTACCCCCCCAAAAATTTTTTTTTGACCAAAATGCCCTCATATAAATAGTTACTAATTCAAATTCACTTTCCATTTTTACCGTCCGTCCAAAAGTTACAGAGAGAAAAAAATTTTTGATTTTCGCACGTGTTTACCGGAAGACTACAAGTAAGTCTTCCGGAATGAAAAATAATGTACCGGAAGAGTTTGTGAAAGTCTTCCGGTACCGGAAGACTTTATGAATGTCTTCCGGTATGGTTTGGATGACTACCGGAACACTTCATCAAAGTCTTCCGGAAAGTTTTTTAAAAAAATGCCTACCGAAAGACTTTGTTGAAGTCATCCGGAATGCTTTCGTGTGTACCGGAAGACTTGAAGAAAGTCTTCCGGAAATTTTTTTTTTTTTATTAAATAATTGTTTTTCTGTTTTTTTTCAGTGGTTCGATCACGCGGCAGAGATGGGAGGATTCCAGTGCGATCGATGGGACGGGGCGAGACGAGTAGATCACGCGCAGATGATGCTGGTACATCTGCAGCTGCAGCTGACCCTGTGGGGTATCCTGGTGGTCCGTACGATACCAGGCTTTTGGTTTCGTACGAGCATCACGTGGCGAGCCGTGTATGGTTTGGCGAGGTAATGAAATTATAATTATTTAGTTTTGAATAATAACCGAAATTATATAATTTGTTTAATTTTATTTGATTTCAGGAGAGGGGGGCGAAGAAGGAACTGAAGGTGGCTGGACATGGGTTGAAGTTGACCCAGATGGTTCCACAGCAGCTTCCACCGGAGATTGAGGGTATCATATCTAGATCCGGTTTAGCTTCCTTACAGAGATCGAGTTTGAAGAAGATTGATGCAAACTTGGTTTCTGCATTTGTGGAGAGATGGCATATAGAGACATCTTCATTTCACCTGTCGTTCGGTGAAATGACGATTACTCTCGATGATGTGGCATGTCTGCTTCATTTGCCTATTAGGGGGTATTCTGGAACCCTCAACCCATCAGTGAGGAGTTAGCCATTGAGTGGGTTGTTGACTATCTTGGAGTGACATCGAGAGCGACACTTTTCCAGGTTCGTGAGTGCAGAGGATCGTACTTCAAGATAGAGTGGTTATATGATCGATTCGTAGAGCATCGAGCAGCTTCACGTTGGGCATTTGCGACCCGATGTTATTTGATGGTGATAGTGGGCTGCACCATCTTTGCGGATAAGTCATTTACACTCGTGGAGGCGCGATACTTGGCATTATTTAGGGACCTGGATGCGTTGTCCACCTATAGTTGGGCAACAACTGCATTGGTGACACTGTATAGGTTTCTTGGAGATGCGTCTATGTTGAGCTGCAAACAGCTTGGTGGTTATCCGACTCTCCTACAGGTATATATTTAAATTCAGTTTATTATGTTAAAGTTATATATTAAATTTAGTTTATTGATTTTCTTTTAATTCTAATTTTAATTTTATTAAGTTCATTATGTTCTATTTAATTATTATGTTATTGTTTTTTTAACAGTGCTGGATTCACGAGTATTTTCCTACACTTGGGAAAAAAGGAGAGAATTGGATACCTGCTCAGAACTGTGGACTCCCGCGTGCGATGAGGTGGACGTACAAACAGGGGGCGTTAAAGGTGGATGAGTTGCGACCCATTATGGATGAGCTGACACCGACTGATGTCATATGGAGGCCGTTCGAGGATCATAGAGTTCATCGTCGTTTTGATGAGATTTCTCTATTCAGGGGTTGTTTGAGGTGGGGAGATACTATTGTTCCATACATGCCTGACAGGTGTCTTCGACAGTTTGGATACCGTCATTCCATTCCACCTGCACCCATTGATCCTAGGATGGCTGGTGACATTGATGTTGAGTGGATTAGTTACACCCAGAGCGCTGGCCAGGTGATTCGTTCTGCTACACGGGCGACTATCCCATTTGAGGTAGAGGATGGATACCTAGAGTGGTATTATCGTGTTTCGCATCCTCGATTGGTACCTCCTACCTATGATGAGCCCTATGATGAGCCGCCAGTTGCATCTATTCCTGAGTACGATGCGGGACCATCTGATCCTGCATGGGGTTCTGTGTCCACCTTGATTCATCGCTACCTTCAGCAGAATGCAGCTGAAGAGGATGATCCACATTTTGCTGATCTGTTTGCAGCTTTACGTATTGCTCGTTCACAGTGATGTATAGTTATGTTTATGTCATATTATTTCTTAGACTTTGTTTGTTAATATATTGACATTTGAACTGATATTTATGTTATATGTTATTTATAGTTTTTCGATTACCTGAATCCAATTTATGTTATATGTTATTTAAGTGAAAATAAAAATGAAAAACATAATGAAATTAAAACATATAATATAATTCATGAATAAAAATGAATAACATAGTTTATAATTTATAATGAGTTTGTAATATAGGCGTAAGTTGTTACCAATGTTGTAGACGCGCAGCAAATCCTACCATCCATGATGTTGCTGCTGGAGAACGAAAGTTCCTCCAATCTGTTGTCACTGGTGGCAATGGAAATCCTTCTTTCATGTTAACCTATATTCAAAATTAAACAATACATTATTTAATGTTACTCAAATAATTTACTAATAATATCAAATTATAACAATGTTTACCTGAATCCAATGATTGGAGTTTACAAATCCAATGCAATAAAATGAGACATTGGGTGAGAATGTAGTTGTCATGGGGAAGAAAGTCAAACATTCGACTCCTAGACAGACAAGTACCACGTTATACCGATTCGCAATCACGTAACCCATATCTGGTAGAGTCAACCATTTCTCTATTGGTTGAGAACCACTTCCCTCTATCTTCAAAGAATCTCTCACTTCAGCTAACCGATCAGCAAATAAATTGGCATATAAAGCTGATCTTTCATTATGTATAATTTCCAATTCTAATTCCCGACGAACCATTGGCCAACCATCTTCGGCATAACCCCGCAATGAAGCAATCACTCTAAATCCACAATTACCATCTGACATTACGTTGACAACGTCATCAATGAATGACCTAATATGATAAGGAAATTGAAGGATGAACCGTTTAGATGACTGTGAAGTTTGTGTTAATTTTAACTTCTTTTTCACAGGTTGTGATGGTTGAGATGGTTGAGATTTCTTTTTTGAATTTTGTGATGGTTGAGATTGTCGTTGTGAAGATTGTGATGCTTGATCAACATATTCATGATACGAAGGATCCCTGTAAACATCATACCCTTCAGGTTTTTTGCCTTTTTTCTTGACTCCACCTTTTGTCTTTATTTTTTCAGGTGGTGCTAACAAAGAAGTCGTTGTGGGAAATGCAAGTTCATAAACCCTACTATGTAATGCCCTTCTTCCAACAACATCTTGTGACCTATACCTTTTCCATAACTCATCCATTGCAGATTTCATACCCACTTCTGATTCCTCATCTAAGTCTTCTTCCAACTTAATTTCCATACTTAGTTTCCTCCAATGTACATGCACAGCCTCAATTGGTATCGGAATACCACTAATTCTATACCCTGCCAACTCACACGCGCAAGGTAATCCATAGGTGGATCTAAGAGTACATCGGCATCTGTCTTTGTTAGTTCCAATATAATCAACTCTCTTTAACTCTTCAGCAACGCGCCTCAATGCAGCTCGCGACACTGAAGTACGTAAATATGTGTAAAATGGACTTGAATGGACATGTGCAACTTCATACACACTCTTTTGAAAAGAAGCTCGAATGTTGCTAATTTGTATCTTTAAGTTGTCATTCATGGCCTCCCAACATTTTACCATGTCACCAATACTGTTACCCAACATCTGCTTTAACTTCCAATGAGCAGACTCAACCCTATAATAATACATATTTAAACTAAGTAAGAAAAATAAAAAATTCACAAAAAGTATATTTTGGGATCTAAAACAAAACATACCGATTAGTCGTCGTGTTACCCATATGTAGGACTCGATTAATCCATGCGCAAACAAACCTTTGTCTATGTGGTGTCAACCATGTGTCGTTCACGTACTCAAAAAATTTAGGACAATCAACACACTCTTGCTCAAGTTCTTTTAAATGTTGTGCATACTCAACCTCATCACTAGCCCATACAACATCCGTCCATAATTTGCCAATTGACTCCTGCTTATCAGGATCCACTAATAGTTTCCTTTTTGCACCAACATTTTTGTTAATGTGAAACTGACATAGCAAATTATTTGTCTTCGGAAACACAGTTTCAATGGCTTTCATCAAAGCAAGATCTCTATCTGTCATCATAACTTGTGGAAATAAATCTTTTTTCACAAACAATTTTTTAAGCTTATCTAACACCCAACAAAAAGTCTCAGTCTGCTCAGACTCAATATACGCAAATGCGACAGCAAAAGTCAACTCGGTAGATGTCATTCCAACAATTTCAAACAAAGGTTGTCTGTATTTGTTTGTCTTATAAGTGCTATCCATAACTAACACAATAGGAAACATATTCAACAACTTAACTGAATCTGGATGTGCCCAAAATATATCTTTAATAACTTCAGAGTCATCTCTTTTTCTACTCCAATAAACATAACCTGCAGCCTCGATAAGCTTAAACAAATGTTGTATCTCACTTCTAGGACCTCTTATCTCTTTTTCCATCATACTCTTTTGCTTGTATATTTGTGTGATACGAGTGACACAATCTGGATCAATCTCGTACAAGGAATGCAATATATTTCTGGGTGCAACCTTTCTCTTTGTTAAATCAGCAACATGTTGCTTCTGATCCGCTGTCAACCTACCAACAAATGAGTGACCTTCTAATCTATCGGGTAAATCATGGTTATGAACGCCGCATTTTACATCAATCTTCCATCCAGATCCATCTTTTGTCGGAATCGACCTGATCTTAAATGGACATCCACATTTTTTCGTCGCACTTTCTATTCCACTACGAATATCCTTGTATTTCCCACCTTTATCGCAACCAAATATTATTTTGTTCTTTCTTCCTCTCTTGCCTGTTTGTGTATCTGAACGAGTGATGACGACCGTCACTTTATTTCGTAATCCGGTGTCTTTGACCCATCTTATCACCTCTTCTCGTGTACCAAATATCTCTGTCGTTGTAAATACATCTGATGTATTCACACATATCGGTTCTTTTTCGTGTAAAGGTACTGCACCTACAAAATAAAAATATTTTTTAAAAAAATGAATTAAAAAAAATTAAATAATATAAAAAAAAATTCAAACCGGAAGACTTTATGCAAGTCTTCCGGTATGGTACTCTTACAATACCGGAACACTTACATAAAGTCTTCCGGTACACATATTCATTCCTACCGGAAGAGTTAATAAAAGTCTTCCGTACCGGAACACTTTTATTAAGTCTTCCGGTGTACAATCATCATAATACCGGAAGACTTGCATAAAGTCTTCCGGTATGTATATTTACGTACCGGAACTCATTCCAAAAGTCTTCCGGAACGTGTAATTTTTGACAAATTTTTACTTTTATCTGACGGTCTGACACAAATGGTAAAAAAAAAAATAATAAAATAATAATATAATAAAATAATCTAAGGTTAAAATGGGCATTTTTAAAAAAATGTGGGGGTACAGGTATAGGTGGGGGGGTGCGGGGTAAAATCTTCGTGTTTGTGTTACTAAAAGGACTGGGGTTCGATTCTTGCCCTCTTCCTTTTATTACTATTATTATTAGTATTAGTATTAGTTTATTATTAGTTCTCTTTCTAACAAACCATGTGATTCTTTCCACTCAACACAGCAGTCTGCATAACTTTTCACCACACTCAGCAACAACTTTTTTTTCCTCACTCAAAAATCCAGCAAACCACCAATTCTTGTTATAATTTACAGCTAACAAATTCAGCATATTCCCTTTTCCAAATATTCTTTACTTTCTCCCCAATTCTCCCCATCTTACCCTCTTCAAAATCTCTATAAAAACCAACATCTATTTCTCACAATGATAGAGCTTGGACAGCACCTTGACACCCTGCAAAAACCAATTCAAGGCAAAGTTTCAAAACAAAAAAAAAAACCTTTACTCTTTTCAAATCAAACTCACGCAGAAAAAAAAAACTCATACCCCAACTACTGCCTTTCATGATTTATTCACAATGCCCAAACACAAATCCATAAGTACAACCTTTTAATCTCCAAATCTTTAACTTTTTCGGACCCAGTAGTCATCAAAACAAACAAAAAAATTCTTCCGCCACCCTTCAACTTCTTCATAAAAACTCAGAAACCATTTCCATTTTTATCAATCCCACAAATCATTATTTACACAAAAGAACCACACAAAAAAATTGAAAAAAATAGCAAACAGATCATAAAAAACGAGAACCTTCCTTCATAATCCAAACCAAAATACCATCAAAAATCCAAAATCAAGAAACAAATCTGGATGAACGCAGGGTGAGAAACCAGAAACTATATTCGTCACAAAATCGAAAACCACCCTCGCACTAAACATCCATCAACACCTTTTCTTCAAACCACTGCAAAACCACTTACCAACGTCCAAAACAGCCGCAGAACCTCCACTGACGCTCAAACCTGCGACCCATCACAACCTTCACCTCCGCGCGTCCATCTGCGGAACCTCCTGGTCGCCGCGCGTCACCACAACCCGCCGGAACCCCTCGTCACCATTAACTGTAAAACACCGAACACCACCAATCGAGTGAGAGAGACGCGAGATAAGCCGTCGGCGTCCTTGTGCTTCTGAATCGCGTTTGATACGAAAGGGGTGGGTTTCCTTTTTTCCAGAATCGTGAATTTTATCTCAGTGTTTTTTTTGTTTCTTTTTTCGCATTGCGTTTTGAGAAGATAAGGCATTTATTTCCTTTTATTTTGGTAAAGAAAAACGTGAAGTATTGTTTTGTTTTAGTTTATTCCTTTATCATTATTATTATTATTTAAAATAAAATAAAATAAGCATAAACAATAAAACCTAGTTAATTTTGTCTTGTGATTGTTGAGCCCGGTAAGCCCATCCGGATCTTTATACACACACGTATATCACTCACCACACACCTTTTATTTTTATTTTTTTTATTTCACTTGATTAAGCTTCACCATTATTATAATTTCTGATTTTTATTTCTTGTTTTTATTATTTGTTATTTGCTTTTATCATTTTTAAAAAAATGTTCTTATTTAAAAAAAATTATTATTATTAGGAGATTATTTAGTATCTCTTTATTTTATAATCATTCTTATTTTATTGTTTTAGTTTCGGGCCAATGATATAAAACAAAATTAAATTGTTTCCAATACTTTTAATTGGAAAATTTAATTATTATGAGGCCTTTTTTTTTATATTGTTATGTAATTCAATTTCAATAAAGTAAATTTAAATTTTATTATACTACATTATTTCAATTATTTAGCACTTTATTAAATTCATTTAATTTATTTATTTATATTATTTCGTTCCGATTTAATTGTCGCAAGTTAATTTATTTCTTTTTTATCGCTTTAATCGGTTCGCGAACCATGTAAGCCGAGCATCGTGCCTCGCCATCAATTTTTTCCGAACTCGACATTCGAATATTTTCATAATCAAAATAACGGATAAACTGAATTCTGGAGTCTCGCATTCCTCGAATTCTTGAATGAACACTCCCGAGGCTCGCCCCGCGGGATGCGGTTCATTCGACTTTCCGTAATTAAAACATTTAATCGACATATTAAATAATGAAAGAATTGAATTATGGAGTCTCGCATTCCTCGAATTCTCGAATAAATTCTCCTGAGGCCCGCCCCTCAGGACGCAGTTTATTTACCCTTTCATTCTTGAAAACACCAATCGAATCAAGCATTTTTTCAAACGAAACTTATTTAAATCCTTTCTATCTCATAAACAAGCTAGCGCTTCAGCCTCTTATCGCGAGCAGACAAGCCAACGCTTAGCAGTAGAATGCAGTTTAAATAACTGTTCATTAAAACAAACCGATCAACCTTAGTACCACGAAATACGAGGCTCTAACTTTCCCATTTCACAAGGGAATACGTAGGCACACGGATCTTACTCCTTGCCGAGCACCCTAGGAACAAAATAACCCATTTCCCCTATTAACCTTAGATTAGAATCGTCTGCATTTACTTTATTATTCGAAGAAAACAGAAAGCATAAGTCAACATTAGATCGCAAGTTAAACTAAGAGGTTCCCGTTGAGTACAACAGACGTAAGGGGTGCTAATACCTTCCCCTTACGGAATCGACTCCCGAACCTAGAATCTGGTTTCAAAGACCTTGTTCTATCCATCCGTTTTTTCAAAAGATTTCTCGATATTTTCCTTTTCCTTAATTGGAATAAAATAAGTTTGGTGGCGACTCTGTTGTTTTTTAAGTTTATCCGCGATATTTTCTTTTATCGCGAGGTCGTATTTTTCGAGGTGCGACAATAATAACAATGTATAACAACAATGTACCCTAACAACAACAACAACAACAACAGACAACAATGGCAATGACAATGACAACAACAACAACAGAATAACAACAACACCAAAAAACCAGAACAATATCAAAAATGGCAAGAACAATAACAATGTACCCTAATAACAACAACATCCGCAAGAACAACAACAATGTATAACAACATACCTCTTCTTCTTCTTCACAAACACACTTCAAGAAACAGGGGGATAGGCTCGAATCGAAACGAAACAGAGCGAAAAAACAATGTATAACAATGAAACAGAGGGAGTAAACTTGAATGAAACGGTTGGAAAAGCAAGAGAAGAACTGGTGAAAATGATTAGAAATGAATAATAGGGTTTTTGAAAATTTTATATTTTAATTAATAATTGACCTTAGAGAGCGCTTTACCTATAAGAGCGCTTTCTTAAGGGCTACCTATAAGATCACTTTGCTTAGAAATCACTTTCTTAAGGGCTACCTATAAGAGTGATTTTCTAAAGCGTTTTCTTAAGGACTGCCTATAAGAGCGCTTTAATTAGAAAGCGTTGTCTTAGGGTGGCTTCAAAAAGCGTATAAATTTTATGAAAAACATCGAAAATCACAAATCACAAAAACAAGGGTCGAACCCATACCCTTAAGGTGGGGAAATGCATTGTACAAGTGCATTAACCACCGGGGTGATGATACATCCATAAATTAAAATGCAATATATATATATATATATATATATATATATATATATATATATATATATATATATATATATATATATATATGGGTACTTGAAAAGAATATTATTATTTTTAAAAAATATTTATATTATTTTTCAATTAATTATTTAAACACTTAAAATAAATCATTTTTGAATAATTTGTTGCACATAACTTATTCATACATTCAAAATATTATTTTCACAAAAATAAAAAATAAATTATTTGATTAATTTTAAATATTTTAAAGAATTTTAAATAATAATAATATTTGATTAATTTCTTTAAAATATTAGATTAATTTCTTTTAAATATTTTAAATCATAATAATATTTGATTAATTTTAAATATTTTAAATAATTTTAAATAAAATATTTGATTAATTTCTTTAAAATATTTAAAATTAATCAAATAAATTTTTTAAAAGAAAATGTTTAATTAATTATTTTAAAATATTTGATTAATTTATTTAAAATATTTTACAGAATTTTAAATAATAATAATATTTTATTAATTTTAAATATTTTAAATAATAATAATATTTGATTAATTTATTTAAATTATTTAAAAGAATTTTAAATCATAATAATATTTGATTAATTTTAAATATTTTAAAGATTTTTAAATCATAATAATATTTAATCAAATTATCATTATTATTTAAAGAAAATATTTGATTAATTTATTTAAAATATTTGATTAATTTCTTTAAAATATTTTAAATAATTTTAAATAATAATAATATTTGATTAATTTTAAATAATAATTAAAATATTTAAAATATTTAAAATTAAGCAAATAATAATATTTTTTTGTTATTTTTGTGAAAATAATATATTGAATGTATGAATGAATTATGTGCAAAAAAATTATTCAAAAATGATTTATTTTGAGTGTTTAAATAATTAATTGAAAAATAATATAAAAATATATTAAAAATAATAATATTCTTTTCAGGAACCGCAAGGACGTCGGTTGGGAGTATGAATGTCACATTCCGTCCCACGCCCCACTTAAGGAGTGTGACATCATATTATACCCCTACTTAGGAATTGTGAGTGGGTGTGCAAAGGGGTAAACATTTGTTTATGTAACAAGTACTTCTAAGTACTTATAATTGAACCTACTAGGGTTTCTCACTTAGACATCTATTATCTCCATTAACCTATTGCACCGACTATGTGAGGGTTATACCTCTAGGTTCATTGTGTATCCTTACACCGAGTATGGTAATGACCTTGATCTACAAGTGAATAGGCTTGGCCCATTGGTAAACTGTTTGTACTACAATGGAGAGGTCATGTGTTCCACTCCTATTGAGTGTAACATTTAACTTTTAAAACAAAGAAGAGCATCCATCGATTGTCTCCCTGCATCAATTGACTATGGGGGATAATTTTAAAAGGATAAATGATTATCCCTCTCTAATGGATTGTGACTTTTTGTAAAAGAGATTTGAAATTTTTTTGAGAATCAATCGATTGATATGTGCAGTCGATTGATCTTTAAGCTTTCCCCGGAAATTTCTAGAAATTTATCCATCTTCAAGAATGCAATCGAGTGTCATGAACAATCAATCAATTATTCGCATGAAGATCATCAAAAATACCATTTTCAACCCAGAATTCTTACTCATCCAAGTTCATCACAAGTTCACCACAACTTCACTAATATCTTTAAACATCAAGCCATGTTAAATGGAACATGCATCAAGATACACAACAAGATTTTCAACAAGGGTATGCATGCATCACGAATCATTAGTTCAAGCCCATAATTGCATACACATTCATATAAAAAAAACATATTCATGAAGATAAATCTATGAGAACGCAAGAACAAACACCATTTCATAACAAGGTGTTCAAGAAATATTATTTTACTCAACATAAAAAATCAGCATTTCATCAAAACACAACTGAACAAACAACAATCATTCAAGAATCAAGAAAGTCTTCACACATGCAAGACGAAAATGAAACTTGATTATTAAATTTTTTTTCCCTTTCTCTTCTAGAATTTGCCTCTCTCTCTCTCATTAAAAATATCAGTTTAGAGAGAGACAACAATTGGAAAAATGATGAAACTCTCTCCAAATTGGCTTATATAGTGATCCAGAGTAAAGTCCAAAATGCCCTTGCCAATTAATCCAATTTACTAATATATGCCACTCATCTTACTTAAGTTAGGCCCAACATTTGATTATGTTACTAATCTCTTATAAATTTAACATTCATCAAACTAACCATAATGAGACATGGATATTAAGTCCCCCCCCCCCCCTAATTTGAAATTTGTCCTAGAATTTCATCAGAATAAAGGGTGAACACATTTCTTGAATCTCTGATTCTAACTAATACTCAACTTCGCCTGACATCAAAAATTTCACCAATTCCTAAGGTTCTCTACATTGATTTTCACAACTCTCCTGCTACACCAATTCCTACTTGGTATAAGAATGCCTTTATTCCCGACCTATGCCCAACGTAAGACGTTATGCCTTCCTTCACTTGGTACCATCCTAACACTTGAAGGACAACTACCCTAATTTGGTTAGTGACTTGATCTAATTCTCCACTCCATTATGACCCCGCCTATTCCAATGCACCACTAAGATCTACTCGTTGTCGATTCTTTCGGAGTCTCGAACCCTTATTTCCTTGTACTGGGTTTGAAAAACCCTAGTAACCAATTGCATCTTGTCCTGGTTAGATCACCAATTCTCTTAGTACTTAGGTATGCACCGAACTACGATTCCTGATTATCGATATTATCAATATCTCATTTATAAAAAATTCTTCAACTTGTAAATGAGACTTGCAATTCGGTCACTAATAATTTGATCAGGCTTCACTTGGTCCATTGAAGATCACTTAATCGCATACATCTGGCACATCAATCCCTTGTTATGACTCCCCTACGACCTCGCCCACTAGACACTAAAAGATTTCACATCCATTCCCTTTAAGTACTCATCTCATTGATATTCCCTGGAAATCCCATTTAGATCGTCCATAAACCTCACACAATAATCCACGAATAATACTTCCATCTTAATGAAACTTGAAACTTGAGGATCGATTTATGATGGTTGAGTGGTTAATTCAACTTTACAACTTGTTCCTTCAAGAATCCAAAGGTTTTTTATGCAAGTCAAATTTTCCATTACCGATGAAAGATAAACATCGCTAAGAGTTGGAAGTACAGTGGCTATGTGTAAATCCTAACTCTGGTACTTACACACAACACTCATTGTAACTCTAGAGAACAAGCGAAAACAGAGACAGTAAAACTCCTACAATACTCGTACGACAATGACTAAACAGGTCCTTCCATAATCATATTATTATACCCCAATATACCTAACTGCCATCTTGTATAATCCAAGCTACGCATGGTCCCCGATGTCCAGACGGATCCAGGAATGAAATATTCCCATGTAGTTCATAGGTCATTGACTATACAGCTAGCCCTCAACCATTAAAAAGAGCGTCAGATCACTAGTTATCTTTCACTATATTAATCTCTCACCAATTTAGCATTCATCACATTAACCATACTTAGAAAAACTAGGGATATTAAAAATTTTGAAGATCAACATCAAAATGAATTGAAAAATGTGAAAAGCTTGACTTATCTTGCACTTAAGAGTTTTTGTCCTTTTGAACAGTTATATGTAAAATAAGCAAGACTAAGTCATGAAATACTAAGGTGATGCACACATGCACTAAAACTTGTTTACTCTATTCATATATTTATCATTTATTCTAAAATAAATCCTAGCAAGTGCTTGATCAATTAAAAATAACCCAATTTATGGGGTGCCTCTCAGAATGTCCTTACTTGAGTGTGCAAAATATGCGTTCAAATATGCATCTCCGAAAATAGGGACATTTATGAAAATTCATGTGGTGAAGTAGAAGGATCTAAAGTGTGTTAACAAATTCTCTAAATCTTAACTAACGTATTATTAGCTACATCTTACACTGCAATACATTTTTGCAGTATCAATTTCAATACTAATTCCTTTTTTGTTGGTCCTCTTTTTAGCCTTCCACTACAAAATAAAATTATATTTATGATCCTCTTAAATATCTTCAATTTTGTTTATAATCCCTCAATATTTCCTTTAAATAATGATCATTCTTTGAAGAAAATATAATGAAGGACTAAGACCTAAATTTGAGATATTAAGGAGGACTACAAACATATTTAACCCATAATTTTATAATATTCAACAAGCAATTAATATTCAACATGAAGACATAACTAAATCTTGAGTTTACATTTCTTTCAAAAGCAGCTAAATTTTGAGTGGTATTATTGCGATGAATCTATCTGCCACCCCCCCATATTTTGATAATGGTAAAAATACCCCTTAATATTTCACAAGTAATATCTGGAACAAATTACCGGTAGGTATAAAAAAAATCTGGTATGGATCAACTTTCCTAGTAGTTCATTTGAAATTACCGTTATACCGGGAATTTCAAATTCCCGGAATGATAAAAAAAAATGGTTATTTGATCAAAAGTATAGTTTTTACCGGGATTTTCATATCCAATGAAATTCCCGGTAGGTGTAATTTTAGGGTTTTTTATTAAACGGTCGAGATTTTGTCGACAGTTTTGTATGGTTGTGATTACACTGACAGTTTGTGTGGCCCAAAATTGTTGCACATTTGTATAAATAAGGGTTAGGTCTTATGGTTAAACAAATTTGAAAAAATGACTATTCTAGAATTTTTTATTAAGGCAGAAGTTTACTTAGAGCTTTTCAACATGTCGAATTCATACTCCCCGATGACACAACCTCCTTTGCCGACCTGACTTTGAAGTTGAAGGAATTGTTGTCTGATGGTGACAATAGAAAGGTGTTGAAGATCGAGTTTTGGGAGGATTTGGGGGATGGTAGTTTGAAATATAACCTAATTGAGTTGAAGAATAATGAAGATGTCATCAAAATGTGGAGATCGTTTCGCTATAGGCTAACAATGGGTCTGCTGGCTTTAGATGTGTAGATGTCAAGATAAGTTGATGAAATAATGGAGATGCTGAAACGCCCTGAAGTATCTAGTAGTGTTTATGTTTTTAATATTGATTAATCATGTAATGTTGGGTTTTTATTTGTTTAAGTTGTTTAATCAAGATCACTGCAATGTAATGGTATAAATGAAGACATAATAATAATATATTGTTCTACCATAATATACATATAATACAACAATATACAAATCATGTAGAAAATAAAAATAATACTAAATAGGCCCCCCATGGGATAAGTGTGAAATCCTATGAATCCAGCAGGAATACTACCATCCAGGTCTACCAAGCCCATGAGTTCACCAGCCACCATTGTTATCATATGAAAGTGTTGTGTGTCATTAGGGTGATATATTGGAGGAGGTGGAGGTGTTCATCAATAGACTCCTGGCCACTAGAAGGTACATCCTCAGAAGGTGCATCCTCAACCGGCGGTGGAGTGATGCGAGGATGGGATACGATGAGATACCACTCCAAGTATCCATCCTCACACTGCGAGGGATACTGAACAGGTGCAGATCTAGCTACGATGGCATGACCGGAACTAAGGAAGTGCATATGAAACCACCGATCAATACCCTTAGAGGGTGTATTCGGAACTGCTGGTAGTACGATTTAAATGTATCGAAACTAACGCAAACATCTCTCTGACAGGTGCTTGGCAATCAAAGTCTCCCACTGCATATAACTAGAGTATACTAATGACTCCTCGAACTCACAGACTACTCTATGATCATCGTAGGGTATCCATATGACATCCTCTACGATCAACTCATCCAGTATCCTCATGTACTCAACTATGTTGCATGGGTGTTTCTGCCTCGCCTTTCACCTTTTCGCTCGTGGCTCTCTTGTTGTATAGGTTGAATCCTTCTATCGCATATCTGCGGAAAATGCTCATAGATCCAGCATTGAGATCACAAAAAACAGTAAATTAGAAATAATAGTATTTAAAAAAATAGAAAGATAAGTAAGAACATGAATTAAGATATACCTGTAATAAACTAAGGTACCCGGAAAGTTGCCTCGTCTCAAACCGGGTCGCCTCCCCGAGCGCATGATATAGCTGAACCAGAGCTGCACAACCCCAAGCCCAATTGTGCGTCTCGAGATCGTTGAAAAGGCACAGATAGCGAGCATCCATATATGTATTAGACTTTTCTACAAAGAGAGTACATGTTATTACATGAAGCATGTATACCCTAGCGGCAGCCTGATAACTACCAGTAACAACAAGCTTGTCATATCTATCCCGGAGCTACCACATGCATAAGTGAGAACCTCGTGTATCAGTGAACTCATATAAAACCATTGCCTCAGTCAAACATAGATCCCGAACAACCATCGCTTGTGCCTGGGCCACACTCATGATGGGAGCCATCCAGAATCTACCGCCAATAGGGAGATAAAACAAGGAGGCGACATCATCTAAAGTCATAGTCATCTCTCTGAATGGGAGATGAAATGACGACATCTCCTTGTGCCACCTCTTGACAAAGACACTGAGTGGATCTGCATCCAACCATTAAAAAACTTTGTTAATACATAAACAATTTATGAAAAAATAAACAAAGGTTAAAATTAAACATAAAAACCATATACATGGTCATGTCATAGACGTAAAGTTATGTGCTCACTATACTCTGTAAGCATAGATGTATCTATCAGCCCACCAGGGAATCCTGGCTCCGTGTGTACGAATGAATCGGTCAAAAGTACTGTGACATCTGTCTCAATGGTCTCCTCAACCCCTCCTGTATCGGCATCCCCTCGCGTACCCTCACATTCACCCTCAGCATCACCCGCCTGCTCACCCACAACTGACACTCTAACATCATTTTCCTCTACCACATCCCTAACAATAGTGTCCTCCTCCGGAACATCTCTCACAATAGCCTCCATCGGCTGAGACTGAATAACAGGGACGTCCTCAGGTGTGGCTTGCTGTGAAGAAAGACCTCTACATCGCCTAACGATGTGAGGTGCATGGAAATGCCCCCGCTGCTCGGCCATCCGCTTCCAATGTAAACCGGTGGGACCATCCGTCTAGCCCGTACATGAGAAGACTTAGCATCTATAGCGGTTGTACCCATACCCCTACCACCTCTTGCCAAATCACGCGCCCTCCTAGTGATGCTACCGTCGGTACCTCTAGTCTTCACTGCAAAAAAAAATTACAAATAAAACAATAAATTTATAACTACTGGGAATTGGAAGTTCCCGGGAAAAACCCAAAAACTAAAACTACGGGTAATTTTAAATTACTGGTAGAAATCAATATTTTAAGAACCACCGGTAATTTAGAATCTCTGGAATAATTTACTAATAATTTTGGAATTCCCGCTAAAGAATATCGGTATTTATGACATTACTGATACTTTTCACCGGTTATTTTAAAAAAACGAAAGCCTTACTTTCTAAAATCAGAATCCCGGTAGGCAAAATGAAATTTCCGCTATCGCCTGTATTTTTGAAAAATTCGTGTAGTTACCGATTTTTTTGGAAATGTGAGAATATTATTTTTTTAGGTTCATTTTCGTATTTCCATTACAAGTATAGGGGTGTCAGGTATGATTGGAAGGGTGGCAGGTTGTTTCCTTTATTATTACACTTACTTGAATTATGTCCAAATTTATCACATTACTACATCTATAAGTTTCACATTCTAGAACCACCTTCCCCTAATTCCTTAAATGAGTTTCTTAGGTCTTCCAATGCCCCATTTTATAAAGGTGAGGGAAGTTCATCAACTTTAATTTCAAGTCACATTTCCACGTCATTCATAATACTTAGAAAAACTATAACATAATGTATGCATCTCTCTTGAATAACATTAATCCGCATATATTTTTGGGGCTTTGTTTCTAGTAACTTAATGCAGCACATAAATGTATGCATGAAATTCCAACCAAATCCTAAAATTTATAGGTAAAATAGAATTTTTAGTCCTTTAAGTTATTTTATGTTACCACTTAGGTCCTTTAAGTTTTTTTGTAACAATTAGGTCCTTTAAGTTTAAAAACGTTTACAAAGTCGACCTTTTTTGCAAATTTCGTTAGAAAAAATCTATGTGGCCTTGACGGTGCTGACTTGGAAATTAGTGATTATTTACGTGGCTTTGTGGTTAATATTAATTAGGTTAATTGCAATTATATAAGGCTGGAAATAATCAGTGAACCCTAACGTTATCTTCTTCCACATTCATGTGAAAACCATTTTGTGTTCTCTTCTCTACAAGTCGTTTCTTCCTTCATTCATGTGAAAGTCTTCGAATCTGCTTTTTTTCTCTTCAAGTCTGCAAAGCACACGTATTTGGAGATAGCTTTGAATCAGGTTTTCTCTCCTAGTCGCCATTGTTGTTTATGTTTTTGAAGTTATTTTGTCTGTAACTAGATAGAAAATAGGTTTCTTATGCTACGGTGATTTAAACGGGAAAAGCATGGTTATGGATGAGTTTTTTGTTGACTTTCATCATGGAGGGTATTTCGTTGGTGATAAATATATTAGGGGTGAGGTCTCAAACTGGAAATGTGATGGTGATAGGTGGAGTTACTTTGAAATATTGGGGGTTGTGAAAGAGATTAAGTATCAAGGAGTGCAATAGATTTGGTATGACTTTGTTGGAACCTTGAAGGCATTGGAAGGTGATTTTGGGGGCAATAGAAGCTTTGAATTGGTCAAAGACAATTGGAAAGGTTGACATTTTTATAGTCCACCCAGTTGAAGAACCCAATGAGATAGTGGCTTTACCTTCATCCCAACCGAATTGTGAGGCCCAAAACGAGGATGAAATTGTTAATGTTGGTGGGGACCATGTGGATCAAGAGAATGTAGAGAAAGCACATGTGAGTGATGGTGGGAACCAAGTGGAGAAAGATAATGTTGATGTTGGTGGGGTCCATGTGGAGGAAGATAATGTTCATGTCGGTGGGGTCCATGTGGAGGAAGATAATGTTGAGGAAGGAAGTGATGACAGTGCAGAAAAACATGGAGACTTTGTTGACTCTGATGATGAGATACGAAATGCTGGTGTTTCTAAGAATTTGGTAGGATCATACTTACATGCTGATACAACCAGTGTTGATATCCTAGGTGATGATACAAATGAAAGAAAAAAGAGAAAGGGAGGCAGGCCATCTAGAAAAAGTGCAAAGAGAGGTTCCAAAAGGTATAAGGGAAGACCTAAGAAAAAAGGTGTGGATGAAGGAAGTTCATCTCAGAATAGAAATGATGAGGCAATAAGTGATGAAGATGTCATTGTGGATGGATTCATGACAAGAAATATATCCAAGAAGGTGGCAAGGAGTTTTTCTGACCAGGAATGCTCAACTGAAGAGTTAGAGAGTGAGGATGAAAGTGAGGATGATGAGAGAGTTAAGTACCCTTCATTTATTAATCCCAAGAGTTTTAATGACTATAAGTGGGTTTTGGGTAGCTTGTTTTCAACAAAAGAGGAGTTCAAGGTAGCCATTTCTAGTTATGTTGTACACAATAGAAAAGATTTAAGGAACCTTAAAAATGATAAAACAAGGGTCAGAGTTGGTTGCAAGGAAGGGTGTCCATGGGTGGCAATGTGTTCCAAATTACCTAATGCAGATACATGGCAATTGAGAACTCTTGTAGACAAACACACATGTAACAGAGAGTCCATTGTTAGAATGTTTAGTTCTAAATGGCTAGGGAAGAAATTACAAACAACTGTTAGAATAAATTCCAATGTAAAACTGACTGCCATATGTGAAAAGGTACATGTAAAATGGAATACTAATATGAGTAGGATGAAAGTTTATAGGGCAAGGAAGAAAGCATTGGGTGTTGTTGAAGGGTCTTTCAGGGAGCAATTTCTCAAGTTGTATGACTATACACATGAATTATTAAGGTCTAATCCAAAAAGCACCATTAAGCTAAATGTCCAAGCAACAGAACTATCTCAAGCTGAGTCTGAAGAACATGTTGAGAGACCATTATTACCAAGTTTTCATAGATTAGACATGTTCCTTGATGCATGCAAGAAGGCTTTTGGTGTTTGTAGGCCCATAATATGAGTAGATGGTTGTTATCCAAGGGCTAAAAAAACAGTCACAAACCACTCCAACTCCAATTGTTCAATCACAACTAACTCCAAGGGTTCAAACAAGGCAGTCAACAACAAGTTCAAGAATCCAAATAAGACAATCTATGACAGTTCCACAACTACTTGCAGTGAGAAGACAATCTGGCACAACAACATTTAAGCCACCAACGAGTATGAGGCCAAAATTGGCTATAAGGAGGAAGACCCCAAACAACTAGCATTTATGTTTTGGATTTAGAATATGTTTTATATTTTTGTTTTGGATTCTGTTAAGACTATTATATTTTGTAGTATGATGTTACAACAATCAGCACATGGATTATGTTGTTACATTTGTCTTCTGGATGATGTATTGACAATTATGTTTTGGAATTGATTTGGAATGTTATGACATTGTCTTATAACTGTGTGGAAATTGTTTTGAAATTGTCTTATAATTGAGATTGGTTCATAATTGAGTGGAATTCTGAATGCAAGAATATGTTAATATTCAAATTTGTGTGCAATTGATTTTAGTTTCATTTTAAAATGTAACAAAATGGTCCCACAAGTTCCCATACACAATTATAATGAAAATAGAATGTAGTTTTGACTGCATTTATTTTTTATTACATCAAGAAAATTAAATAAGGTTAAATTAGTTATATTTTACATATATTTTGGTTCATCGATTGCGTCTTCTTTTTGACATATATTTGAAAAAAGAGTAGTCTCACTTTTACTTAAGTCACCTATGTACATAACAAACATCATAATG
Source organism: Lathyrus aphaca (assembly GCA_963966055.1). Lineage (NCBI taxonomy): Eukaryota > Viridiplantae > Streptophyta > Magnoliopsida > Fabales > Fabaceae > Lathyrus > Lathyrus aphaca. Next base: position 688,405,488 of record OZ014519.1, on the reverse strand, counting down.
CAATGGATTCAACGATATAACCAATCACAATTTTACTACTTCTAACACACATGATAATATTATGAATATGTTTGCAAGCACATGGAATGATAAATCTTTGGAAATGACATAATAACTATATGCCAAGCATTGGTGTTTTATCTTTAAATTTAAAACCTAGGGGCTCCAAATCTAAGAGGTAATGAGCATTGGTCTCCTTAAGCTAAGTCTCATGTTTGAGTCTTGTGAATGGAAAATATAGAGAGTTGGAAGACAGAGCTTTAAAACTTAAAAAAAAAAATGCAGATATGTCGATAACCAAATCTAAAAAGAGTAGAAGGAAGTCAATACCTTTGGTTGGTTTGAGTCTTGATTAAGCAAAAAAACAGCTAATGTTTGAAGTATTGTGTGCAGTTTGAATTTGATGGAACGATATGATTTATCGATCCAAGGTTGTGTTCATATTTGACACATTTCGTCCAAATTGCTTTTCGCTCTCGCCAAACCAAAGAAGCCCCTGCCATTCTTTTCAGATTTGTTTGACTCCTCTTGATGCACCAACCAAAACAAGTTGCAATGGATGAGCAAAATAATGAAAAGTGTTAGTAAACTATTTCATCCTCCTCACATATTACTAGCATGGTCACACCCTAGGCAACTAATGTCAAAACAACAAAGTTATTTGGAGAAAGTATGTCACATTCTGCTTCGTTGAGTTAAATATGTAGTATCATTAACATGTGCCATATTAAAAAACCGTTCTTATATTAAAGATTCTTTATCAACAAATCTTAAAACAAGAACCATTTGTTTCTTTTTTGACTCATCATGAGCTTCATCTACAACAATACAAAATTTGAAATCATCAATTTCTTCATGAATATGCTCTTTCTACCAACAAGAAAGAATTTGCAAGAGCTCTCTTTAAATTTGATGTGAAGTATACTTGCATTTTTGTGGAGCATTTTCCAACACAAAAATATGCTCTCCTCAATTGTAAGTACAAACACATTTTAACTTCTTTCCAGTTTATCGCTCAACACTAGCATGATATTGTTTGAATAAAGGTAATAAAATATCTTGTACCTCCAAGAGTACTAGTGTTCATTGGACCACAAAACATCAATTTTAATATATTTGGTGTTCTATGTGGGACCTTATATTGAAATGAAGTTCTATGTGCTTTCTTGACAAGCAATGTGTACATGGTTGATGGGTGGCCTCCTTATGTGGAGAGAAAATTAAGAAATAGAAAATAAATCAAAGTAAGAGAGATATTATAGAAAAATAATGGAAAGAAAAGTAGAAAAATGATCTTTGTATTTTATCCATTTATTCCTTGTTTGCTTTGCTATAAAACTCATTATCATGTTTCATTTCAAATCATCACCTTCATATCAACACTTCTATTAACAATATTAACAAAATAGAGAAATCCTTACGAGTAGGGGTGGAAATAGGTCAGGCCGGTCTATAGAGACTTATGCCCTAGCCTACTTAAGACCAAACCAGACCAGATTTTTTTAATAAAAAGACCAAGCTTAGACTTTTTTAAAAACTTATTTAATTAAATAGGTCAGGCTTAGACTATTAAAAAAACATATGAAGCCTTATAGGTCAGCCTATATATATATATATATATATATATATATATATATATATATATATATATATATATATATATATATATATATATATATATATATATATATATATATATATATATATATATATAGATTGTCTTATATATGCATGTATATAATTATTAGAAATAAGAATACATATGTTGACTTATATATGCATATATATTAGAACAAAGGATAAATAGGCCGGCTTATATATGCATATATAGGACAATCTATTTATCATATTTTTAATATATATATATATATATATATATATATATATATATATATATATATATATATATATATATATATATATATATATATATATATATTAAAAATATGATAAATAGGTTGTCTTATATATGCATGTATATAATTATTAGAAATAAGAATACATATGTTGACTTATATATATGCATATATATTAGAACAAAGGATAAATAGGTCGGCTTATATATGCATATATAGGTCAGCCTATAAAGATTCTACAGTAATATGTAATAATTGAGAACCTTAATAAGAAAAAGGCTTGTAAATAGGCTTTCAGGTTTTAAAAAGGTCAGGTCAGGCCAAAAAAGTGAGCCTATAGTAGGTCATAGATCAGGCGCAGGCCTTTTAAGTTTATTGTAGGTCAGGCTCAGGCCTTTTAAGTTTATTGTAGGTCAGACTCATGCCTTATAAAGTCTAGTCTAACCTAGCTTATTTCCACCCCTACTTATGAGTGAAGAAAACCAAAAGAGAGTTTACCCACCTTTTGTTGGTGAGTTTGTAATAATAATCATTTTTATAATTATTCATTTACAACAAATAAATTTGTGTTCCAAAGTTATTATTATAGTGTGCGGAAAAGTACAATCTTGGGATAATCATCCACTAGCATTCTGTTACATGTTTTAACTGATATCTTTCCGAACAAGTGGTTCCAGAGCTTCGACTCACCACACATTTTAACTTCTAATTCACAATGGACGGGTCAACCTCAACGGCATCATCATTAATGATTAGGTTAACCTCTTCAAACTACTTCATTTGGAAACCAAGAATGGAAGACATACTATATTGCAAAGATTTGTATCAACCTATGCAAAATAAAGGGACGAAGCCAACCGGCAAATCTGGTGATGATTGGAATTTAATGAACAGGTTATGGAAAAATTTGACAATGGATAGATCAAAGTGTATTTCATCATATTGTGTAAGAAACGATTGCGTATACATTATGAACGAAACTTGAAACCCAGTACGAGAGAAAGATAGCCCAAAATAAAGCCTATAATATTTGACGATTGGTGAACCTCAAGTACAGAGAACCCGAAGTGTTTATAAACACTTAAGAGATTTTCAAAGATTGATAAATCAACTAACCAATATGAAGATGGTGCTTGAAGATGAATTACAAGCATTGTTATTATTAAGTTCTTTGCTAGACAATTAGGATACACTTGTGATTTCGTTAAGTAACTCAACACCACACGATGTTCTAACATTGACATGGTAAAAGGAAGCATGTTTAATAAGCAAGAAGGAAGGAACAAAGAATATTGTCAGAGTCTGAGGCGCTTGTCACATAGTATTATGGAAGTATCCACAAGAAGTTCAATACTAGAGATCAATCAAAGGGCAAGCCTAGAGTAGAGTTATCGATCGCGGTCGTGAACGGCACAATCCCGGGCGGTCCGGTCGGAGCGGCCACCAGCCGTGCGAGAAGAGAGGGGTGGTGTGCCGTTTAAAAGCGCGGCCAATATCACCGCAATCACGGGTCGCAGGACACACCCTAGGCGGAGCGGTTGCCTGAGTTGTTTTTCTCTTTTTGAGTTTTTCCCCTTTGCAAGGAAGGAAGAGAAGAAGAATAGAAACATTTTCAGATAAGAAATGAAAGAAGAATAGAAAGAAGAGGAAGAGGTAGAGGATAAGGGTTGAAAAAGTAATATTTAATCGATTGCAACAGCTACACATACAGTTGTACCGCTACCGAAATAATAATAACTGGCCCTCCTTTCAATAATAATAATAATAATAATAATAATAATAATAAATAATAATAATTAAGTCTTTAATCCATTTTTATTCTATTAAATTGATTTTTATAAAACTTTCATGTTGGTTGTGTTATTTGTATGAATTTGTATATTTAGTCTAAAAAATAGTCAATTCTAAAAAATCAACAAAAAATATCTCGTTATCCGCTATCCCATTTTTTGAGACGGTCACTCTGTTCCGCTATCCGAGATTAATAACTCTAGTATATAGATAATTTCAAGGGAAGATCGTTAACAAGAAAAGACAAAATGTTATCATTGTCACGAGAAAGGTCACATAAAAAGAATGTAGGAAACTCAAAAAAGAGAAGCAAGAAAATGGTGGTGCGAGTAACATAGCCGCTACCATTTTTCAAGGTAATGAGGTAATATTTGTGTGTGATGATAGTCATGTTAATTTGACATCACAAGATACATGTTGATGTTGGGTTCTGGATTCTGGTGCATCATTCCACATAACATCACGAAGGGATTTCTTTTCCTCCTATATAAGCGGTGATTTTGGTTATGTAATAATGGGGAATGATAATACACCAAAAATCATTGGAAAAGGAGATATTTGTCTAGAAACAAACATCGGCTGTTACCTAACATTGAAAGATGTGAGACATGTCCCTGACATGCGTCTTAATCTAATATCCACCGGACTACTAGATGAAGATGGCTATACTAGTGTGTTTGGGGACAAGAAAAGGTAGCTAACAAAAAGTTCCTTGGTAATACCCCGAGGCAAGAAAGTAAGCACTATTTATGCGATAAAAGCCAAAGTCAATAATGGGTGCGTTAACGCTCTCGAAGAAGACTCCTTGACCGAGCTATGGTATAAACGGCTCGAACATATGAGTGAGAAGGGACTTCAGATTCTAGCCAAAAAAGATGTATTTTGACAAGTATGAAAGGATTGAAAATGTCTCTTAAGCCATGTACACATTGATTTCATAGAAAGAGAAATAAGTGAGACTAAGAGACATTTAGATTAAACTGTGTGTTTTGAAAAGCACTTCGAAGACATTATTATATATATATAGATAGATTACAACCAATTACATAATATAGTCAATGTGGGACTATTCTATATACAAATATTCTTAACATTATATATATATATATATATATATATATATATATATATATATATATATATATATATATATATATATATATATATATATATATCAACACTCCCCCTCAAGCTTGAGCATATAAGTCAAATGCACCAAACTTGTTACATATATAGTTAGTCTTGGGCCTTCGTAGAGATTTTGTAAACACATCTTCCAATTGATCATTAGAGTTGACAAATCTTGTGACGATGTCACCTGACTCGATCTTCTCTCTGACAAAGTGATAGTCTATCTCAATATGTTTGGTCATCTCATGGAAGACTGGATTTGAAGCAATGTGCAATGCAGCTTGATTATCACAAATAAGTGTCATTGGTCTTGCTTCTTCAATTTGAAGTTCCTTGAGCAATTGTTTTAACCAAATAAGTTCACAAGTTTCCATTTTCATGGCCATATACTCTATCTCAGCGCTTGATCTTGCAACAACATTTTGTTTCTTACTTTTTCAGGATATAAGGTTTCCTCTAACAAGTACACAATCAGCATCGGAATATCCAACTATTTGGGTATGTCATTTATCCTCATACACAAGACCTTTTCCTGGAGCACATTTGATGTATCTCAGAATCCGGATAACAACATCTATGTGTTCCTGACAAGGGGAATTTAAGAACTGGCTTACCACACTGACTGCAAAAGAAATGTTCGGATGAGTGACTGTGAGATAATTCAACTTTCCAACCAATCTCTTATACCTTCTTGAGTCAGATAGAGGCTTCCCCAGATTAGGTAGTAGTTTGACACTTGGATCCATAGAAGTATCGGTTGGTTTAGCATTTAACAAACTTGTTTCTTCCAAAATATCCAAAATATATTTCCACTGAGAAATCACCAAACCATCTTTAGATTGGGCTACTTCAATATCCAAGAAATTGCAGAGTTTACCAAGATCTTTTGTCTGAAATTGTTTCGATAGATGTTGTTTCAAATAGAGTATTCCCTGCTGATCACTATCAGTTATGACAATGTCACCTACATACACAATAAGATAAATACACCATTGGGGTGAGTAACGATAAAAAACAGAATAGTCATCTTCACTACGGACCATACCAAACTATTGTACTACAGTGTTGAATCTGTCAAACCAAGCTCTCAGAGATTGCTTAAGACCATAAAGAGACTTGTGTTGCCTACAAATCATATTCGATGACTCCCCTTGAGCAACAAACCCAGGTGGTTGCTCCATATATACTTCCTCTTCAAGATCACCATGTAAGAATGCATTTTTATGTCAAGTTGATGAAGATGCCAATGTTGAATGGCTGCAATGACTATAAGAAGTCTAACAGATGTCATCTTGGCTACAGACGAAAAGGTATCACTATAATCCAATCCAAAAATCTGAGTGTATCCTTTGGCTACCAAGCGAGCTTTAAATATATCAATCTTATTATATGGACCAACCTTCACTGTATAAAGCCAACGACAACCTACTGAAGATTTCTCATGGGGTAGAGGAACCATCTCTCAGGTACCACTGCTTTAAAGAACACACATTTCATCAGGGTGAGATAATGCTTCACCAAATCGGAGTAACAACACGGTTTGCAAAAAAAAATATTCTCACCGGAAGACAGTGGGTCAACCGGGTAAAGCACGGCGAAGAAAGAATTTCCTCTAAGCAGACTTTGATACCATGTTGAAATAAACGAGACTAAGAGACATTTAGATTAAACCGTGTGATTTGAAAAGCACTACAGAGACATTATTATATAGAGAGAGATTACAACTAATTACATGATATAGCCAATGTGGGACTATTCTATATACAAATATTCTTAACATTATATATATATACACACACACACACACAAATATCAACAGCAACATAGAGCTTCATTTCAATATAAGACCGCACATAGAAGACCACATGTTTTAGATTCGGTACATTCTGATGTTTGTGGTCCAATGACCACTAGTACTCTTGGAGATGTAAGGTATTTTGTTACCTTTATTCATGACCACTTCGGAAAGGTTTAGGCGTATGCCCTCAAAACAAAAGACCGGGTGTTTGTAGTATTCAAACACTTGCATGCTAGTGTTGAGCGAGAAACTTGAAAGAAGTTAAAAATGTGTTCGCACTGACAATGGAGGAGAATTTATTGGAGATTTCAAACATTATTGTATGAGTAATGGAATTCTGCATGAAAGATATGTTCCAAAGACACCTCAGCACAATGGAGTGACTGGGAGAATGAACAAAACAATTGTTGAAAGAGTGAGAACAATGTTATTTAATGCCATGTTAGCACAGAGCTTTTGGGGTGAAGCTCTGATGACTGCAGTTGATTTAATCAACTTATCTCCTTCAGCTCCATTGAATGGTGTAATATTCCAAATAGATTTTGGACAGATAAAGATGTATCCTACAACCATTTGAAGGTGTTTGGTTGTACAGCATTTGTTCATATCCCAAAATATGATAGATCAAAACTCGACTCAAAGTCGAAGGAATGCATCTTCTTGGGATATGGAAATGAAGAATTTAGGTACAAGTTATGGGATCCTCTAGAGAAAAAGATTATCAGAAGTCGAGATGTTGTCTTCTTTGAAGGCCAGAATATATAAGATGTACAAAAGGGAGTTAAGTATGTTATTTCTAGAGAACATCCAATCAACTTAGATGCAATTCCTCCTCTAAAGCATTATAAGGGAGGTGAAATGGAAGATATTGGAGATGCAGAAAATGAACCTCCAATTAATAATGGTCCAACTGAAGAAGTAACAGATGGTAATAGAAGATGGTGATAATGAAGATATGATTGAAGACTACGAGGATGAAGAACAAGAGCTCCAGTTAAGAAGGTCATCAAGGATACTTAAACCGCAAATCAAATATCCTACAACGGAATTTATGTTACTCATTGATGGGGGGGAACCCTAGTCTTATGATGAAGCAATGATGGATAACCACAAAGATGAGTGGTTGAAAGCCATGCAAGAAGAAATGCAATCCTTGCACGAGATCTTGACTTATAAGTTGTAGATTTACCGAAATGCAAAAGAATACTTAAAAACAAATGGATATATATAAATTGAAGCATGAGGAGAATAACTCACGACCCAGATACAAGGCGAGATTAGTCATGAAAGGATTTAATCAAAAGAAAGACATTGACTTTGAAAAGATTTTTTCACCCGTGGTAAAGATGTCATATCTAGTAAGAGATTTTTACACACTAAAGGTTCACCAATTGCCGAATAGTGGAGGCTTTATTTTAGACCATCTTTCTCTCGTACTAAGGTTTCTAATTTCAAAGTGTGTCCCAATTATCTTGTAAGAAATTTAGTAGTAAAAATGCTTGCAATTCATCTTCAAGCATAATCTTCATATTGGTAAGTTGATTTACCAATCTTTGAAAATCACTCAAGTGTTCAGAATCACTTCGGGTTTCTCTATACTAAAGGTTCACCAATCGTCGAATAGTGGAGGTTTTATTTTGGACATTCTTCCTCTCGTAAAAGGTTTCTAATTTCATGCATAACTTGTACGCAACTATTTCTTGTGCAACATGATGAAATACAATTTGATCTATCCATTGTCTAATTTGTCCAACAATTTTTCCCGTTCATCAAATCTCAATCATCATCAAACTTGTCGGTTGGCTTCGTCCCTTTATTTTGTAAAGGTTGATACAAATCTTTACAATAGAGTATGTATTCCATTATGGACTTCCAAATAGAGTAGTCTGAAAAGGTAAGCTAAATCATTGTTGTTGATGTCGTCGAAGTTGACTAGTCCATTGTGAATAACATATGTTAAAATGTATGGTGAACCCAAGCGGATATCAATTAAAACACATAATAGAAGGTCAGTAGTTGATTATCCCAGAACCATACTTTTCCCAAACTATAATAATAATAATAATAACAAAGAAACAACAAGAATATCTTCTTGATAAATGAATCAGAATACAAAAATAACAATTACAATCTCGCCAACACAAATATGGTGGTTAAGCATTTTTCTTATTTGTATGTCAAAAAGTTTTTTCCTCTAATGATATTATAAATGAAACAAGCTATTCTTTTATAGTCAATGCAGGTAACAAATAGATGGCATAATGTAAAGAAAGTTTTCTTTTTTTCTTTTCATTAGTTTACTAAAAGTTCTCACGTATTTTAATTTTATTTAAAGTTTGTTATAGTGTTTAAAGAGTAAACATTATAACAAATAGTAAATGAAATTTAAATTCGGGAGATTTTTTTGTTAGTAAGCTGATAAAAAGAGAAAAATTATTCTTATATTATAATCTAATCGCCTATTTGTTACCTGCATTGATTATAAAAACATATTTTTTTTCACTTATATCAGAGTGAAAGCATTTTGAGAGAAACACCAAAAAAGTGTTTAACCATCATTGTATCACTTGTATTGGTGAGATTATAATAATTATTTTTTGTATTCTCACCCATTTACAAAGAACATATTCTTATTGTTCTATTATTATTATTGTAAGTAGTATAGTGTGGGAAAAACACGATCTTTGGATAATCATCCGTTAGCCTTTTATTATGTATTTTAATTGTATATTTCACAACACATAACACACATCATAATGTACGTTAGCCTTTTATTATGTATTTTAATTGGTATATTTCACAACACATAACACACATCATAATGTACAGGATTCAAATATAACTAATCACAATTTTACTATTTCTAAAACACATGGTTTGCAGGAATATGGAATGATTTTTGAAATTAAATAATAATAATAATAATAATAATAATAATAATAATAATAATAATAATAATAATAATAATAATAATAATGTAACACAATAATTATATGCCAATCATTGGTCACTATGTGGGCCAAATCCAAGAGGCAATGAGCATGATCTCTTTAAGCAAAGTCTCATGTTTGAGTTTTGCAATGGAAAATATAGGCACAGGTTGAGAGTTTTTCATATAAATATCCCATATTTGAAAATAAAACACTTAAATACACAATTTTGAAGAAAAAAGTCCCAATATACCCCTTTTGTGATGTATGCTTGGCCACTGGGTTGGCGAGCACGTCAAAAAAAATGCATCTTCGCGTGCTCAGTCACTGAGTTGGCGAATTGTGAATTATTTTTTCTGTTTTAAACATTTCCTACAAATTTATCTGCGGATTTTGTTAATTTCCTGCGAATTTACCTGCGGATTTAACAAAATCCGAAGGAAATTTTCCTTTGGTTTTTGTTAAATCCGCAGGTAAATTCGCAGTGATTAATTTCCTTCGGATTTTGTTAAATCCGCAGGTAAATTCGCAGGAAATTAACAAATTCCGCAGATAAATTCGCAGGAAACGTTTGAAACAGAAAAAAAAAATTGCATTTTTTTTACGTGCTCGCCCAATGGCCGAGCATACATCACAAAAGGGGTTTATTGGATTTTTTTTAAAAATGGGGTATTTAAGTGTTTTATTTTCAAATATGGGATATTTATGTGAAAAACTCACAGGTTGAAGACAGAGCTTTAAAACTTTAAAAAAAATGCAGATATGCCGCCAACCAAAATAACTTTAAAAAAAAAAATTTAAGCAATAGAATCAGATGCATCTTAATTTTTGTCAATTGTAATGCAATTGATCAAGAATTGAGATGATAACAGCCTTTAAAGATAACGCACAATTTCAACAAAATAAAAACTCTAAAATCAGAAAATACACGTAGAAGGAAGATGAACTTATAGTGTGCAGGCTAGTATGCATGGGAGGAAAAAATCACTAGGCATCGATGGTTGGTTGAGGAAGGAATGAAGGATAGAGGAGAAGTTTTAACCTTAAGTGATGAAGGAACCGTGGCTCCACCATTGTTGCTAGGTAAACCATGTTGCATCAGCGTTTGGTCCTTATCAACCAACACGTAATCTCAGCTTGAGTCCATTAGATTCCATCCCCTATTCCCCTGTCACCAAAAGCTATGTTTATACACACTATACATTTGCAACATAAGCCAGGTAGCAAAAAGGAATTGAAAGTAACTAACATTGAATTGAAAATAAATCATAACTGAGTAGTATTTGTAACAATATTATGTGTCTGTCTGTATCTACTAACTAAGTCTGGTCTGTTAAATGAAGTTAGTTGCATATACTAATTGCACCACATATTTCCGCCAAGTAGTTTCAGCGTCTGGTCTTTATCAATTCAGACATTGTCTCAACTTAAATCCAATAGGAAATATTCCTTAAAAAAAAACATATGCATGTATATATATATATACCTGAGACGCGTGAAACATAAATTAGATAAAAGAAATAGCTAAAAGTAACTGACCGTAGATTGAACAGAACAGTAGCTGCATCAACTTCGTACGTCTGCCTGCATATGAAATAAAATTAGATATAAGATGTTGAGTGCAAGACCTGACATGTTTTCTGACAAGTTTTCTAACAGCTATGGGGTCATCAATATCAGGATATACATGACTCTCAGACATAGAAAATAGACATACCTTCCTTTTTCTTAGGAGGTTTGATCATCCCTCGTTTCAGATTCATGACAGTGTTGTGATGTGAACTCATCACCTATTTTATGGTTCTTTCTCAAATAGACCTTTCCTTTTCAAATATTGTTTCCCACTTCGGGCCTATCCTCTTTGCACGACTCATCATTTAGTGGCATTTCAATTAAAATTCATCATTATCTAGGTAAGGAAATGTAGGCTCATATTCACCATGTTTCTTACTCATAGCAGGAGTAAGTTCAGGTAGTGAAATATGGTCATTTCTGTGGATGCAAAAGTATCATTTTTTAGAAGTTTGTGATATAGGCAAAGAAGATTGAAAAAAGTTTGTCCTCATTTTGAAAACAAAATCTTCCTTTAAACTCATTCATGAAGATTGTCATAAATAAAAAATAATAATAAATAAAAGATTTGTTTACAAAGAATGTTACATCTATGATCTATGATCTATGGTGATAAATATTTTTTTTTTTTAGATTTTAGGATCAAAACATTTATACCCCTTCTGACTTGGAGAGTATCTAACAAAAACACATTTTATAGCTCGGAGTTCAAGTTTTCCAACATTTTTGTGTGTGGAAATAAGTTGTGCAACCAATAAGGTTAAATTAGTGAAAATGCAGTAATTCTAAAAACACTCTGAAATTATGAATTGGAGTTTGAACATTTAGAGCTTTGGATGGCATTTTGTTAGTTAAATATGAAGCATATCACTGCTTCACCCCACAAATAGTTAGTTAGGTACTTTGTTTGTGAAAAATAAGACTCTAACTACTTTCAAAAGATGTCTATTTTTCTCTCTGCCACTCCATATACAATTCTGTTTTGATGGAAAAATCACTCAAATTAGTGTTTAAATATTTTTTTTGTCATTATCGCTTCTAAAAACTTGAATGGTATTCTGAAACTGATTTTGCACCATTTTGAGAAAATCACTTACAACCTAAGAAACATTTGCTTATTAGGTTAATTATGCTTATTAGGATTTATTATTTTAATTCTTTTTAATAAGTTAGTATTTTTAAATTTGAATTTCAAATATTTTTAGAATAAGTTATAAGTTGGAAACAGAATTTACCGATTCAATAGGATTATTATCATTTAAATTTAAATTTAAATGGTAGTAATTATAGGAAAAGGTGGTTACTAATCTAATTTATTTAGAACTTTTCTTTTGTAAGCCTATTTAAAGGCATTTAGATTGACAATAAAAATCATCAATAATTATTATCAAAAAAGAATTTGTGAATTTAAGAAGATACTCTGTCAAGGACGAGTCCGCTTTTACATTCACCATAGGTTGAAGCAAAGCTTCTACTGCGTCTAGGACTGTGTGACTGTGCCAACACAATCCAAGACAAAGGGACATAACAATTTGATATCTAGAGCCAACATGGGTGACGAGGATTTAGCATCAGCTATGAAGGAATTCATCGCACAGATGACGACCGGGCAGACTGCTCTAGAAGAGAAGATGGACAGGCAGATTGCTTTCGAAGAGCAGATTGCTAACCTCTCCATCATAGTTCAAGGAGCGAATAATTGTTCAAGAAAAGACACAACTCAGAAGATGGAAGAGCTAATGGTCGCAACAATAACGATCACAAAGACAAAAACAACTCGCAAATGGGTGGAGACATGATTCCGCGCTATTCTAAAATTGAGTTTCCCGCTTATGATGGGACGGGGGACCCATTAGGGGGTGGCTGAGGCGTTGTGACAGGTTTTTTATAAACCAAAGAATTGCTGAAGAAGACAATGTATGATTGGTTGCGTTTCATTTGATAGGAGAAGCACAATTATGGTTCAATTAAATGGAAGAAGAACCCGGAATAGTGTGAGAATGTTTCAAGGAATGTTGCCATATACGATTAGGACTACCTATGTGTAATAATCCATGGGAGAACTCGCCAACCTCAAACAAACTGGATTTGTGGATGATTATCGACGCAAATTTCAATCTTTGCTAGCTAGAACTCACGATCTTAAGCCTAAGCAACAAATGGACTAATTTAGTGTTGGGCTGGTCGATGAATTAAGGATAGACATTGAGCTTCAACAACTACAAAATCTTGGAGTTTCTATGAATATGGCTTGAGCATTTGAATGCAAATTGAAGTGCTCACGAGGAATGCTTGCGGCACAGGATAATAGTAGTAGAAGCGTCAACAATGGTTACGTTATTTCAAACCAGAAGGCAAACATACCCCAAATGGTTGATGGCAAGGCCTTACCTATCCCCAAGGCAGTTAGAGAATTGTTAATCCAATGGGAAGGATATTCTCCAGAAGATAAAACATGGGAACCTTTTGATCAGTTTCACAAGACTTATGCTAAATTTGAGCTTGAGGACAAACTCAATACCAAGAGAGGAATAGATGATACATACCTCTAGTTTTGTTTATTAGGTTAATTATGCTTATTAGTATTTATTATTTTAATTATTTTTAATAAGTTAGTATATTTAAATTTGAATTTCAAATATTTTTAGGATAAGTTTTAGGTTGGAAACAGAATTTATCAATTCAATAGGATTATTAACATTTAAATTTAAATGGTAGTAATTATAGGAAAAGGTAGTTACTAACCTAATTTATTTAGGACTTTTCTTTTGTAAGCCTATTTAAAGGCATTTAGATTGACAATAAAAATCATCAATAATTATTATCTGAAAAGTATTTGTGAATTTAAGAAGACACTCTGTCAAAGACGAGCCCGCTTCTACATTCACCATAGGTCGAAGCAAAGTTTCTACCGCGTTTAGGACTGTGTCAACACAATCCAAGACAAAGGGACATAATATACACCCAACATACTATTGAGTGGTCACCTATAAAGGTGACAAACCAATTTTTTGAGCGAGACTGAACTCATACGAGTAGGAGCACAAACATCAATGTGACTAACAGAGAAAGGTTTTGTTGGTTATAAAGTTGAATGAAAAATGAAAACGATGATGATTTACAAATTCACATGTCTCACATTTAAACAATGATAAATCTTTTTTATAAAATAACTTCGGAAACAAGTGTTTCAAATAACGAAAGCTAGCATGACCTAATCGTAAATACCATAACATAATGTTGTCATCATTATTCAAAGTAAAAAAGACTCGAACTGAGAACTTATTTGTTTAGCTGGTAGATGTGATTCAGAACCAAGATAATAGTAGAGACCTTGTTAGAACTCATAGCAGAGAGAGATATTTTCATTCGAGATAGTAACTAACTTTTCAATTCATAATTTTGGTTAGTAAGTTAGTTACAACAATGAGGATCTGTTTGCTTTTATACATTGGCAAACCAGATCACCTAGTGACCTACTATAGCAGGTGCTCTATTAAGGTCAGTCACTAGTTTAAGTGTAACCTAACTTATAATAACTACTTTCGCTTCTTATTATCTAACAAAGAAGAGATCAATCTCCATATGTTTTATCCTAGAGTGTATAGTGGGGTTATGAGCTAAAAGGACTGCAGACTGATTGTCATAGAAAATTGTGGGAACTTTGGTCGCAATGCATAATTCCTTGAGAATGGTTTGAACCCAAAGAAGGTCAATAGTTGCCTGGGCAAGGCTTCTATAGTCAGCTTATGTGCTTGACCTGGCCACCACATGCTGCTTTTTAGACCACCATGTTAGAACTCATAGCAGAGAGAGATATTTTCATTTGACATTAACACTATATATATTTACAAATATCAACAGTAACTAACTTTTCATTTCATAATTTTGGTTAGTTACAACAATGAGGATCTATTTGCTTTTATACACTGGTAAACCAGATCACCTAGTGACCTGCTATAGCAGGTGCTCTATTTACAATAGAGACTGACACTTGGTAGTCACTAGTTTAAGTGTAACCTAGCTTACAATAACTAGTTTCACTTCTTATTCTCTAATAGACCTCCACTCTTCTTAGCACTACCAATCATCTGCCCCGACTTCAAATCATGGAAAACACAATGAGTACGGAAGAAATTGGATTGACAATTTTTTTCTTGGGCTAATTTACCGACATACATTAGGCCAGAGGTTAAATTTGGAACATGTAGAACATCTTTAAGGGGCATACTTGGAGACAACACAACTGACCATTTAACTACAATGGCTAAAAAAGAACCATTTGAATTGATTAGTTGCACCTGAATCTATTATCCAAGTGTGGTTCAGAGTGACACTAAGAAAGGTAACTTTTTGTGTTATAGAGCAAGATGGAGTTGAAGACTTGAGGAGCTTGATCAATTTGTCTATATCTTCCAAAGTGATTGAAAGATGAGTTGAGGATGACAACTGCCGTTGATTAGAATTACTAGCTGAGTGTACGACTCTCATTACCAACTTTCTTCTTCCAATTCAGAGGCTTTTCACTGAGTTTCCAGCATATCTACCTTGTGTGCCATGCACGATTAAGTGATCACACCAGGGTTTGTTTGAATTTTTTCCCTCGTTGAATTTTTCAACGGAAAGAACAGAGCCTTCAGATTCAGAGCTATGAGGTGTCTAGCTCATCATGATTCCTTGTCGCGCTTCTTCCCTTCTTATTTCTTAGAAGGTTTCTCGAAGGATTGGTAGTGGTGTCTTTCCCAAAAAAATCCCTCAAACTTCATCAAGATCTTTATTCAACCCAGCAAAGAACATAATGACACGATCATTCTCTTTCCTCTTGAGAAATAGGACAATGGCTTTGATACACCTTCAATTATCATCGTAGCAGGGATTCAGTTCTTTACACAAGGTCAGCATCTCACTATAATAGGTAGTTACATCTCTATCACCTTGTTTTTCATCCCACAACTTTGATTTTATTCCAAAAATTTAAGAGGAGTTCAAAACATCAGATTAGAGTTTGTTTCCTTAACAGCTTTCCCAATTCTGGGTTACAAGTGCCTATCAATCAGGAAATAACCATGGAATATACAGTCATATTTTTTGTAGAGTGAGTCACATAAAGGCTGGTTTTGCAATTGCTTCAATTAGAAAACCAATCTTTCCTTTGCTGTCCAATACCAATGTATCAGTTGTATTGTAACCCAATGATTCTAGTTTTCTCCATTCATTTTGTCCATATTAATTTTAAGAGAGTTTATAGAACCCTCTTGATCGTTGAAACAAGTATTGAAGTCGCTATCAATGTTGCTGCGGACTGTGTCGTGGTTGCCTTTGTTTCCTCAACCGCCGCCTCCGTGTCCCCCTCAACTGTCGGTGCCTGGGTTATCGCGCCCATTTCTACAAACCTCCACTGCGACTAGCACTAATGGTAAGGAAGTCTTCGTCATCGACAGTCGAACCTGCGAGGGTCTGGTTCCGTTGATTTTGGTTTCCGCCCATGAAGAAGGTTGTGCGGTGGATAGAACGCTTACTTTTAAATCCTTGATTGAAAACCTAGAGCTACTAATACCATATTAATAGGTAAAAGTAGTTGTAATTTTATTTGTCAGCATTAGGTGGTGTACTCTGAAGCATGGGTCTAAAATGGCGAAGTACCGGTACCGGGTACTCGTACTGTACCCACGGTACTTCATTTTTTCTCAGTATTGGGTTTTGAATGAAATTTGTGGTTTTCTCAAATATCAAAATAGTATATTTATGTATTTTAATTTTTTTTTATTGTATCTTCACATTATTTTTTGTTTTTTCAATTTTTTATTGTGGTGTTTTGTTACAAACCTAACAATTTAGTTATTACTCGTTCATTTTATAGAAAATTCTTATTTTTTCTTGACGTACCCGAATCTTGACTTTTAAAAATTGTCGTATCCCGTACCGGTACCAGTACCCGCATCAGGTATGTACCGTACCTATGCATCATACTAGTGTACTTGTAGGGATATTACAACCTAATTATTTCCTTTAAAATAAATAAAAAAGCAAATACTCCAAAATAAATAGCAAATATTCTAAATATAAAAGTTATTACAATAAACTAAAATTTAAATGAATCAATGTTTGGTCGATCAAAAATAAGCAGTTAACACTCCTAAGCCTAAAATGATGCAGTCCAATAGATGAAATGATTGAGGAAGTTTAAGGGTTGTGGAATATGCATACAGTTGCTGCAGGTGTAAAGTGGTTTAGAACAACAGTATCTCCATCCACGTCTGACACTGCTCACAAATCCAAAGTAAGGATTGCTGTTCTTGGATAATATCTTGATGCCAAACACCAGATCTCCTTTTCTTAATACCCTGTGTTTATTAGAGAAACAAAAACTCAAAAGAGTCACACATTCTAACCTGTTAAAGTTCAGGATGGTTCGCCGTTGACTCCTGTCTCTTCTGCAAGCAAGAAAGAGTATGTAAGTCCAACTTTTTTTTATGCAGTAAAACAATTTTTATCTTATTTATTAGAAAGCACAAGCAAATGGTAAGCAAATTAGAATTTGGCCGCTCAGTTAAATTTTTTACCACCACTTGGATATTACTCTGAATAAGTTTATTTGTGGTGGTAGTATAGAGAAAATGGTATTCAATTCTATGGTATCAATCTCTGATAGCGGCGCGACTAGACCATCTCCAAAAATGGAACGGAACGGGAGCGAGGAGCAGAATGGCCGATATTTTAGTGACGCGGACACTAATACATTTAATACTGATGAACACATGATTATTAAAAACTAAAATTAATTAACCAAAATTCATGAAATATTCATATTTAGAAATAGAAGTCATAAGTCTTGAGCAAAATATACTTGCAAATGCCAATAAAATTCAATAAAATAACTTTGTTGTACTTAAGAAATTAAGAGTAATATCATATTCGGCTGACGCGGTCGGAGCAGCCGCGTCTGAGCGGAGTCGTTCCAAATCTAATCCCATTATTGTGGTTGTTACAACCGAGTCACTCATCTGTGGCAAAAGAGAACAGCCTGACGCGGTTTTGTTGGTTTTAAAGTCCCGTGTCGAGATAACGGCTGAAACGGCCGAGTTTAATAACATAGATTTAATACTTTTACAGTTTTTTTAAACATAATTTGATAAAAAAAAAAAGTATTTATCTTACCTTTCATTTTTTTGTCGGAAATGATACTAACTGATGCAATATCAATCTGTTCATTCATCATGCTCCCCTATCTATCATGCATGTTACTCCCTCCAGTCTAAATTATAAGAAAAAGAACTAACTACACAGATACTAAGAATAGTAGTTAACCACATTTAATTTTCTTGATGTAATCAAAAAAATAATTGCATTGTCCAAACTACATTTTCTTTTCATCGTAATTGTGTAAGAAAACTTGTTATATTGAAGGCTATTTAGCAAATAATAGCATTAAAATATGGTCAATTGAGAAAAATGTAGTGCTTCTTTTACTTACTAGATATAACTAAATTCAATATCTTTGTATTCTTTTACCTTCATATCTATATTTTCATCTAAAATTCTAAATACTAACTTCTCTCTACCAACCACCTAATTAAGTAGTCAAGTTTAGAATAATTATATATCTGCATTAAAATTTGATCTATTTTTCTAAATTTTGTACAAAAAAAAATGTTGCCCAAGAATGGACAACAAAACAATGTTATCACAATGTCCATGGACTACCTAAGCTTACCAGTCAATTTCCTGCAAGAAAAATATTGTGATTGTCGATAACATTTAGTAGTCGCTCAAAAGAGGATCATAATCATATGCTTCACCTGCTTTAACGAATCGACCTTTCACACGTTTTCTTGTATCAGCCCTTGCTTTGCGAGAGGCATATCTTATTTGCTTACCAAACCTGCACATAAGAAAAATGATGTATTAGCTAGGAAGCACGGACTCTTACACGAACACGCATTAATAGTGAGTGTCTATATATACACAGAGTTAAAAGTACTTACGTTCGAGTTTTCTTTTTCTCTTGGTATCTCATTAAGGCTTGTTCCCTTGCTTCTGCACACGAACCCTCCGAATTTGGTTCCCAAGGGGATTCTCCGGGATGAAACACCGGAGGTAACCCACAATTTAGAAGGTCAGTAACATTGTTTTCACCATTAAGATTAGGTAATTCAATTGAAGTTCCTGAATGAATTTGACTCTGAGGAAATCCCATAGTAATGCTACTGTTGCAGCTAGGAGTCATAAGTGCACAGTTTGCATTATTGTTGATACCCTGCATCACACTTGTTGATCCGCCAGCCCCTGATAATGGAAAACCCACACAATCTTGTTGCACTGGTGATAAAGCCTAATAAAACAATCACATGGATGACAATTAGTTTCATACATCACTAGTAAACTTTTAGAGAGGAGAATGATTTTTAAAAAAATAATAATTCATATAACATGTCAATGTAAAATATTTTTACACCATCGATCAATTATAACAGTTAGATTATTAAACAAATACGATAGGCTATGATTCGCTGACAGTGTAAAATTTTTTGTATTAAGATCCTATAAAAATTAAATTCTAAAAAAGGTGTTAAAACTGTCACCTCTGCTGCAATCTCTGTAAGACTGGTACATTTTGTGACTTGAATGTTTTTATCCATTAATAGACACTCTATTCCTCCATCTTCATGGTTGTATTTTGCAGCACTTTGAGAGCAGCCAAATATTTCATCAGCGCTTTCAAAGTCTAATTGAACATCATCCATATTGAAACCTTCACAGAGACTAGTCCCCTCATGAAAAACTAGTTCCTTGACATCAGGGCATCCTTGAAGCTGGAGTTAAGAAAATATGAAGAGAAAAAAACTGGTATTAGCTTTGGTTCGGCACAACAATTAGCATTTAGTTACTAAACTAATAATATCATCATCAACCCGTAAATCACTTATCAATAGTTACACTCAGCTTAGATCATTCGTCAATCTTTTACTCATCTATATACATAACACATCATAATGCACCGAAATCAAAACTATAACCTGTACTTGCCAAAAATAAAATACGTGACAACCCCTTATGCTGTATTGTAGGGCTGTCCGAGATTTTTAAGGTTGTTGTGGTGTTAGAGGTAGCTCACACAGGGAGGTGAGAAGCTCTGTTTATTGGTCTTTTCAGGTGAGATTGATCCCCTCTCAACCTCAGGTTTGAAGTATTTATTAAAATCCCTTGAGCCTAGATCTTAGACTCCAAGGAAGTAGTACCCACTCTCACGAGCGTGAAAAGAGGTAGTTACTTTCCTTGTTTTTTGTTGGGAGAACAGGGAGAATGTGGCTACCTCTCTTTGACTCCCTCTCCCATACTGCTATGGATAGGGACACATCACTCCACGTTTTTGCGGAATAGCGAGTGATATGGAAAATGGACACTAACCAAATGATGGGCGCTCGTTCCAGCAAGCAGGCGGCCAGCAAGCGGACAGGGGCGATATGTTACGTTGCCGCCCCCTTAATGAACTTCCACCGCCGCCTGTTATGGGCCCTCTACAAATATATCAATAACAGTACAAAACCAATCATCACAATTTCACTACTAATTACCAATTTTGTCATTATTGTAGTTTCTCTTACCATGTGACAGATTTTGTTTCATTTTATTTGTTTCTCTTACCGTGTCATGCTGGTAAATGACTGAGAGCATTAATATGGTCAGAACATTTTGAATATGTTTGCAAACAAACACATGGAATGATAAGTATTTTGAACTATAGGCCAATTCTTGGTGTGTTCTCTTTAAACTTAAAACTTATGCGCATCCAAGTGGCAATGAGCATGGTTTTTCTTAAGCACAGTCTCATGTTAGTCTCTTGTGAACGGAAAACATAGGCACATTGGAATGGTTTTTCCGCCTTATATGCACCCACCCGGCTCAGCTCAGATTCTAGACCTAAAAAAAGTTTTAAAACTCAACATAATGCATATATATCAGCCAACCAAAATCAAAGAGTAGAATGCAATCAATACCTTAGGTAGGTTTGAGTCTAGATCAAACAAAAACTCCTGATCTCTGCAGTATTGTGTGTCGTTTGAATTTGACAAAACCATAGGTGGTGTCTCAATCCAAGGTTGTTCGTATTTGACAGACGGCTCTTCTCCGTCCATCTTGTTTTTCTTTTTCGCTCTCTCCAAATCAAAGAAGCCGTCATTCTTTCCCGGCGGCCAATCCAAAGGCTGAGAGCTAGCAACACTGCTCTCAACCAATAAATTTCCATCGACAAAATGCGGCCAAATCTTTGACAACTCTGCCAAAGAGGGACAACCAGTGTAGAAAGTAAGTAGCACATGGTTATGCCCCACCACAAAACACTCATCTGTAGAATTCCAATCACAAAGTTGACACAGAGACATTCTATAATCAACACAACGAACAATCGCAGAATCGAAATTACACCTATCACACAATAACGATCTCGGATGTCTGCGAGCAAGCGCATTTGCGGAGTGTACAATCGCATCACAACGCAGACATAAACGAGCAGAATCAGGCTTGCAGTAAACCACAGCCCTAACAATCTCACAAAACTCACATAGTGCTTCCATAAACAACCTAATTCTGATAAATATCACTGATATTATCATACTATAACTAAAATTCTTAACGCAACTAAGCTACTACCTGATCAATCAACTGAATGAAATTCAGCGATTGTTAAATCCAAGCTCCGTAATGTCGCAATGATGAAGAAACAGAAAATCACCATGCGAAAGAGGATGAAAGGGTTTCGTAGTTAGGTTTATAGATGATGAAAAGGTCAGACCTAGCATGTTTCGCTAGGTTAAGATGAAGAAGTAAAAATCTGGTAGTGGTTATGAAATCGCGGTTTACCTGTGTGTTTGCTTCATTGATCAGTATTCAGAAATTGCAATTCTGACTCATGAAATGGATATGATTGTTTTCGTGGCAAATTTTACGAAACCAGATTAAAAATATTTTAAGATTAAAAAAAAAATACAAAAAATTAGAGAACACACTATCACTATTCAGTATTCACTATAACTTTTTATTCTAGAATTTGGTTCGATCATTATTACTTTAATATCATACCATTTTTTATATTAATTTATGGATTTAATAGATATGCATTGTAAAATAATTTTACATTGTTATTCAATAAAAAATTAACAATATTATGTTATTAAAAGAATTTTAAAATATAAATGTTATGTGATGGAATACATAATCGTCATTTATTGACAATAATTACACGATTTGTATCATATTTTTCTTCTTAATTTATTATTTAATATTTTATGTCACTTTTTATATTAATTTTTTTAAAAATATATTTAAATTTTGAAGGAGTCTAGCCTACAAATTCTCATATCCATTAAAATTTTAGGTTTTATTTACGAGTTTGAAGGAAAAAGAAAAAAAAATAGTATTGGTCAAAATTTTAGATTTTGTTTGAGAGTTTATTTTAAAGAAATAAAAATTAAAGTTTATTTACGAAGTGGGATACCCGTGCTATCGTCCCGGTGGGCGAATTTGCTTAAAAATATATTTTACTTTATTTAAGAAAAATAAAATAAAAAATAAAAAGATTTTCATAAAACATTCTATTTGAAAAGGGAAAAAAACATAACGAAAAATATTAATAAACATTGTATTATTTACTGTATAAAAATATTTGAAGAAGTAATTAATTGGCTAAATTACACTTTTAGTCCCCCTATTTTGCTTAACTCACGATATCAATCCCCCTATTTTGTTTTTAAACAATTTTGGTCCCCCATTCCCCTTTTTCTAATAAAAAGCGCTGAGGTGGATTTTTTTTTTTAAACGTGGCATTATTGATCTGACATGGCTACTTTTATACAAATATTATATAATTATTAATTTATTTATTTGTTAATTATATATAATTATTTACATAAAATAAGTTTTCTGGAAATTAATTGAAAAGGGGAAAGAAGAACATGAAGGGGAAGAAGAACGTACGAAGGGGGAAGAAGAACACAGAGGGGAAGAAAAACGCGACGAACATGGAGGGGAAGAATTCGAAACATTCAACCGCATCAAACAAGAACGAAGAACACGAAGGTAAGTGTCTTTGCATTTCACAAATTTCATGTTTTTTTACAAACTGAAACCCTAAGTTTTCCCTTTCTCCATCTGTAACAGATATGTCTTCCACTCATGGCAAACCCTCGTCCAAGACAAAGGAAGACCCTAAATTTGTTGTGAGGTATGTTGATTAATCCGAATTCATTTGTTAATTTACCGATACAAATACGCATGTTGATGTCGAATTTACTGATTTTGTTCTAGGCCATCTCAAATTAATTCTGTAACATTGTCGATTAATCATGGGGGTACATTAATTCAATTTCCTTGCAAATTTTATGTTAATGGGAAGGTTGAAGAATTGAAGGGTAAAGTTGATACTGATAAATTGTCTTATATGGAAATTGAAGAAGTTGTCAAGAGTCTGGGTTATGTTAGATTCAAATGTCTTTGGTACCATCATCTTAAGTATTCATTTGAGCGTGGCCTTAGGCCTCTGAATAATGACAAAGATCTTTTGCAATTTTGCGAAGACATGTATGGTTATGAAACCGCTAACATATATGTTGAGCATGTTGTTGATGAACCACATGTTATTACGGAAGAAGAAGCAATGGCTTATGTTGAACCTGTTCAAGAACCAATAAATGTTGACTCTGACGAGTGTGGAGAGGTTCAAGCCGAGGAAAGGGAAGAGGTTCAAGCCGAGGAAAGGGAAGAGGTTCAAGTTGAGGTAGAGGAAAGTGGATACCGTAGCGAGGAGGATTCAGATTTTAATGAAGAAGATAATGATGACTTGGGTGATATTGAATTTGATGACTTAGATGAAGATGAGTGGGATTGGACCCATGAAGTCCCTAGTCATACCTTTGTGCAAGAAGAGAATGAAGGAAATCAAGTGTCTTCATCTCAAGAACCAACAACAAGAGTTGATTTTGATGAAGGTAAACAAGTTGATTCAGATGATCTTGAGACTCCACAAGGAAGTGAAGACGAAGTCGATGAACATAGGTATCCTAAATTCAAATTGCCTGAATGTGGTGAAGAAGTGAGATTTGAGATAGGAATGTCTTTTTCTACAAAGAATCTTGTGAGAGATGCGGTTAAGTCTTATGCCTTAGAGAGGAAGAAAAACTTGCACTTTGATAAAAATGATAGCAAAAGAATAGTTGTTAAGTGTGAAAAAGATTGTCTATTTTATATGAGGTTTAGTAAAAGGGTAGGAAACCATTTCTGGCAGTTAGTAAGTCTGAAAGAAGACCACACATGTCATAGGACAGCAAAGAATAGGCAAGCTAAAACGACATTGTTAGCCAAGAAATTTATGCCTATCCTTAGACATACTCCAGAAATTAAGCCAAAGGGATTGATAGCACAATCTTTAGAAAAATGGGGGGTGAAGTTGTCAGTCGCTCAAGCTTACAGGGCCAAAACAAGATCATTGGAATTAATTCAAGGAGCTTTGACTGAGCAATATTCTCATTTGAGGAATTATGGTGAGGAGATAAGGAGGTCTAATCCAGGTAGTACGGTTATCATTAAGTGTGACATGTCTGACATTGGGCCAGTTTTTGAGAGAATATATGTTTGTCTAAAGGCATGTAAATATGCTTTTGCACTGACTTGTAGGCCTTTAATTGGCCTTGATGCATGCTTCTTGAAAGGTGAGTATGGTGGACAATTAATGGTTGTTGTAGGTAAAGATGGGAACAATCAAATTTATCCCATAGCATATGCTGTGGTGGAAGCGGAAACACGAGACTCTTGGCAATGGTTTGTAAATTTATTACTCGAGGATCTGAATGGTATACTGCAAAGACCTTATTCATTCATTTCAGACCAACAAAAGGTAATTCATTTACACTTTTATTTTTGTTGTTATGTTTGTTGTTACATTTGGAACTCATTCATTGCTTTTGTAGGGTTTGGTACCTGTTATTGCTGCACTAGGCCAGACTGTAGAACACAGGTTATGTGTTAAACATTTGTATGGAAATTGGAAGAAAAAGTATCCCGGTGGACACATGAAAGAACTATTATGGCAGGCAGCTAGGGCGACAATTGTACAAGATTGGGAGAGAGCCATGAAGAAAATAAAGGATATCAATGAAGCTTCCTGGAAAGATATGATGGAAATTCCAGCAGCCATGTGGACTAGGTCTGCGTACCGCACTGATAGTCATTGTGATTTGCAAGTGAATAATATGTGTGAGGCGTTCAACATGGCGATTTTGGAGTATAGAGACAAGCCCATTATTACATTGCTGGAAGGTTTAAAGCATTACATCACAGTTCGAATAGTGAAGCAAAAGAATCTCATGAGTCGATTTAGAAGTAATATATGTCCGAAAGTTGAACAAGTGCTAGAAAAGTTTAAGCGGGCAGCTGGAGGTTGGAGTCCTACTTGGCACGGAGACAATGATTTCAACATATTCAGTGTGACAAATGGAATTGACACGTATGAGGTAAACCTACAACGACATTACTGTGCTTGTCGTAAATGGGCTTTAAGTGGGATTCCTTGTGTACACGCAATTGTTTGTATTCAACACAACAAGGCTGAAGTTGAGCAGTACGTTTCCCAATATTATAGGAAATCAAGTTTTTTGGCTACATACTCATATATAGTTCTACCTTCCAATGGGCCTAGACTTTGGCCAACATCTCAAGGCGAGACAATCCATCCACCGGTTATGCGAAGAGCTCCTGGTCGACCTAAAAAAAAGAGAAACAAAGCGAATGATGAACCCGCTTCAAGCAATGTGTTGCCTAGAAATTTGACTACAGTTAAGTGTAAAACTTGTGGGAATTTTGGGCACAATTCAAGAACGTGTAAAGGTAAAACGGCGGCGGATCGTCAATTGCGAAAAGGAAGTAACAAGGCAAAAAACAAAAGACTGCATCAACCAAAGAAGCACAAACTGTTTTGACTCAAGGATCGCAAGCGCCACAAACTCAAGAGCCAACTTAACTACACTTATATTCATGTTTAATGTTTATGTAATTAAATCATCCTTTGTAGCATTTTGTATGATACAATTTGAAAGTATCAATATCATTTTGAACAAATTATGACAGTTTGAAAGTATGAATATCATTTTGAACAAATTATGACAGTTTGCAAGTATGACAAAGTATGACAGAGTTTGATATAGTTTGACAAAGTATGATATCGTTTCTATCAGTATTCATTTTGTATCAATGGCCATGACAGTAACATTACAAACAATAACTTTGAAAATTCGTATGCACAATTTCTGTAATCTGTGATCTGTGTGAAAAATGAAAAACAAATGCATATATATGTTTCAGAAACTGTTAGGCAAAATAACAGAAGAATGAATCGATCCCAGTGAGCATGAATCGATTCATACTGATTGATTTTTAGAAAAACAGAATTGATTAAACTGTATGAATCGATACATCACAAGATGAATCGATTCATTTTGCGAAAACCAGAATTCACATAACAGCATGAATCGATTCAAGCCATAATGAATCGATTCATTATGCGTATTTTTCAGCAAATGCATAAACAATGAAAACCAGAATTCACACTACAGCATGAATCGATTCAAGCCATAATGAATCGATTCATTATGCGTATTTTTCAGCAAATTCACAAAACAATGAAAATTCATAATCGATCAAAAACTAAGAGGCTCACAATAACCTTATAACATTACAAACAATGACAGTAACATTACAAACAATGAAAATATTACTCAAGCAAATGGTTTTGTGATCAACATGATAATCATAAACCAAGACAAAATTAACAAAATAATCAAAAAAATTGTCTTTTTCTTCATGTCAGCATCACTCTTCTTTTTTAAACTATCTTTCTTCTTCAACTCATTCACCTTCTTCAATAGAGAGTTAATCACTTCTTGTGAACGTTCTGGTACCTTCTCATCATACCAATCAAAAAAAGAGCATCCTTTCCTTCCATGTAACTAAATGAAACATAACCATTACTCAAAAGTTAGAAATTAACCAGAACCATAGTAGCTGAATAAATACAACAAAAATTAGGGATTTCTATGTACCTTATATGACCCACAACCATAGAATCTTCTACCTGGATTTTGGGATGTCCATGAAGTTGCAAGTGGTGAATCCAAACCACAATAACATTGCAACCTTCTCCTCCTAGATTGTGAAGAAAAACTAGATACTTGCACACTTTCGGAATCCATGGCAACGATGAATAAAATTATTGCAATGCTTGAAGAGAATATGAAGAAGAACAAATGAAGAAGAACATGAAGAGGAATTTTAGGGTTTCATGAAACATGAAGAAGAACAAATGTGGATTATATAATTTTTGTTATTATTAAAATGTTTTTTTATTTACAAATTGAGTGGAAATATAAATAACTAAAAATAATATTAAAATCATGCCATGTCAGATCAATAATGCCACGTTTTAAAAAAAATTCCACCTCAGCGCTTTTTGTTAGAAAAAGGGGAATGGGGGACCAAAATTGTTTAAAAACAAAATAGGGGGATTGATATCGTGAGTTAAGCAAAATAGGGAGACTAAAAGTGTAATTTAGCCTAATTAATTTTTGTTTGTTAGTAAATACACAAAGTATATTACATCAAATTTTATCTATATTAATATCATTCAATATTAGGAACAATAATATGATTGATAAATTAATATCATTAAATATTTGAAACAATAACATTATTGATAAATTAATTTTATTAAATATTTAGAAAAATTAAAGTTGTATCTGTTTATAAGAATAATATTTCTTCACGTATATATAAATAAATTAATCAACAATGTATTTGTTCCCGTATAAAAATATTTGAATCAACAATGTAATTTTGCCCGTAAGTAAATACACAAATTATATTACAACAAATTTTATCTATATTAATATTATTCAATATTTGGAACAATCATATAATTGATAAATTAATATCATTCAATATTTGAAGCAATAATATAATTGATAAATTAAAGTTATTCAATATTTGGAACAATTAAAGTTTATCAGTTTATAAGAATAATATTTTTTCCGTATATATAAATAAATTAATCAACAATGTATTTTTTCCCGTATATATAAATAAATTAATCAACAATGTATTTTTCCCGTATATATAAATAAATTAATCAACAAAGTATTTTTTTTCCCGTATTAAATTTGTAATGATTGATTTGATAATTGATAATATTTAATTTTAATTTTATATTTGAATTCAAAGAAATAAAAAAATATCAAAATATTATTGAAAAAAAATAAAAAATAAAAAATAAAAAATTTATTATAAATTAAAGAAAAATAAATTTAATTGTAAAAATAGAAAATAGAGTAAATAAATTAAAGAAAAATAAATTTAATTTGTAATGATTGATTACGCGCATTTGTTTAAAAATAGATTTAATTTATTTTAAAAAAATAAAATAAAAACTAAAAAGACTTTCATAAAATAAAATAAAAAGAAAAATATAAAATAAAATAATAATTAGTTGATTATTAAAAAACATTGTGTGGAAAAGAACTTTTTTTTAGATATATATTTAGTTAAATATTTTAAAAGATTATAGAAAAATTAATTGCATTAAGAACTTATAATTCAGTAAAATGATTAAAAAGCATTCTTGGAATTTTTTGATTCTACAACTTTCTCAAACACTTATGCTTTCATGAACTCATTTTCTGCAATTAAAAGTTAGTCATGAACTCACAAAAATATGGCTTCCATTCATATTTTATGTGTCATTGATGGTGATGAAATCCATATGTTTACAAACAAAGAAAGGAAAAAATACATGTTTACATCTCTACAATTTTTTACCTGAGTCCTTCTCATTCAAAGATTACCAATAAATTCCTCAAAGATATATTCCAAAGTTACTATATGTAAAAGGGAGGTATAAATAAGACATTTTAGTCTATCCCTGTTAGTTTATAAAATTGTCAGAACTTACAGAGAACATAAAATAGATTTTTCTTCCATTTTAGAAGCATGAATTTTTGATGGCTTGAAAATATTGTCTTTATATGTCATGCATCAGACTGGCCAAAAAAATTACATTTCCCCCTAATATATCCCATGAAGCAATCCAAGACACATTGAACATGTTGCAGATTACCTTGTAGACCAAGCTATCGACGCAGTTTAGAGAGCCTCAAGACAACTAAAGAACACTTCACCATCAAAGGCTCTGAACTGTCAACAACATTTCATGGACCTGAAAATAATGAGCACATGAATGGCATAAAATGATTCAGAAATTCACTGTAAAATTCAATTGATGTTACTCACCACAAGAAACAGAAGTCAAGATTAACTAAGAGTTTATGAAAGCTAGATGTTAGCCTATAAGGCTATACAACTAATAGATCTCCACATCATTTGACCTAGGACAAGTCAAAATAAAGTTGTCATCAGGTCTAGGGTCAACACCACACTGTTGAAGACAAGTTGCTACATTGAAATGTATGAAATAAAGTTTACTCACATATAACATTAAATAGTTGAATAGCCTTATAGGCAGGGGTAAATTAATTAAATTATAAAAGATTTGCAGACCTCAGTGCCGTTAAATCCTCAACAACAGGACACAAATGGTTCAAGCCTGCTGCTGCAGGAACAGGACTCAACATGTTATAAGCAAATTTGTGCAGCGACATAACAATGACCGACATAATAACGACCGACGTGGGTCGCTGGACTTGACCCTCCAACTTATTTAGATGGAACGTAAGCTCTTTCCAGAATTTACTTATTTGGAAAATGCTTTGCAAGCAAGAGCCACAATCATTATCAGACAGATCTTGCTTACAACTCAAATTCTGAATTCACATGAAGTGAAAATTTACGACGAAAGTTGAAACATCTAAAATATTTTACGAACATCATAGTGAAGATTAACACGACCTATGCATAAGTGCAAGGATGACACACAAATCAAGAAGGTTTCCTTTTAACTTGCATTTAACTGGTCCCTTCTTTGAGAAGTCCTTTTCTAAACCCGTGCTAAAGGGAATTCGGCCTAATTTTCTTACACTGATGGTTTTTCATTAAGCATAAGCAAAACTCCATTTCATACTAATCATATTCAATAATATTAGTAATAATAACAGAAACAACAATAGTTGTAAATAAAAAGAGATTCAAACCTATACTTGGAGCTTAAGTTGTTGAAGGTGTTCAATAGATTCATCTTGCTTTGAAGCCTTATCAGTCTGTCACACACACATGGAAACAAACAATCCACAACAGTAATAATAATAACAATAATAATAATAATAATAATAAGGAATAAAAAAACAAACCCAACCTTTAAACCAAAGGTTAAGAAAAGCACATGCACCTTGTTAGAATTAGGTGTCAGATTTTGTAAACTTGAAACTGAAAACACATGAGCGTTGCAGCAACAAACCTTTGGTATTCCCTGTGAAAGCCGAAAATCTACACTTATAGAATTTGTCTTTGAAACCCGAGCAACAAAGAACTTTTTATTTTTCCTTGCTTCGCTACTTTTTTCACTGGGGAAAGCAAACTTAAAACAGGGCTTTTTAAGAATTTCAGGAGCATCGTTTGAGTCACTTGATTCGCCGCTATTAGTAAATACTTTATCGCATGATTCTAAATTATCACTTAAGTCATTACACGACTCAGAGTTATAGTGCAAATTATCAATAACATCAGGGCTTCCATTCACTTGGCTATCACATTTATTAGACTCTATACCTTCATTATTTAGTTCATCCTTTGCATCAAATTTATCAGTAGACTTTAGCAAGATCTCAGATTTATCAGGAGTATTGCCACATAGTTTAGCCTGGCTCTCACAATTTTCAGTCAAGTTCCCATTATATGAAGAATCTGATTTTGCTTGCGGCACGGGAGGTCCATTGGTTCCATACGATGCATTGTTACCTTGTTTTGCTTCCACCAAAA
Organism: Lathyrus aphaca; assembly: GCA_963966055.1. Lineage (NCBI taxonomy): Eukaryota > Viridiplantae > Streptophyta > Magnoliopsida > Fabales > Fabaceae > Lathyrus > Lathyrus aphaca. The sequence continues at coordinate 688,374,442 of OZ014519.1, read as the reverse complement.
GCTCTTCAAGTTCTAACAACTGCTTCAAATCTGCAGATTGATGCTGAGCAAGTTCAAAGCCTTCCTCCTATACCACTAAAGCATCTGCTTTCCTTCCCAATGCAGAAAGCGCATGACCTATATGACAGAACGAAAAACAGTATAAAGTTCAAAAGCCACTGTCTGTTTCAATGAGTTTTGTTATTTGAACATCAAAATATAAAGACCGTAAGTAACACCATTTATGTTTATCTCTATCTTATTTTGCACTCCCTCCGTCCTAATTTAGCGAAGAAGTAAAAACTATACTTTCCAAACTATTGGCCTAATACAAAGTACATTAAATTAAAGGTGTGCATATAAAAACAAACATGTATACTTGGCCTCCATTATCATGAATAATCTTGCAAATATCATCAATACCTTTTTCATAAATACCATGTGTTGAAGGATATGTTACAAGCATAAAAATGTGATAAGCTTTCATTATCAAAAATCAAAGTTATCAAATAAAGTATAAAGGAGGAAAAACACCACCTTGTATGTACTCTTGACATGAGAAACTGAAAATGTGATAGGTGTGAATAATTGCAAGCAATAAATATGAATAAGAAAAGCATTAGGCATACAAGAGAAGAACAGTGTCTCCTGATACAAGTTTTCTTCTTGTTAACAGATGCACTCTGTAACACCCCATTTTCTACCCACGAAATATAAAGCGACATCAGAGTCGAAAAAAGTTTTCTACAAATGGAATATTACATATTCAACTTTAAACGATTTCCACTTTTAAAAAAAATCATAACAAGGACGTAACACTTTTCCTTAATCCGACAAATAATATTAATCACTCCAATAATTCAACTTCATAAAATCTCACGCAGCGGTTTCATAAAGTAATTCATAGCATCTTTAAGCAACATAATAACAACTTAAATTAGAAATAAGCAACCATAAATCCTTCAAATAATTAAAATTCAGTAATAATTAAAAGATCAACAAGCAGACATGCGACAACCCCCCTGAGTGCTACGTATCAGAGCGACTGACCACCGACTCGACCAAAGGTAACCGGCTACTTCTCAGGATTACCTGCACGTTGTCACATAAGGACAACATTTAACAGAAGGGGTGAGTTACGATAATTATAATTAGTATATGAAAAACAATACAGCGAATAAGGGTCGTAAACAAACACCACTTCACAAATCAATCAAATATCAACACAATAAATCAACAAGAATGCAACTTTAATGAGACTCGACTAGTTATGCATGTGGTACCATTCGGAGTAAAACTCCCAACTTAAACAATTTCCAGGTTATCGAGGCATCAAGGCATAAGCCTTCAACTTTCAACTTAAATTGCCAATCTAGGCCAACGTGGTGTGAGCAACGGCTCCGACAAATGCAAATGACTTAAATGACATACACGACTTTAAAACTCAAACAACATAACAACAATAGCAACACGACAACGTTTTCGACATAATCAACTCATATTCAACTTTGGCTTATCAAGCCTACAACATAACAACTTAAGACATTTCTGTAACCGAAACAACTTATTCAACTCAGCTGCCCTGTAGCAACATTTTACAACATAATTTCCAACAAAACAACTCATTAAAATCAACTATAATATTACCCGACTTACTCCGACGAATTTCGTTAAATTCCGAACAACTCCGTTTTTCGCCTAATTCTGCTACACTGACTAACCGGTATTGTTTTCTAAATTTCCCCGATTAATACGATTTTATTACAAAACTTGAATCTTCGGCATTTCGATAAAATTATCTGACATCAAGGTATATTGTTGTTACAGTTTCGGTTAAATTCCTAAATCTGCATATTTTCTGTCAAACAACCTAACACAGTGCCAATTCTAGGAACCTGTATTTCTGTTACTTACTATTCGCATTATTAGTAATTAGAATGCTAAACTTATGAACCTACTAAATTCATAAGTTAGAAACATACTATACTTAATATTTAATTAACATAAGAAAGAAAAGTTATTTGGATTATATAGGAAAATGTGGATTGAAAAATTGAGGATTGTTTAATTGGTTAATCATTAAAAAAAGGGAATAATTAAATGAAATCCCCCCATATCCAATAGGGTGGCGTAGGCCACCATTGCCACTCTCACAACATATGGCATGCGCCATATATTAGTCCCTCATGTGCCATGTTTTATATTAATGTGCCACTAATTAAATCCCTTCCCCCAGTAGCCATATGGCCTGCGCCATGGAAACATACTCTACTAGGTGTGGCCTGCGCCACACCCCTTAAAGGGGCTGGTGGCCTGCGCCACACCCCACCCTTTTTTTTTCTCTCTCTTCCTCATTGTTCTTGTTCATAACTTGCAGTTTTATTTTATCTACATTACCGAATTTCCACTAATAACAGCAAGATCCAGCAACATCATCCACTTATAAATTCATTCAAAATTTAGGATTCGAACAACTATTCACAAAATCAATGATTTTCTATCGGCATCATATAATTTCTACACAGCATCAAAGACATCAATTAAATATTTCGACCTAACTACCCAATTCCCGGATTGAAATTCATACCCGATTATATTAATCTAACCCACCCTTACCTTAGATTGGATTGAAGGTTGCTCTACAGTCGGATTCCGGAAATTTTCTTCTCCTTCCCTCACGTTCGTACAGCAGTTCTACTTCCTCTTTTTCTTCCTTCTTTTTCTAACTCCCCACTTCTGTTACTTTTTGGTTTCTTATAACTTCTATTATTTTTTTATTTTTAATAAACTAATAAACTATTATAATTTCTAATGGGCCTAACATAATACCCCCTATTTTACTAATCCAAACATGGTTTCAAGCTCACTACTTAAATTAACACAACAACTATTATAATTAATTCTAATAATACTTTCTACGATTTTCGACTAAATTTCCGATTTATCGATTAATTTAACTACGACACTAAATATTCCTACTAGCCACAATAAATACTTAAATATTAAAAAATAATAATTAATTCTTTTGAGCGTTACAACTCTCCCCCACTTAGAATATTTTCGTCCTCGAAAATTTACCTGCTTCAAACAGCTCAGGATAGGAGTCTCGCATCTTGCTCTCCAATTCCCATGTCATGCTTTCGCCCGCAGCTCCCAACCAAACGACTTTAACCAACACAATCTCTTTTCCTCGAAGAGTCTTTGTTTCACGATCTTCAACTCATACAGGCTTTGTCTCCACTGTTAGATTATCCCGCACTTGCACATCATCCAAACTAACCACATGAGACGGATCTGAGACATACTTCCGAAGCTGCGACACATGGAATACATCATGCAAATTCGAAAGATTTGGTGGTAATGCCATCCGATAAGCAACTTTTCCAACTCGTTCTAAGATTTGATACGGACCAATAAAGCGAGGAGTGAGCTTTTTAGACTTCAAAGCCCTCCCAACACCGGTCACAGGCGTGACTCGCAAAAACACATGGTCACCAGCTTGAAATTCTAAATCCTTCTTCCGCTTGTCATGATAACTCTTCTGCCTACTCTGAGAAGCTTTCATCTTCTCTCGGATAAACTTCACTTTCTCGGCAGTTTCTCGAACTAACTCTGGTCCAAGTACTACACCCTCACCAGATTCATGCCAACACAGCGGAGTTCTACACCTACGACCATACAATGCTTCAAAAGGCGCCATTTCGATACTAGAATGGTAACTATTATTATATGTGAACTCAATCAATGAAAGATAAGTGTCCCACGAACCTCCTTGCTCAAGGACACAAGCTCTCAGCAAATCCTCCAATGACTGAATAGTTCTCTCAGTTTGGCCATCAGTTTGAGGATGATATGCCGAACTCAATCTCAACTTAGAGCCCAACGAATCTTGCAGACTTTTCCAAAATTCCGACGTAAACCTCGGATCTCTATCTGACACAATACACAGAGGAACACCATGCAACTTTACAATTACTCGGATGTAAATCTCTGCCAACTTCGCAATCGGGTAAGTGATGTTAATAGGTATGAAGTGAGCCGACTTCGTGAGCCTATCAACGATCACCCAAATCGAATCATGCCCTCTTAAAGTAACAGGCAGCCCCGTTACAAAGTCCATAGAAATGCTATCCCATTTCCATTATGGAACTTCCAACGGTTGCATCAACCCAGCAGGCTTCTGATGCTCAATCTTCGACTTCTGACAAGTTAAGCACGCATACACAAAACGAGCCACATCTTCTTTCATCCCGGGCCACAAAAATATTTTCTTTAAATCCTGATACATTTTAGTAGCTCCTGGATGAATACTCAAACTGCTTCTATGACCCTCTTCTAGAATGCTTCTTTTCATAACCGCGTCATCAGGAATACAAATTCTTTCACCTAATTTCAACACACCTCTCGCATCAATCTTAAAGTCACTCTTCTCTGATTGACCACAACGATTAAGGATATCTACTAATTTCACATCCAATTTTTGTGCCTCTCGGATGTTATCCATAAAATCATTATTAATCTTTAGCATTCCTAGCATTACACTCTGCGGGGTTACTTCGCAAACCAAACTCATATCACGAAATTGCTCAATTAATTCCAACTCCTTAATCATCATTGCTGACACATGCAAGGTCTTTCTACTTAAAGCATCGGCCACAACATTTGCTTTACCTGGATGATAATTCAAACCGAAATCATAATCCTTAAGCAATTCTAACCATCTACGTTGTCTCATATTCAACTCTTTCTGATCAAATAAATACTTTAAACTTTTATGATCACTGAAAACTTCGAATCTGGAACCATAGAGGTAATGCCTCCAGATTTTTAGCACAAATACCACAGCAGCAAGTTCAAGATCATGCGTAGGATAGTTCTTTTCATGAATTCTTAACTGGCGCGACGCATAAGCAATTACTTTATTATTTTGCATAAGTACACCTCCTAAACCCATCAATGAAGCATCACAGTAAATTACGAACGGTTCCTCCGGATTTGGCAAAGTCAAAACCGGCGCCGACGTCAATCTCCTTTTTAATTCATTAAAACTCTCTTCGCACTGAACATCCCACACGAAAGCTTTACCTTTACAAGTTAATTTAGTTAACGGAAGTGCTAACTTAGAAAATCCTTCAATAAACCTTCTATAATATCCAGCTAATCCCAAAAAGCTTCTAATCTCGGTAGCCGACTTAGGAGTCTCCCATTGCAATACAGCTTCTACCTTAGAAGGATCCACTGCAATACCTTTTCCTGAAATTACATGGCCGAGAAAACTGACTTCTCTTAACCAAAACTCACACTTGGACAGCTTCGCATACAATTTCTTATCTTTCAAAACATCCAACACTAATCTCAAATGTTCCTTGTGCTCTTCTTCGGACTTAGAGTAAATTAAAATATCATCAATAAATACTACCACAAAATGGTCCAGATAAGTATGAAAAATATGATTCATGTATTCCATAAATACTCCCGGTGCATTAGTCACACCGAAAGGCATCACAGAATACTCATAATGTCCATACCGAGTTCTGAACGTTGTCTTCTGGATGTCCTCATCTTTCACTTTGATCTGATGATAGCCCGATCTCAAATCAATTTTACTGAACACACAAGCACCCACTAATTGATCCATCAAATCATCTATTCTCGGTAGTGGATACTTATTCTTGATCGTTACTTTATTCAATTGTCTATAATCAATACAAAGCCTTATACTACCATCTTTCTTCTTTATTAGCAACACTAGAGCTCCCAACGGCGACACACTTGGTCTTATAAACCTTTTCTCAAGTAAGTCTTCCAATTGCTTCTTTAATTCATACAATTCAGATGCCGACATTCTATACGGTGCCATCGAAACAGGCCTAGTACCAGGTACCAGATCAATCGTAAATTCAACTTCCCTCTCTGGCGGCACACTAGGAATCTCCTCAAGAAAAACTTCAGGGAATTCTTTCACTACTAACAATTCATCAATCTTAGCTTTACTCTCAACCGACAACGTCGCCATCAAGGAAAACATCTGAGCTTCCTCTTTCATCAATTTTCGTAATTCTCTGAAAGATAATAAGCCAACTCCTTCCTCTTCTGGAGTGGAAAACCTCACCGACTTATGATAACAATTTATATGAACATAATTATACTCTAACCAGTTCATACCAAGAATTACCTCCATCCCAGCCAACGGCAAACATGCTAAATCAACATAGAAATCTTTATCGAAGATCGATAAAGGACACTTTAAACATACTAAAGAAGTAGTTATTGATCCCTTAGCTGGGGTCTCAACAATCAAATCACCATCCAAAGCGGACAATTTTAAACCCAGTCTTCGAGCACAGTTAGCAGAAATAAAATAGTGTGTAGCACCGGTATCAATAATAGTAATTAAAGGAGTACCATTTATGAAACATGTACCTCGGATAAGTCTGTCCTCACTGGAGGTTTGAGTTCCGGTCAATGCGAACACCTTTCCAGTTTGAGATTTCTTTGGCTTCTGACACTGACTTCCAATATGCGCTTCTTCACCACAATTAAAACAAATCATTTCCTTGTGCTTGCAATCAGCTATTGCATGCCCAGTCTTACCACAACGAAAACACCTCTTTACTTCAACAGTGCATACATTACTCTTATGACCAGCCTGACCACATTTGAAGCAAACTATACCAGCAGGAGCACCTCCCCCACTAGCTCTCTGAGTCGGGGCAGCTCTTTGTTTCCCTTTTCCAACTGGAGCATCATACGACTTGCCACGGTTTTGATGTTGCTTGCCTCTACGATCACTGACAACCTTGTAATGAGCATTATTGTCCTCTTCAAATATCCTGCAGCTATCAACCAATTCAGTAAAAATGCGTATCTTCTGATACCCAACAACCTTCTTAATTTCAGAGCGCAGTCCGTTTTCAAACTTGATGCACTTTGAAAATTCAGCACCAGCACTAGTGTAATGAGGATAAAATTTGGACAACTCCACAAATTTTGCAGCATAATCCGTGACAGACATGTTTCCTTGCTTCAGCTCAAGGAACTCAATTTCTTTCTTACCACAGACATCTTCCGGATAATACTTTCTCATGAATTCCCTACGGAATACATCCCAAGTAATGACTTCACCTGCCGCAGTCAACCTCTCATGAGTCTCTAGCCACCAGTCATCAGCTTCGACTGCTAGCATGTGAGTACCATACCAAACCTTCTGAGCTGGAGTGCAATCCATAACAAAGCTGCATCTGGATCATGCTTCCCTTTAAACACCGGCGGATTCTCTCTTTGGAAAGTCGCCAAGCTACGTGATCCAGCGTCTCCACCAGCGTTTGGCAAGTTCTGCACAGCTTGTGTCATTGCTTGCATTGCGGCAGCCATTGCAGCGTCATTTCTCCCAGCCATTTCAACTTATCACTACAACACAACTAAAAGTTAGATTAGTAACAATACACAATTGTTAGACAGTAACGACACGACAACTGGCCGGACAGACCGACCTGCTCTGATACCACTAATGTAACACCCCATTTTCAACCCACGAAATATAAAGCGACATCAGAGTAGAAAAAAGTTTTCTACAAATGGAATATTACATATTCAACTTTAAACGATTTCCACTTTTAAAAAAAATCATAACAAGGACGTAACACTTTCCCTTAATCCGACAAATAATATCAATCACTCCAATAATTCAACTTCATAAAATCTCACGCAGCGGTTTCATAAAGTAATTCATAGCATCTTTAAGCAACATAATAACAACTTAAATTAGAAATAAGCAACCATAAATCCTTCAAATAATTAAAATTCAGTAATAATTAAGAGATCAACAAGCAGACATGCGACAATCCCCCTGAGTGCTACGTATCAGAGCGACTGACCACCGACTCGACCAAAGGTAACCGGCTACTTCTCAGGATTACCTGCACGTTGTCACATAAGGACAACATTCAACAGAAGGGGTGAGTTACAATAATTATAATTAGTATATGAAAAACAATACAGCGAATAAGGGTCGTAAACAAACACCACTTCACAAATCAATCAAATATCAACACAATAAATCAACAAGAATGCAACTTTAATGAGACTCGACTAGTTATGCATGTGGTACCATTCGGAGTAAAACTCCCAACTTAAACAATTTTCAGGTTATCGAGGCATCAAGGCATAAGCCTTCAACTTTCAACTTAAATTGCCAATCTAGGCCAACGTGGTGTGAGCAACGGCTCCGACAAATGCAAATGACTTAAATGACATACACGACTTTAAAACTCAAACAACATAACAACAATAGCAACACGACAACGTTTTCGACATAATCAACTCATATTCAACTTTGGCTTATCAAGCCTACAACATAACAACTTAAGACATTTCTGTAACCGAAACAACTTATTCAACTCAGCTGCCCTGTAGCAACATTTTACAACATAATTTCCAACAAAACAACTCATTAAAATCAACTATAATATTACCCGACTTACTCCGACGAATTTCGTTAAATTCCGAACAACTCCGTTTTTCGCCTAATTCTGCTACACTGACTAACCGGTATTGTTTTCTAAATTTCCCCGATTAATACGATTTTATTACAAAACTTGAATCTTCGGCATTTCGATAAAATTATCTGCCATCAAGGTATATTGTTGTTACAGTTTCGGTTAAATTCCTAAATCTGCATATTTTCTGTCAAACAACCTAACACAGTGCCAATTCTAGGAACATGTATTTCTGTTACTTACTATTCGCATTATTAGTAATTAGAATGCTAAACTTATGAACCTACTAAATTCATAAGTTAGAAACATACTATACTTAATATTTAATTAACATAAGAAAGAAAAGTTATTTGGATTATATAGGAAAATGTGGATTGAAAAATTGAGGATTGTTTAATTGGTTAATCATAAAAAAAAGGGAATAATTAAATGAAATCCCCCCATATCCAATAGGGTGGCGTAGGCCACCATTGCCACTCTCACAACATATGGCATGCGCCATATATTAGTCCCTCATGTGCCATGTTTTATATTAATGTGCCACTAATTAAATCCCTTCCCCCAGTAGCCATATGGCCTGCGCCATGGAAACATACTCTACTAGGTGTGGCCTGTGCCACACCCCTTAAAGGGGCTGGTGGCCTGCGCCACACCCCACCCTTTTTTTTTTCTCTCTCTTCCTCATTGTTCTTGTTCATAACTTGCAGTTTTATTTTATCTACATTATCGAATTTCCACTAATAACAGCAAGATCCAGCAACATCATCCACTTATAAATTCATTCAAAATTTAGGATTCGAACAACTATTCACAAAATCAATGATTTTCTATCGGCATCATATAATTTCTACACAGCATCAAAGACATCAATTAAATATTTCGACCTAACTACCCAATTCCCGGATTGAAATTCATACCCGATTATATTAATCGAACCCACCCTTACCTTAGATTGGATTGAAGGTTGCTCTACAGTCGGATTCCGGAAATTTTCTTCTCCTTCCCTCACGTTCGTACAGCAGTTCTACTTCCTCTTTTTCTTCCTTCTTTTTCTAACTCCCCACTTCTGTTACTTTTTGGTTTCTTATAACTTCTATTATTTTTTTTTATTTTTAATAAACTAATAAACTATTATAATTTCTAATGGGCCTAACATAATACCCCCTATTTTACTAATCCAAACATGGTTTCAAGCTCACTACTTAAATTAACACAACAACTATTATAATTAATTCTAATAATACTTTCTACGATTTTTGACTAAATTTCCGACTTATCGATTAATTTAACTACGACACTAAATATTCCTACTAGCCACAATAAATACTTAAATATTAAAAAATAATAATTAATTCTTTTGGGCGTTACACACTCCATCCTGTTGTAGCCATATGCCTTTGTGGCTTCCCTGTGTTCGTTAGAAACAAAATATCAAACACAAACAATCAATAAGCATTCTATCTAATATATTTTAGTCCTTAAAAACCCGACTGCGTTCTTTTGTGATGACAACCAAACACAATAACAAAATAAAGAATTAAAAAAAATTAACAATAAGAATGCGAATCGAAACCAAAAGAAAAGAGGGAATCTGTCGATAATTTAGTACCTCAAAAAACTCAGATGCAACAAAAACAACAACAGATGTCCATTTCGGAATCAGACCTACCCTAACCAATAGAATAAAGACAAAGACGAAAATATAATGGAGTTTCATAGATCTAAGTTAAAAGGATATAGTGGAGTTTCATAGATCTAAGTTAAGAGGATAAAAACAATAACGACGAAGACGACATACCTGCATATCGGTTGCTGGAGTTTCAGAAATTGCATTTTCTAACCTGCATCTCACCAACACAGCACCTGCAGAAATGTTGTTTTTGAAACCATTGTGAATTTGAAAACGGAACAGAGATTGAGAAACAGTGTGATCAACCTGCCTCCATGTCTAATCACATTCTCGATTACTGTATCGAAAAGGCAAATGGGAGTTGTACGGAAAAGGACAGTGTGGTTGCAAAATATGTGTTTTGGTTACTTTTTAGGCACAAGCAGGTGTAACTCTTGCAATTAGAGCAGTTTGAATTCAATTAACTCTTCATTTGGTTGGATTAATTTTATTTTACACTATTTAGTAAAAAAAAATTGAATCAATTGTAAAGTTGTTCCCGTTTTTAGGCACAAGCAGGTGTATGAATAATGCATTTTTTTTAATATAAGAGATTTAAATAGAATATACAAACAAACAAAAATTGAGAAAAATATATACAAAATAATAATAATAAATAGTAATAATAATAATAATTATAATAATTATTATTATTATTATTATAAATAAAATGTCAAATTGTCTTGAAAACTTTAAAATTAATTGTATATGAATAGAAAATAACATTGAATTATAAATTATTAATTACAATTTAAATTTTAAATATATAATAGACTAAAAATAGAACAACTTGAATAAAAAAAATAGATTTTTTTCAGTAAAAAGTTCATATAGATACTAAAACTGATATAAATTCATATACTAAATACTAAAACTCATAAGCATATATATTTGTATGAATAATGCATTTTTTTTTAATATAAGAGATTTAAATAGAATATACAAACAAACAAAAATTGAGAAAAATATATACAAAATAGTAATAATAAATAGTAATAATAATAATTATAATAATAATAATTATTATTATTATTATTATAAATAAAATGTCAAATTGTCTTGAAAACTTTAAAATTAATTGTATATGAATAGAAAATAACATTGAATTATAAATTATTAATTACAATTTAAATTTTAAATATATAATAGACTAAAAATAGAACAACTTGAATAAAAAAATAGATTTTTTTCAGTAAAAAGTTTGGTGTCACATATTTGTAACTTGAAATTAAACTTAAATTATTAGAGTTAAAAAGAATATAAAAAATTAGAATCAATTATAATTTACGCAGTAACTAATATTTAATGTCTCAAGTTTGACATGAGTATGAAGTGAAAAGCACTTTGAAAAATAAAGAACACAACATATAAATTTGTTTTAGAATTAAAATGCATGCAAGTAATAATTAATATATTAATACATTAATTTTATGTTTATGTATAGAAGTGTCAAAAGAAAACGTGTGTCAGTGGTTTTTAATAGTGTGACAAAAGGTGAGAGAGACTAATGACTGAAATGGCAGCTAGTAAGTATCAAAAGTATAGGCTATTTTGAGAGAGAAAATACAGTATTATTTTCAAAACATGTTTCCTACAACTAGCCATAAAAGTTTGACTTAGATAAAAAGTGGGTGCAAAAATGATGCATTGAAAAAAGAATACACGTGGATATTGCTGCATTGCCACATGAAAGAAGAATACACGTGGCAAGCCATAAGCCAACATCAAATGGAAGCTGAAAACAGAAGGGCATTGTGGTCTTTTCCAGAACAACTGGAATTCCTATATTATAGATTTATAAGAGAAATCGAAGGTTTTCAAAGGAGATGAGTAAGGAAGAAAATAGAGAAATATTTATCATTTTTTAAAGAGTATTTTTTTATTAAAAAAAGTCATTTTTATTAATACATTTTTAATTTTAAAAATATTATCATAATATATATTAAATTTAAAAAATTTATCTAAATCTTTTAAAACTCTACAACTTTTCCTCCATACATTCTCCAAAACCTTCTCAAAATGAGGAAATTTAAAATAAATAAAAAATATTTTGAGTCGGGCCAAAAGACTCAACAATTGCGGCCCAGAGAATGCCCCAAAGATCACTCTGGCTGAGACTTTGCTCCTCCTACCCTCTGGCCAAGACTTCCATTGCTCAATCAATCCACTTGATTAAGACTTCACAACTCAAGCATTTAAGCAAGAGACTTATGTGGCTCAAGCATTTGGACTCGAGACTTTACCTTACTCAATCAGCCTAGATGATTAAGACTTTTACTGCTCAAGCACATAGCAAGAAAGTTATGTAGCTCAAGTTTCTTGGCTTGAGTCTTGTTGCTTGAATCCCAATGAGACAAGACTTTTGCTTAAGCACATAGCAAGAAACTTTAATCTAAACTGCTAAGCATGTTCAGCAAAATAGAGAACAATGTGTACGAGATACAAGTATCAGAGATACGGGAAATCACCATAACAAAGACCTAAAGCACTTAAGATTTCTCAGATATTCAATGGTAAGAAATCTTAAGGCTTTTACAATTACAACCTACAATAGAAAATTTGCATATACAATAGAGTTGATAATTGTTGATCTTGCCACTCCTTCTTCTGGATAATCCTTGTTAAAGATTCAGCTTGAGCCTTCAACCATATAAATAGCCTTTGCAGAAAACTAGTCGTTGAAAAGGTAACGTGATCAGAGTCTTTGTTTTTGCTCCATAGTATAAGAAACGTTGAAGATAGATACACCAGAAGATATTAATCTAATGTGTAGTGTGTTTAACCATTAAGTCTCCAAGAGATTTTATACTAATAGAGTTGTTGAAAGTAGATATATGTAATGCATGTCAACCTTTCTTGAACCTTGCAATTTGTAGACTCTAGCTGACAAACTGATTAGACAGTGCAGCTTGCTTTTTGCAGTACGAACAACTCCAATTGTATCACCAACTCTGAATGGTACCAGAAGTCAATATACATTCACTAAGTGTAATGAATCGTCTATTGATGAGACCTTCATCACCAGAGTATGCGTCAAGCCACACTAGCAATTCAGCAACTTCCAAGTGTGCTGATGTAAAACAGATTTTGGCTAATATTTACAAGTAATAGAACATGCACACATGTAACACACATCAAATAAACCATTGTACTTTCAATAATTTATTATCATAAAACCCAAAGAGAATATGTCATGAACAAATCTTGTTCTAACAGTCACATGGAACAAATGGATATGGTTCTAGGACACAACAGGCGTAGGATGAGATAGATATAGACATTGAATTTGGTGTATAGATACTAAAACAAACAGATGTGGTTCTAGGACACAACAGATATAGGATGAGATATAAAGGAATGTTCCTTTGAGATTACTCATTCTGATAGTATTAATTTTTTTCATCTTGCATCCTCTTGGGTTATTGATGACGTATTGGAATTTACAGACTTTGATTCATCATACAAGGTAAAACAACTTCATTTTGTTATTGTAGTTACAACTTGCAGTCATACTATGTACTAAGAATTTATATTGTTTTTGCTGATAGAACCTAAAGCAGTTACTCTAACGATGTTCTGATGTTCACCTTACTGATTATGCCACATGATTCATGTTTATATGAAATTTTAAGGTCTTGAATCAATACTTAGAAGTTTGAACTATATCTGTATAGTATTTCGTTAAAGGAAATTTTTATCTTTACGATTTGCTAATAGTCATATAATTTCATCAATTCTTATTTACCTTATTTTAACAGTAAAGACTTTTTCCGTCTCTATTTTTCAGAAGCAATCACTGGAATTTGGAGATCTTGAGTGAGGCTATTTGATCATAGATTTTTTTTTGCAAGTCTATAGATGGATGAGTTTATATGCATATTTCTCTAAAGATACCAAGTACTTAAAAATATGTTAACTAGTTGTGTGTAGTTCCATAATTTAAGAGCTTTGAATTGATGAAGCTTAGAAATATACTTTAAGGGTATGAATCACCGAACCAAATCTTATATATTATAAATGCTAAGTCACACTTTCATAAAAATATGTTTTAACAACTTCATAACTTATAAGTTGATTATTATATGTAAGCCTCAAATAATTCAAGCTTTAAGTTGGTTGTAGTATATTGACCAAAAAATGTAGTTGTCTAGGACGAGCTTGTTTAGATAGGGACTCATTCTAATTTCCCAAATTAGTGTTTAGGGAAAACTACATTGTAATTAAACCAAATTCATATTAGAGAATTGACTCTGAAGTTTGATTTGATTACATAACAGAACATACTGTTTAGTTTATGAAACAAATTCATATGTTTAACTTGCACTTTTAAATTATTCTAAGATTTAATTTTAGTTAAAAAATCTTTTAACGTTGTTTTTTCCCTTTAAGGTTTAATGTAACTGGAGTTTTTTTCAAAATATATATTTTAATAAATATTTATTTATTATTTATGTTTTCCCCTTCAAGGTTTAATGTAATTGGAGTTATTTCAAAATATACATTTTAATAAATATTTATTTATTATTTCAGGAACAGTTTACATTTAGATGCAAGAAACTCAAGATACAAAACCATTTAAAATTGTAGATACAAGTAAGTGAAAATATAAGAATTTTAAAATACAAATATATGTGATTTTTTTTGTAAGATTCTTATATTGATTTCTTTTGTGTAGGATTTTAAGCATATAAAGTGAAACTTCCTATAAATGAAATATTTGAATTTAATAAATAAAAAAGAGATAATTGTTTAATTTTAGTATTTTAACTTCATCATGGTTCTTAATATATTTTAAAACTAGTATGATACTCGTGCCTTCGCACGGGTACCCGTCGGAGGACGCGTATTTGTTACCAAAATCGATATTTTTTTTAAAATACCTTAAAATTTAGAAAGAACAATAATGATTAGCTAAGAGAAAAATGTCGATTGATTAGTTCAAATAAAAAGATGATATTAAAAAATAATATAAGAAGAGGATTAATAAAAATTAGTAAAAAGAATTGAAAATAAAAATAAAGATTTAAAATAATTAATTATATAAAAAAGAAAAAAAATAGTATTAATAAAAATAGGATTATTAAAAATTAGTAAATATAAAAAATATAATGTATATTTAAAAAAAAAAGATATAATTAATATTTGTGGACATCATTTGTATTTTTTATAAAAATATTTATGTAATGATTTTTAGTTTTATGAATATAAAATAATATCATAGTATTTGTAAATATTATTTTAATTATATAAATAAATACATTTAGGTAAGTATAATTACAAATATCAACTTCGTGAGATATTCATACCAGTACTCAGATGTTCGCTCGAGTACGGGTGTGTTACGCATATTTATTTTTCTAAAAAAATAGGATTAATAAAAATTAGTAAATATAAAAAATATAATTTATATTTAAAATAAAAAAAAATAGAATCAATACTCGTGGCAGTGTTTTAAAAACCGGACCGGACCGGCCGGTCGAACCGGGAATCGGCCAGGTAATCGGTCTGGTTCGAATGTTGGATCGCTCATGTCATTGAACCGGTACGAACCGGTAAAAACCAGTGTAAACCGGGAAAACCGAAAAAACCGGCGGTTTAATTGCAATTTTTTTTATTATTTTAATTAAAAACATAAAATAAAAAAAATAAAAAAAAATAGAAAATGAAATAAAAAATAAAATAAAATAAAATAAAATAAAACATAGTAATGATATCATTGACGAAGAAATTGTTGCGGATGCGGTTGATTTTACTGCAAATTATTTTAATATTAAAGAAGGAGATCCCAATATTGAAACAATTTTCCCTCATTTAAACTAAATTTGATACACATTTGAGTTATTTTGTTATAAACTATTTAATTATATTATATTGTAATTAGACTTTGTTTGCAATAGACTTTATAATTTTATACTATTTTGTTACGTGTGATACCTTTATTTAGTATTTGAATTTAGATTATGAACTTGTGAATTTATGATATGATATTTTTTTAAAAATTAAGTGTTATTTATATTTTGTAGAGATTGAATCATCTGGTTCGACCAGTTTTATACCTATATAGTTTTCTTATAAAGACCGGTCTATTTACTCAAGTTATCCGGTTTAATCTGGTTTGGTCATGCGGTTCGACCAGTGACCAATTGGTTCAACCAATAAACCAGTGATCCAATACCCTTACCGGTTTGATGACCGGTCCGGTTTTTAAAACACTGTTCGTGGGCATCAATTCATATTTTTTATAAAAATATTTATGCAATGATTTAGTGTTATAAATGTTAACATAAACAAATATATTTTATTACAAATATCAATTTCGTGGGATACCCATATCAGTATCTGTGTTCGTCCGAACAATTATGTGTATTTCAGATAACCGAAGCAAAACAAAACAAATTAATTTAATTTATGTTTAATTGCTACAAAAAGTATACTTCCACTTTAAAACTCGACTAAAATATGTTTCATTACAACTCGTTCTTAAATTTAAAATAATTTTAAATATATGCAATCATTTAGTTGTATAAATATCAATTAATAACATAGTATTTGAAAATATTATTTTAATTGTATAAATAAATAATAGTAAAAAAATATTAAAATCAAATGTAAAGTTGTTCTCATTATTATTTAATAGTTAAATCATTAACTTAATATCATTATGATATGCATGTACCATATCAGTACCCGTGTGTTCGTTCGGACATTGATGTGTATTTCAGATAACCGAAGCAAAACAAAGCAAATTAATTTAATTTATGTTTAATCGCGGTAGAAAAATATACTTCCACTTTAAAACTCGACTAAAATATGTTTCATTACAACTCGTTCTTAAATTTAAAATGATTTTAAATATATGTAATCATTTAGTTGTATAAATATCAACTAATAACATAGTATTTGAAAATATTATTTTAATTGTATAAATAAATATTAGTAAAAAAATAAAAAATATATATATTAAAATCAATGATAAAGTTGTTCCCATTATTATTTAATACTTAAATCATTAACTTAATATCATTACGATATGCATATACCATATCAGTATATGTGTGTTAGTACGCACACTTTTATTTTTAAAATATAATAAAAATATAAATAGACACAGTTTTTAAACAAATATTTTTGTTCTCTCTATTTGTCTATTTTATTTTTAAAACAATATTAAAATTTTCTTATATATTAATTAATATGATGTTAACCATTAAACTAAAAAGATAGAATCAATACCCGTGGACGTCAGTTGATATTTTTTATAAAACTATTTATACAATGATTTAGTTTTATAAATGTTAATATAAAAAAAATACATTTTATGCAAGTAATATTAGAAATATCAATTTCGTGGGATACTCATATCACTACTCGTGTGTTCGTTCGGATAGTGATGTGTATTTCAGATAACCGAAGCAAAACAAAGCAAATTAATTTAATTTATGTTTAATTGCTATAGAAAAGTATACTTCCACTTTAATACTCAACTAAAATATGTTTCATTGCACCTCGTTCTTAAATTTAAAATAATTTTAAATATATACAATTATTTAGTTTTATAAATATCAATTAATAACATAGTATTTGAAAATATTATAATTGAATAAATAAATATTAGTAACAAAAATAAATAAAATATTAATGGTAAAGTTGTTCACATTATTATTTAATACTTAAATTATTAGTTTAATATCAATACGATATGCATGTACCATATCAATATATGTGTGCTCGTACACACATTTTTGTTTTTAAAATGTAATAAAAATGTAAATAGACATAATTTTTAAACAAATATTTTTATTATCTATATGTCTATTTTATTTTTAAAACAATAAAGTAAAACTTTCTTATATATTAATTACTATGATATTAAAACATTAAAACTTTCTTTTTGCAAAAAAAAAAACATTAAAACTTTCTATAACATTAAAACTTTCATATATATTAATTCATTTTAAAAGTACGAATTTATTAAGCATTTATTTTGTCTATAAACGAGTTTAAATATATTTTTTGTATTACCTAGCATGATACCAGTGCGTTCGCACGGATATCCGTCGGTGACGCACATTTGTCGTAAAAATGATTTTTTATAAAAATAAAAAATAAAAAATATCTAATAAAATTAATATATTTGATAAGTCTAAATATTTATAAATTAATTAAAAAAATATTTGTGTAATAGTGGAATACTCGTGTTTTCAAACGGGACCGAGGAATATCATTGTTGATTAGAAATAAATGAAAATGAAAATAAAATATTGAATTAAAGATGAATAAGTAAAAATATGAATATATGCCTATGTATAAAAATTAAATTGATTTAAAAATGTAAAATTGATATTAATAAAAATAGTGGTTAAAAATAATGTATAATGATGTGAAAGACATATTTTGAAATTAAAAAGTGTAACATATGATATGATATTGTAAGTTTTCCATCTAATTTAATAATATTAATTATGATATGGTAAGTTTTGAAATTGAAAAAGTGTAACGTATGAAATTGTAGAAAACCCAATTAATATAATATAACCCAAAATAGATATAGATATATGAAATTTAATCAATAACTTTATGTTCTCGTTAATATGTCATAGTTTAATCAATAACTTTGTTAATATGCAATAGTTTAATCAATAACTTCATCTTCCCGTTAATATTCAATATTTTGGTTAGTAACTTTATGTTCTCGTTAATATTCAATTTTTAGATAAGTAACTTCATGTTTCCGCTAATATTCAATATTTTAATCATATTTTTAAAAGAAAAACATATTTTTAAAATGAAAATAAATTTATTTTACCAAAATTGTTTTATATCAATAATAAATATTTCGATTTTCCATATATTATCTTGAATAATTTTGTATCTTGAATTATAAATAATTTTAAAATAAAAATATTAGATACATAAATAATTAAAAAACAGAAACATAATATATTATTTTTAAATTTATTTTCTTTAATTGTATAAAAAATATAATAACCCGTGTGTTTGCACGGATTTTGATATTGTTACTCGTGGGAGCATGATACATGTTCATGCTATTATTCAATAATTAAATCAATAACTTAATATCAGTACCATATGCGCGTGCCATATTAGTATCTATATTTTATATTTTATAAATGACAATAAATTGTATGGTTAATAAAAAATATCATACAATTTTGATATTATATATTCTTACATTACTTATGTTTCGTTTTATTAGTATTTATATTAAAGTTCATTTAATACATTTAGATTGTATGTTAATTTTGTACCAAAAAAACTTGTATGATTATCTTCTGCCTATACATATTTTAAAAAATTTAAACCAATAAAATATGTGATTTTCCTATCAACTCATAGATTAAAACTCTCTACATTATGTATAGTAATAAAATATATTATTCCCGTTTATAAATATATAATTGTTTTTATAAAGTTTGTATATATTGTAACTTATAATATAATAATTGTGAACATATTTTTCTTCTTTATTTAAACAAAATCATAATCTCATTTAAAATAAAAATATATTATAGTCTATATTATTTAAAAATTAATTAAAGATTATTAAAGAATATTAAATAAATATATATATTCTGACATAAACTATAAAGTTAGAGTAATAATTATATAATTAATTTGATGATAAGCCTAATGAAATATTTAAATTTTTTATGTATACTCGTCACTAAACAAAATTAAATAAAAATTTAACCTTGATATTAAAAAAATAATAAGATAAGTTGTATATGAGTGAATAATATTATAGAGAAATAACTATTTATTAAAAATAATTAATTAAATTAAATTGATTGTAACTATTTTTTTTTATAACTAATAGGGTTATTTTTTATATTTCTTTAACTAATATGGTTATTTTATATTTTATAACTAATATAGTTATTTTATATTTTATAATTAATATGGTTATTTTTTACCATGTAAAAACAATTTTCAGAAAAACTACGCAAGCTAAATTCTTGGGAGCTAATTCGTGGAAAAAGAACGAATCCAAAGTTTTCTTGAGTACCCAAAATATCAATATCGATTAAAAAAGTATTTTTGTTGTTAATAATACATAAATTATGTGAATATGATTCCCTTTGGTCATTAGTTTTATGATTTTCATCAATCATAATATAATATAGCTCATAAAGAGTTAGTACATTATAAGTTAACTTAATTTCAACATTCAACATTAAGATTGAAGTATTAAATATCTGCATCTTGGCTGCAACCTAACAATTGTTCAAAGATCTTTCTAACGAGTTAATGAGACGATAGTTTTTGTTGCTTGCAGAATAACAGCCGAATACTCGAAATTAAAATTGCAGAATAACAGCCGAATACTCGAAATTAAAATTGCTGGAAAAAAAATGAAACAGAGTAACACTAAATTACAAAGCTGGTAGGTTCAAATAGAAATTTATATTTTGAAGTAGCAACACAATTCTTTGCTCAGTAATTCAAAGGGTACATTCTTATAAAAAAAATTATGACAGAACAATCATTAAATCAAATTTTAAAATCTTACCATTACTCCTACAACATATACCTTATTTCTTGTATTGTATACTACCAATCAATATATCAACAGAAAGATCAAGGACGAAGACTGAAGTTCATATTCTCTAACTTGTGCATAAGTTCCAAAATATCTGCATAATATCATAAGTTGGACATTGTTGTTTTAGTGTGAAATTAAATTGAATCCAATATCAAGATTTTGAAAATGAAATTGAATCCTGTTAGCCAAAAACAACATAAGAGTGAATCAATATTAATTGCAAAACTTAAATCAATTTCACAACAACTATTATAATGTTTGGTAAAGTATGACAAAGGTATTGAAAAAATATGCACAAAATGAATTATAGTAATTTTTTTAAGTACACTTATTTGATAAAATATTATGAAGAAATAAGTTAAACTATTTTTTTCGATAATATTACTCAAATTATTTTTTTTTTGTCAATATATGTTAAACATATGAAAATATAGTTTTATGTGTCAATTTCAAAATATTTTCCAGTATTTTGATCATAGTAAACTTGTTCTTGTTAAGAAAAAATCAATTAACATTCGCTCATTAATTTAAAAAATATTTTAAATTAATTTATAAGAGACATATATAATTTTCTCGTATTTAGATATTTAAATTAATTTATGAGAAAACAATTTTTTTTTGTATCATACTAAATTATAATCGTATAACTTCTCCCATCAACTTTTCCCTCCAAAAGTTTTAAGATTAAAATTGATATTTTAACTTCTATAAATTTATAATTTATAAATAATAATAATATTATTATTATATAATTATAATTTATAAATAATAAATAATAATAATAATAATAAATAATTTATAAAAAATAATAATATTAAGTAGTTAAAAAAAGTTAAATCAATAAAATGAAAGTTAAATATTTTCTATAACCCCACTAATCCCACTACAATTAACTAATTAATTAATAATTAAAGTATTATACTTAATAATAAGTAAATTAAATATTATAAATAATATTAACTTCAATAATTAGTTAAAAGATTTATATATCCCCACTAACCACACTACTTCAATACCAATTAAGAAATATTATAATAAATAATAAATTAGTTAAATTAAAAAAAAGTCTGCTAATTAAAAAAAGATAATATATAGAATACATATTAATAAAAATAATAATAATAAAAATTAAATTAAATGCTTTCTATAACTCATTAATTCCACCAACTCATTATCAATTCAACACAGTTATAAAATAGTGGGGTTAAATGTTTTCTATAACCCATTAATTTTTGAATTTCACCAACTCATTATCAATTCAACTGATCATTTTCCACTACTTTTTGAATTTCATGTTAACCCTGCTCGTGTTGTTTTTCACTTTATAAAGTCTATAAAACCTGTGTTTGTTACCTTCTGATACGCTTAACCAATTTTACTAATAATATAACATATGCTATCAATTTCATTATTTGTTCACAATTGTACCTTCAACCCAATATATTAAACAAAAGAATATTATATTATAGCCTTTCACTTTATAAAGTCTAATTTATAAAGTTTGTTTGTTACCTTCTGACACACTGCCAATTTTATTATTAATATAACATATATATGCTACCAATTTCATTAGTTGTTCATAGTCATTCACAAAATTATTATTGTACAACTTAAACTAATACACTAAAATTTAATTAATTATTTATAAAATAATTTATTTGTTAACTTTCCCGCTTTTCTTACGTTTGATGCTAAAATATTTATTTTTTATATTATTTCACTATTAGTGTCGGTCTGAACGATGCTATGTTATATTTAGTTGTTCATTTTTACTTAAATGATTTATTTCCTTTTTTATGTATTTAATCAATAATTAATTTTAATAAATAAACAATTAATTATAAATTGTTAAAACAAATAATTTGATTAATTCATTTATTAAAATAATGTTTAAAACTTATTTTTCTATTTTATTTCATATAATTAAATCATTTGAAATAATTATATTTTTCAATAAAAAGTTAAACTAATTATTTATTTATTATTAAGAAATCTATTAATTATCACTATAAAATATTATACTATATTATTAACTAAACAAAATCACAGCGAAACCGTTCTTGAACCTCTCAAACGAAACCGTTCTATCTGAACCTCTTAATCGAAACCCTTTTATGAAGCCCTCTCAAACGAAACCATTTGAAAGGGTAAGTTTTAATAATATATATATATATATATATATATATATATATATATATATATATATATATATATATATATATATATATATATATATATATAAACATCATTTTTTTTGTGATTTATGATATGAATATGTCTTAAATGCATAATTGAAGATAATGACGATGAATTGAAATGTATTTATGCATGGATTCAGGCGTTAAGGTTATTTATGGTAAAAAAAAATATTTATAATTTGATTCAAATATAATTGTAATGAAATAGTAATTAATTATGTTTTTTAGGAGGGTTATTACGTTGGTCATTGTGGGGAATGTGTTTTGTATTATATAACTTCTCTCAATGATGATCCTAAAGGCACGTGGCTGAGACAAAAAATACCTGATTTGCTAAAACAATTCACTAGGGGAAAGATATCTAGACTCGATTTATTGGTCCATAATGTCTCTTACAATTGTTGGGTAAGGTGATTTCACTAGTAGAAAATTGCAGATGCCAAAATTTAGCGCCGACCACTGTTGGAGTACAAATAGATTAGAGTTTTTGTTATCGATCCATGGTGATTGTTTTGTGATATCACAGCCGTTCTACAGTCGCGCTAGTTTAAGACTTAGAGTAACAAGGGGTTTTGGGTTTTGGTAACGGAAAGTTTAGTTTATATTCAAATTTAAAAGCTACAAGCTAAAAGTATCGGTTGGTAGAAGATTATAAAAAACACATGTCAAAGT
This sequence comes from Lathyrus aphaca, assembly GCA_963966055.1. Classification (NCBI taxonomy): domain Eukaryota; kingdom Viridiplantae; phylum Streptophyta; class Magnoliopsida; order Fabales; family Fabaceae; genus Lathyrus; species Lathyrus aphaca. The sequence goes on along the minus strand of OZ014519.1, from coordinate 688,350,862 downwards.
TAGGGTTCGATAGGCCCAGTTGCACGTATAGTTTTGATCAAGCGGACGGACACGTTAAAGCGATAAACACAATCACAATATCCTCTCAAGATGTTTACTTCTAACACAAATTGTGAGTTTTACCATTTTGATCCATTGATGATCTCTCACTCAATCTATCAAAATGACAACATTAAAGATCAATATAATGTGAACACTAAGTCTCATAACTATCTCTAGCTTATATTCTTTAGTGGGTGAAAAACCTAGGTCAAGTGTGGAACACATTTCTCAATCATGAAACACACAAAATATATTTCATAAACACAAAGTTTTCCACCATATATTTTTCATCAAGAGTTCATACACAATGATCAAAGACTATACATATAAATTAAAGACCTATTTACCTTTTAACCTTGACATATTAAAGGTTTAGCTATCCATAACCATGGAACTTCCATTACAAGAAAGAGATGAAGAAGACAAAGCATCAATGACAATCTCCCGACTATTGATGCGTCGATTCTTCGAAAATGAGTGAAAATCTGAATTCTAGGGTTTTTTCTCTAAGAAATATCAAGACATCCCAAAAAATGAATTGTGAAACCCTTTTATACATCCTGAAAAACGCAAGGTTCGCTAAGCGAGCATTCATTAATTGCTAAACCGCCTTTACTCGCTAAGCGAACTGAGGCCATCGCTTAGCGAGAAACTCCCTGACTCTTGTTGTAGCTTTTTGCTATGAGCTCGCTTAAGCGAGCTTGCAGCGAGCTCCAAAACTCAATTTTCTTCAAAAATCTTCAAAAGAGAATCGCCATAAATTGTTTTCTTCATTCCAATTATGAAACCTAAAAAGCATAAAACAAAAGTTAAATAATCTATATTATTTAAACGAATAAACTAAACTATGAAATTAATCGAAAACAATGAGAAAAAGCATTAGAAATTCAAATTAGCTCTTGAAAAGTGCCAAAAACTATACTACATATTAACATAACTTGGCACTTATCAACCACCGATCACCGAGGCTAAACCCAAGATATAGCGTCGGTCTAACATATTCTACTTTATGGCATATTCTACTTTATTTTATTCGGTAGCGTATATATTGCAATTTTTTATTGTTGACTATATAGACACGGTGGAACCCAAACTAAACACTCATTGACTGAATTTTTAAATAAATTTATTATTTATTAAGTAATAGCGTAGGCATGGCCGAGGCTAATATTTAATTAATTCATTTTACAAATAATTTATTTATTTATTTCGTTTCCCTCTTTTTTTTTTTGGTTTGATGCTGGGATAAAAAATTTAATCATTTCATATATAGCGTCGGTTAGCCGAACCTAAAATTTAATTAACTATTTATAAAATAATTTTATTTGTTAATTTTCCCTTTTCTTTTTATGTTTGGCGCTGAAGTATTTATTTTTTATATTATTTCACTATTAGTGTCGGTCTGACCGATACTATGTTATATTTAGTTGTTCATTTTTACTTAAAAGATTTATTTTCTTTTTTATGTATTTAATCAATAATTAATTTTAATAAATAAACAATTAATTATAAATTGTTAAAACAAATAATTTGATTAATTCATTTATTAAAATAATGTTTAAAATTTATTTTTCTATTTTATTTCATATAATTAAATCATTTATATAATTATATTTTTTAATTAAAAATTAAACTAATTATTATTTATTATTAAGAAATCTATTAATTATCACTATAAAATATTATACTATATTATTTTATTAAACTATATTATTAACTAAACAAAATCACAGGGAAACCCTTCTCTAACCTCTCAAACGAAACCCTTCTGCGAAACCCTTTGAAAGGTTAAGTTTTAATATATCTTTTGGTTATATATATATATATATATATATATATATATATATATATATATATATATATATATATATATATATATATATATATATATATATATATATATATATATATATATATATAAACATTATTTTTTAGTGGTTTATGATATTAATATGTCTTAAATGCATAATTGAAGATAATGACGATGAATTGAAATTTATGCATGGATTGGGCGTTAAGGTTATTTTTGGTAAAAAAATATATATTTATAATTTGATGCAACTATAATTGTAATGAAATAGTTATTTGTGTTTTTTAGGAGGGTTATTACGTTGGTCATTATGGGGAATGTATATTTTTTTATATAGCCTCTCTTAATGATGATCCTAAAGGCACGTGAGTGAGACAAAGAAGACCTGATTTTCTAAAAAAATCACTAGGAGAAAGATATCTAGACTCGATTTATTGGTCCATAATGTCTCTTACAAATGTTGGGTAAGATGATTTCACTCGTAGAAAATTGCAATTTAGATGCCAAAATTTAGCGCCGACCACCGATCACCGAGGCTAAACCCAAGATATAGTGTCGGTCTAACATACGATATGCCCAAACTACATGTTATTATGAGTTTATGGCATATTCTACTTTATTTTATTCGTTAGCGTCGGTTGAACCGATGATATATATTGCAATTTTTTATTGTTGACTATATAGATACGGTGGAGTCCCAACTAAACTATCATTGGTTGAATTTTTATATAAATTTATTATTTATTAAGTAATAGCGTAGGCCTGACCGAGGCTAATGTTTAATTATTTCATTTTACAAATTATTTATTTATTTATTTATTTTGTTTCCCTCTTTCTTTTTTTGATTTGGCACTGGAATAAATTTTTTAATCATTTCATATATAGCTTCAGTTAGCCGACGCTAAAGTTTAATTAATTATTTATAAAATAATTTATTTGTTAATTTTCCCTCTTCTCTTTTCATTTGGCACGGAAATATTTATTTTTAATATTATTTCACTATTAGTGTCGGTCTGACCGATGCTATGTTATATTTAGTTGTTCATTATTACCTAAATGATTGTTTTTATGTATTTAATCTATAATTAGTTTTAATAAATAAACAATAAATTATAAACTATTTAAATAAATAATTTGATTAATTCATTTATTAAAATAATGTTTAAATTTTTTTTTCTATTTTATTTCATATAGTTAAATCATTTATATAATTATATTTTTCAACAAAAAAGTAAACTAATTATTTATTTGTTATTACGAAATCTATTAATTATCACTATAAAATATTATAAAATATTATTTAATTAAACTATATTATTAACTAAACAAAATCATAGTGAAACCCTTCTCTAACTTCTCAAACGAAATCCTTATATCCTCTCAAACGAAACCCTTCTTTGAAACCCTCTCAAATGAAACCCTTCGAAATCACATTGAAATCATTGTCGCAAAAATGAACAAGGAAGCTGATCGGTAGCATTCCGTCTGTGTTTTTGATAATATTTCTTCGATAATGCACGATTATCACACCTTCGTCTTGTTTTTGATAATATTTACTATTTCTTCACTATTTCAGGGATAGTTTGTTTTAGCTTTAAAAAAATGGATTTTTTCTTTGTGTTTTTAAAAATGGATTTTGTAAAATCGTTTTTCAAAATATTACAAGTTTTTTTATATTCATTTTTTATAATTTTTGAAGATCAAAATATAGTCGAAATCATAACTTTTGACATCGTACAACATAAACATACATTATTGAAGATCAAATATAGTCGAAATCATAATTTTTGAAAAAATTTGTATCTCAAAAATGATTTTTATGAAAATATATTTGAAATAACTTCAAAATTAAGTGATTTTTTGAAATTTTGATATCCAAATTTTTTTCCGATAAAATGCTACTGCTGTTGGTCCTCATCTTTCTATGCACGACTTTGAAATTCTTAAAAGATTTAAAGTTATCATTTGACCGCTATGTGCTTTGAACATATTGGAGGTATTTTGGAAACCCCCCATCTTGGAATTGTATTAAGTTGAATTGTGATGATGCGTCCATAACTTTGACGGGTATTTCTACTTGTGGTGGCATTGCTAGAGATATGGATGGCTCTTTTTTAGGTGATTTTGCGTCTCACTCATATGTTGCGGATTCTCTCATTGTCGAACTCTCGAGGTGTTATGTTAGCAATAAAGTTTGCTAATGAGAAGAATTGGAGTAATATTTGGTTGGAATCAGACTCGACAATAGTGGTTAGAGCTTTCAGTCCCCCTTTTGTATGTCTTGGGTGATTAGGAATGGATGACTAAACTGTATAAATTTAGTTTCTAATTAAAATTTTGTTGTTTCTCATATTTATAGATAAGGGAATAACTGTGCAGATGCAATTGCTAACTTAGGCTCACATTGTCTGATACTACTTTCTTTTCATCTATACCACTATGTAATATGGTTAATTTTGTAAAGAACATGCTTGATTTGTCTTTCTTTAGATTTTCTTAACCTTGAGAGGGGTTTGGTCTAGTCACTCCTCTATAGTAATTATTTATTTATTATATTAATTGATTAATGGTGTGATTTTGTGACTAATTGATTTAATTGATTATTTAAATTAATATGAATTAATTAATTTAAGTGAATTATGTGATTTAATTTAATTAATTGATTTATTTGGTTTATTGGAAATAATTTAATTATTTGATTTAATTGAATTATTAAATTGTTAGATTTATTTTATTTAGTGAAATAAAATAGATTTAGTGTATTTGTCTAATTGGATTATTTTGAGAGTGTGATTAGTAAGTTAGTAAGTGTGAGTTAGAAAGCCCAATAATAGTTAGAATGTTTTTAAGTAGATGTTAGGGTTTTAACAAAGATAGAAAGAGTAGAAGATAGAAAGAGGCAAAAGATAGAAAGAGAAGAAGAGAATGGGAGCTCAAAAGCAAAGGATAAATTCATCAAAAATTCAAGGTAAGAGTGGATTTTTGTATGATTATTGGGGTTGTTTGATAGTGTATTAATATGTAGATACATGTTTAGGATAAAATCCCCAAATTTCTATGATTTTATAATTTAGGTTTTGATGATAATCTTTGAAAATGAGATAAATAATTGTGTTTAGAATGAATATTTTGGTATATTGTAGAGACCCATTTATTACTGATTAAACCAATAGATAATTGAAATTGAAATTGAAAAATATGATAACTTAATACTTTTGGGTGCCCTGTAGCACACCTTTCTCTTCCATCCCAATGAAACTGATGTAGTAATTTCCATACTATTTGTATGGATCTCCCTAAATTTTGGCTTTTGTCAGTTACTCTATGTCTATAGTTTTTGTTATGAGTTTTATAGGTATTTGATTTGTGTTTCTTTATGTATTTTAGAGTAAACTTGGAAATGATTTTTCAATAATTATTTGTGAAATCAGAAAATTTTGATTGATTTTTCAATGACTTTATGATTTACAAATAATTAGTTTTAACAAAAGTTCAAATATGCATCTGCTGTTTTTCGATATTTTTAATTTGTCACCTTTTTGAACTTCAAGGTACTGGTATACATTTAAGCTTTTCATTTGATGTGAAAACATACATTAAGCAAATAAAAACTTTGAATTATTTTTTTTCTTCGGAAAGTATAGAACTTGATTTTTAATATTATTAATATTAATATGTTTGGTATATAGTGTACAATCACTGAAAGACTGTTGTTGATTAGGAGAATATTATTGTAGAATCTGCAAAGTTTATAGAATTGTAGAACTTAATGTCTTTATAAATAATTGTCAATTGCAAATCATGATTTAATACAACTTAAGTGCAGTCTAGCCTCAACCCCCAAGTGTAAAACAATAATGCTATAGATAACAACACTATAATTATTTTTATTTGGTTTTATATATGTTACTAGATGCAGTGAATATTAATTCCTAGTTTCATATGCTAAATGACATAGTAATGACTACATAGTATTAGAGTTATACCACTTGCAATTGATAGCTATTCACTTGGATCCAATAAAATTAATTTAATCGAGTGAACTTGGTAGCTAAGTAAAGGTGATATACTTACTTTATACTCTATGAATAGTAATACATCACTTAGAGTTAGAATAAATGTGATAACTCTAATTTCATGAACAATAGTAGAACACATCTAAAGTCTTATGGAATTATGTGATTAATTTATTAATTAAGAATTATATTGAATATTAAAATAGAGATTGAATTTAATTATTAGTATTTCATTCTTTTAATAATAATAATAATAATAATAATTTATTAATTAATTTGATGATTAATTTGGTGATTAATTTGATGATTAATTTGGTGATTATTTTGGTGATTAACTTGATGATAAATTAATCATTCCATGTTTAATCAATAATGCATATTTTGTGAATTGAGGTTGAATTGTGTTGATACCTCGTTGATTATTTGCTTGTTGTGAGATAGTGTCGTTGAGATTGTATTGTAAAATGTGTTGTATACTGTTTGAAAATGATATGTGTGTGGATGATGCATAAATATGTTTGTATGTGCAATTGTATGGTAATTCAAATGTGATGAATTATTAAAGATATGCATGGATATTAAGATTAGAAGACGGTCTTAATTGCATGTTGTTGTTGTAATTGCACATGCATCATTTTGTCAAGAGGCAATGCTTGTTAATTCTGTAGCGCTAATGACTTGTCCCAAACCTAGAGGACGGGTTTGAAAGCTTAGTGGACGGACTTTTGATGTGTTATCGGTCTAGAGGACGAACCCGGTTTAAATGTAAAAATCAAAAAATTATAACAAGTGATTGGTATCATATGCATGAGTTGCGTTTGAGTCTTGCATTGAGTCTCATGGTGTCTATGGTTACATTATGAGATTATGTGTATTATGTGAATTATTGGATTGGTGAATTTGTGAATCGTGTGTATATACCTGTGAATTGTATGGTTACTTGATTGATAACTTGTTGATGAAGTTTTGAAGTGTGAGATTAGTTATGTATGCTTGTATGCTTCCTATTATATATTATCTTATGATTTCGATAATTATATGAATTATCACCCTTCTGTTGGAATGATGTTTTATACGACATCGCTCAGGTACTGAATATTAGAGTTGCTTCTAGCAAGAGAGTAGCTGGTGGAGTAGTCTATTTTAGTTCCGTATTTATTTTAGGTTTTGAGTCGTGCTCTGGTCATGTAACACTGGGGAAACGTTTCGATTCATGTTTTGAGAGATACTTTGTGTACTCAACTTTATTTTGTTGTTGTTATTTGAATTACATGAAGTAATGACTTTTATGCCTAAGTGATGATTATGAAATGAGCTTATCAGGAGATTTTTATTATGTTCATTATAATTTAAGAGATACGTTGCTACATGCTAATGTGAAAGTATATTGAAAAGCATGAATTTATTTTAAGTGTTATTGAGCATGACAGATGTATGTGTGATGTTTTGAATTATGTGTGATGCCCTTATTTGAGATGCATAATAAATTACTCTGATTATTTATATATTTCCGTGGGGTTTAGATGAGTGTTACATTAGTGGTATCAGAGCAGATCGTTTTGTCTGGCCAGGTTGTCTAATGTTGTTTGTCCTCTGGTATGCGACATGTGTGTGAAAACACTGTCGGTAAACGTTTGTCTTTCTAGCCTTTGTTTGCGAGAGTGGGATTAAAACAAGTGTGGGAGAAGCTTTGCTTCTCTAAGATGTTTTAGTTGTAGAATGTTAGTTCGGTGTGCCGTTGATTGCAAGAGTGCAAGCATTATGAAAGTTGTGTTGTTTTTGAAACTGAAGGAAATACGGAGATGCACAAGATGCAAGGAACGCTATCATAGTTTGGTAAAGATGGTTTATGCCCCATCATGATTTTCGGTTGTCTATTGACGAATTGAGGAATTGATCACCCTTAATATCTTGTTGATAGTAAACAGAATCATGTTGGATGGGATAGATGTTTCTTGCGAGCTTAGATGGTGTCACTACGCCAAAAATGACATTTCGCAGCGCACAAAAGACAACGCTTTTAATGCAAAGCGCTGCTATAGATCAATTGAAAATTCGCTCAAAAAAAGCGCTCTCTAAAGGGCATATTAGACAGCGCTTACTAAAAACACTTTCTAAGGTGACCACTTTAGAGAGCGCTTTCACCTTAAGCGCTTTCTAAAGTGTAACTTAAGAAATCACTTTATTTTGAATTATTTTACAAAAGACCTATAAGAGCGCTTTGTTACAAAAGCGTGTCTTTTGTTTTTGGTACAAATATACTGTATCATGTAAAGTATCACAAAATATGTCAAAATGGGGTATCGAACCCACGCCCTTTAGGTAGGGAAATGAATTTTAAATTATATTAATATATCAAATTATATTTAATATATTTAAATCATATTAAATTAAATTTTAATTTATTTTAAATTTATATTTATAATTATTCAAATATATGTTTAAATACAAACATTTTAATTTATTAAAATTATATTTAAATATATTAAAATTATATTAATATATAATTTAAAATATATTTAAAATTATATTAATATATCAAAATATAATTCATATATTTAAAATTATATTAATATGTCGAAATATTTTTTAATATATTCAAATAATATATTTAAATAATATATTCAAATATATATAAATTATATTCAAATAATATATTAAAATAATATATTAAAATATTTTTTTAATATATTAAAATAATGTATTTAAATAATATATTAAAATATATACAAATATTTTTTTAATATATTCAAATAATATATTTAAATAATGTATTCATTAATATATTTAAATATATAAAATATATTAATCAATATATAAAATTTTATTAATTTATCAAAATATAATTAATATATTTAAAATTATATTAATATATCAAAATATTATTTTAATATATTAAAATAATATATTTAAATAATATATTCAAATAATATATTAATATATTTAAATATTTAATATATAATTTAAAATATATCAATTGATATATAGAAATTATATTAATATATAATTTAAAATATATTATTTAATATATAGAAATTATATTAATATATAATTTAAAATTTATTAATTAATATATTCAAATTATATTAATATATAATTTAATATATATTAATTAATATATAGAAATTATATTAATATATAATTTAAAATATATTAATTAATATATACAAATTATATTAATATATAATTTAAAATATATTAATTAATATATACAAATTATATTAATATATAATTTAAAATATATATGATAACTTATGTTATATATATTTAATATGAATATAATTAATGGATGAGGGCGTAGTACCGCTGGTGAAGGAGGTTTATGTGAATGCTATTGGTTTGGGATTCGAATCCCCCTAGCCCTAGACTCATTTTTATTTTTTATTTTTTATATTTTCTACCTTAGAAAGCGCTTTTACTAAAAAACGCCCTCTAAGGTAAAACTATCAAAAGACCTTAGAAAATGCTTTCTTTAGAAAACGCTTTCTAAGATTATTTAATAAAATATATTAATTAATATATTCAAATTATATTAATATATAATTTAATATATATTAATTAATATATACACATTATATTAATATATAATTTAATATATATTAATTAATATATTCAAATTATATTAATATATAATTTAATATATATTAATTAATATATTCAAATTATATTAATATATAATTTAAAATATATTAATTAATTATAAAAATTATATTAATATATAATTTAAAATATATATTAATTAATATATTCAAATTATATTAATATATTATTTAATATATATTAGTTAATATATAGAAATTATATTAATATTTAATTTAAAATATATTAATTCATATATATAAATTATATTAATATATAATTTAAAATATATCTGATAACTTATGTTATATATATTTAATGTGAATATAATTAATGGATGAGGGCGTAGTACCGCTGGTCAATGAGGTTTTTGTGAATGCTATGGATCTGGGGTTAGAAAACGCTTTTAACAAAAAACGCCCTCTAAGGTTAATCTGTCAAAAGACCTTAGAAAATGCTCTCTAATGTCAATCATTTATTAAAATATAAAACGTTTCTAATCATTTTCTTTTTCAGAAACCAGAATAGCTTTCGCTCTTAAACCCTTTTCAGAAACCCTAATCGCTTTCTCATTGTTCGTTCTTAAACCCTTTTGATCATTGTTGAAGTTCGTTGCTGAAGTTCTTTGATCATTGTTCGTTCGTTGCTTTCTCATTGTTCGTTCGTCCGTTCATTGCTGAGGTACGTATATTGTTCGTTCATCCGTTCTTGATGATATTGTGTTGATGATGTTGTACATTGTTGTTGTTGTCGTCCGTTCTTGATGATATTTATGTTGTACATTGTTGTTGTTGTCGTCCGTTCTTGATGATATTGTGTTGATGATGTTGTGATTGTTGTTGTGTTGATGATATTATTGATGTTGCTCATTGCTGATGTTGCTCATTGTTGATGTTGTGTTGATGTTCCTGACTATTGTTGATGTTGTGTTGATATAGTTTTGTTGCTGATGATGCAATTTTATATGTTTGGGAAAATAAAGTTACACTTTGTAAGATGTTTAATAAGCATTTAATAAAATGATTACTTTCAAATGAGGGCACTTTGAAGTCACCTGCTCTGTAGAATGTATGAGAACTGATACATGCTATGTTATGTGTATTATTTAAAATAGGGCTAGTAACTTTGTTTATGATGTAAATAGCATGATTGATTGCATATGACCAAAAATATTTAGGAGTATTAGATTGGAAAATTAAATCTCTTTCTATGTTCAAAATATGTTGGTGTTTTATCTCTACTCTCCCATTATCGTTCTTTAAAATGATCCAAGTATACCTACTAGAAAGTATGAATGACCGTTGATAGGATTGATTGCATTGTAAGAATGAAACCAAAAAATTTAGGAACCAATTATGATTTATCTTCTAACAAACACAATTATGATTTATCGTTCTTTTAACATGTTAGAATGATAAGTTTAGGAACCACTATCTTATCGTTCTTGATGATATTGTTGTTGTTGTCGTTCTTGATGATTGATTTGTATATTAAGAGACGGTATCAAATTCTAATAATCTTCATTTTTTTATGCAAATTGAAGGTAGATTTTGAGGTGAGGTCTAGAAGTTGTTTACATCTAGAATTTGAGGTGAGGTCTAGAAAGTTGTTTACATCTCTACAAGTATATTTGTTTTTTTAGTTTTTGTTTTTTTTAGTTTAATTAGTGTAACTATGGATAAGAAATGGATGTTTTCAAATCGATTGACGAAAGAGTACGAGAATGGGGTCAAGGAATTTGTTAAGTTTGTTGTTGCGCACGTCGAAGACCTCAGTCGAATGAAATGTTCGTGCTTGGATTGTTGTTTTGTGGGTCGGGTTAACGCGAGTCAGCTATTATCACATTTACTGAGGCATGGAATTGATCGAAGTTATACATGTTGGGATTTGCATGGTGAGAAAAGTAACGGGAATGTTGAACTGAGGGATAATAAGACCTATGCTTCAAACTATAATGGCACATATACATACGATTATGATCGAGTAAAAGAGATTGCAGAAGCACTTGAAGATGATCTTAAGGATTGTCCTGAAATGTTTGAGAGGTTGGTAAGCGATGCAGAGAAACCGTTATATAATGGTTGCACTAAATTCACAAGTTTTTCTGCGGTATTAAAGTTGTACAACTTAAAGGCGGGCAATGGATGGTCGGATAAAAGTTTCACAGAGTTATTGGCCCTTATGAAAGATATGCTTCCAGAGGATAATGTTCTTCACAATCGAACATATGAGGCCAAAAAGATGTTGTGCTCTATTGGCATGAGCTATGATAAGATACATGTTTGTCCAAATGATTACGTCTTGTTTCAAAACGAGTATGAATCGTTAAATGAATGTCCTAAATGCGGTGTCTCTCGATATAAGAAGAAGTTGTCTCTAGCAAAAGTCTTATGGTATTTTCTTATAATTCCGAGATTCAGACGCATGTTTTGTAGTGAAACCGATTCAAGACACTTGACTTGGCATGCAGATGAAAGAATTATTGATGGAAAGTTTCTACATCCGGCAGATTCACCACAGTGGATGAAAATTGATGATGATTATCCTGAATTTGGAAAAGAAGCAAGAAACCTTCGTTTGGCATTATCTACTGATGGAATGAACCCACACGGTCTTCAAAGTATCTCACATAGCACTTGGCCTGTAATATTAATGATTTATAACCTACCTTCATGGCTATGTATGAAGCGTAAGTACATGATGTTATCTATGTTAATTTCTGGGCCTAGACAACCAGGGAATGACATAGACGTTTACTTGGCACCCTTAATCGAAGATTTAATGTTTTTGTGGGAGAACGGTGTGGAGGTTTATGATGGGTATAGGAAAGAAAGTTTCAACTTGAGGGCGATGTTGTTTGGCACAATTAATGATTTTCCAGCATACGGAAATCTATCCAGGTACATCATAAAAGGTCAATGTGTGTGTCCTATTTGTGAAGATAAAACAAATTGGACGTGATTAGAGTTTGGTCAGAAGAATGTCTTTCTCGGTCATCGTAGATTCTTACATTCGAGACATCACTACCGTGGGTGGAGAAAAGTCTTCAATGGAGACACAGGACAAAGTAGAGCTCCACCTATATTGACAGGTGATCAAATTTTTGAAAAGGTGAAAGATGTGAATACTCAGTTTGGCAAGCCTTTTGCACATACACTTGTCAAGAAAGGGTGGAAGAAGAGGTCAATTTTTTTTGAACTGCCATATTGGAAGTCTTTGTATGTAAGACATTTTCTCGATGTTATTCATATTGAAAAAACTGTGTTTGAAAGTGTTATTGGTACGTTACTCATTATACTTGGAAAGTCTAAGGATGGCCTTAAAGCAAAAAAGGACTTGGTAGAGATGGGGATAAGAACTGAATTAGGGCCCGTGAAGAAAGGAAACTGAAAATATCTACCACCTGCTGCATATACTCTATCTAGAAAGAAGAAAAAGATATTGTGTAAGTTTCTAAGTGAAGTTAGAGTTCCAGAAGGATACTCTTCAGATATTAGAAGACTTATGTCCTTGAAAGACCTCAGGATAAAGAGTTTGAAGACGCATGACTGCCATGTTATAATGGAACATTTTCTACCAATAGGCATACATTCTATTCTGCCTGAAAAAGTAAGAAGTGCAATAATTAAATTGTGTTTTTTCTTCAAGTCAATTTGCAGTAAGGTGATCGATCCTGCGATCTTACCAACATTGCAAAACGAAATAGTTATTACTTTGTGTGATCTTGAAATGTATTTTCCTCCCTCCTTTTTTGACATAACGGTTCATCTAGTTGTTCATCTGGTGAAAGAGACACAATTGTATGGACCAACTTATATGAGATGGATGTACCATGTTGAATGTTATATGAAAATATTAAAAGGATATGTGAAAAACCGAAGTCGACCAGAGGGTTGTATTGCCGAACGATACATTGTTGCAGAAGCGATTGAGTTTTGTACTGAATATTTGTCCAATGTACAATCAATTGGACTCCCCAAATCTAATGTTTTCGAAAAAAAGCAGGAAAAAAGCTAATTGGGAATGAAGTTGTGACAATATCAAGGGTCGAACGGGATCAAGTGCATTTGTATGTTCTGCACAATGAGAATGAAGTAGAGACGTATGTTGAAATGCACAAAGATGTTCTCGGAGGTTTAAATATGAATAGAAATGAGAATTGGATAGTACGAGAGCACAATCAAAGTTTCATACCTTGGTTTAAGAGTCACATTTTCGAAAGGTATTATTCAGATCCCGCTTCAATAACAGAAAGATTGAGATGTTTAGCATATGGTCCAAGTTTAGTTGTGTTTTCTTATAGCGCATATGCAATTAATGGATACACATTTTATACCAAAGAACAAGATGATACAAGTACAATGCAAAATAGTGGTGTCACTGTGGTAGCTGAAGCAATGCACATTTCAAGTGTGAAACACTTAAACCCCAAATTTGCAAATCTGTCATATTTTGGAGTTATCGAGCGCATTTGGGTGTTTGATTATGAGAAGTTTCAAATTCCTATATTTCGTAGCAAGTGGGTTGAGAACAATAATGGTGTACGAATGGATAAGTCGGGATTTGTGCAAGTGGATCTTAATAGGGTGGGATACAAAGATGAGCCTTTTATTCTTGCCTCTCAAGTTAAACAAGTGTTTTATGTTAATGATCTGACAAGTACAAAGTGGTCTATAGTGCTTTTATTGAACAAAGTACTTGATGATAACATTGGAGATCAAGGTGATATTGATGTAGATATTGAATCATTAACTAGAAACGATCAAGGTGATATTGATGGTGATATTGAATCATTTACTAGAAATGATCATAATGAGGGTATTTGGATCAATCCAACTGTCCGTGTTGTTAAGAGACAAGTAGAACATATTCCAACCAAGAAAAGAAAGAGACGTGCCTAAAAAGGTACTAATGGCTAGTAATTGATGATAGATTATGAATTTAGATTTGTCATTTAATTTTTGGATTTTAGATTTGTCATTATAATTTGACATGTTATATCATTCGATGGATTATAGATTATGGATTATAGATTATGGATTTTAGATTTGACATGTTGGATTTTAGATTGTCATTATAATTTGACATGTTATATCATTCGATGGATTATAGATTATAGATTTTAGATTTGACATGTTGGATTTTAGATTTGTCATAATAATTTGACATGTTATATCATTCAATGGATTATAGATTATGGATTTTAGATTTGACATGTTGGATTTTAGATTTGTCATTATAATTTGTCATTTAATTTTTGTTTTTTCTTTCTTACAGGTATAATGGCTAGTAATGAGGAAGGCGCACACGGGACACACGAGACACCGAGACACACGAGACACATGATGCAAATGAAACTCAAGAAAAAGCTTCGAATGTAGAAAGTGAAATAAAATGTGGAATAACAATTATGAGATCAATTCACCGTGCTAGAGACAAAGGGGTGAATTTGATGTACATTGGAGCGATGAGGACCAACTAATTGAGCCTAACGGTTCAATGTTGGCTTTATACATTGGTTCACTTGTCCGCCAGCACATTCCAATTACCAGTGATGATTGGAGGAATTCAATGTTGGAAGCTGGTAAAGATAAGATATGGAGTGAGATAGAGGTACTTGATTACCAAACATGATTGATGTGTTATTAGATTTCTTTTGACTTATACTAACACACTTATACTAACACATTTTATGTTTATATGTGTATGTGTTTTTTGTAGAGGTCCTTTAATATTGATGAAAGCCGCAAAATGTATTGTCTCCAATTGGCCGGAAAGAGACATAGGGAATTTCGAGTCTTATTATCAAACAAATATCTAAGAGATGATCAATTTTTTTTGTTGAAGCAGAACTTCCACCATTGTATGCGGATTTGATTACACCGGAAGAATGGAAAACTTTTGTAACCAAACAGAAAAGCGCAAAATTCAATGTAAATTTATTTATCTTTAATTTCATGTTTGTTAATTGTATTATATACTTGTTTATCTTTGCATTAGTTTGTTCTGATATGCCTTAAACTTGTTTATCCAGGATTTGAGTGCCACTAATCGCAAAAGAGCCTCAAAACCCGCATATCCATACAAAAAAGGTTGAAAGGGATATACACGCTTACAACAAAAAATGGTAACTATATATAAACGATATGATCTTATTAATTGTCTCAATATGTTATAATTGAAGATCTTATTATTTTTCTCAATTTGTAGTTGGAAGAGGAGAAAAGTGCAGAAAAATCTCTTCCGGAACATGTTTTATGGAAGGTTGCTCGTGTGGGAAAGAGTGAAGTTCCTAGTGAAGATGTTCAACAAGTTTATGAGAAATGTGTAAGTATAACATTATGTCTTTAACATTATGTCTTTAATCCCCACTAATAATTTTCGATTTGTCAATGAATTTTAGGAGAGTCTATCTAAATCCTTAACCACAGGTGAGGATCAGGATTGCAGGAGCATTCTTAGTCGAGTACTAAATGTTCCTGAGTATGTCGGTCGAGTGAGGGGTAAAGGATTTGGTGTGACGCCCTCTTCCTTGTATAAGCAACCAAAAAGAAAAAATCCTAGCAATGAAGAAGTGATGAAAACATTGGAGGAACTTAAGGCGCAAGTCATTGCATTGCAAAAGGATAAAGAGATGTATGAGGCGTCCAAGCGCAGTTTCAGGTTAAAAGATACTAGTGACAAAGCTAGTATCAATTGTGAAAATAAACATCCTGAGGTAATTATAGCACATATTTATCTTAATTAAATTAACACTTTTATTTTAATTAACATTTACACACATTAACAATTATGCTTTCACTATTGCTTCAGGGCATTTCCCCTTGTCAGCTGTATTTGTCGTTACCGACTTATCGCATGGTTGACAAAGGAAAAGTGTATAATAGAGCGGGAGAATTACTTCACCATAATCCGCTCCCTCGTGAATGTCTGAAAGTGTCAGTTGATATTGTTGTAGATATGGGTGCGACACTACCTATACCTGACACGGTTGCAGAGATAATATCGTTGGGAGACGCTTTAGGCTCGTTTGTTGCAAGGCCGTCAAACCTCATTATTATATATGATGAGGTAACACAGACCGTGTCACAGGACATAGGTGGCTGTGTCAGGCTACGGTAAAGGATTTTGATGGAGTTTTTGGAGGGATGGGCTTCAGAGAGCCTAACACGGGCCGTGTCACGCGACACGGGTGGCCGTGTCAGCCTTCTGTCTTTGATAAAAATGTGATTTTTAAGATGAAACGTCAGGCCGTGTGACATGGGTCGTGTCATGGGACACGGGGGGCCGTGTCATGGGACACGGGGGGCCGTGTCAAGCCTCTGTTTTGGAAAATATTCCGTATTATAAGATGGTTTTGTCCCGATTTCTTGTTCGATACTTATCCCATTAGTCTAAGATGTTAAGGATAGTAATAATGGATAGTTCCTAGGAGACGACGAACAATAATTAGTGTTTAAGTTCTATATGTTGTGTTGGTTTGTATGATTTTGTAATGGATCATTGGATCGTGTTGGTTGGGGACATTATTGATTGTATGCTTTGTGTAAACCATATGATGAAATGTTTGGTAACTTATGAGGATCAGAAGGATCGTATTCTGTTGGGTAAAAATATGGGAAATAGTTGAGGATGGAATTAATGAATAGTTCATAGGATATGATAACCGGTGATTAACGTGTAAAATATATGTGCTTGTGTTGATTTGTATAACCTTTGATGATGAATTATATGGATCGTATTGATAATGTGTATTGACCATTGTCGAATTTTTATGTGACCAATGTGATGGGGTGTGTGATAACTTATGTGGATCAGGAGGATCGTGTTATGTATGATTAGTTCATGCATGTATTTTGGTATGCATAATCGAGTTTTACATATGCATGTATGGTGGGATAATCATGTCTCAGATGGAGCGTAAGTGATTATCCAGATTCACTGTGAATCATTGGTGCAGAGATGATCGTGTCTCAGTAGGAGCGTAAGCGATGCATCCGGGGTTCGAACCGATGAACCATTGTTGATTCGGTACCGCATTTGCATTTTGTCATTGAGTCACTTTGCATTTTATTAAATTAATGATATGTGAAATATGATATGTGATATATGTTGATGGATTGTGTGAGATTACCCTTTAAGATGTTATATGCACCATTAAAATATTGAATTGTTTTCTCACCCCTTTGTTGTTTGGTTGCATCTGTGCTTCTTCGGAAGTACAGATGATTCAGGTACTTGAGTATGCTCGGAGTACAAGTTGTTTGGTCGAGTCCTAGGAGTCGCTCTGATACGTAACATGGGAAACATGGATATTTTTTGTTTAGTTATTCTTGTTAGTAATAGTTACGTATCATATTTTGTTGAAACTTATAAATCAAGAGAATTGATGAATATTGTGGATATTTGGCGAATTGACGTATGATGAATAAAAAGATATTTTTCCGCTGTTTTAATGAATAACTGAAATTGTGTTTCTTTTGAAAAAGGTAACGTTCCACTTTTTTGATAAAAACTCTGATTTTTCTTAACAAAATAGTTATTTTATTTAATTGGGAAAAGTGGGTGTTATAATTGGTATCAGAGCAGGTCGGTTCATCCGGCCAGGTTTTCGCGTGTCATTTATTCCTGAGTACGCGATATGTGTGTGGCACACTATCAGTACTTGCTTGTTTTCTAGTTGTTTGTTTGTAGGTGTTATTTGAAAATAAGTGGGGGAGAAGCTATTTCTTCTCTGGAGAGTTGGCTTGCGGTGGTGCTAAGGTTGCTAAGGTTTGCGTTAAATAATGATTCACTCGTGAAGCAACTTAGTTCATAAGATGTGAGGAACGCTATTAGAGTTGAGAAATATGGTTTATGACCATCATGATTATCGGCTATCTATTAACAATTTGAGGAACTGATCACCCTAAATCCTTTGTTAATAGTAGACGGAATCGTGTTGGATGCAAAAGACATATTTTTCAGCTAAGATAGTATGTTCAGTAGACTGTTTGGAGTTAAGCCAAAGTTATGATTGGTTTAAAAGAATAGATATGGATTCCGGTATCCGGAAAAGAGATAGATTTGAGGGTTGAGTGTGTTGATTAGATATTACTAATAGTTACACCTCAGTGAGTAAGAAGTGAATTTGAGATCGACGATTATGAAGAGTTGAACATAGTATCTACTGGGTACGTAGAGAAACCTTTGAGAGGGGACTCTGATGTATGATTTGGTTGCATATATGGTATTGATTGGGAGTAAGGTTACAGCGATGGACCGTCTGTAGAGTACGAATTGTAATTATGTTTTGAAGAATATATTAGAGGTGTTGTTATAAGGAAAGATGGAACTATTCCTTAATCGACCCTGGTGCTAGGAGGAATAGTTAGAGAATTCATCAACAAAAGGGAATTGTAGAAGTAAAGGTGCCTTATGGGAAAACTTCGGTGTTACTGATATAGAATGATGAGGATATAAAGTTGCATGTTGATTAGTGAATAATATAAGAATTCACCATTGTAATGAGAATAAATTGGATTTGATTGATAAAGGATCAATAGTGAGTTGGAACTCATTCGTAGTATTACTGTTGTTGTGAGTTGGATTATTGTGTCTACCCAAAATCTTGAGTTAGTTTAGACTTTGTAAGAATAGTATAACTAGAATGTGGTAATTGGAACCAGATGTTGACAAGTCATGTTGGATGAATTTACCTTGTTGAAAGACGTAGAATGGAGATTTAGGATGTAAGTATTGAGTTATGTTTTGGCATGATATGACCCGATGAGGATGAGCCTTCGAAAGTTTGAAGGTGTAATTTTTGTCAAATATTAATTATAACCATGTGTCTTCGCAATGTAGTGATGTTGAGTCGTTGCCTTAGGAGTGTGGTATATGTTGATACAGAGTATGGATAGTTTCGTAGATGTTTTTTAGACGATGAACCGGGAACTACATGATTAGTTTAAAGATACCTGTTGTGGTTATTATGGGATGGAGCGTGAGAAATACAAGTATCGTTGTATGTGTTGGACTATTAAGACAAAAGTAAAATAGTAATGTGCAATATTTATCTTTCTGGAATTTATAAATTAAGAGTCTAATTAATATGGAATTTGAAACGTGGGAAGGATGATCCAACGAGGGAGTAGAATTAATGTGAAACTATGAAATGACCATGGATGTTGTGTAGAAGATAGTGGCGACTTGTAAGTATTACAGTGGATATAGAGTATGGATTGTACCTTACATATTTGTTTGGATAATTTGGAGATGGTAACTTTTAGAAGATGTCATGATTTATGATGAAAGTAGAAAAAGGATTTGTAGAATATTGGAAATTTAATTATAAGAATTGGAAAAGATACAGTTATATACTAAGCTATCAATGATGATTTGTATGAACAGGTGTGGGTGTGTTTGATTGTGTTGTTCAGAGAAAGGTATGGGTATGAGTTTGTCCAAAGTAGATGTGGATCTACAATGATGGAAACGAGTAAGTTGTAGGAGATTAGAATGTATTTGGACTTAGCTAGTTGTCATTGCAGGTTATGAAAAGTTTTCCAAGTTCGTATTTTTTTGTTCGGATAACTTGTGAAATATAAGTTGTTCGTTGAGAAGGATTGTTGTGAGAGAGAGAGTGTTGGAGAGTCGGAGCAAGAATTAGCTACGGTTACAGTCTGATTTTGTTTAATTCTAACAAGCTGTGGAATAGAATGTTGAATAATAATTATGATAAGTTGATAAGTTATCAGTGCCTGATCGTAAAGTCATAGTAAGTATTATCCGATGAAAGAGGAATTATGGAAGTATTCATCTTACCCGTGGATTGGAAGTGGATGAGAGTGAAATTGTGTTTTGAGTATCCGATAACATTTTGTTACGATTGGAGATTAGAGTGTTTGGTAAACACATGAGTATACAATTATGATTTGATAGGAAAGAGTGGGGTATGAGACGACTAAGATAGTTGAAATGTCTGAGGTTGGGAGTCGGGAACTTTTCCTATGTTTGCATTGATAATTAAAGAGTTGAAATTGAGTTAGCAGTCAAGAGACTTGCGTACGAATATTGAGGTATGCTAAGTGAATTATTATAATTGTGGTGAAGGTTAGAAAGAGTTAAAGTTAGTTGTGAACTTCATGGAATAAATAGTTGCGGATAATCAGAGTGCGCAGCGGAAGAGTGAAGTGGTGTAATTGTTTATGCGTAAATGGTTGGTAAAGGCTCGAGATTTTGAGTGATAAGACCTGTTGAGGTATTGAGACTAGTGGACATCCCGGAATGGATGGGTAATGGTAAGAGGTTATTTACATATCAAGGGTTGCGGGATATGCAGAGATATTAATATGTGTGATGTATGTGCTTCATTGATGGGTTATGATTATGTTGTTTCGGTGGAAAAAACTGCAAGGTTAATCCGTTATCAGTGTTGTTGTAGCTAGACGATGTGTATCATGAAATTTTGGTTTTTGTCCTTTTTGTAGCCTCGTTACCTATGGTGATGGTACGAATGCGAGTAACTAATTCCTATGATGGGGATTAGGGAAGTGTTACCTACGGTGATGGTAGCATTTTTTGTTGTGCTTTAGTTCAGGTGTATACCCGCGTATTGTGAATTGATGATTGTGGTGTTTTGTGGCTGTAGTAGTTGTCTTGGAACTATTATTGTTGTTTTGGATTAATTGTAGAATTGTAGGTTATGGCAAGGGAGTGATTAGCCAGGTGCGAGAGTATATCTAAGTAGTTCCACTGAGTACAATTTTCGAGGACGGAAATAATATAAGTGGGAGAGAGTTGTAACACCTCGATTTCATAAATCATTTTATAAAATAATTATGGTGAATAATGCGGTGTTTTTGAAGTTGTAAGCAAAAGAGTTATTTTATTTAAATAATAATATAATGATAATATGAGATTATTGGAATATTGTTATTAATTAAATAAAATAATAAAATTGGAGGTCTAAGGGGCAAGGTAGTAATTTGGGTTGGGTTATGAAAAGAGAAGAACGATTCATTTATCACATCGTGTTTTTCTGACGAAAAAGAAGTGAGCTCTGGAGAAAGAGGAAAGGAGGGAGAAGAACAAGAGGTCTAAAGCTCCAAGATCAAGGGTTTTCAAAGAATCGATCGAATTCAAGGTAAGGGGGAAAAAGGGTTCTATATTGGTGATTTAACATGAAAGGGTAGTTAAGAGTTCTTTGGACGCAGGCCTCCTGACACGGGCCGTGTCACAGGACACGGGTGGTCGTGTCAGGCTACGGTAAAGGATTATGATGGAGTTTTTGGAGGGATGGGATTCAGAGGGCCTAACACGGGTCGTGTCATGCGACACGGGTGGCCGTTTCATGAGACACGGGTAGCCATGTCATCCTTCTGTCTTTGATGAATTTTTAAGATGAAGCGACAGACCGTGTGACACGGGCCGTGTCATGGGACACGGGGGGCCGTGTTAGGTCTCTGTTTTTGAAAATATTTTGTATTCTAAGATGGTTTTGTACTGATTTCTTGTTTGATACTTATCCCATTAGTCTAAGATGTTGAGGATAGTAATAATGGATAGTTCCTAGGAGACGACGAATAATAATTAATGTTTAAGTTCTATATGTTGTGTTGGTTTGTATGATTTTGTAATGGATGATTGGATCGTGTTGGTTGGGGATATTATTGATTGTATGCTTTGTGTAAACCATATGATGAAATGTTTGGTAACTTATGAGGATCGGAAGGATCTTATTCTATTGGATAAAAATATGGGAAATAGTTTAGGATGGAATTAATGAATAGTTCATAGGATATGATAATCGGTGATTAACATGTAAAATATATGTGCTTGTGTTGATTTGTATAACTTTTGATGATGAATTATATTGATCGTATTGATAATGTGTATTGACCATTGTCTGATTTTTATGTGACCCATGTGATGGAGTGTGTGATAACTTATGTGGATCATGAGGATCATGTTATGTATGATTATGTTCATGCATGTATTTTGGTATGCATAATCGAGTTTCGCATATGCATGTATGGTGGGATAATCATGTCTCAGATGGAGCGTAAGTGATTATCCGGATTCATTGTGAATCATTGGTGCAGGGATGATCGTGTCTCAATAGGAGCGTAAGTGATGCATCCGGGGTTCGAATCGATGAACCATTGTTGAGTCGGTACCGCATTTGCATTGTGTCATTGAGTCACTTTGCATTTTATTGAATGAATGATATGTGAAATATGATATGTGATATATGTCGATGGATTATGTGAGATTACTCCTTAAGATGTTATATGTACCGTTAAAATATTGAATTGTTTTCTCACCTCTTTATTGTTTGGTTGCGTTTGTGCTTCTTCGGAAGTACAGATGATTCAGGTACTTGAGTACGCTCGGAGTACAAGTTGTTTGATCGAGTCATAGGAGTCGCTCTGATGCGTAACATGGGAAACGAGGATATTTGTTGTTTATTTATCTTGTTAGTTGTCATACCCTAAATTTTGACCAGAAATTTTCAAATTTTCGCTTTCATCTGACGCATTTTATTGCAGTTTAGATTATCAGTCATTTTCGCATTTTTAGTCCGGTAATCATTAACCATTCCTTTTTCTATTCATTTTATCATTTGAAATCATATAATTTATTCTTGTTTTAGATTTAATTGTTTTGGTTTAGGAATACAAAATTAGATTAATATTAGATATTTTAAAATTAGTTTTATTTTTTTTATTATTTTGGTTCAAACTTAGATTTTATTTAGATTTAGGTCTAATTTCAGTCTAAGTTTATTTTTTTAAAAAAATGTAATTTGGTTAGATCTTGAAATTAGTTATTTTGATTTAACTTTATCAATTAGTTATAAGTAATTTATTTATTTTTAATATTTCATTTAGGTCATTTCCATTATTTATCTAATGTTATTTTAATTAATTCACTTTTTTTTTAGTTAGCCTTATTAGATTTTTCTTTTAATTAGATTAATTGTTATTTAATTTTTTCCAACTTTCAATTGGTTTTCTATTTAGTTAAGTATTCTATTTAGACTTTTATTAACTTGGACTTAATCCAAATAGTACAAAGAAAACAAAAGTTTTTTTTTTTCCGGTCAACGAAAATTGGGAGTACACCCTTTTACAGTCCAGCTACACAGACAACACAGACAGTGACCACTCTCTCTCAATCTGCAACACCCACAGCTTCAGAATTTCACCATATTGCATATGTTCAAAACCTGCACCAAAAAGTTGAAAGAAAGAAGTCAATAGAAAAAGAAGAAAAGACAGTAAATAGGGAGGAACCTATCAAGAAAAATAGGGAGGCCTGCAAAATCTATTACTGAGAAAAGCACTTTTTTAAAAAGAGGACCTAAAAAGCTTTACAGGAGGAGGAACGAAAACAGCAGACAGCAACAAAAACAACTTTTTGGAACCTCTCACAAGGGGACCCTCACCTTCATCCTCTTCAGAGTTTTTGATATAGCCCCTAACCTCTTCATCAGATGGAGAACATAACCTGCGGAACAAAAAGAGGGATCAAGTTCATAAACCCTCCTCGACCATTGTCTTCAGCCCAAAAATCACCAAAACATTATTAATCATCACTACCGCAAAAACCACCACTGAATCACCCTTCCACCTCTATCTCACACCACCACTGAATCACCCTTCCACCTCCATCTCACACCACCACTGAATCCCATCCGCCCTTAACCACTGAAAAAAAACTCATGAACCAGACAACTCAACCAAGAACAATCTCCTCTTTCTCAACCCATCATCCATCTTCTTCACCTGCAAAAGACAACCAGAATACAAAGCCATCACAACACCCTTCTCGAAACCGACAGTGAAGCTCTTCCAAACAGCAAGCCATCCACCAACCGAAACCATTTCCAAAAACACTTTCAAAGCAACCTCGCTTACCTTCAAACCCTCAACGAACTCCATCTCCTACAACTCTCAAACGCTCCTGTTTCCACCACACTCATAGCAACCATCCCTTCCACCAAAACCTTCGATCCGCCGCGAAGAAACGGATAACCTCCCACCCCTTCGCTCCACCATCAAACCTCCATAACTGAAACCCTAAACCACCCATCAGCCTACCTCAACAACCTTCAGACCTCACCTTGATCCGTGAAAAACCCTTCCGCCGCATCCTTCAAAACTCTTCGTCAACACCCACAAAAACACCAGCCGTAAACCCAGTCACTACCAAAACCCTCACCTCGCCGCGACACCCTCTCAACAACCCACCGTTTCGAAATTTGAACAAACAACCGCAAACACAGGTTTCTGTCCATCTGAACCAGCGAACTTCACCCACCTTCGTCCAAAAAACGTGAGCGCCGCCGCCACCTCCAAACAACCGCCAAACCGCCGATTTGAGGGCGAGTTAACACCGAGAGAGGAATGTTTTGAGTGTTGAACCGTTGAGGGATTTGTAACTAAGAACTCGAATCCGCGAGCAAATCCTGGAGAAGCGTCGCTCGTTTGTTTCTCACGAGGAGGAAGAAGGACTCTGTTTTGTTATCTTGGTTTTTTTTTTTTGTATTATCACTTTTGCTTGTTTACTTGATTTTAGGTCAAAGGTAATATGGACCGGGCCTAAGCTTCACTTCACTATTCAAAATCTGCAAGTTGTTTTTTTACACCTCCTGCTAGTTTTTTTTCTTTTCTAACTTTTGGCTCATGTTATTTTATTTGGTTAATATTTGATCTTATTATTTATTTATTTATGTTTTTAGGTTAATTTTCTTGCATAAATTTAAAGTGCATCTTTTTGTAAGACTTTTAGTTAGATCTAACTATTTAGGTTTTAATTCTTAAATTAATCTTGGCTTTATTTTCTATTAATCTTTGTTTGTATATAATTAAATTTTAATTGAACTCTCTGGACTTTAATTGAGTTCTAGTTGATCCTTTTGTTAGATTTTGTTGATTTTCTTGTTAGAACTTTGTTTGAGCTAACCATGCGGACTCATGACGTTGGACACTTGGGACTTAATGGTGAAGTTTCTGATGAGTATTCTTGAATTTTGTTTGGAAAGTATTCTCGATTCCTTTGGTACGCATTGAAAAGGCAACGGACCTTCTCCGTTAGGTACCTCTAAACTCGATGTTATCTCTTTCGTACCTCAATTCAGTCTTGTTGCAGTATTTGCGTTTGCTTATTTATTCGTACATCGCCCTCGTGTCTAAACCATAAAACATTTAAAAAAAACTTTCAAACTAATTAAATTACGAAAAGGAACTCCGGAGTCTAGCATTCCGCACGTTCTGGATTGGACCGCAACTGGGCTAGCCTCACGCGATGGTTCAATCATCATTCGTATAAAAAATAATTCAATTCATTTAAATTAAATTACGAAAAAGGAACTCCGGAGTCTAGCATTCTGCACGTTCTGGATTGGACCGCAACTGGGCTAGCCTCACGCGATGGTTCAATCATCATTCGTATAAAAAATAATTCAATTCATTTAAATTAAATTACGAAAAAGGAACTCCGGAGTCTAGCATTCCGCACGTTCTGGATTGGACCGCAACTGGGCTAGCCTCACGCGATGGTTCAATCATCATTCGTATATCAAAATATTCAAATCATTTATTTAAATTAAATTGCGAAAAAGGAACTCCGGAGTCTAGCATTCCGCACGTTCTGGATTGGACCGCAACTGGGCTAGCCTCACGCGATGGTTCAATCATTATTCGTATATCAAAATATTCAAATCATTTATTTAAATTAAATCACGAAAGACAGAACTCCGGAGTCTAGCATTCCGCACCTTCTGGATTGGACCGCAATTGGGCTAGCCCCACGCGATGGTTCATTCGCCCTTTCGTTTAAAACATCCTTAACAAAGATCAAATATCTTTTCTCAAAACGAATATTGTTCAAATCTTTCTATCTCGCAAACAAGCTAGCGCTTCAGCCTCCTATCACGAGCAGATAAGCCAACGCTTAGCAGATTAGAAAGCATTTTCAAACAATCATTCAATAAAAATCACAAACCGTAGTTGCACGAACTACGGAGCTCTGACTTTCCCATTGCACAAGAGAATACGTAGGCATGGGGATTTTAATCCTTCGCGAGCACATTAATAAAAAATTAACTATCTCTCCATCACAATAATAAAAAACTTAACATTTCCCCATAACCAATAATAACTAAAACATTTCTTTAAAAGCAATCTTAATCATTAAAAGAAGACAATAATAACAAGTTAACATTTTAAGCGCAAACTAGACTAAGAGGTTCCTGTTGAGTACAACGGACGTGAGGGGTGCCTAACATCTTCCCTTTGCGTAACTGACTCCCGAACTTAGATTAGTGGTTTCGTTGACCATTCTTATCCATTATTTAGGTTGTGTCTATATCTCCCTTTTCTCTCGTAGAATAAATAGAATTAGGTGGCGACTCTGTTGTTTATTTTAGGATCGTATTTTTCGAGGTGCGACATTAGTAATAGTTACATATCATATTTTGTTGAAACTTATAAATCAAGAGAATTGATGAATATTGTGGATATTTGGCGAATTGTCGTATGATGAATAAAAATATATTTTTTCGCTGTTTTAATGAATAACTGAAATTGTGTTTCTTTTGAAAAAGGTAGCATTCCACTTTTGATAAAAACTCTGATTTTTCTTAACAAAATAGTTATTTTATTTAATTGGGAAAAATGGGTGTTACAATGAGCGCATGTAAGCTAATGTGATAACTAAGTGGTAGAAGTCATGATGAATATGACATATGCAGACTGTTGTGAATAGTGTCGAGATTTTGGTAAAACTGTTACCTTTCTTCCATATTGCAAACATGATCGAAAGTGACATTTTTTGGGGGAAACGTTGCCCTGTTATTTTTTGCTAAACTTGTAGCAAAACTCACTAAGTCTGGTTCGGAAGAATCTCAAGAACAGATTCACAAGATTAAGATCACGCTCTCTCCAAAACAAGTTCAGAATCTCGAAAAGGTTCGTAGTGATTTGACATGTTTAACAGGAAAAAGGTGTGAGATAAATACATAGAAGTGGGTCCGACACCAATATTATAATATTCGATTAAGGATTCTCGACAGAGGCAGTTGAAGGACTTGGAAATTTTTCTCGACAAAAGTTTTGTAGCAATTCAATGACTGAAGAAACATGGAAGCAATATAGAGAATCAAAAACCACGTAATAATAACGTGTTGATTTCTAGGAAACTAGTTGTTGTCAACGGTTATTGATATACTATATATAAGTTGATTTAATCTTTGTAAAAAAGTTTCATAATTTTCATTATTTGTCTCTATAGACTTCAAAACATCCAAGTTACAAAAATAGTAAATTTGTTAAAGATATATGAGTCCACGTCTCACTTTTTATCTAAGGTTTTTTACTCGATTTCATTTATGATTTTTTTTTTGTTATTCAAACAATTATGCAATTTACCCTTGAAGTTTATATCTAAGTATCCCATATTCAAACACTTAATCTCCAAGCATGAACACAATTTTCACGATATATCGTAATTTTTTTCCGAATTTATTCCTATAACTGAATTAAAACTTGTGATTATTTACAAAAACAACGGTAAACGAATACACTATAAATACACTAAAGAGTGTTTGGGATAGATATTTGTGTAAAAATATGTATCAAAATAGCATTGCTCTTAATGAATTCCCCTAAACTTCTATCCTTTAAGAAAATAAAATAAAATTTAAGTCACTATTGAACTCAATACAAAAGGGTATAGTAGTTCTATTCTATTGTATAACAATATAAGTATTCTTTTCCAAGACTTGGTTCTCTCCGAATTTATTGCCGAGTCTCATTCCATCATTGACTATCACTCTCTTTCTTACACACACACTCTCTCTCGAGTCTATATCCATCCATACCCTTAGTTTCATATGGCCATAGTAGTTGGACTCTCCATTGATTTAGATCCATTTTTTTAGCTTCTTCCATCACTACCTTATAAAATTCTCACTCTTTTCCTCAACACAATAAAACCACAAAAAACTTTAACTACAAACTTACTCACGAAATGAATACCAACAACAACAACCACGATAACAATTATAACATCTCTCCACTCTCTGATCATCAAAACAAACCCATCATTCATGAATTCGATTTTTTCTCTCAAGATAACACCAACCATGCCTCTACTTCTGCACCTCCCCATCGTGATCACACCCCTCCTTCTCTTACTGAATTCAAAGTAAACGTGAGACACCTTAATCTATATTCTATTCCATTATTATCATTAATTTTTTTTTCTAATTATGATATTAGTATTGCATGTACATATATATGATATTGTTCATGTGTTTAAGAAAATGTGATGTTTCAATAGACTAGTTTGAATCTACTTACCACAAATACAAGCAGTGATGAATCCAAGGTTGAAGCTAACACATCAACCAATTCAGAAGGCAAAAGAGATAACCTTGAGGTAAAAAAATTAATATTATTATATGTAACAA
This sequence comes from Lathyrus aphaca, assembly GCA_963966055.1. NCBI lineage: Eukaryota > Viridiplantae > Streptophyta > Magnoliopsida > Fabales > Fabaceae > Lathyrus > Lathyrus aphaca. Next base: position 688,321,956 of record OZ014519.1, on the reverse strand, counting down.
AAAAATTCAGTAATTTGATGAAATTTTAATTATATTTTTAATTTTTTTATGCAATCTAATGATATTTCAGATTGATGTTCTTCAAGCCGAGCTCGAGAGAAAGAAGGCGGAGAATCAGCATTTAAGGAACATGTTTGATGAGGCCAAGATGAATTACGAGGCGCTGCAAATGCATATGTTGAGTTTGATGCAGGAGAGAAAGGTAGAGGAATGTAAAGAAGAGGAACAAGAAGAAGAGAAGCCGAATGAGAATCGCGGAGTTTTGGTAGATCTTGCGAAAGACAATGAGGAAGGTTCTAAGGATGATGAAGAAGTTGTGTTTGATCATGACAAAGAGGAATCTGATAGTCCTTCAAATCAAGTTTTAGCTGCTAATAATAATAATACTAATAATGTTTCAAATATTTGTCCTCAAACTGATATTGAAGAAGCTGAGGCAACAATGAGGAAAGCGAAAGTTTCGGTTAGGGCTCGGTCGGAGGCTAATATGGTACTTTAATTTCATATTTTGGTTAACAGAATTGAATTTCTTTTTTGGATTTTATCTGATGCAAAACATTACCTGCATTGTTGTTTCAGATCAATGATGGATGTCAATGGAGAAAGTATGGACAGAAAATGGCGAAAGGAAATCCGTTTCCTCGAGCTTATTATCGATGCACCATGGCTTTAAATTGTCCTGTGAAAAAACAGGTAAGTTATTATATATATATAAGTTATAAGTTGTTTTCAAACATTGTCATAAGTGATTATGTCAATAGATAATTTTTCTGGATCCGCCACTGTCTGATATAACAGGTACAAAGGTGTGCCGAGGACAAATCAATATTGGTAACAACATATGAAGGAAATCACAACCATGCTTTACCACCAGCAGCTCTGGAAATGGTACACCAAACATCATCAGCAGCAAGAATGCTCCTATCAGGACCAATGACAAGTCCTGATGGACTAATGAATCCAAATTTTCTGACACGAACCGTGTTTCCTTCTTCTTCAAGCATTGCAACCATTTCGGCATCGGCTCCATTTCCAACCATTACATTGGACTTAACTCAATCACCAAGTAATAATCCATTACAGTTTCCTACTCATGCATTGTTTGATCAGTCAAGATTTGCAGGACTTCAGATGTCTCATGATGCAGAAGCTTCGCAATCTCAACAGATATCACAGAACGTTACCGCTGATCCTGACTTGACTGCGGCTTTGGTCGCGGCTCTAACTTGCATGATTGGGGCTGCACAGCCAAATAATAATAACACAAAAACCAATAACAATGATGGCAATGTTATGTAATTAACAATGTCAATAAAAGCAATAAAAACAACAATTTCTATTTCTGAGTGTTCAATTTCTATTTCTTAGTTTTGTCTTTTTCTTTTAAGTAACTTGCTAGAATTTCACTTTTTTTAAGGATAAATAAATGAGATGTCTCCAATTTGAATCCGCACCACTAGAGTATGATGTCTCTGCATTGCTATCAACTGAGCTGACTTAATGTTTTAGGATGATTCTTAAGACTATAATATATTTCAAATAGATATAAGTAATATTCTGATATGTCTTGCATCGTGTGTTTTATTTGGATGGTTTTAATTTTTTACTTAACTATAGATTTTGGTCTCTCTGTTTTATAGCCATTGCGACTTTTTTATTTAAATCTAGTATATTGTTATCATATAAGATTGTAATGAAATGTGCTTGTATGAATGCAATATTCCATCATAATTTACAGCAGTTGGCAGAATAATTGCTAAACAAGGTTTCTATCATGAGAAAATAGCTCCAATTTTAAAGCAGTTTACATCTCAAACTTGAAATGCCATATATGACACAAAATCAAACTTTAAACTTTTGTCAGGAAAAACAAATATCTAACATCTTGTAAATGATTGGACACAAAATGAACTTTTCATATATTATAAGTTTGAGAAGCATGATCATTTGCTGACATGATATGGGTGATAAGCTGATCTGTTACAAACATACCATAATTTATAAATTTACCTTAAATTAAACAATAGAATGAAGTAATACATACAATACAACATTTTTGTTTTTTGTTTTTAACAAAACATAATATTTCAGAGCAATATATAAACAATTTTGGAATCTAATGAAAACACTCCAAAATAACTTTATTCATTAGGTTTACTGACACATATTAATACCATATAAAATTAGGAACTAGTATAAAAGCATATAATTTGATAAGTTAGAATATATACATGTTTTGGTTAAAAGAATGGAATTTATTTTTTGAATTTTATTTGATGCAAATTTAAACATTATTGTCTCAGATGAATGTTGTGGTATTTTGGATTGAACTTTAGTGACGATAAGGATAGTTATATAGTTCAATAGGAGTTGTGTTTATAGTCGAAATCTGTTCAAATATGTTGTCGAAATATAATAATTTGTAATTAAGTTCAATTGTTTAAATTTTTTTTGTTGCTCAAGTTAGCTTAGCAGTCTATAAATATACTAGTTCTCTCATATTGTTGAGAGAGGTTAATTGTTGGTTTTTACTTGTAATCTTTGAACCCTTATTGAGAAAGTGGATAGTAAAATAATTTTAACCAATTCTTCTTCTTCCTTCTTCTCTCTTTTCTAAACCTAAATAGACTGGTTTCTTGTGTTTGTTCAACAAACTCAATCTTTTTATCATATTTTTGGTTTGTTCTAGACGATATCAATTCACAACAAACTGGTGCGGTGAGCGTGGAGGAGAAGATGTCATCAACAAAGTATGAGATTGAGAAATTCACTGGTGTGAATGATTTTGGTTTGTAGCGCTTGAAGATGCAAGTCTTTCTTGTTCAATAGGGCTTGTTAGAAGCGTTGAAAGGATCAGAGAAGATGAATGATGCCCTAACGGAGAAGGATAAAAATGATGGTAGAAAAAACCCACAATGCCATTGTATTGAGCCTTGGTGATAAGGTTCTTCGACAGGTTTCAAAGTAGAAAACTGCAGTTGGTGTGTGGATGAAACTTGAAGGTGTGTACATGATAAAATCGTTGGTTAATCGTCTCTAACTGAAGCAAGCTTTGTATCCATTCAAGATGAGTGAACTCAAAACCCTGGTTGAGTAACTAGATATGTTTAATAAGTTGATTCTTGATCTTGAAAATATCAAGATTAAGATTGATGATGAAGATTAAACGTTGTTGTTGTTGTGCTCTTTACCTTAGTCTCATGTTCACTTCAAAGAAACTCTCTTGTATGGAAGAGAGTCGTTGAACTTTGAAGATGTTCAATATGCCTTATACTCTAAGGATTTAAATAAACTATAGGAGTACAAGCCATCTTCTATTGGTGAAAGTTTGTCCGTTAAGGGGAAATTCTTGAAGAAAGATGGTAGGTTTGAGAAGAAGAAGGATAAAGTCCACATAATTCTTATGGTAGTAATGCTCATACTATTGAGTGTTATCAATGTAAGAAGAAGGGTCATACAAGAAAAGTATGCCCTGGTCGTCTGAACAATCATGATGGAAAGGATAATGGTAATGCAGCCATTGTGCAAGATGGTTATGAATCATCTGATGTCCTTATGGTTTCAATAAAAACGACTCTAACAAGGAGTGAATTATGGATTCATGGTGTACTTGACACATGACTCCAAACAAATATCTGTTTGAGGAATTGTGTGACCAAGATAGTGGATCAATGTTGCTGGGAAACAACAAAGCTTGTGAAATCAGAGGTATTTGATCTATGAGATTCAAGCTCCATATTGAGTCAATAAGTCTATTGAATGATGTTAGGTATGTACTTGATATTAAGAGGAATTTGATTTCTCTTGGTGAATTCGACAAGAAAGGATATGTTTTCAAATGAGAGCCTAGTGTAACACCCCCTTTTTATACCCCAAAATAATCATTTAGGCACATAATAAAATTTTATCAGAGTATATTGAAACATGGTATAAAAGGGACCTGCCACATTATACTTGAAATTAACACATGCAACACCTGCTCATTAAAGATATGCAACAAACGTGGTAACTTGCAAAACTAAGGATTTCATCCTTACACCCGTGTTCATTAGTTCAATAATACAGCGGAAACAAACATAACAATTTCAAACTTATACACTTATCATAAATATATCCACAAGTTTGAATCACCAAAATAAATCATGTTTACATAAAACATTCATCACCAAAATACATGTACAAATGTATTCAAAAAAAGGCATCAAGCCGACCCTAGCTACCTGGTGCTACATATCAGAGCCGACCGACCAAAAAGATGAAGACAAGCTTCACAAAAGACCTCCAGCAACCTACTCTGCAATGCCTCATAGAGCATCATAAAACAGCAGAAGGGTGAGAAACATTATCATAATAACATTGCATATAATTATATATTCTCAACATATAACATGCATATAAAACATATTCTCACCACAAATCATTCCTCATCACCTATACACATCGCAACGTGTACATACACAAATCAAGCATATTCATCATGCATCAATTCACTATTCACATTAGACATAAACATCTACATTCATGTTTATTCACAATATATACACTACAATGTATATAGACAAACATACATATATATATATATATATATATATATATATATATATATATATATACTCCACACATACATATATATACTCAAGCATGTTTCATCAATACATACTTCATCTCCTCATAAACATATACATATTCATGTTTATTTCCCAACATCAATTATAAATGATAAATGCAAATCATAGAGACCGACACACGACTCTATGCAGATGCAAATGCGGTACCGACTCAATCATCAGCAAGTTCACTCAGGAACTAATGGAACCATCGCTCGTTACCTAAGGTAACTCCTCGTCGGACATACGATGTTCACCCATTGCTCACACCCCACATGGGCACACAATTTTTATGGATTTCTCACACCCCACACAGGCACACAATCTGATTGCTCACACCCCACACGGGCACACAATCAATGTGAATAAATCACCCATCGCTCACACCCCACACGGGCACAAGATATTTCTGGATTGCTCACACCCCACACGGACACATAATCTGATCGCTCACACCCCACATGGGCACACGATCGTGATTGTCATCGCTCACACTTCACATGAGCACACGATGATACAACGGATTCACAAGGAATCCCCAGCACAAGAATGCATACATTATGCTTTACATGCAAAATGACACACAACATTCTTGACAATGTATACATTATTCACAACATAATTATGCACTCAACTCATTCAATTAAAATACATATGCATTCAATTCAAGCAATGTATTCATTTTCCAAATGGCCACACCATCACATCAAACCCACATTTCCATAATTAACTCATTTACGTTTTATTGGGAAAGTTGGGTGAAAGTCGGCTAAAAATTACATTTCTTAGCGTCATTAGTTTCTACACATTTCTAGCTTCGAATCGATATAAGGAACACTAAAAACGGATAACCGAAACTAAAGCTATGGATTAAAAACACAAAACCTCTCAAAACCTACAGGCTCGCTGAGCGAGGAAATCCCTGGAACTCTCGCTGAGCGAGGGATAGCTCACTGAGCGACCACTGCGAATTCCAGAATTTTCACAACTGCGAACAGTCAACCTAAACCACTCCAAACCTCCAAAATACTTTCATAAACATGATCAACAACATATTATAGCTATCATACTTCGATTATAACGATTTCTAACCGATTAATCCACCAATTTCTCACATTTCCTCTAAAACCCTAACTATTCATCTTCTCTAAATTTTATCAAAACCAAAACTCAACCATTCACATACATACATAATCATACACAATATCAAGATAACAATGTTTATCACCCTTACCCGATTATTCTGATTCCTATGAGCAATCTTGAAGAATCCAAGTTTTTCCTCTTTTTCTCTTCTCTTTTCTCTTCTCTTCCTTTCTTTCTTCCTTCTCTTTTTCTTTTTTATTCTCTTTTCTTTCTCTTTCTCCTAACTTATATTATTTTCTCTCTATTTCTCTTACTAACTATTTTTTCCACCAAATATCATTTTTCTCACAAAAATATAATTCCATCTAATTCTAACTTATCACTAATTAGCAAATGTCTAAAATGCCCTTCAATCTAATTTTACCCAAAAATTCACAAAACGATAAAATCGCATATCTCATGAACACATCAACATGTCATATTATTATATCAATTTCACAAATGAGACAACTATCACACAAATAAAATAAAAGACTCAACAAAAATGGGAATTATCGAATCGGGGCGTTACACCTAGCATCCTAAAGGTAATGAAGGGATCGAAGAAAGTCTTGAGAGACGTGAAGAAACATGACTTGTATACCCTTGAGGATGAGGTTATAAGTTGTTCAGCTGATGCGGCATCCACGAAACCTGTGTCGAGGACTGAGCTATGGCATAAGAGACTTTATCATGTTAGTGAAAGAGGCTCGTTCGAATTGTCGAAACAAAAACTATTGGGTGGTGATAAGGTCAAAACACAAGAGTTTTGTGAACCTTGTGTATTTGGTAAATCATGTAGAATGAGGTTTAATAAAGGTAAATAAAGAACACATGGATCCCTTGATTACATTCATGTTGATCTTTGGGGGCCTACAAGGAATCCTTCACACTCAGGTGCAAAGTATTTTCTATCCATAGTTGATGATTACTCCAAATATTTATGGGTATTCATCCAGAAGACTAAGGATGAAACTTTTGAAAATTTTCGAAAGTTCGAAGACTCTGGTCGAAAACCAAATGGAAAAAAAGGTCAAAAGGTTAAGGACCGACAATGGTATTGAATTCTACAATAAGATTTTCGACAACTATTGTGTTGCGCCTGGTATAAAACGACACATAACTACTGTAGGTACTCCCCAACAAAATGGTTTGACGGAAAGGTTTAATCGAACTATTTTAGAATGAGTGAGGTGCATGTTAGATGGTGTATGATTGAAGAAGGTCTTTTGGGTTGAGGTAATCATGATTGCAGCTTACTTGATAAATAGGTGTTCCTCAATAGCCTTGAGAATGAAGACACCTGAAAAAGTTTGATCAGGACATCCACCTAGTCTAACAAGACTTAAATTATTTGGTTGTTTAGCTTATGCTCACTTTAGGTAAGCCAAGGTCGACCCTAGAGCTTTGAGATGTATATCCTTGGATACCTGAAAGAGTCAAAGCTTATAGGATGTGGTTCCTAGAGTCAGGTTACATATGGTGTATCATAAATCGAGATGTAGTTTTCAATGAAACTGATATGGCTTTCAAGAAAAGTGATGATTATGGTTGAAGTTTGAAGATATCTGAAGAAAAGCTAGAACATGAAGATATTCATGTTGAGGTAGAGCATAGTAATGCTGAATTGCATGACCCAGATAAATTCAAAGAAGATACAGAAGTTATTGTCGAAGCTAAGGAGACTGATAATGACTACCTGTTGGCAAGAGATAGCTCGAGAAGAGTCATCAAGCCACCTCATAGACTTGGTTATGCAGATCTTATACTTGTGCTTTAATCTCTGCAAGTGAGGTTCCTGACAAAGTGCCTAGAGACTACAAGGAAGTTATGAGGAGTCGGGACAAGACTGGATGACTTAAGGTCATGGATGATGAGATGAAATCTCTTCATGATAATAACACTTGTGAACTGATCAATAAACATATAGGGCCAGGATAGTCAGTTGTAAGTGGATCTTCAAGGTTAAGGAAGGAATCGAAAGAGTGATGTCAAAGCGTTTTAAGGCAAGGTTGGTTGCTATGGGGTTCACTCAGGAAGAAGATGTCAACTTTAATGATGTGTTCTCACATGTTGTAAAGCATAGATCCATTAGAATATTGTTAGTCATTGTGGCGAAGTTTGACCTAGAACTTGAACAGATGGATGTGAAGACAACCTTCCTCTATGGTGATTTGGATGAAACAATCTTGATGAGGCAACCTGAAGGGTATGCAGAAAAAGGAAAGGAAGATTATGTGTTCAAGCTAAATAGGTCTTTGTATGGCTAGAAACAATCTCCTCGATAATGGAATGGGAGATTCGACAAGTTCATGGCACACATAGGTTTCACTAGAAGCCAGTTCGACCACTATGTTTACTTCATTTTTCTATATGGGAATTCACTTGTTATTTTGTTGCTTTATGTGGATGACATCCTCATAGAAAGAAACAGTGTCGAAGATGTAATGAAGGTAATGGCTGAACACGGTAAGGAGTTCGACATGAAGGATTTGTGAGGTGTCTCTAGAATTATTGGGATTGACATCCCAAGAGATAGAAAGAAGTCAAAATTACGCTTATCTCAAGAGACATATCTGAAGAAGATTCTCAACAAGTTTGGTATGTTGAATTCAAAGCATGTTCTAACACCGAATAATCCTCAATACAAGATGAGTATGACTCAAATTCCTAGTACTGAAGTTGAAAGAGCCAATATGAATAAATTTCATATGCTAGTTTAATAGGTTCTTTGATGTACGTTATGGTTTGTACAATGACATACATAACATACAGAGTGAGCCTTGTAAACATGTATATGGTCAATCCAGGTAAGGCGCACTAACAAGCATTAAAATGGATTTTTAGGTACATTAATGGGTCTCTGAGTAGAGTCATAATTTATGGTAGAGTATGTGGTGAAAGGAAACATGTTTCCGCCAGCATGCATCATAACTTTAAATTGTCCGGGGAAAAAACAGTTAAATTATTAGATATAAAAGTTGTTAGTTATATAGGTTATAAGTTATTATCATTAGCCATTATAAACTATTTATAGAAATGAGGTGAAAAGAAGTGACCTGCAATAAGTTGTTTTCATAAAAAAATTCAAACAATCTCATAAGTGATTATGCCAACAAATAGTTCAAAGTAATTTGTTAATAAAACTATAGTTTGCTCATGTCTAACCAAATCTCATAAGGTTGAATTCTTGACATTGATAAGAGTCATAGTCAAATGTGGCCTTAATTGCGTTAGTAGTATTATATGCATGGAAACATCAAAAACACGTTGTCACCCACCTAGGCCGTGTTCGCGAACCTTGTTTGGAAAGCCTCATTAAAGTCGTTAAGTTTGTTAATGTGTAACCAAATATCAACCTATAACAAGTATCATATTTATAACAGGTACAAAGGTGTCCAACCCAACCTTTTATAATATATTATTATTTGAAAAAATATCTTTTTGGTCCCGTAATTATATTATTATTATTTGAAAAAATATTTTTTTGGTCCCGTAATTATATCATCGGGTTCAGATTAATCTCTTAATTTTTTTCGTATCAGATTGGTCATTAACTCTTAAAACGTGTCATTTTATACTACTAGAAATATTATGTTTTCCTGCAGAATTACCTGCAAATTTTAACAAAATTTCCGTAGGAAACGTGCTACCTGCGACTTTGTGTTCCCAGCTAAAACATTTGTGGTTAATTAAATTAACAGGTAAAGTCGCTGGAAAAACAGGTAAATCCGCCGATAATACCGCAGGTAATTGATATTTTCGTAGGAAAAGTCACAGCAAATTTAAAATGCGCAGGTAATTTCTTTCTCAATTTTTCTTTTAATTTTATTATTAATTTTGTTTAATCATTTTTAAAACATTATTATTAATATTATATATCAAAGTAACAATACTATAAAAATAAAAATCTAATTTGAATAAGACAATTCAAAACTAATCACATTCAAAATTTTAAAGCAACCAAATTATTAAATATTACTAAAGTCAATAAACAAGTACTTCTAGAGTTACGTTTCTAAAAATCTCTTCAGGATTATAACTTAAACATTACTAAAAATCTCTAACTCAATTCAAACTTGGGGATTTTTAGATTAGGAGTAAATGTGATTGATTAGGGAAAAAGAATATTCACCCTTGGAGGAGATGAAGCTCGCGATGGCCTGAGGGAAACCGACACGGTGGTTTTATTTCAACAACTCCATTTTAACACGGATTGAAAAGAAAATGGACGAGCTCGACACAGAAAAAGAAAAGAAAGGAGAAGATCACCACCTAAACATGTAATGGCCAGAAAACTCACTTCCATGACGAAAAAGTGGCGGTCGGAAACGAGAGACGATGGTCAGAGAAGATAGCCAGAAAGTGGTGAAGGAATGGCGGTGGTGGCGGTGGCGGTAGCGATGACGGTAGGGCTTAAGAGAAAGGTGTTCACTTGGGAGTATGAGGAAACTACGTGAGATTTTTAATTAAGTTAATATAATTTCTTATAAATAAGAAAAATAAGAATAAAATAAAGTAATTTTAATAATTATTAAATTCTCTTTATACTAAAATATAGAATAAATAAAATTATTTGTATTATAAATTATTTAATCTGTTAACGAATTTAATATTGATAGATTATTTGTTTTTGATTATTTATTATTTATAGTTTTTTCTAAAGATCTCTTAATTTTTATATAAAAAATAATATATGTTTTTAAATAAGAGCAAATTTTAATTTATTAGAAAAAGACAGAAATTTATAATCCTAATTTAAGTGTCTATAATCCTTGTCTTTTCAATTTTTTATACTTTCTATAAATTATAACCATCGAATCACAATTTTTTTCCAATCATAACTAAATATATTTATGATTAATTATTTCAAATATCTTCATAAAAATTCAATTTTTGAAGTTTTAATTAAATATATATACTAAAAAATTATTTAATTAAATTATGAGACACAAAAGCACTTTGATAAGATGACAAAATCTCTTTTAATTTAATCAGAGGTCCTAAATTTAAATTCAATCTTTAAACATACAGCAATATCAAATCTCATAGGGAGAATTTGTCGTCTCATATGATCTACAAGGCTCGAGGAATTAAGGAGAAGATATTTGATCTATACCTAAAATAAAATAAAAATTAACAATTTACAAAATTAGGGAGAATTTATAAAAAAAAACAATTAACATAGTAAAATTTTCTTTAAAAATATATATAATTTAATATAAAATTAAAAAAATCTCAAAAACATATCATTGGAATCAATGTCAATTTTATTAAATAAATTTTCATAATAATAAAAAAAACTATTAAATTATTAAATGTTCTTTAAGAAATAATAAAAAAATCAATTAATATTCTAAAAAAATTAAAAATATAAGAATTAATATGAAATTAGAATATTTCATGGAAATCAATATGTCAAAAATATTTTATAAATTTTATTTATGATTAATAAAAATATAATAAAAAATTGTAAAAAAATAATATTAAAAATTCACAGCAAAAGTCGCAGAAATATGCGCAGTAAATATCGCAGCAATAGTCGCAACAATTCCTATGGATTTGAGTTTTCAATGGTTAGCGAATTCCTGCGAACCAAATCGGAGTCAAATCTGCAGAAAAATATAAATATTATTATAAAATCTAAAGTCGCAGGTAATGTCTCATGAATTCCTGCGAATTTTGCTGCTAAATTAGTTTTCGCAAGAAACAAGATTTTATATAATTCTGCAAGTATATCTGTGGATAATTTTCCGCAGGAAAATTCGCAGGTAATTCGTGTAATTCTAATATTGTTAGTCCTTTTGTCTTATTAGCTACGGAAAATTCTAAAAATTAGACTAAAATGACTAAAATGACACGTTTTAAGAGTTAAAGGACCAAATTGACACGAAAAAAATTAAGGGACCAATCTGAACCCAAGAGTATAATTACGGGATAAAAAAAATAATTTGCCTTATTATTTTATAGAATTATTAAGAGCGACAAGAACAACTTTCTATTTAGGATTCAGGATATCAATGTTGAGAGGATAATGAATGAGAAATTTATTATTCTCATTAATGTATGTTAATCGTTTAATGGTGCAACGCTAAAAAGTTGAGGACATAGATCTTTCGTGGACTTAATAAAATGGTCCAATCTATTATGGTCACTATTAAAAATATATGAATTATCTGCGGATTTTGCTGCGGAATATAATCCGCAGGTATACTTGTAATTTTAGTTGCGAATTTTTATTGTGAAATATTGTTTCCTGCGAAAAATTTGCTCACGGCAAATTCCTGAGACTTTACCTGCAAAACTTGATGCTACTTTATTTTTCGCAAGAAATAAATTTTTGCAATAAGAAATTGCAGCTAAATTTGTAGGTATACCTAGAGCCGACAAAATGGGTCGGACCAACCGGGCCGGCTCGAAAGCCCGCCAAAAAATCCGGGCTTGAATAAGAAATTAGAGCCCATTTATGATCCGGGCTTTTAAGCCCGACCCTCTAAAAGCCTGATGTTTAACCGGACTAGCCCGACCGGGTTGCGAGTAGCTCGCTTAATTTATTTATTTATTTTGACAAAAATTCTAACTCATTATACTACTAATGTTCATGTTATTCTAACACATTATACTACTAATGTCTATGTTATTTTCATTAAGATTTATAATTTATTAATCAAGTTATTAAAAACCATAAGTAAAACACATTATAGATTAAATGCATACAACATTTTGTTTCTTATATCCACACATGTGTTACAACTAATGCAAACATCAATAACAGTACCAACACCAATATTAAATCTAAAAAATATACCATAAATTTACTATTCGTCTTCAAAGTTATATTATTTTAGTGTTCAATACTCATACATGTATTACTTATTAATTTATGATTTATTAATCTTTTGTATTTATTTAAAAAAATTTTAAAAAATTAATATTAAATATAATCCGGGCCGGGCCGATTAACCGTGGCCCGTAAAGGGCCGGGCTTGAACAACCAAATTATAGTCCGTTTAAATTTCGGATTTTTAGACCCGACTCTCTAAAGGCCCGAACCCGTCACGGGTTGGCCCGAAGCGGACCGAATAGCCTGTTTTACCAGCTCTAGATATACCTGTGGATAAATTTTCACATGTAATTCCGTAGGTAATTCGACTATTTCTACTAAATGGGTGAGTTTAATTTATTTTTTCTTTATTTTCTTTAATGGTTTGTTTTATTTTATTTTATTTTTTCCCTTCCACTTCTATTGCATGACTCGTGTTTAGCCCCTCCTCTTCGATTTTATACACATTTTTTTTATAATAGTATTTGCCTTTTAAAAAAAAATAATAAAGAAGATAATTATTCATCCCTTAGTTCAAAATGTAAGAATTAAATTAAAAAGTTGAAAATTTATTTTATCACCCACTACTTTGAGTTCTTTATTGGTCGAATTAGGAAAACCATCAATCCTCTTTTGGTTGTTCCCTTCATCTAGAAGTTATATCAAATTTTATAAATAAAAAATCAATTTGGTGGAATCTTGACCAAAAATCTATAAATTTCTTCACTAATGAAATGAAAAAAAAATACTAGATAAACTTGAAGATGTAGAATGTCAAAATTAATTAATTCAAAATAAGAATAGATATTTTATTAATAAAATAGAGTTAAACTTATTACTAACTAACTTGAGAATTCGAAGTCGTTAAAAGACTTTATCTTAGATAAAAAATCAATTTGGTGGAATTTTGACCAAAAATCTATAATTTGGTGCTCCCCGCGCGGGTATCTTATTAGTTAAATTAAGGGTTAATTATACGATTCCCCCCTGTCATTAGGGCGGAATTTGATTTTGCCCCCTTGAAGTTTTTTTTTTCTGAACGCCCCCTTATAAAATCAAAAATCAACTTTTACCACACCCTATCCCTTGTTTGGATGACTAGGTATATGGTAAATGGTTATGTGGCATTTCTATTATCCACGTGGATGATTTGACTTTATATTTATTTTTAATTTCATTTCCACGTAATATTTTAAATTTCTTTGAAATTTGATTCATTTCCACGTAATATTTTAAATTAATTTTTAATTTTATTTATTTATATTTCGTATTAAATATTTAATAATTAAATTACTTTATTTATTTATTTTTCGTATTAAATATTTCTTAATTAAATGATTTCTGATCGTACCTGGAGATCAGGATCCGATACGGCTGGACTCGAGAGCGGGCGGAGATGGTCGTTGAGGAGAAAAAGGGGTGTACCTGCAAGACACTCCGATGCCAAAGTAAGTATCCGAGCAAGAGTGAGCAAGTACTAGTATTAGGGGTTGAGAATTGAATACCTGACCCTCTCAAATGAGAGAGTTTATATAGAAGACCAGCTAGAAGATTATTGGTTCGTTTTATGATGTGCGGATCGAGGGGTCCGTGAAGATAGGAAACGGTCAATACTAGCCGTTAGAGAGTCTCTTTATGATCGGATCATTGGTGGTCGACTGAGGGACCACTTTTATTGATTGTGCTCGACGTCGACCAAAATATATGGGCCAATCTTCCTGATCCAATAAGAATTTGGCCGAGCCGGAACAGGAGCCCCCCAAGTTATTGCTCGTGCTATCGAGCAATGACTTAAAAACGACGAAGTGGTCGACGGAGTGTGACGTTGTGATCGAGGATCTATGCTGTTGGTTTTCCGGGCAGACGGTACGTTGCTCGGCAGAGGAATATGAAACGAAAAGTTGGGATATCTGGATATTCGCGCCTATTAATGATTTGACGGCTAGCCTAGGGGCTAGCGTGTAGGGGTCACGCGTGCGCACACGTGTCTTCTTTCCTATAAATAGGATTCCCAGGGCCCATTTTGACCTTTTCGTTTCATCTCTTCTCTCAAACCTCTGCTCGTTCAACCGCCGTTGCTTCAGCCGTCGACCACCACCAGTTCTTACCGACCACCCTTCGCAGAAGCTCAATCTCTTCCAAAATGTCTTCTCAAGCTCAAGGTACCGTTCTTTTCCTTTCTCTTGAGTGTATATAGCGTAGTTTCTGTAGAATGCATGTGGTTTAGGGTGATTTTACCGGTAGTTTTAGGATTTGGAATTAGAAAACTTTAAAGTTCCTGCCACCGTAACTGGTCGACGCAGACCTTGGTCGACTTAGGCTTTAGATTTTTTGATAGATTTGTTATCTGTATTGTTGGGCGTCAGCTGTTGCCACGAGCAACGGTTAGCCAGGGCTACAGCTCGGAACATAGTTTCTGAGCTGAGGCGCGCCCTTTCACTTGTTGAGCGGTGGAAGGGTGGATTTGATATTCCTAATCGAATTCACTGATGCCTTTCCTCTGCTTTTCAGGTGATAACTTGCTCGGGGACCCGCTGGTTGTGCTTTCTG
Organism: Lathyrus aphaca; assembly: GCA_963966055.1. Taxonomy (NCBI): domain Eukaryota; kingdom Viridiplantae; phylum Streptophyta; class Magnoliopsida; order Fabales; family Fabaceae; genus Lathyrus; species Lathyrus aphaca. Next base: position 688,306,851 of record OZ014519.1, on the reverse strand, counting down.
AGGATACGTCCTCGGAGAGTACGGAATCGTCTGCGTCCATACCCTCAGGCTCGGGAGGCTCTTCTGACAGTTCGAGTACAAGTACCACGGGGCAGTCGACAGAATCGCCCCAGTGTCCTACCCGGTCGAGAGTCTCGCCCGAAGAATGGGTGGTCGAAGACTTGCTGGACAAAGTGTCTTCCTTCTCGAGGCCTCGGTCGGAGCCGCTGCCAATTGTTGGGAATCCTGCTGACTGGGTCGTGACCTGCCCGGGAGACGACGACCGCATCTTCTCAGACTTTCACGGTCGAGCGTTTTCTATGTATGAGTATGCTACCTCGATCTTGGGGGTGACGCTGCCCTTCAGTGATTTTGTGAGCGCTGTGCTCGGACACCTCTGCATAGCCCCTTCTCAACTGCATCCGAACTCATACGCCTTCCTCAGGGCGTTTGAGATGACGTGCGCTTTCCTGGGCGTCGGGGCCACGCTTCCTCTCTTCTTTCGCCTCTTTTCCCTACAGCGCCAAGTCGGGCGAGGGACCGATCGGAAGGGGTTCGTGTCTTTTAAACAACGGACCAAGATTTTCAAAGCCCACTCGGAGTCTATCCGGGCTTTCAAGACCGATTACTTCTTAATAAAACCTGCGAGTGATGCGGCTGTGAGAGCTATGAGTTTTCTTGGGATTGATACCGATGAAAACGACGAGCCCAGATTGGACGACCAAGGGGAAGTGATTCCGAGGAGGTTATGGATGTTCCCCTTCTCTTGGAGTTACGTGCATTATGAGCGGCCAGTGGGGGAATTCGTTCAGGTGGGGGACACCCTGAACGATGATGATGCGGCCAGCTTCGAAGCTTTTAGGAAGTTGATAGCTTCTTTTACTCCGACCCCTCTATTGGACGGGGAAGGCAAAGTTATGGTCGATCAGGATGGGGGAGAAGCTTTGGAGCGTCCCCTGATCAATGTTACTGATCTGCTGGCCTGTAATAACGGGCAGGAGATAGCTGATTTTTTTGGTATCTGTTTGCTTATGCTCGTTAAGTTTTTTATTTGACTTTGTTTCTCGTAGCTAATTTTGGTTTTGTTCCTCTTTTCAGGTTCTTTGACTAATCCTCTGGACAAAATCCATGAGCGGCTAGTCCAGCAGCAGCGAAAGCGGTCGAGGGTCGTGCAGACCAGATTGACCGAGGCAAGCGGTTCAGGCTCAGGTCCATTGGTTCAGGGTTCTCCGGGGGCTTCCACCGGTTCTTTAATGAAGAAACATAAAACAGCGGCCACTGTGGATCTGACGGCCGGCGCTCCCCCAAAGCCAAGGCACAGGATTCCCCCGTGTTTCGTTGTTCGGAACTTTTTCGAGGGGAATACAATGGATGTGGACCGGGCGGATTCTTTGTTCCTGGAGGGGATGGATCGCCCTGCTCGGCGGCTCTCTTTGGCCCAGGACGCGAGCGCGGTGATGCGGGTCCTGACTATGGCCTGGATGACGGCTGAGGGGTCTCCTATGCTGGAGCGGGAGAACAGCAAACTCAAAGAGCAATTGGCTGCTTCTGAGGCCAAGCTGACGGCGTCCACCGAGGAGGTAAAAAAGGTTGCCACAGAGTCTGCTGAGCGAGCAACGATCATTGCCAAATTAGAGGTCGACAAGAGAAAGTTGCTCGAGCAGAATAAAAAGCTAAAAGATGCCTTTTGCCCCAAAGAGGATGAGGACGAGGACACCAAACATTTGATTACGAGGGCTCAGTTCCTCGCTCGGATCGACCAGGATATGGAAGATCTGAACGCGTCTACTGAGTTCAGTTTTCAAAATGCGGTGGACCAAGTAAAAGCTCTCCACCCTGACCTCGCCTTGGATGTTGATCGAATGAACTATCTTTACAAGGTGGTGGACGGTCAGATTGTGGTGCCTGCGGATTTGGTGGTGGCCGACTCTCAGCCGGGGACGATTGTCCAGCCTGATCAACCAGAGGAGCAGCCGGGCCATGAGGAAGCTCGTGCAGAGGAAGATCACCCGGCAGATGAGGATAATTAATTTGTGGCTTGTGCGCCTTGTATTTTATAATGTATCTTGTTTTGGGGGGCGTGGCCCCCTTTATTTGTAATTCCGAACAAGTCGGCCTTTTGGTGCCGCATTTATTTTAAATGTTAAGTGTTTGACCGTGGAGGTCGGTTGCATATATTGTTTGCTCGTAATAATGCGTCCGTCGGAGGACATAGTTTATTTAATTTTTATTAAGTGTTTGGCGCTCGTGTTCGCATTAGTTAGAAGCGATTGGGTAGATACGGGGGAGTATGGTCGGTCTGTTGGTTAGGGGAACCAATCAGTGTTAGGGGTTTTACCCTCGATCGGTGCTCGAGCCAAGATAAAGGCCCGGGCTCCGTGGCGTGAACGTCCCATCGCGAGCTGGGGTTCTGCCTGGTCGTGGTACTTAGGCGACGTCGGACTCGTTTGAGTATCCGCTCGTGCGACAAGTCTCCCTTTTGCTCGAAAAGAGGTCTTGCTTGCTTTGTTAAATTTAGGCTGACGTGCTCGTACCTAGGCACGCAGTTTTTCGTTAGTCTCTCCTTCTCTTTGCTTGGTAGCTGAGCAAGGTGGTTGATTTAACTATAGTACTGTTTGAGTTTCTCGGCGTTCCAAGGCCGAGCGAGCTCTTCCCCGTGTAAATTTTCTAAGTAATAAGCACCGTTCTCGGTTTTTGCTCGAACGCGATATGGGCCCTCCCAGTTGGGCGTTAGTTTTCCCTCGCGGGGATCCCTATGGTTTCTCCTAAGGACGAGGCTGCCTACTTCGAACGTCCGCCTGATGACCTTGGAATCATACCGAGCGGCTATCTTTTGTTTGAGAGTGGTTTCTCGAAGGGCGGCTTCTGATCGAATTTCTTCGACCATATCGAGCTCGTCTCTTAAAGCTTCATTATTGACATCTTGTTCCATGGGGAATTCCGTGCGTCTTGAACGGACATGCATTTCTATTGGAATTACTGCTTCGGTCCCATACGCTAATCGAAACGGGGACTCTCCGGTCGTTGAATGGGGAGTGGTCCTATACGCCCACAACACGCTATGTAGTTCCTCGACCCAGTGTTTCTTATGCTCGTCTAACCTTCGTTTCAGACCTCTCAGGATTACCCTGTTTGCGGCCTCGGCTTGCCCGTTAGTTTGGGGGTGCTCGACTGACGCGAAATGTTGTTTTGTCCCTATTGACGCGACGAATTCTTTGAAATGTTTATCCGTGAATTGAGTTCTGTTGTCGGTCACAATAGCGAGGGGGACTCCAAACCGGGCGAGGATGTTTCTTTTGAAGAATCGAAGTATATTGAGTGCAGTAATTTTGGCCAGGGCCTCAGCTTCTATCCATTTGGTGAAGTAGTCGACGCCTACAATTAAGTATTTGTTCTGACCAGACCCAACGACGAAGGGTCCTAGAATGTCCATTCCCCACCATGCGAACGGCCAGGGTGATGATAACGATTTTAGCTCGGAAGGAGGTGCTACGTGCACGTCTCCATGTCGTTGGCATTTATCGCATCTTTTTACATGCTCCTTTGCATCGTGCTGTAGGGTGGGCCAGTAGTATCCTGCCCTCAGAATCTTCCGAGCTAACGAACGTCCGCCCGGATGTTGCGCATTGATTCCCTCGTGGACTTCCCTTAGAACGTGTGGAATGTTTTCCTCTTCTACGCACCTGAGGAGGGGCGTAGAGAACCCTCGACGGTACATGCGTCCGCCTACTAAAGAATATGAGCACGCCCTCCGTCGTACGGTACTAGCCTCTTTCGGGTCGGTTGGTAATTCTCCTTTAGTTAGGTAGTTGAATACTGGGGTCATCCAACAACTCGTGTCGCCCACTAGGTTAATGTGTGTGCAGGATGATGAATGTCCGATACTTGGTTGGGGGAGCAGTTTTTGTATGACGGACTTGTTGTTTCCTTTCCTTTTAGTGCTCGCCAGCTTGGATAGGATATCTGCGCGGGCGTTGCTTTCTCGTGGAACGTGTTTGATTTCCACACTCTTAAACTGCTTTATTTCGTCTTTTACGAGGGCCAGATATTCGGCCATGCTGTCACTCCTGGCCTGGAAATCTCCACGGACTTGGCTCGCGACCAATTGGGAGTCTGTGCAAATTGTGATCTCTTCTGCTTCTAGCCTCAATGCCTCGCTCGGTCAAATAGAATCCGAGGAATTTTCCCGCTCGGACACCAAAGGTGCATTTCTCAGGGTTGAAACGCATTTTGCATTTTCGTGCTTGGTCGAAGACTTTTCGCAAATGGGATGCGTGGTCCGTCTCCCGTTGAGATTTGACGATCATGTCGTCCATGTATACTTCGAGCATGTCTCCGATTTCAGTTCGGAAAACTTTATTCATCATGCGCTGGTACGTTGCTCCTGCGTTTTTTAGACCGAAAGGCATAACGTTGTAAAAATAATTGCCCGACTCGGTCATGAAGGCCGTGTATTTTTTGTCAGACACGGCCATGGGTATCTGATTGTACCCCGAGTATGCGTCCATGAAGGATAATAATTTGTATCCGGACGAGTTGTCGACCAACTTGTCGATGTTGGGTAAAGGGTATGCATCTTTCGGGCATGCCCGATTGAGATCGGTATAATCAACGCACATTCTCCATTTTCCACTAGATTTTTTCACAAGTACAACATTTGAGAGCCAGGTCGTATACCTGGCCTCGGTTACAAATTTTGCCTCTAGGAGGTCTTTAACGGCAGATTCGGCAGCTTCAGTCTTCTCGCTCGACTGTTTTCTCCTACGTTGAGCGACCGCTTTATAAGTCGGGTCGATAGAGAGGTGATGACAAGCTGTTTCGGGGTCGAGCCCTGGAATTTCTGCGGCGCTCCATGCGAACAAATCTGCGTTCCCTTTGAGGCAAGCTTCCAACTGTCGCTTCACTAACTCGGGCAGGTGTGCTCCAATCTTGACGCACCGGGCAGGATCTTCTCCCAAAGGAATTAGCTCGAAGTCTCCGTCCGGTATTGGTCGGGTTAAGGCCTCTGCTGGTCTCTGGATGCTCTCGCTATTGTTTGAAAACCTGCAGTCTAAGTCGATTGAATCGACTTGAGGGAAGGCCTTGGGCACATCTGGTGGATCCAGTGTCGGGGAGACTGGTTGGTATGATATTGAGCTGAGGCCTTTTAATGCTGCCTCGAAACATCTGCGGGCAGCGTCGACATCTCCGTGCAATGTGGCAACTCTGCCCGACGTAGTATAGTACTTCATCTTCAAGTGAACGGTGGATGACACGGCTATCAACTCAGCCAGAGTTGGTCGTCCTAATATGCATTGGTATAACGATGGGCAATCCACGACAAGAAATTGGACTCTAACCGTCTTGGCTGTTTCGCCTGCTCCGAAAGTGACAAACAGGTCAACATAACCCCATGGTCGGGATATTGCTCCGTTGAAACCTTGCAGGTCGGATCCGACGTATGGAGTCAGATGTGTTTCGTTCAGTTGGAGCGTTGAAAACAGTTGGGAGTACATGATGTCGCATGAACTTCCTTGGTCTACCAATATCCTCCTTACGTCGAAGTTCGCCATGCGTGCTCGGATGAGTAAAGGGATGCTGGCGTTTGGTGCTCCTCCCAGGAGCTCTTCTCGATAGAATGTGAGGGGTACGGAACCTTCCCTCGGAGGATCTAAGGTGGTGCTTTGCGCGGGCCCTTTGGCGATCAGTTGGTCGAATTTTCTCTTCACAGAACCGACCGTGATTTTATTGAATCCTCCTCCTGATATGACCATCGCCGAGGGGAAAGCTTCCCATGGACTGTGAGAGGAAAGGTATCATGTGTTCTTGGTGTGGTCTGGTAAGAAGAAGTCTTCCGGGCGATAAATGCTCAGGGCGACCTGCATGTTAGCGTCCGCGGGGATGGGCACGGCCTCTTCGATTTTCTGGGTTTCTTGCGTGTCCTGCCGAGGATTTTCTCTGGACTTTGTGAACTGCTTCAGATGCCTGTCTTTGATGAGGATTTCGATCGCGTCCTTGAGGTGGATGCAATCCTCTGTGTTGTGCCCGTGACTCTTGTGGAATCTGCAGTATTTCGTTTTATCTGTGCCGGGCTTGGTAGGTTGTTGTCTCGGAAAACGTACTCCTGCCTGTTTGAATTCCGAATTGGCGCACTCAGATAAGATTTTCTCCCTGGAGGCTAGGAGAGGTGTGTATTCGTGGAACCGACCGATAGGTCCTCAGTGCTCCCGCGGTTCACGGGAGCGATCATCCTTTCTTTTGTCTCCTCCCCGACGAGATGTCGAGGGTTCCTCAGCTCGATGTGGTTTGGCGTCCTCCCGACGTCGGGCGTCTCTTACAGAACTGGCCGCTTGCTTTTCCTCATATTGGATGTAAGCTTGGGCTTTTAGCAGGAATGCGTCGAGGGTCGCCGGGGTTTCAATACTGACCGCCCGATGAAAATCGGTCGAGGGACGTAGCCCCCGTTCAAGCAGATACTTCTTCAGGTCGTCGGTTGTGGATACTTGAACCGCCTCTTTATTGAACCTTTCGATGTAGGTTCGTAAAGGCTCGTCCCTCCCTTGGATTATTGCTTCGAGCGAAGCCTCTGTCTTAGGGTGTCATCTTGATGCAGTAAAATGCCTAGAGAACGTGCGCCCAAGTTGTTTCCACGACGTGATGGATTCAGCCTCAAGGCTCTTGTACCATGTCATTGCCCCTTTCCTCAGCGTCGTGGGAAAGAGCCGACATTTAATTGCTCCTCGAACACCCCGATAGTCGAGCAAGGCATCGATGTTCTCGATGTGTTCGTCTGGGTCGGTCGTCCCGTCGTACGAACCTAAAGGAGGAGGTTTCTCCAGGCTTCTCGGGAGTTTGGCCGCCATAATCTCAGAAGATAAGGGGCCCCGAGCGTCTTCGTCGTCGCTGGAAACGAGTGATGATCTGTGATCACGTTTCTTTGTTCTTCGAGGGGAAGCGGATCTTGATCTGCTCCTTCTTGATTTTCTTTTAGGAGAGGGTCGTGGAGATGATTGACGAAACCGTTTGTTGCCTGTTGATTCGTCGGTGTTTCCTCTCCTTTTCTTCGGAGGAGACGGAGTGTGCTCCCCTTGGGGTCTCTTGGAAGAATGAGGTCGACGAGAGTTATCTTCAAGTCGGGCGATCTTTTCACCATGAGCGAGGAGTAACAAGTTTGTTTGATTTAGGATTTCGGCCAGCGCTGCGAAATCTGATCCCGAAGGAGTCGAAGGAACAAGAGTTTCCGGGCGACTCTCCAAGGGTTGATCACGATCGGGTGAAGGCGATGCTGCCTTCCCTTCTGGTTGGTCGTGCGTGGCATCATCATGTAGGGGAGGTTGGACGTTGCTCTCATGTTGTGTGAGAATCATGCCATCATTTGATCGATTTTCCTGGTTGTCCCGAGCAGCCATGGATCTTGTTAAAACTTTTGTTCTTTAAGGATCTTGAAAGAAGAACGGGGAAGTTAGATTTCCCACAGACGGCGCCACCTGATCGTACCTGGAGATCAGGATCCGATACGGCTGGACTCGAGAGCGGGCGGAGATGGTCGTTGAGGAGAAAAAGGGGTGTACCTGCAAGACACTCCGATGCCAAAGTAAGTATCTGAGCAAGAGTGAGCAAGTACTAGTATTAGGGGTTGAGAATTGAATACCTGACCCTCTCAAATGAGAGAGTTTATATAGAAGACCAGCTAGAAGATTATTGGTTCGTTTTATGATGTGCGGATCGAGGGGTCCGTGAAGATAGGAAACGGTCAATACTAGCCGTTAGAGAGTCTCTTTATGATCGGATCATTGGTGGTCGACTGAGGGACCACTTTTATTGATTGTGCTCGACGTCGACCAAAATATATGGGCCAATCTTCCTGATCCAATAAGAATTGGGCCGAGCCGGAACAATTTCCACGTAATATTTTAAATTTCTTTAAAATTTGATTCATTTCCACGTAATATTTTAAATTAATTTTTAATTCAATTTATTTATTTTTCGTATTAAATATTTCTTAATTAAAAGACTTTATTAATTTTAATTATGAAAATATTCTAAAATTTCATTTGGGCTTAATGCTCAGAGTTTGTTAATGGCCCAATACATCAAATTCATTCAAAAAAATTTAATGTGAACTAATATATATACACTTATATTTTATCCCCACAAATCGATGTGGGACTAGTGAGAATGAGAAACAGTGGAGCTATAGCTTTTCTGCAATACCCAAATGGAAATACATCATCACAGGCAGAATTCAACACAAGTAACTCATTCTAAAACTGCAAGTAAAGATAGTAAGTAAGACGGAGCTATTTTCACCTCCATCATCAACCTTCTGAGTATTATTCTCTACTCCATCATCAACCTTCTGAGTATTATTCTCTGCTTCTTCCTCCATAGATCGAAATTTTCCCCTTTCAAAACCCTAGAATTCCAAAACCAAAAAGAAGAAACTACAAATCAGTCGTGGATGCCATTACCAGAATGGGTCTCTATGACATCCTGAAAAACAAGTGGTCAGATCGTGAAGCCGGAACCATGTCGCTGCTTCGCAAGATCGAAGCTGGACTCATCGCCGGTGGAGTTGGAGCCGCAATCGGAAACCCAGCCGATGTTGCCATGGTCGGAATGCAAGCTGATGGGAGACTCCCAGCATCTCAGAGGAGAAACTACAAATCAGTCGTGGATGCCATTACCAGAATGGCAAAGCAAGAAGGCGTAACCAGTCTCTGGCGCGGTTCATCTCTCACTGTGAATCGTGCCATGCTTGTGACAGCTTCACAGCTGGCATCTTATGATCAATTCAAGGAAATTATTCTCGAGAAGGGTGTGATGAAAGACGGGCTTGGGACCCACGTGACAGCGAGTTTTGCAGCGGGATTTGTGGCTGCGGTTGTGACTAACCCGGTCGATGTTATCAAAACAAGGGTGATGAACATGAGGGTGGAACCTGGTAAGGAACCACCTTATGCTGGTGCTTTGGATTGTGCATTGAAAATGGTTCGTGCTGAGGGTCCTATGGCTCTTTATAAAGGGTTTATACCTACGATTTCAAGGCAGGGTCCTTTCACTGTTGTTCTGTTTGTTACTCTGAAGCAGGTTCGCAAGTTGTTGAAGGATTTCTGAGTTAGTAGATGACGATGACGAAAGATTTTTATTTTCTTTATATTTCGATTCCAACACGATTCCAAAAACTATGTTTTTATTTCTTTGTCATGTTGTTATTCTGAGATGGTTATTTTGTTAACGTACAAACACAGGATGTCATAGAGACCCATCCTCCACTGTTTCTCATTCTCACTAGTCCCACATCGATTTGTGGGGATAAAATATAAGTGTATATATATTAGTTCACATTAAATTTTTTTGAATGAATTTGATGTATTGGACCATTAACAAACTCTGAGCATTAAGCCCAAATGAAATTTTAGAATATTTTCATAATTAAAATTAATAAAGTCTTTTAATTAAGAAATATTTAATACAAAAAATAAATAAATTGAATTAAAAATTAATTTAAAATATTACGTGGAAATGAATTAAATTTTAAAGAAATTTAAAATATTACGTGGAAATCATTTAATTAAGAAATATTTAATACGAAAAATAAATAAATAAAGTAATTTAATTATTAAATATTTAATACGAAATATAAATAAATAAAATTAAAAATTAATTTAAAATATTATTTGGAAATGAATCAAATTTCAAAGAAATTTAAAATATTACGTGGAATTGAAATTAAAAATAAATATAAAGTCAAATCATCCACGTGGATAATAGAAATGCCACATAACCATTTACCATATACCTAGTCATCCAAACAAGGGATAGGGTGTGGTAAAAGTTGATTTTTGATTTTATAAGGGGGCGTTCAGAAGAAAAAAAACTTCAAGGGGGCAAAATCAAATTCCGCCCTAATGACAGGGGGGAATCGTATAATTAACCCTTAAATTAAATACTAGTTAAATTAAATAGATAAGATTTTATTTCAAACAATGTACTTGTCAACATTATTATTTTATGGTGTAAGAAAACTAATGTTCACTTAACATTAGTGTAGAGACAAATAAAAACCTAAGTGTAAAGGCAAGTGTGATAGAAAATGCGCCAAGACCCTTAAGTATCTATATGAATTTTATTTGATTTTAAGTAAGATTCATTGATAAAAAGAGAATTAAGAGTTCTCTGAACCTGCTTACAAAAGATGGAGGCAAAGTTCCATAAAAAAAATTATATACCAATTGACTTTTAAGCTAAATAGGTCAAAGTAAATTTACAAAACTCATAAAGTTGCAATTGGAATTAGTAATTTTCCCAACGAACGATCATCTTCAAGCCAAAGCTTTTATGCTCCAAATCATATCCAAAACATTTCAAGAATCGTTCTTAAAACTAATTGCATTTCTAGACAACCAAAGGTACCAACTGTCGTACCTCGAAAAAATACGACCTCGCGATAAAAAATTACCGCGGATAAAAATTAAAACAACAGAGTCGCCACCGAACTTATTTTATTCCAATTAAGGAAAGGGAAAATATCGAGAAACCCTTTTTTGAAAAATGGATAGAATAAGGTCTTTGAAACCAGATTCTAGGTTCGGGAGTCGATTCCGTAAGGGGAAGGTATTAGCACCCCTTACGTCTGTTGTACTCAACGGGAACCTCTTAGTTTAACTTGCGATCTAATATTGACTTATGCTTTCTGTTTTCTTCGAATAATAAAGTAAATGCGGACGATTCTAATCTAAGGTTAATAGGGGAAATGAGTTGTTTTGTTCCTAGGGTGCTCGGCAAGGAGTAAGATCAGTGTGTCTACGTATTCCCTTGTGCAATGGGAAAGTCAGAGCTTCGTAGTTCGTGGTTCTAAGGCTGGTTGATTTGTTTTAATGAACGACTATTTAGACCGCATTCTGACTGCTAAGCGTTGGCTTGTCTGCTCCCGATAGGAGGCGGAAGCGCTAGCTTGTTTGCGAGATAGAAAGGATTTAAACAATGTTTACTAAAAAAAATGTTTGATTCGATTGGTGTTTTAGGAACGAAAGTGCGAATGAACCACGTCCCGTGGGGCGAGCCTCGGGAGCGTTCATTCAAGAATTCGAGGAATGCTAGACTCCAGAATTCAATTATTTCGTTATTTGATGTGTCGATTAAGTGTTTTAATTACGGAAAGTCGAATGAACAACGTCCCGCGGGGCGAGCCTCGGGTGCGTTCATTCAAGAATTCAAGGAATGCGAGACTCCAGAACTCAGTTTTTCCGTTATTTAATTATAAAAAGATTTGAATATTCGAGTTTGGAAAGGTTTGATGGCGAGGCACGACGCACTCGGCTTACATGGTTTGCAACTAAATTAAAACGATAAAAGTTGTAGAAAAAAATAAAATCGAAGACAACTATTCGGAGGCGTTGGACCTTTTTAATTGGGCGCGTCGAAATATTGTTCGTTAACTTCCTTAGAATCGATTTAAAGCTGAAATCGTTCTATGAGGAGTCGAATCGATTTGTTGGAATGCGATAAATAAATTAAATAAATTGACTAAATTAAATTGCAGAAATAGAATAACAAATATGATATAATAAATTAAATTGATTAAATTGATAATAAATTAAATTAAATTGATAAATTAAATTGCAGAAATTAAATCGGAATAGAATAATAAATTAAACTGATAATATGGTGAATAGTTGGAATAATACAATAAATAAATTAAACTAAATTAAATAATCGAAATAAAAAATAAATGGTAATAAAAAAAAATCTAACTACCTAGGCCTCATATTAATCAAGTTCTACCGATTTAATGGAATCGGGTAGACCACTTGATTTTTTATCATATCATTGGCCCATTCTAACTAAATCGATAATAGTAAATATAAACAAATTAATTATAAACTATTAGAAATAAAAAAAAAAAATATTGGTCTCATAATAATTTTGATAACGTCGGTTAAAATCGAATATCAAGAAATCACGATTATATCATAGACCCTAAAAAGAAAATATAAAATCAAAACGAAAATAAATCCAAAGCTACTGCAACATCCCAACAATAATCTTTTAAGAAATTAAATAAAGAAATCAAACTAAAACAAATGCTAGTAAGATAAATAATTAAAAGAAAGTAGGAAAAGAGAAACAGAAAGGGGTGTTATGGACCGGTGATATGGTGTATATAGAACATTGCAATAGGTTGAGCCCAACATCATCAGTACATCCATATAGGGTTAAAAAAAATTAAAAACTAAGAAAAATAAAATAGAGCAATGAGATTTAATGCTCTGCATCAGAAACGCAAAAATAGAACAAAAGCGTTCATGCTTCAAGAAGAGAAACAAACCCAGCCGCGCGAAGACTTCTTCTCCCTCAGAAACACGAATTGGAAAAGGAAAACCAACACCGGACCTTCAAGCCTTGCTTAGCTACGATCTCGTTGGGTCCTATGTTTGTTCGTGAACCTCTCTCTCTTCAAATCGCAAATCGCCCCCTGGAATCGACTCCCGCCGTCGCTTTGACTCTCCCTCAGCTCGTCCTCGGATGCTCACATTCTCTCGGATTTCTCGCGATGGTGGTGTACGCAGCAGTCAGACGCGGTTCACGTGGTGATGGTGGCGATTTACGGTGGTGGGTTCGATTTGGACGGTGTAGTTGGTGAGTGATTATGACCCGTTCGTTTCTGAGTTTGTATAGGAAGAGAGTTCTGGTTTTTTCGAAGGTTTGTGAAGGAGGTTTTGATGGTGGTAAATGGAGGGTGGCGGAGCGGAGAAACGATGGAGATGGTGGTGTTTTGATTTTCTGTTTTTTTTTAATTCAGTTTTTTTTGTCACAAATTAAATCTCTCTTCCTCTCAGTTTTTTTTTTTATTTTGGTATTTATTTTGTTTTGATTTGAAATGGTTGAGGTATTGTGAAGGATGTTTGAGTGGTTTGGGTTGAAGAAGTTTTGATTTGGGGTTGATATTTTAGTGAAGAAGGGTACTGTGTTTGTTTTTCTGGAAAAGAGAAAGGAAAATAAAAGGTGTGTAAGGTTTATGTGATTTGATGATGAACAAAGAGTGGGTTTGTGAGAATATTATGAAAGGGTGAGAGTCTTAAAAATGGAATAAGTTTAATGAAAGTTTTTTTTTATATTTTGAAGCTTGGTTATAATTTCCAGAATGGTGAGGGGCTGTCCAAGCTTCCTCTATTATGAGAATGTGACTATTTAAATAGAGAGAAAAAAAAAATCAGAGGGTATTAGTGGAAATGATTCTGCAAAATTTTGGATAAGGATCAAATATACAGGCTGTGAAAAATTGGTGTTGAGAGTTTGTTAGTGAGTGGAATGAAATTGCTAAAGATAGTGGTGTGTACTGAGTTTGTTAAAAGTGGTAGTGTGCTGTGAAATCATGTGAAAAGAATAAGAGATTTGTGATGGTTGTGTTGATTTTTTTGTTGACTTAGTGAAGTGAATTAATATCTAATAATAATAATAATTGTAACAATAACAATAATAATTATAATTATAATAATAATAATAATAACTATCAAATTCAGTAATAATAAACAAAAATAAAATAAAAATAACAATAACAGTAAACTAAGGAATAAAAATAGAAAATAACAAAAAGTGAATAATAATTAAAAAAATAATAATAATAATGGTGATGATAATAATAGTAAAAATGATAATAGTAATAATAATAAAGAGAAATAATAAGCAAATGACAAATTTTTGTGATTTTTTTTATAATGGACTTAAGAAGAGAGATAATGGGCTTAGAAGAAGAAAAATGTGATAATGGATTTTGCAATAAAAATAAATAGAATAATGGAAAAGAAATTAAAATATAGGTGGGATTTTCTAGAATTTTTTTTTATAATGACTAAATAATAAAGAAAAAAAACTTGAAATAAGAAGAAGATGTAATTTTTAATTTTTGAATAAAAGGAAATGAAACAAAAAAAAATTATTTTATAATATCAGACAGAAAAATAAAATGGTACACATTTTCGGATTTTCGAAATAATGGTTAGACATTAAAATAAAATGATGCGGGTAGGACAAATTTGGGGTATGACACCAACAAGTAGCTAACCAAATACACCTTTCCTTACTTTTCCTTAACCTTCTCCTCTTACCGAAATGACACCATAACAAGAAACTCTCCTAAAAGTTATCAGCTTCAAAAACTTCCATACCAATCCATGTTGTTATCTCCTTTCAAACCAACTTAGTAACACCGCAAAACAAAAATAAATGATCTACCGATTCAAAAGAATCACAACCAAACATGCAACCAAAATCAACTTCAGAAAAGTTGCAACCTCTAAAGGATAAAGCGTCTTTTGTAGGGCTACGATTAATGAAACTTCTCCAACCAAAAGCTTTTATTTTAGAGGAACTTCCATTTTCCAAATCAAACACAAGGCTTCATCAAACTCAACAAGAGGACCATAAGGAGTACGAAATATACCTGAAATCACGTGAAAGCTTCTCGCCGAGAAGACCTCCCCGGGGGCTGCAACCTAAGACACGGAATCGGCAACAGTAGGAGTAGGCAGAAAGCCACACAACAACGACTTCAGTTGAAGTTGCTGGGGCGCTGCTTCCCCAACAACTGCGACCTCCACCCCTAAGTCACCCCAAGACCAATGACCTCCATTTTATCCCCCCATACAAGCAACCGCGACTTCCTTGAGACAAGAAGCTTCGTAGATCAAAGGAAAAGTGTTTTTGAAGCAATCATCAAGAGCTCACCTAAAATGCCAAAATGAAGTAGTAAAGTCATTACCAATAGGAAACTTGCAATTATTCAAAAAAATATCTTCCGGATAATATTTTCCCAATTTTAGAATATCCTGCCACCACGAAGAAATGTGATTACTCTTCACTCTAGCATTATCCAAACTAACCACCTTCAAATTATTATCCAAACTGAGGAATCGATTTTTCCAACACATCAATTTTTTCTTCAACTTCGATATCAACCCCGACCACATAGAGATTTTACTAGCATAAATTCCAATCGGAATACCCAAAAAAGAGAACTTATTATCTTCTTTCCTACAAAAACAAAAAACAAAAAAAAAAACCATGTCCATTTTATTAGAGCTAATATTCACCCCTATTATTTTACTTTTATGGAAATTGATTCCCAAACCCGACACTAGCTCAAAAGCTCTCAATATTTATTGTCTAAACATGCTTCCAATTACCATCACCTATCAATAAAGTATCATATGTGAATTGGAGGATATCCACAAAACAATTTCTATCAAAATTAAAGCCCTTGAAATTTCCAATTTCGACGGATTTACTCACCAAACCTCTCAACCCTTCCACTACCATAACAAATAGAAACGGAGATAACGGATCCTCTTATTTCAACCCTTTTTCTATATGAGTATTTATATTAGTTGAACCAACTAACCATCTAACCATCAAGTATCATTTCTATCTTATATGCATTAGGCCACAACAATGTACCAAGTTTTAATTATTTTTTTAATGTTTAATTGTTTTCACAATTTTTAAAAAGTGGTAAAAAAAATAATTAAAAACCTCTTATCATTTATTTCCAGGTCGTTAAATATTTTAGTGGCATTAGATAGGTATCATTCATAATTGAACATTACACAAATATGTCTTCTTGATAATGTAATTTATCAAGTCTAAAAATATACAAATTTATAGTGCTAGTTAAAATAACCAAATCAATTTTGATTAAATAATTGAGATGTATCTTAGAAGGACTATTTATTGTACGAGATACTACTTTCTACTTCAACTATGAACAAAAATAAATTTTATATTAAATTTTTCTTAAATTTGTGTACTTCCACATGCATGTTGAATAGTTTAAGTACAAAATGTTTTTGAAATTCATCTAATAACACTTAGATAATAACAATTTAATTATCGATGTCTACTTGACCACACTTGTAACTATCACAAGCAACAATTAAATTTGTTAGTATAACCCCCAATAAATAATCACTACCACATGCGCAAGGTTTTCAGTATTTCTTATTTCAAAATTCAATTAAGATTAAAACCAAACAAAAAGAAACCATGATTGTGATGATTTTTGAAAAAAAAAATTATGACTTAAATACTACACAAAAATATTAAAATATTTTTTAGATTTTAGAGATGTATCTTCGGACGCACCAAATACATACACGTCATTCGATTTTGAGTTATACATCCTAATTTTATGAATAAATGTATTCTAAAAATATATTTCCTGAAAGTTTTCGTAAATGCATTTTCGGAGATTTTGAACACAAGAAAAAAAAACAACAGAAAAAATGAAAAAGATCCAACATAATTTGAGTTTCATAAGGAATATGGATGTCTATCATCATACATATATTTCTACGTGTTACTGTTACACACTGACACTAAATTGGGCAAAGACGCCATAACAAAATCTAGATTTCATATTGTAACACCCCAAAATTTGCCCTCTCATTTGCATGGCATTTAGCATATCATATTGCACACATAGTCACACATCCTTGCATAAAAGTTGAAGCAACACTCATAGCTGAGGCATAGGGCATGTGATCAAGGACTGATAGAATTAATGATCATCCAAAAGCAATGGGAGGGTCACATGGCTTCCCAACAATGTTCAAAGGGTTCTCAATATCACACAAGATCTCAAATGAGTCCCCAAGTCTTAGAAAGAGGTGGATTGATCAAAGAATTCAAGCAATGCAACACCTATTGACAAAAAGGGCTAAAATTAGTTTTTTTTTATTAAGGGAGCTTCTCAATGAAATTTTGGTTCAAACTTGGTCTCATTGTTTTCCACATGATGTCAAGTATATAGGGTTGAAAAATCATCCATTGAATCATTTTAGAAGGTCTTCAATTGATTAGTTACTTGAAAATCAAGAAATTGGGAAAAAGTCAACTATGCAAAGGAAAAAGTCAACTCCTGACTTTTTGATATCAAAATCATGAAATTAATGTTACTAGGGGTCATTGGACAAAATTTGATCAAGAAATTATGGGTGAATTATCAAGAATCAAGAAAATCAATAGTTTCCCTTTTTGGAAAATTAGGGTTTCTTAAAATGGCAAGTTATGCCATTTTGCAGCCATGTTCAAGAGAGGTCTTCTCCCAATTCAAGATTCAAACAAAAAATCCACTTGGGCTGTTTGAAAGAAGGCATCTCAAGCTTCAAATCCATAGGTGGATCATGTTCATGGGATTAAAATTGAGAAAGTTATGATCAATCAAAATTTGATCAAACTAAGGCAAAAACCAAGTCATGACAAGCCCCATGCGTGCGTCAGGCAAGAAAATCCATCAAACATGTGGTGGGCCACATGTCAATACAAATTAATCCATTAAGTAGGCTTCAAATTAATTTTCTTTGAACATCAAAGTTGTTCATTGGCATGTCCTCTACAACTTTGATGTTTAAAGAATTTTCATATGATTAATGGTTGAGAAGTTATGAAGGGTCAAAGTGTGGTTCCAACACTGAATATCTCATGTGCATATTGGCCCAAGGCAAGCCAATCTCTGCAAGCCCAAGCATGCATTCTTGAGGCATTGCATAAATTGACAATATTAAGGCATCCCAAGACCATATCTCAACCTGGTGTGAACATCAAACTTGTTGTATGTAACATCATCTTCAAATTGAGAACAAGAACTCCATGATTTGGTGCCTTGTTCTTGAAGGTTCATATCATCAAAGATCATAACTTGAATTATGATTCCTTGTATGTTAAGACAATGGTATAAGTGTTCAAACTTCAATTCAGTTTAGTTTGTATGCTTCTTTTATCATGTTATGATATCAATGTATCATGTTTAGAGGCTCAAGTCATCCCATGTATGCAAGTGTACCCCAGCTGCTATGTACCTTAGAGATTCAAGCATGAGAATCATTTCATAACAAGCATAAGTTACATTGTTGATCAGCTTCACTTCATATCACTCAGCCTCATCATAATTAACATATGTTTCATCACATTGGATCAAACTCGAGCAAATTAATCCAGCTTCACTCACCATTGCACCAAACACCCTTCACTTGCTTCATTCACCCTAAAGTTAACTCTACTCTAGTTCTAACTGTTAACTAGAGTAGTTAATTGTTAATCATGCATATATAAAGCTGATCATAATTGAATTACATTGAACAACTTCATTTGCTCGAATCACACTTCACAACTCTAAAAATTCTCTCTAATTTTGGGAGAAGTTTCACTGCATTTTTACCTCTACTCTTCTGGTTCTTCATCAATCCATAACAATCCTCATAAATCCATCATCATCTTCATCTTTTTCACACTCTCCATGGCTGAATCGGTTGGAATCTTCAAGAATAAGCTCCATTGAATTTATGCATTTACAACAATTCAGCTTGGATTCAAGCATTTCAAAGTGTTTATTTCATTCTTTGAAGATCAAAAACAATTGTAGAGCCTCATTAGAACCTCCTCTCTGGTTTTCTTCAACACTTGAATCTCTGCAATTCACAGGTTTCATCTCAATATTCACTTGCTTGTTTTCATGATTTTTTGATCGTTTTGTGTGATATGAAGCTTAATAGAAGCATTGGACAATCTGACTAGTTGATATGCACACTAGGTGCTTAGATCCAGTTTTTAGGTTTGATTTTCTTTGCTTCGATTAGATCAATATGTATGTGATAAATGAAATTTGAGCCTGGATTCTTGTTGTACTCAACCTTCTGATCATTTCCATAGCCATAGTTTAATTTTTAATGGAGTTTGAGGTTTGCCCTACCTGAGACTCACCGGAGAAGATGACCGGAGGTCTTCTCCGGTGGCCTTAACAGTTGCCCTAGTTGCATCATAAGATTAAGTCACAACCCTTGGATGATCTTGATCCAACGAATTAATGAACTCATGCCATTCACGTGCCTCATTTTAGTTATCTGAGTATTCTTGTGCATGAATTCCACCCTTGTTGCCATGTGGTTTAGATCTGATCCACTTGATTTAAATACCTTGACCAATTGGTATGCATTAGATAGATCATAAGGTTCAGATTGAGTCAGCCATTGATCTGAGGTTCACCATAATTTTTGCAGTCAGCGTAGCCCATGGATTGGGCTTTCCTTGTTGTTCACACCCTCACATGCAGGCCCATTGATTTTTGAACTAGGTTTGGTCACTGATTGCACCTCCTCCTCATTTATTTTTCTTTTAATTTTCATTTTATATCATTTCAGTTTTTTATTTTTTAAAAAAATCAAACCACCACTATGCTTGTATGCCATATGCACTCATACTTCATCCATGAACTCTAACTTGCATTCATGTGAACTTAGGTGAACTTTTTGTACATAGTTTGACATAGTTTGATCTTGCGAGGTATCCTAGCCTACTTAGGGACCTATAGCATGTAGCTACTGACTTTAGAAGTCATATAACCTTTAGGTACCTTCACCTTTAGACTTAGGTCTTATTATGAACCCTAGTTCCATCCTAGGACGTGTGTAGTACTTAATTGCTTTTATGATTTGTTTTTGCTTTCAAAATACATTGTTAAGCTAAATTTTGTTTTTTAGGGAGGTTGAGGTAAGTTTGTTCATATAACTTCTTTCCTCCTTATCTTTATGCTTTCAATTTGAGTTTTCCTTAGCCTTTATGCTTTGATTTTACTTTTAATATGCATTGTTAAGCTAACCTTTGTTTTGTAGAGAGGTTGAGATTAGTCTTGTTTATACAACTTCTTCCTCATCTCTTTGTGCTTTCTAAATGTGTTTGCCTTAGCACTTTGTGCTTACTTGTATAGGATTTTCCCCCTTTATAAACAACTTACCTTCCTTAGGAAGTAAGTTGATTTCTAAGTTCTCTTTTCTTCTTTTCCTTTTTCCTCATTAGGATTAGAAACCACACAAACCATTAGGATATCCTTTTGCATGCAATAAACAACTTAGGGTTGGTCTTAGTCCCCCTTAGTTTTTGTCTTTTTTCGACTTGAGTCCCTCTTTCTCATCTCATAAAGATAAACAGTGAAAAAACATCTAGTAAAGGTCGAACTTTCTTGTGCGCCATGAGACTTTGTCGTGGGTTACTTATGCGCGTTCCATTTTAGGGCGAGGTATAAGGCATCTACCACGATGAACAAGTCTTAGTATGAGAATGTTTCACAAACAATAAACTCAAAACACTTATCATAAATGACAACCAACAAAGACATCATGTCTTCTCTTCTCATATCCTACTCTTTGCGGACGATCATGACTTGTCTCGACAGTTTAAACAACGATATGGTAACACCCTCGAGTCAGAGCCGATAACACCTGAGTTAGAACTATGGCAACGTCATCCTAAAATACACAAACAAAATTACTGCCTTAGTTAGGCGAACTACGTCGACTCTGATCCTCGTTTTCCCAATGAGGTACGTAGGCAGCGGGGTAGGGCCCGTGCGAGCATATTTTTTATTTTCCCTACATTTTCCCCATTCTTTCCTTTCGATCGCTTTTTCAGTTCCCTTTCTCATTTCATTTTTCATCCCAGTTAGCGGTTTATTTCAGCAACAACTTTATTTTCTCACCCTTGGAAACAGACTAACAAGCATGGATCCCATCGGGTACGGCGGACGATCTGGGGTGTTAATACCTTCCTAGGTCGTAACCGACTTCCGGACCCAGATCTTTGGTTCACAGGACCTCGTCCTTTCCTTCTTCCTCAGGTTATGCAACATTACCTTTCCCGTTCCTTCGGGATAAAAATGTTTGGCCGGCGACTCTACCTTTTCCACGCCACTTTCGCGTTTGTACTAGGATGAAAATCCCGGGAGCGACATTGTGTAGTCTTCCTTTTTCTCTTGAGGGTCTGCTCCTAAGGAGATTCATCATCATCTAATGGGGTGACAATGTTGGAAGCTTTTTTACCCTTCTTCGAGGGTGACGAAGGCTTTTTGGTTGTCTGAAAGGAAAACCAAACATTAGGAGGTAAGCATGTGAAAAGTTTCATGAATAAAAGCTATGAAATACCTTAGTGCCTTCTTTGTTTCCGGTCTTTATCACCACGCCTTTGTTGGCAGTGGGTTTTTTGGTGAACGTTGGAAATGACAAATATAATTGTTATGAGTTAATAATTGGTCAGTCAGTAAGGGGTAAATAAAGACCTCAAACCTTCATATATGTCGGGTTTGATATGAACGTCTTCGATCCCTATATGAAGGTGCATTTTGAAACTGTCCAGTGTGTGCTTAGTTGCAACCACCCTTTGGGCTTTCGGCTTGGACTGTTGTCAAAGGATTTTAATTGAATCCCCACAGACGAGGAAATGTTGGAGGAAAGAGTTGGAAAGCCACCTCATAACGCTTCTCACGAGGAACGTTTGAAGGGATTTTCAACTTATCCATCTTTTGCAAAAATTTCTCCTTCAAAGTGACAGCAGCCTCACGAACAGTTCGACTAAGATCATATGATCGATAGACAGTTTCAAAGTATTTTTGGAAAGCTTGTATCTCTTTGATGTGAGTGGACTTACTCTTCTTGACCTTCTTCTACATGTTAACAAAAGCTAGGTCAAGCAAGGCAAAAAATTCAATGGCAGTGAGAAAGTTGTCACTGTAGTACTTGTGCCACCAATCATTAAAGAGATGGGTGCATTGGATTGTAGGTTGAAAACAGACAGGAGATATGACTGCTTTTTGGTCATCCGATTTGGAGAAGATGTCAGCAATGTCATCCTCGTCGAAGAGGTTGTTGGAGAAAATGACCTGGCCTTTTTTATCATAAAGGCATTTGGGGAAGCTCTGGCCTAACCCAAACTGCCTAGAAACCAAGTTTGGTTGATTAGAAATAAGGAATGTGTCTGATCTCCCACCATTCAGCCTATAGACAATGTATCTGGGAATTAAAAAGGCTTCCCAAACCGAAACAGAGTCTATGTGAAGCTTCTTTGAAGGGGAATTTGGGAAAGCTCTAGTAAACCATTTGGGGTCACACTTCCTTTCAGCAAAAGGAGACATGAATGGTGCAAAATCATATTGATGTGCAAACATCATTATGAAGCTAGAGAAGGCCCCTTTCAGGGTTTCTCCTTTGTCACTGGGAGTAAGCTTCTCCAGTCGAACACCTTCAATGCTCCTATGTTTAATCTCCTCTGAGTCTTCATCAACTTTCCCTTTTCTGGGAAGCATAGGTTCGAAAGTGGTATTTATCCAGAGTTAAAGAAGCCGGAGAGGGCCAGTGAGACTCATGGCACCAGAAGTGGTTTTTGGATTCCTCAGTCGAGTCATCCCTTCACTGAGAGACTCATAGAGACTGGCCAAGATAATCTCACTCAAGCAAACCCCCTTGTTGTTGTAGAGTTGGTTTTCCAAGGGCATATATTTCTTCGCCACCTATAAGGACTTGGTACAGAAGACATATATGGATAACCAGGGAGTGAGCAAGACAAAGTGTTCCTTATTAGAAACCTTCTCATCATTGGCTTTAGAGTGATAGTTGATGAAGTGGGTATATGTTATCTTCGACTCATTGAAGCCAATAGTGTCCTCAGCATCAACGAAAGGGTCATATGTTGGACCATCGGGTTGAAACCCCGTGATAGCGGCTATGTCGAAGAGAGTGAGAGTAACCATCCCACAAGGAAGATGAAAAGTATAATGGGTGCAATCCTAAAAGTACAGGGAAGCAGCCAAATGGTTTAAGCAGTAGGGGATATGTGTCTTCGACAACATCAACAGATCATAGATCCATATAGCTTTCCAGTGATCATCAGCCTTAGTTTTTTCCAATATAACCAGCCAAAGATCAAAATCATTGAACTGGCTTAAAACCCTAACCAACCTAGTACCATCATGAAGGTACTTCAAGTCCAGTTGATTGAGAGGAGATGGGTTAGATGAAGAGTCATCAGCTTTAGTGAAATGTTTGTTCCCTAAAGGTTGGGTTTTACAGTAGCAAGGAAAGAACTCATTCAACTTCTCATCTGTGTTATTAATTGTAGCCAAATGACCAGATAAAGCATAAGGGCATTCACTAACAGTAAAGGGAATCATTACCTGATATTTGTACAAACTCCTTATTTCAGCATCTCTAGGTTCTGGTGCGAACTGAGGGTTTTTTATTGTCTTTGGTTCGCTGATGTTGTTTAAATGAGGTAGAGTTTGCTCGAAGGTGAAAGCCTTTGCTTTCTGACCTTTCTTCTGGGAAGTGTTAGCCTTGGAAGATGCCATTGATGGAGATGAAAATGGAGTTTTTTAGGGTTCCTGGAAAAAGATAGGAAGACTTTAGCAAGAAAGAGACAGAGTTTGCAAGAGTTTGGAAATGTTTCATTGTTGTGTTGAAGGATGTATTTATAGGCATAGGAAATGAAAAATTGTGAAGTCCGTCCACTTAATGTATATGTGAAGTGGTGGGACACATGGCACTTGGGATCTGACGCGTTGAGGTAGCAGTTAATACAAAAGACGTTTGACACATTGCTTAAAGGAAAAACTCATGATCAGGAAGCAGTAGATACAACTGATGAGACTTTTGGGATTTTTGTCATTATGACATGACGTCATGCGCGTGGGTGAAGAATCACAACAATTTTCAGAACATGGGTTAGGTGGTTCCAACCATACTTTCGCCTGACCAAAGTTGGCGTCAAAAATGATGAATATCAAAAAATGATCTTTTCATCAAGATGGTCGAAAAGAACATTTTTTGGGCACAATTTATTATCCCTAAATTTCTACACTAGAAATTAATGAGGTCATTTGGCTTAATAAAGAGTTTTCTTGTTAAGCTAAAAGTGAGGTTTTTGACCTTACTCATTAAAGGGATGAGAGTCGAAGGAACCCACTTACAGGTTCTATACTTAGAGAAATTCTGAGTTGATATATTTCTAAGTGTTGGGATAATTCGACTATGCAGCAATTCGACGAAAATGGCAGTTACATGAGTTTGCCACGTTCAAGTTTGGAGGGAAGTTATGTAATTTTCAATTCAAATGCAGAGACAAGTGGCACAAGATCTAGCTTATTCAGCATGTTAGTGGGACAAGTGTCATCATCTTAGGATAGTCTTAGGAAGAAACTGTCGAAAATGGTTACTTTGTAATGTATATAAATAGCTTAGTCTAGTGTTAGAATGAGTGTGTGGAAATCATATATACTAGTAACTCTGTATACTCAAAGTATCCGCGTGTAGAGAAAAGAGTGCAGTGAGAATGTACGTGATTGAAACACCACCAATTTATCTTCAAGTTATTTATCTTTGAAGCCATTTAAAACTTTCAAGTCTTTTATGTTAAAGCATTTATCTTTCAAAGTCATTTATTTTTCAAGCAATTTACTGCATTTCCTTTATAACTCTTGCCTTTTACTTTTTCATCATTTTAACATTCTGCCTTGCACTTATCTTTCCTTTACACTTTCATCCTTTAAATTCTCTTGCCTTGCCTTTAATTTTCATGTACCTTCAAGTATTGTCTTTATTTTTCCTTTAAATCTTCAAGCCTTGCCCTTTCTTTTTTACTTTACTTTGAAAGTTCTTGCTTTTACTTTATTTTCTTTTATTCTAAAAACACCTTCTGAATTTCGTCGAAGGATTCAAGACCTTTTTCCCAAAAACATTATAAATCATCAACCTTTTAGCACATGTCCTAGGATCAATCTGGTCGATCCTGTGAGTAATTGAGGGTATTTTGGTATCTTCAGAGGACCAACGGTTGTTTATCAATTTTGGGGTAAACAACGGCACACTTTTGTTGCCCATGTCACAGTTCCGTTGTCTTCCTCTGAGGATCGCTTCGATCAGTCTTCTTCAGTTACATCGGTGTGTTATCTGATATACATGTTATCTGATATGGTTTCTTGGTGCAGTTAACAACGGTTGTGCGAAGTTCGTTAATGGTGGAAGGGCGGTGGTCTAAAGGATGATTTTGCAGTGGTGTGGTAGGTATCGCGGTTGCTGGTGTTTGTAGTTTATAAACAAAATAAGATTTTTATATATGGTGGATGAAGGTTGGTAAGATTTGTTGTTATTTTATTGTGCCCGATAAAATAGTTTGCACGGTGGTGGAGAGTTTAGTGGTTCAGAAGTGAATTCGATTCTGGTTTGTGGTTGTGAAAGTTTTGGTGAGTTAGGTATTGAGGATGATGGTGAAATGAAGGCTCGAGCGTGGTGGAGAAAGATGGCTATGAAAAGGATGGTGGTACTGAGTGATGCGAGTGGAGATTGAAAATGATGAGTTTTTCTTTTGTTCTTTATCTTTTTTTATCCCCTTTCAATGCTCTTTATTTTGTGTTTGGTTATTTGAAATGATGATGGGTGAGGGCCGATGATGAATGTTCTATGTGTTTTCTTGTTTATGAAATCCCACTATAACAATGAACTCCCTCTTATTTTTAAAACAAAACTAACTTCTCCATTAAGTTTTGGTACCATGGTTTTTGTCTTGTATTATTATGAGTAGTTATTTTCATGGCAGCTTGATGTAGGTTTGTGTAGCTGATGATTTGGAGTGTTGTGGGATGCATGTTGTGCATTTTTGCAATGCTTGGGATGTAGGTCTTGAGGAAAGTTTGTTGTGTGGTTATTTTAGTGAAAATCAATTGTATGGCATGGTTAATGGTTTGCAGGCTCTTTGTTGTACGAATGTGGACTAACTTGAAGCATTGAAATAGGGGTTACAATAAACTATAAATTAAATTAAATCAACTACTAAAATAAAATAAAATAAAACTAACTAATGCATACCACACTAATATAAATTAATTTTAAAAAACTAAACTAATTAATTAAAAAAGAAGTAAACTTACATTAAAATAAAAATTAATATTAAACTCAATAAATATTAGATAATTAAAATATTCTAATTAAACTCAACTATTTAAAATAAACTAAAATTAAAAGTAAACTATTTAAAATTAAGCTAATAATATATAATTAATTAAAATAAAACTATAAAAAAATCTAAAATAAAAATTAAATTAAGTTAATAATCTAAGATGGACTACTTACCTAGAAATAAAAAATGAAATAAAAAATTCTAGAATGAGGCGAAGTTCTAAATAAATTCTATAAAAACGACTAAAAATGCATGATTTAATGAATAATAGGATGTTTTTTTGCTAAAGATGCAAATGATGGTTGAATATCGATAATTCGATAAAAATGCGTCAGATGAATTAAAATTTTAGAAAAATGCCCGGTCAAAATTTAGGTTAGGACAGATGCCCCTATTTAATCATCTTAAACCTGAATGTATGAGTAGCAAAGTTTTTTTCCCAACATTCAAGGTAAAAGAGGATTAAATATCAAAATACCTAGAATTTTGAATGAATGCAGATGAAATGCAATGAATGCAGATGAAATGCAATGAATGCATGAAAGATTGACTTATGCGGGAAATGATGCTACTGAAGATAAGCTAACAAGACAGGATTCCACTAGAGAAAATATTTAACATAAACTGGGAAATGAGTAACAAATAGATCTCAAAGAGACACAACTAAAGGAATACAAGATATAAAGGTGCCCAAGAATAGCATTGGATGTACAGGAAACAACGTCCATGATTGGATTGGACGAAGTCGAATAAAAATTGACATCCATGGATTGGATTTGATGACAATGAGAAGCAACGTCTATGGATTGGATTAGACGAAGACAAAGAGAAGCAACGTTCATTGATGGAATTGGACGAAGACAAAGAGAAACAACGTACATGGATTGAATTGGACGAAGTCGAATAAAAGCTGACATCCATGGATTGGATTGGATGACAATGAGGAGCAACGTCCATGGATTGGATTGGACGAAGACACAGAGAAACAACATCCATGGATTGAATTGGACAAAGTCGAATAAAAGCTGGCATCCATGGATTAGATTGGATGACAATGAGAAGCAACATCCATGGATTGGATTGGAAGAAGACAAAGAGAAACAACGCCCATGGATTGGATTGGACGAAGACAAAGAGAAACAACGTCCATGGATTTAATTAGACGAAGTCAAATAAAAGCTGACATCCATGGATTGGATTGGATGACAATAAGGAGCAACGTCCATGGATTTGATTGGACATGGTCGAAGAGAAACAACATCCATGGATTATATTTGACGACAATGAGAAGCAACATCCATGGATTATATTGGATGAAGTACACTAAAAATTAATATCCATAGATTTGATTGAATTGGATGACAACGAGGAACGACGTCCATGGATTGGATTGGACGAAGTAGAATAAAAATTGATATTTATGGATTGGATTGGATGACAGTGAGAAACAACGTCCATTGATTGGATTGGACAAAGTAGAATTAAAATTGACACCATGGATTGAATTGGATGACAATGAGAAACAATGTCCATGGATTGGATTGGATGAAGTAGAATACAAATTGACACCCATAGATTGAATTGGATGACAATGAGAAACAATATCCATGGATTGGATTGGACGAAGTCGAATAATAATTGACATACATGGATTGGATGACAATGAGAAACAACGTCCATGGATTGGATTGGACGAAGTAGAATAAAAATTGACATCCATGGATTGGATTAGATGACAATGAGAAACAACATCCACGAATTGGGTTGGACGAAGTAGAATACAAATTGACACCCATGGATTAGATTGGATTACAATGAGAAACAAAATCCAATCGTAGCTTTGGATGAAGGTAAAGTAAGAGATTCTCATTCATGGATTTGAATAAAATGACTTAAATATCCAAGAGTAACATTGGAATTAAAAAAACATAGACAAACACATGTGATTTGATAAGTCCCAAGTGAGTTGGACTTTTGAAGTAAGTTAAAATGTTAACAACGACATGACCTATGGAAATGCAAATGAGGATAAAACATTCTTGATATGCATGATATATGAATATTGTTATGATGTATGATCAAATGCATGTAATACAAATGCTGACAATATGGCTTGACTCTTTTGTGGAGTGGACAAGAATGGAAAACTGATTCCTCAACACTATGAGATCACTTATACTCTGTTTGATGGCTAAAGATGTTGATGTTGAACAAATCTCTGCAACGCTGATAAATTATACCAAGTTGATGATCCTTGGAAGAAGGATGGAGAGCTGCTTAGGGATTCTTCCAATGAATTGCCCCATATTAGTTGATTGTTGTAGATGAGCAGATCATCGCTTCAGCTTGACTAATTTTGGAAATGACTGCTTTATGGTGCACTTGGAAATATTGCCCCAGTATGATTCTTATAAGATATTCTAAATAAACCAACTCTGAGATGGACTTGTGTTGGACGACAAATCTTGAACTAATCCTCACAGGGTTTGGAAAGAGCTTTCCCCTGATAGGATCACTAAACGAGTTTCTTAACTGTTTAAAAATTCCTTAATATCAAAGATAGTTTGCAAACAAAAATGTTCATACAAACAAGGTAATTTAAAACAAATGCAACTTTTGAAATCAAAATTATCGTCATAAAGATACAAAACAAAAGAATCATTAGTCAAAACACGACGGTTTATGACATTCAAAATGAAAGGTAAAGCAAATGTATGGTACCAAAACAAATGACTTGCAAAGATCCTTTTGGAGACAATTTATGCAACATTGTTATAACATGCTTTAAGAACAAACTTTAACTCAATTAGGTCTTTTGAGGGTTGTAATGTGGTCTGGTTCATAGTTATTGAAACAAAAGGATGTAAGGTTCAAATTATGTTTGTACCCACCCCCTTCTTCGTGATGAATCTCTGGTCATATGTTTAGTTAATTCTACACATATTAGTCTTGATAGCGTACGGGTAAAGATAATGATTCAAGATTCATTGTAAATGATAGTAATTTTATTTGGCTTTGAGTGATGTTGGTAGTGACCCATTGATTCTGGACATGGTGGTCACTCAATCTATTTTGCTTGATTTAGGATTTGAGGGCCTATTTTGCTTGATGATTATTTATTCGATCTGATCCCAAACGTTTTTCCAAAGTCTTCTTTTTGGGTGTTTGACTTAGAGAGATTTTTCAATTTTGTTTTTGTATTTCTTTTTTTTGAAAGGTTGAAAGTTATGACTGCCAACTCATTGGTTGTAATGGATCATCTTGTGATTTGAATGTATAGTCAGGTTAACTGAACAACTACCCTGCCCCGGGTTAAGCATATGGATTTAGATCCGAAAGAAACACATACTTATAGGCTCGAAGTGGTGAACTAGGGATTAACTCTTTATCTCTATAGTGTTCTGGAATTGAAACAATGCATGTACGTCATTGACAAAATTTTATCCGAAAGCATACCACAACAGCTATGAGTATTTTATTTTCATCATCCTTCCTCAAAGATTTGCATAATCATCAGTTTGATAAAGATAATGAAGTGGAGAAATATTTTTGTGATTTTTTTGGTGATAAATGATAAAAGATCAGCGAATGCGAAAAAACTAATTCAAAACATGCATAATCATCTAATTAATAAAACCAAGCACAAATGACAATATTTTTGAACAATGCTTTAACAAACAAAGAAATACAACAATATGAAATGATAACATCACAAACTATCTTCATTGAGGAATTGAACTCCTTTCTTGATTGACTTGCCACTGAATTGGCTTCTTCAGAAATAGAGGTTACTCTGATTGTTTAATTTGGTGTGAAGATCTCGTCATGCTTTTCTTTAAAAGCCTCTTCAATAGCACTAATAGGTCACATGTGGTGGCAAGTGGTTTGCTGAATCCGATCCATTATTCGTCTGACGTTGGGTTGAGTAGCATGGAAGTGTCGGGGAATCAGCTCGATGAATGACAAGTGACAGAAGATAGACAACCAGGATGAGTTGTTTGATAGCTTGGATGTATACATGGATCAATGCAAATGATATGAAATGTCATGCAATACAGGATGCAGATTACATGTAACAACATTAAAGGTTTGAGATCACATGCGTGGAGTATGGGTAAAGAACCAAACATTAGGTGTGTACTAGGGGTAAATATACCTACACAACATGTTCTACAAGTTTCTCAAAGTCATTGACCCATTAGACTGTTTTCCACCAACGACAACTTGCTTATTGGGTGTCAATTCCATCCAACGAATCTACTCCAAATGAGGTCCTCACATGAACCCAACGAGAAAAAGCATATCGTGGATCCACACTACGAGACCATCAATCCTATCTTAAGAGCTCTCATGTTCGGGTTAGGACTTATCTCACCACACATGAATCATAAAACCCTGAAAAACAGAAAATACCAAACAAACAACAAACAATAATAATAACACAAAATAAAGATAAAACAATTTAGGTTTAACCCTCTTCGGGGGTCACCAGTGAAGTCGCCATTTCTGTCACTGTGAGAATTGGATATCAAGATATTGAGTTAACTTGAATCACAAATCATAAATGTTCACCACCGAACTTTAATTTATCCAAGAAAAAGGGAAAAATATCGAAAAGCCCTAATAAACATGCTAAGCTAAAAATGAGCCTAAAAAATCTAAGCAATCAGAGATCGAGGGTATGAGGGTTGGTTATATCTAGGGAAGGTGCTAGCATCCTAAGTATCTGTAGTACTCTACGTGAACCTCTTATTATATCTATGTTTTATGCTTAATTGTCTGCTAAACTGAATAGGAACTAAAATGAAAAGGGAGAAAAGGTAGAAATAGAAAAAGAAAAATGTGAAAGATGAAAAAAGAAACAAATGAAAGATGAAGAAAATAAAAATGTGAAAAAGAAACATGTGAAAAAAGAAAACTGTGTTCACCATGAATAGACCTCATGCATACGTATTCCCTCGTGTAATAGGAAAGTCTGAGCGTCGTAGTTCAAAAAACTATGAGTAAAAAGGGGAAAAGCTTGAATGCAAAGCTTGTGGAAAAGATTAAATGATTGAAAGGGTGAAAGTTAAGATATAAACACAAAGGTGACGAGTGAATGACAATAAGTCAACAAACGTCTGTTTCCCTTGAATATAACAACAAACATCATAGAAATTGAATCGAGAGCACACCCACGACAAAACATCGTGAGAATTTAACAAGTATCGTACACAGAGGAACATCGTGTAAAGACAAAGTATGCAAGGCAAAACACTGTGAATTGAAAAGTGACACACCTGACAAAACATCGTGTGAAAAGGGATGACGTAGATTATCAAAGTCATAGACCCATCAAACTATTTACCACATGCGACAACTACTTGTCGGGTGTCAACTCCCTCCAATGAATCTACTTTTATCGAGGTTCTCGTATATACCCAACAAGAAAAATAAACATCTCGTTGACACACACTACGAGATCATCGACACCGGGGTTATCATGACAAGGCGGCAAAGGAAAATCAAGAATAACATTGAGTTGAAAATAAAGTAAATCGTGAAGAGCAAACATCTATCTAATATTTGTCATTTTTTAATTATATCGAAAGTAATAAACTAACTAAGCTAAACTAAAATGTTTAACAAACTGAAATGAAGATAAATCAAGTTAGAAACTGAAATGAAGATAAATCAAGTAAAATGTTTTTGAGTTTTCTTAATATATTATAACCACATTATAATATATATTACATTAAAAGATCCTAAAAATAAATTAAAAGATTAAATAACAAACTAATTAGAAAAAAATAGTCTATTTTAATAATTAAAAAAAAACATTTTTTTGGAATTTTTAGAATATCAAAGAAGTTAAATTTGAAAACATAATAAGATATAATAAACTAAGTAATATTTTTTTAGATTTTTTATATTAAAACTAAAATCCTAAATCTCTAAATTAAAATTACTATTAGTACTATTGTTCCGGCTCGGCCCAATTCTTATTGGATCAGGAAGATTGGCCCATATATTTTGGTCGACGTCGAGCACAATCAATAAAAGTGGTCCCTCAGTCGACCACCAATGATCCGATCATAAAGAGACTCTCTAACGGCTAGTATTGACCGTTTCCTATCTTCACGGACCCCTCGATCCGCACATCATAAAACGAACCAATAATCTTCTAGCTGGTCTTCTATATAAACTCTCTCATTTGAGAGGGTCAGGTATTCAATTCTCAACCCCTAATACTAGTACTTGCTCACTCTTGCTCGGATACTTACTTTGGCATCGGAGTGTCTTGCAGGTACACCCCTTTTTCTCCTCAACGACCATCTCCGCCCGCTCTCGAGTCCAGCCGTATCGGATCCTGATCTCCAGGTACGATCAGGTGGCGCCGTCTGTGGGAAATCTAACTTCCCCGTTCTTCTTTCAAGATCCTTAAAGAACAAAAGTTTTAACAAGATCCATGGCTGCTCGGGACAACCAGGAAAATCGATCAAATGATGGCATGATTCTCACACAACATGAGAGCAACGTCCAACCTCCCCTACATGATGATGCCACGCACGACCAACCAGAAGGGAAGGCAGCATCGCCTTCACCCGATCGTGATCAACCCTTGGAGAGTCGCCCGGAAACTCTTGTTCCTTCGACTCCTTCGGGATCAGATTTCGCAGCGCTGGCCGAAATCCTAAATCAAACAAACTTGTTACTCCTCGCTCATGGTGAAAAGATCGCCCGACTTGAAGATAACTCTCGTCGACCTCATTCTTCCAAGAGACCCCAAGGGGAGCACACTCCGTCTCCTCCGAAGAAAAGGAGAGGAAACACCGACGAATCAACAGGCAACAAACGGTTTCGTCAATCATCTCCACGACCCTCTCCTAAAAGAAAATCAAGAAGGAGCAGATCAAGATCCGCTTCCCCTCGAAGAACAAAGAAACGTGATCACAGATCATCACTCGTTTCCAGCGACGACGAAGACGCTCGGGCCCCCTTATCTTCTGAGATTATGGCGGCCAAACTCCCGAGAGGCCTGGAGAAACCTCCTCCTTTAGGTTCGTACGACGGGACGACCGACCCAGACGAACACATCGAGAACATCGATGCCTTGCTCGACTATCGGGGTGTTCGGGGAGCAATTAAATGTCGGCTCTTTCCCACGACGCTGAGGAAAGGGGCAATGACATGGTACAAGAGCCTTGAGGCTGAATCCATCACGTCGTGGAAACAACTTGGGCGCACGTTCTCTAGGCATTTTACTGCATCAAGACGACACCCTAAGACAGAGGCTTCGCTCGAAGCAATAATCCAAGGGAGGGACGAGCCTTTACGAACCTACATCGAAAGGTTCAATAAAGAGGCGGTTCAAGTATCCACAACCGACGAAATGAAGAAGTATCTGCTTGAACGGGGGCTACGTCCCTCGACCGATTTTCATCGGGCGGTCGGTATTGAAACCCCGGCGACCCTCGACGCATTCCTGCTAAAAGCCCAAGCTTACATCCAATATGAGGAAAAGCAAGCGGCCAGTTCTGTAAGAGACGCCCGACGTCGGGAGGACGCCAAACCACATCGAGCTGAGGAACCCTCGACATCTCGTCGGGGAGGAGACAAAAGAAAGGATGATCGCTCCCGTGAACCGCGGGAGCACCGAGGACCTATCGGTCGGTTCCACGAATACACACCTCTCCTAGCCTCCAGGGAGAAAATCTTATCTGAGTGCGCCAATTCAGAATTCAAACAGGCAGGAGTACGTTTTCCGAGACAACAACCTACCAAGCCCGGCACAGATAAAACGAAATACTGCAGATTCCACAAGAGTCACGGGCACAACACAGAGGATTGCATCCACCTCAAGGACGCGATCGAAATCCTCATCAAAGACGGGCATCTGAAGCAGTTCACAAAGTCCAGAGAAAATCCTCGGCAGGACACGCAAGAAACCCAGAAAATCGAAGAGGCCGTGCCCATCCCCGCGGACGCTAACATGCAGGTCGCCCTGAGCATTTATCGCCCGGAAGACTTCTTCTTACCAGACCACACCAAGAACACAGGATACCTTTCCTCTCACAGTCCATGGGAAGCTTTCCCCTCGGCGATGGTCATATCAGGAGGAGGATTCAATAAAATCACGGTCGGTTCTGTGAAGAGAAAATTCGACCAACTGATCGCCAAAGGGCCCGCGCAAAGTGCCACCTTAGATCCTCCGAGGGAAGGTTCTGTACCCCTCGCATTCTATCGAGAAGAGCTCCTGGGAGGAGCACCAAACGCCAGCATCCCTTTACTCATCCGAGCACGCATGGCGAACTTCGACGTAAGGAGGATATTGGTAGACCAAGGAAGTTCATGCGACATCATGTACTCCCAACTATTTTCAACGCTCCAACTGAACGAAACACATCTGACTCCATACGTCGGATCCGACCTGCAAGGTTTCAACGGAGCAGTATCCCGACCATGGGGTTATGTTGACCTGTTTGTCACTTTCGGAGCAGGCGAAACAGCCAAGACGGTTAGAGTCCAATTTCTTGTCGTGGATTGCCCATCGTTATACCAATGCATATTAGGACGACCAACTCTGGCCGAGTTGATAGCCGTGTCATCCACCGTTCACTTGAAGATGAAGTACTATACTACGTCGGGCAGAGTTGCCACATTGCACGGAGATGTCGACGCTGCCCGCAGATGTTTCGAGGCAGCATCAAAAGGCCTCAGCTCAATATCATACCAACCAGTCTCCCCGACACTGGATCCACCAGATGTGCCCAAGGCCTTCCCTCAAGTCGATTCAATCGACTTAGACTGCAGGTTTTCAAACAATAGCGAGAGCATCCAGAGACCAGCAGAGGCCTTAACCCGACCAATACCGGACGGAGACTTCGAGCTAATTCCTTTGGGAGAAGATCCTGCCCGGTGCGTCAAGATTGGAGCACACCTGCCCGAGTTAGTGAAGCGACAGTTGGAAGCTTGCCTCAAAGGGAACACAGATTTGTTCGCATGGAGCGCCGCAGAAATGCCAGGGCTCGACCCCGAAACAGCTTGTCATCACCTCTCTATCGACCCGACTTATAAAGCGGTCGCTCAACGTAGGAGAAAACAGTCGAGCGAGAAGACTGAAGCTGCCGAATCTGCCGTTAAAGACCTCCTAGAGGCAAAATTTGTAACCGAGGCCAGGTATAGGACCTGACTCTCAAATGTTGTACTTGTGAAAAAATCTAGTGGAAAATGGAGAATGTGCGTTGATTATACCGATCTCAATCGGGCATGCCCGAAAGATGCATACCCTTTACCCAACATCGACAAGTTGGTCGACAACTCGTTCGGATACAAATTATTATCCTTCATGGACGCATACTCGGGGTACAATCAGATACCCATGGCCGCTCATAATGCACGTAACTCCAAGAGAAGGGGAACATCCATAACCTCCTCGGAATCACTTCCCCTTGGTCGTCCAATCTGGGCTCGTCGTTTTCATCGGTATCAATCCCAAGAAAACTCATAGCTCTCACAGCCGCATCACTCGCAGGTTTTATTAAGAAGTAATCGGTCTTGAAAGCCCGGATAGACTCCGAGTGGGCTTTGAAAATCTTGGTCCGTTGTTTAAAAGACACGAACCCCTTCCGATCGGTCCCTCGCCCGACTTGGCGCTGTAGGGAAAAGAGGTGAAAGAAGAGAGGAAGCGTGGCCCCGACGCCCAGGAAAGCGCACGTCATCTCAAACGCCCTGAGGAAGGCGTATGAGTTCGGATGCAGTTGAGAAGGGGCTATGCAGAGGTGTCCGAGCACAGCGCTCACAAAATCACTGAAGGGCAGCGTCACCCCCAAGATCGAGGTAGCATACTCATACATAGAAAACGCTCGACCGCGAAAGTCTGAGAAGATGCGGTCGTCGTCTCCCGGGCAGGTCACGACCCAGTCAGCAGGATTTCCAACAATTGGCAGCGGCTCCGACCGAGGCCTCGAGAAGGAAGACACTTTGTCCAGCAAGTCTTCGACCACCCATTCTTCGGGCGAGACTCTCGACCGGGTAGGACACTGGGGCGATTCTGTCGACTGCCCCGTGGTACTTGTACTCGAACTGTCAGAAGAGCCTCCCGAGCCTGAGGGTATGGACGCAGACGATTCCGTACTCTCCGAGGATGTATCCTCAGAAAGCACAACCAGCGGGTCCCCGAGCAAGTTATCACCTGAAAAACAGAGGAAAGGCATCAGTGAATTCGATTAGGAATATCAAATCCACCCTTCCACCGCTCAACAAGTGAAAGGGCGCGCCTCAGCTCAGAAACTATGTTCCGAGCTGTAGCCCTGGCTAACCGTTGCTCGTGGCAACAGCTGACGCCCAACAATACAGATAACAAATCTATCAAAAAATCTAAAGCCTAAGTCGACCAAGGTCTGCGTCGACCCTAAAGTTAGGGTTCACAGCCGACCAGTTACGGTGGCAGGAACTTTAAAGTTTTCTAATTCCAAATCCTAAAACTACCGGTAAAATCACCCTAAACCACATGCATTCTACAGAAACTACGCTATATACACTCAAGAGAAAGGAAAAGAACGGTACCTTGAGCTTGAGAAGACATTTTGGAAGAGATTGAGCTTCTGCGAAGGGTGGTCGGTAAGAACTGGTGGTGGTCGACGGCTGAAGCAACGGCGGTTGAACGAGCAGAGGTTTGAGAGAAGAGATGAAACGAAAAGGTCAAAATGGGCCCTGGGAATCCTATTTATAGGAAAGAAGACACGTGTGCGCACGCGTGACCCCTACACGCTAGCCCCTAGGCTAGCCGTCAAATCATTAATAGGCGCGAATATCCAGATATCCCAACTTTTCGTTTCATATTCCTCTGCCGAGCAACGTACCGTCTGCCCGGAAAACCAACAGCATAGATCCTCGATCACAACGTCACACTCCGTCGACCACTTCGTCGTTTTTAAGTCATTGCTCGATAGCACGAGCAATAACTTGGGGGGCTCCTGTTCCGGCTCGGCCCAATTCTTATTGGATCAGGAAGATTGGCCCATATATTTTGGTCGACGTCGAGCACAATCAATAAAAGTGGTCCCTCAGTCGACCACCAATGATCCGATCATAAAGAGACTCTCTAACAGCTAGTATTGACCGTTTCCTATCTTCACGGACCCCTCGATCCGCACATCATAAAACGAACCAATAATCTTCTAGCTGGTCTTCTATATAAACTCTCTCATTTGAGAGGGTCAGGTATTCAATTCTCAACCCCTAATACTAGTACTTGCTCACTCTTGCTCGGATACTTACTTTGGCATCGGAGTGTCTTGCAGGTACACCCCTTTTTCTCCTCAACGACCATCTCCGCCTGCTCTCGAGTCCAGCCGTATCGGATCCTGATCTCCAGGTACGATCAACTATTAATAAGAAATATAAAAAAAAAATAACATTCTAAATTAATCACTATTAATTAAGAAAATTAAAACTAGCATTAAGTCTAAATTTAAATTTAAGATGAGAGAAATCAAAGATTATGAGCCAGGAGGAGTGTTTAAGAAAGAAAAACAAGGGTGTGAGTAAAATATTAAGGACTTAAGAGAAACCAAAACCCAACCCCAAGTGAAATTATTTATTTACAAAATTCACAACAAAAAAAAAGACAGAAAATTAAATGGATAAGAAAAAAAAAGTATTTCCTCAGTAAACGAAAGAAAAAAAGGGTATATTGTGAAAATGCTTTCTCCCTTGTTTTACTCTCTCCACGATTCAACCTTTCTCACTCTCAATCGATCTCTCTCCATTTTCTAGTCGCTGAGTCTCTCCCTCTCGCAAATTCCACCATCATGTCTCTCTGTTATTTTCTGTCGCCGGTTTCACTTCGCCAGTTGCATTTCTATTGTTAGGTTGTGCAACACGCTTCTATTGCTCACGTCATAGTTTCGTCGCCTTCATATGCGGATCGCTTTAATTTGTCTACTTCGGTTACAACAGTGTGTTATCTGATATGCGTATTATCTGATACGGTTTCTCGGTGCAGTTAACGACGGTCGTGCAAAGTTCGTTAATGTTGGAAGGGTGGTGGTCTGAAGGATGATCTTGCAATGGTGTGGTAGTTACCCCGGTTGCTGGTGTTTGTAGTTTATGAATAAAAGAAGATTTTTGTTTACGGTGGATGAAGGTTAGTGAAAGTTGTTGTTGTTTCACTGTGGCCGAGAAAACAATTTACACGGTTGTGGAGGGTCTAGCGGTTCAGATGTGAAACCGGTTATAGTTTAGGTTGTGAAAGTTTTGGTGAGTTACTGAAGGTATTGAGGATGATGGTGAAATGAATGCTCGAGTGTGGAGGATAAAGATGGCCATGAATGGGATGGTGGTACTGAGTGATGCGAATGGAGATTGAAACTTATGAGTTTTTCTTCTATTCTCTATCTTTTTTTATCCCCTTTCAATATTCTCTATTTTGTGTTTAATATGGAAACAAAATGTGGGCGGGTTTGTGGATTCTATGCTTGGTTATTTGAAATGATGATGGGTGAGGGTCGATGATGAATGTTTTTTGTGTTCTCTTATTTCTGAAATCCCCCTATAACAATGAACTCCCTCTTCTTTTTAAAATAAAACTAACTTCTCCATTAAGTTTTGGTACTATGGTTTTTGACTCGTATTGTTATGAGTAGTTATTTTCATGGCAGCTTGATGCAGGTTTGTCTAGCAGATGATTTGAAATGTAGTGTGAGGCATGTTGTGCGTTTTGGTAATGCTTGGGATGTGGGTTTTGGTCAAAGTTTGTTGTGTGGTTATTTTAGTGAAAATCAATTGTATGGCGTGGTCAATGGATTACTTACCTATAAATAAAAAATGAAAAAAATTAAATTAAATTTTAGAATGAGGCTAAGTTCTAAATAAATTCTATAAAAACGACTAAAAATGCATTTAATGAATAATGGGATGTTTTTGGCTAAAGATGCAAAGGATGGTTGAATATAAATAATTCGATAAAAATGCGTCGGTTGAATGAAAATTTTAGAAAAATGTCCAGTCAAAATTTAGGGTATGACGTCTATTTTTCTCTTTCTTCTTCAATTTGACTCTGACTAAACAACTTTCTTTTCTTGAGTAAAACTTCTTCTTTATCGGTATCATATCTAGATCCACCACTTCTAGTTTTGGTAGGAAGTATATCAACAGTTTCTTGGTGTTCATTGACATCTTGTTGCAGAACTTCCTTTGACCTAGAATGATCCCTCTGAACATATATTTCCTCTTCTCACTGAACAGATCTCTAAGCATCTTTCATCATTTTCTTTCTTTCAAGCTTGGGGCAGTCATCCTCTTCAAGTTCTTCATCATTATAGGTAATAACCTTGGCTTTCCTCTTTCTCCTTGAGTCATACACATTCTGATGTTTTTCAGGAAGCATATTGATATCCTCCTGAGTGATTGTTACACCATAATATCTTTTGGCTTCCATTATAAGTTGGTTGATAACTACAGGAGAGTCTTCCTTGGTTATATCAGGAAATTTATCCAGAAACTGCCTATCCTTATCTCTTATAGCTCTGATGGGGTTGTGTAACACCCCACTTATTCCAATTTACAAAATAATATTTTATTACAAAAAATCAGAGTTTTTTAAGTGGAATGCCACATTTTCAACAATAATAACCAACATAAAATTTTCATTTAAAACAGCGGAAATTATCAGGTTCATTATAATTCATAATCAAAACAACATCAACAATAATTCCTCCATAATACTCTTGGTTTATAAAAATGGATACGTAAAAAAATAAATAAAACAACTAAAATCCCATCCCGTGTTACGTATCAGAGCATCCTAAGACTCGAACACAGCAACACGACTTCATGCACTCTCAAGTACCTGAATTATCTGTACTTCCAAAGAAACACAAACACAACAACAAGCAACAAAGGGGAGAGAAACAAATTCAAACATAAATGGTGTATATAACATCTTCAAGGTAGTTTCTCACACATAACAACAAATACAACAATTACACCAATAATCAAGCAACAACAGATACAACAATAATTACGCATCAACAATACAACAATAGTTATGCAATGTGACTCAACATGACATAATGCATGTGGTACCAAGTTTTGTTCATTCAATCGCATGATAATCACATACTCTCATCCGGTAATGATTATCCACCGTTCTCCATAACAGATTACGGATGATCGTATCCGCCCATCTGGCACAATCATCCTAATAATAATTCAATAATTGTATGCATGACTATGAAAATGCATACAACATGTATAATTCACCATATTATACATCTATACGATCCATCTGATCAATTCACAATAATATTTCCACGAAAATCACCAATAATAGCCTCATGTGACCTAACCGATTACTCAACTAATTAAATCCACCTAAATTCCATCATTATTTTATTTCTCTATGTTAAACCTCGATTAAATATGTCTTAAGGTCCATCTCAATACTTCACACCAAAAGAACCGGCCACGCATGCAAAATCGGGACAGAAATCACAAAAATCACATTTTTCCTCACCTCCGCTGGTGTTACGCGTAATGCCTAATGCGTTACGTGTAATGTCCAGAGTGTTACGCGTAATACCCGGATCTGTTACTAAAATTTGGGTAACAAGTGTAGTGTTACGCGTAATGCCTAGAGTGTTACGCGTAATGCCCGGAGTGTTACTCGTAATGCCCAGATTTGTTACTAAAAACTTTTTCCCCCACCGGTCCAAATTTTGCTACGGGTTTCATATTTTTCCACTCCAATTCAGGCCTAAACTTGTTTCTACATCAATTTTACACTACTAACCTTATCCTTCTTTTACTTATCATTATTAAATCCAGTTTATCATTCGTTCTAGATCAAAAATCGCAATTGTTCATCTCCACCAACAAAATATCCATAACTTATGCATATATCAGAACAACAACAAGATTCCAACAAAAATTCATCAAGATCATGCATTCATATTTATCAATCCGCAACAACAATTATACATGTACAGATTTATCACAGAACAACAGAACAACATAAAATTCCTACGAGGGAAGGAAACCCTCACTACCTATCATGTTAAACCATTTGAATTTAAATCCGTTCTCCCCCTTACCTCAAATTTGTATGAAAATTCCTACGAATTTCTTCAAGAATTGGGTGCCCTAGGTTGATCTTCCTCTTCCTAGTCTATTGGTTCTTTCACAAAGTTTTTACGATTAATCTTTTACTAATTCTCTGTTTTGACTAATTCACCTCTAAACCCTCACCTTGATATTTTACTAAACTGTCCCTTATTCCAAATAATACTAATATTAATTTTAATTATATTATTACTAATATTGTTTCATAAAGATAATAATAATAATAATAATAATAATAATAATAATAAAAATAGTAATTAAATAGTCATACTATTATTCGTACACCCACTATTACTAAGCCCACCCCGATTTTACCCGTCCCACTAGGATACAACACCGAAACATCAAGACATACGCCTTAAACAAGGCCATCACAACACCAAAAAATACCCGACGATTAAATATTAAAAATGGGGTGTTACAAGTTGTTGAGAATAATGATGTCCTTCTTTTCGATTTTTCTTTCATGTGAGCTAAGACATATGCTGATAAGATATTGCTATAGACTACATCCAGATCCTGAGTTGCTTTATGTTGAATTAGAAGATTTATCAGCTTGCCTGGATAGAACATTTCAGAAAGCAACCTTGATTAGGGTACTCTTCTCTTGAGTTTCTTAGAGGAGTCTCTGATAGATTCACACAAATGATGAAAGATATAACCAAC
Organism: Lathyrus aphaca; assembly: GCA_963966055.1. NCBI lineage: Eukaryota > Viridiplantae > Streptophyta > Magnoliopsida > Fabales > Fabaceae > Lathyrus > Lathyrus aphaca. The sequence goes on along the minus strand of OZ014519.1, from coordinate 688,265,349 downwards.
AAGGTTAATCTTTTGAAATGACGTAATAAACTAGAGAGACAATTTATGATCCTAGGAAATTTGATCAGAACTTCCTTCACGAGGAATCAAGCAACCAATAAGAATTTTGGATAATAGTTTTTGTTCCAAATGCATGTTCTTGACTTTCCTAAAGTCACTTTTCTTCTTGAAGATAATATCCTTAATACTTCTGTCGAAGGTTCCACTATCCTTTATGTTAAGTGTCATCACTCCTTTGCTCTTTACCCCAGTCAGTTTAGCAATGTGACTTTCATTAATAGTAACTTTTATACCCATTACGGTGGATCTGATTTATGTACACTTGAATTCCTTTAAATCCATTTATGCCATTGATTTACCTTTCAATTTCTTGTTGTTCTCATTTGCAATTCTTTCTTCTTCCTGAGCAGAGAATTCATCATAAACTTCGGTTCTGACCCAAAAATCCTAAACCAATGTTGGATATGTTGGTCCATTTAGCATGTTGAAGTAATTCTTCCATCCTTGATAATCAAAATACCCCTTTAAATTTTATTCGTTCACAGAAAAACTTTTGAAGTCGACAATTTGCTCAACGAAAAGCTTTAAGTCATTTGATTGAAAGACGAAGTCTTATGTTTGATTTTAAGACTTTTCTTGGAATCAATATTCAGAGGATTTGCTGAAGATGAGGCCATGATAAGGATAAAGGGTTTTTCCAGGGCTTTATAGTTAAAGTTCAAAGATGTATAGTGAGAAAGGTTGTGTGTGTGCTGAAAAGTGTTGAAGTAATTAAACGACATAAAAGACAATTCAAACAATTACACACTTAATTACCAAAACATATAAAGAATTAAATGCCACTAATTTCAATTGTACTGAAGAAAATTCTGACAGGTGTAAAGAATGATACAGGTGTCATCGGTGAATTTGTGCACGTGAAAATTAAAGGATATTAAAGTAACAAAATCTGAATTAGAGAATCTCCATAAATCATCTAGAATCAAAGGTTCTTTTAACAGAACATTTGAAAACTATAATTACTGATAAATATTCAAGAATTCAGAATTCGCCATTCAGAATCTGGCAAAAGACATATTAATAAAAAATTACATTTTCAACAATGGGAAACGTTTATGCAACATAAACATTATAAATAATGGGGCATAATTCAGAGGAGACTCGTATATTTAATTTTTACAAGAAAAACTCATAGGATGAGATGTATCATTACACTTGTTCAGAGGAATCTTCAGTAAGACTTCTACTAAGATTTTCAATTTCAAGAAATAAAATACCTTGTATAGAAGGTTTCACTTGAAAAGAAAACTTAACTGAGTGAAGTTCTTAAATTTTGATTCAGTAGTTGATTTAGATGAAGATTAAGAATTAGATGCTCCATAGATGATGCTGAAGAAAATCTTGAAAAGCTCTAACAGTAATCAACCTTTGTTCCCAATAATATATTTTCTCGGACAAATCATTATTTGTACCACTGTAAAGCGTTATGCATAAACTGAGCTATGATACCAACTGTAGGTGGGAAAATACACAAGAAAGGGGGAGGGGCTGAATTGTGTATCACCAGGTTGATAATTTACTTCTAAACCGAGTTCAAATTCTAATTGATAAATCTGAATCAATATTGAGTTGCAGCGAAATGAATGCAGAAGTAAAGTAAATGAGACTTAGAACACAACAAATTTATCTTGGTTCCTCTCCCAACTGAGAGTACTTCATCCCCCTTGCCAAGCAAGAGATTTTTCACCATAATCAACAAATTACAAATGCTTATACACTTAAGCATAATTATTTTAACAGGTCAGACATTACAATATGAAATTCTTTAACACAATCAACTCCTGATTGTATCTACCTTACTTAGAGCACATATCTAAGACTTTAACCTTTGCTTATAGCGTTTATAAGACTTTAACATTTGCTTAATCATCTCTTGATTAAGGCTTCCTGCTTAGACCACCTATCCACGACTTTTCCCTTACTTAGAGCACATGTCTAAGACTTTAACCTTGCATAGAACACATATGTCTATGACTTAACCTGCTTAACCAGCTTCTGATCAAGACTTTCTTGCTTAAAGCAGATGTCAAAGAATTTCACCTACATATAGCATATGTCTATGACTTTAACTTGCTCAACCAACTCCTGATTGAGACTTCCTTACTTAGAGCACATGTATAAGACTTTCACCTGCATAAAGCACATGGTTATGACTTCATTACTCAATCAACTCCTGATCAAGAATTATTTGCTTAGAGCACATGTCTAAGACTTTCACCTACATATAGTACATGTCTATGACTTCACTAATCAGACCGCCTGTCCAAGACTTTGAAATGCTCAATCAGTTTTTGACCGAGGCTTCCTCTGATGTTCTCTTCCAATAAAATATTAGAAAGTCACCCACATATAGTATGAGACTCTTAGTCTTAACTATTTAACATCATTCTTGACAAAAAGAATAAATACAATGTACATAATTTTGAATCATATATACATGAATATGAATATTAACAAGAGAATCATAAGCCAGTTTACGATAAGCAACATCTAACAGAAAAACCTATATAGCACAAAATGTTGTTCATTATTGACTTTGTCGATTTTCTTCTTCGGTAATAGAGACGTTGAACATCTTTACCACATTTGTTTCTTCCAATATCCACTATGATATCTGGTAAGTATTCTTTTATTCATATCAAGTCACAAAGAAACTAGTTGTTTGAGAAGGTGTCTTCCAAGTACAGGAGTCATTGAGAGGTTGTACAAGTATACTCTTAATCCAACGTATAAATATATTTACTAGTGTATCTTTAGAAGTGACTTGTAATTATGTAGCTGCTGAGAGTAGTTTTCGTAAAATGTGTCAACTCTTTTTGATCCTTGTGAGATATGGCTATTATCTGACTCTAGTTGAAGTGACACAATAGTACATTCATCAATACATTTAACATAAAGCCTTGTTATAGGTTATGCATGCTACCTGAAGCTACATACAACTATTAAGTAGGGACAAGGTATAATTTTTCTTCTGATACTGAATACTCTGGTATCAGATTCTTCACTGGACCATGCTTAATAAGTGTCAACCAGATTCTGTCTCATCAGAAGCAAATATCTCAGTCATACTAGAATGTGCCAATTCATTTGTTACAATATCTTATTTATACATGCATAATTAAACACACATTAAATAATACCATTGTTATTTTAAATACTCTTATTATTATAAAAAAACTAGGTGGAAGATGCTCAGAACAGATATTGTTATAACACTTTCCCCAAGTTTGGGAGAAACATGGGCATCCTATGTCAGGGACATGTACCATATTTTCAACACGGGAAGCTTGCGATACCTGGTTCTTTTTTTGGTTTATGACAATAGGTGTTGATGTGACTCTAGCCCTATAATTGAAACATGTTAGAGTTTCATACTCTCACTCAGAGACACGATGACCCAACTTTCCACATTTTACACACCTCAGAGGATTAGAAGCATATCCCTCACTATTCCAATTCCCGATCGTGGCTTTATGGTTTCCTTTGGAACTTAGGGTTGCATAAGGTTTACCATGATTCTGATTACTAAATTTCTTCTTATTCAACTCTTATAATGAGTAGATTTTTCTCTAATGTCTTCATCATAAATCGTTCACTTGTTGACTAACACCGAGAAATAAAGAATCTCCTTATATTCAATAAACTACTTAAACACAAGTCACATACCACTTTCAAATTTCACACATTTAGAACCTTCAAATATCCACACCATTATAGTGTGGACAGAACCTGGACAAATCTTCAAACTTGACTGCATAGTCAACCACATACATGTTACCCTACTTCAGCTCCAAGAATTCAATCTCTTTAAGGTTACGAACATTTGTTAAAAAAACTTGTCCAAAAACTCTTCCTTAAATGTATCCCAAGTAATAGATGTGCCAACGACCTCTATTATTAGAGTTTAGGAAGTACGTTCATTGTTAGAGTTTGAAGGTGCTTTTGTTGGAAAATCCAAGGTAATGGGGATTACTCCAAATATGGTGTTGAATGCATGATTGGATAAGGGGAGTCCTTAATATCATTAGCAAATTGCTACTTTACAGGTTCATATTCACTATAATTTGTGTTTCAAAATATGTTTATGTATTATTGTTTATGTTTTAATAGTTTGTTTCATAATGTTTGATCTTTCTGCTTGTTTTGACTTGTTGGTAGGAATGCTTGTTTCAATAACGAGGAAGAAGCTAAAGTGAGCGTTGCAAAAAGTTAGGGTTTAGGGGACATGTATGTTTCTTAAACATTCTATGAATTGATATGTTTGTTATATCATGTATGTTGTTATGGTTTGTTGTTGTTAATGTTTGTTTCAAAGATGAGTTTATTATATCTTATGTGGTTTGAGTGTTTTTCCAATTCCTTATCGAATATATAACTTTTCAGATTGCATTAGAAAATTATAAAATGATAGATAAAGTTATATCAGAAAACAAGTACACGTTCAATTATAGACAATAATTTTTTTAGTCTGTTATCTGCATATTGCTCTTTAATTGCTAGAACTTTATTTAATGATTGTAGTTCTTCAACCACCTCTCTCCCCACCTCTAATTTTGTTTGAAAAGTAAATAATATTTTGCAAAATGAATTAGAGGTGAAGGAATGGGCGGTTGAAGAACTATGATCATTAAACAAAGTTCTAACTATTAAAGAGCAAAATATGGATAACGAGTTGAATAACTCTTGTCTAGCATTGAACATGAACTTGTTATTCTAATAAAACTTAATTTGTCATATTATAATGTTATAGATCAGATTGAAAGGTTATATGTTTAGTGAGCATTGGAGAAATAAGCATTCCACATAATTTATAATAAACTCAATGTATATATCACAACGATTGCTTATACCAATCGTTATTAAATGTTATATATATATTATTGAATATCACAATAGTTGTTTAACGTAACCATTGTGGTAGATAGTGCGCTACATATCTTATAAACACGATTGTATGACTGTGGTGGAAAGCATCATACATACAACCACACCTCACCTCACAACGGTTGGTCAGACGTGATGATATTCCTTTTCCAACCGTTGTGATTGATGTTTTCCCTAGTAGTGTGTTCCTCTCAATGTCTCAAGTTCAAATCCTGCTAGGTGCAAACAATTTATGTGTTTTACCATATTCATACAAAGATTTTCCCTGACTTTAAATGAGGCCTCCCGCACGTGGGCGGTGCGATTGATCCTCTTAAATTATTCGGTCACAAATCAGATACCAAAATTAAAAAAAAGAAGAAGAAAAAAAGAGAGAAAAGGATAAGAAAGAAGTTAAAAAGAGATCAATAACTTCTTTTGATTAATTAGAAGAGAAATTGAAAAAAAAATTAAAAGATAGGCGTTATCTCCTGTATGCAACCTAGATAGATCTCTCACGTGTCTTACCCGAGAGACCAAACTTTCCCATATATATATATATATATATATATATATATATATATATATATATATATATATATATATATATATATATATATATATATATATATATATATATATATATATATATATATATATTTTAATTTTTTAACCATTTACCGGAAATTTAAAACCCCTGCAAAATGACCACCCATTAAATAATTAAAAATGAAAGAACAAAAATAAAAACTTAATACAATATATTGTAAGGGTTAATAATCCCATTAAATGTTCGAAAATAAAAATATAATAAAAATTGGAAAATTGGTTTTGTAGGTGAGAGAGTAGCCTCCACCTAAAAGATAGGTTACACGACTTTGCATTTTTCTTCATTACGAAGAGAAAAATGAATTAATGGGAAGAAGTGTCTCGAAAGAAGTGTCTCTCCCATTAAATTACAAATATATCTTTTTTCTCCGTGTTACATATATATCAGATTTTATTTTTATCTATATAATATATAAATGAAATCCTTTGTTTTGGTGTAGTCTTTTTTTCTATCATTTTTATCCTTACTTTATTTTATAATTTGTTTAATAATTTCTTATTAGTAACTTCCACATAAAAAAATATTTAAATTATTAATTTTTATTATTAACTTCTATTATTAATTTTTTATTATCAAAAAGTTGATCATACAAAATATTTAAATTTGCATAAAAAAATATTTGTTTGTATTTTGACGCGTATACAAACAAACAAAAGCAGACAAACAGATACGGGAGTGCCAATTTGGACGCTAATTATATATTAAAAGAGATTTTTTTAATGTATATGAAATTTCATAGCACACATGTAATTCACGTTTCATCAAACAATAATCGTGGATATTAATTTATATTAAGTTGTTATATTAAATTATTAATTAATTAAGTTAAATATTTAATAAAATAAATAAATATTGTGTTTTTTTTAAATAAACTAAATTATTTGAAATAAAATATATTAAACGTAAATTATTATATATCTTTTTAAATTATGTGCGTTTGAAAACATTTATTTAAATTAAAGTCATCAGTGCGTTTGATTTTGTGATGAACAAAATTGCCTAAGAGTGATTTGTATTGAATATAAATTAATTAATATTTAAATATTTTTATGTAAAAGTGAGTTTAATAACAAATTTTATTATAAAAAATGATATTTAAATCAATAAATTAAAAATTATAATTTTAAATAAAATAAATTCTAAAAGTAAAAATTATCAAACATTTTAATATCTTTTAAGAATCAATTTTTGTTTCTTTAAAAGTCAAACTAAACATATGGATGGGTGTTGTCCCTCTTCTTTTTTATTTTTAAGTTAAAATATGTAGACTTTTGTCAATGTATTTTCTTTTTATAAATTCTCAATTGATTTTTCACAAATTTTATTGATCCAAAAATAATCTTGATTATCTTAATTGTAATAGAATTTATTTGAATTTTATAAAAATGTTAACTAAATACTACTTATTTATTTATTTAAATTCTTTCCTATTTCAATCCAATTCATCCCCTAATATATTAATAAATTTTAACCTATAGTATTCTTACATGTCACACATATGTACACTAGTTCAAAAACATTGCACTCCATTTTCATTTCAAAGGCTTGTCCTCTCTTCCAACAGTTGAAAATACAACGCGTTTCATACCTTCATGTGTGCGTTCTACTCAATCTTAACCCTTTTCCGCCAACCTCAGAGATCCACACTCATCGCTACGCTAATCGCACTCCTCATTCATCAATTTTCTCCTCGATTCAATTCGATTCGGTTTTTCTCTCTATCTTTCTCTCACTTTTTCGATCCACATTTTCATTTCTCAATTTAACATCAATTTCGCGTTTATGCATTCTGAATCGGCTTCGCTAGAACTTCTTTAGTATTCTATTTAGGCTTAATAGCGTTGAATAATGATTTAGTTAAGTATATATGTTTGCTTATTAATTTGTCAATTAGGTTGTTAATTAGTTGTTAATTTATTGGAATTTTGCATGTTGAAGGTTCTTAGCAGAATTGGAAGAGGGGAAAAGGTGAAAGAGATATAGTTGTTTGTGGTTTTCATCTATGTTTGGAGGTCCTGTTGTTCCTGCTAACAGTCCTCACTTACGCAAGTCTGGGAGTAGAGCTGTTGTCTATGATTTTGGTATTTTGTACTCCTTTAATGGATTGTGTTTCTATTTTAGGTTTTTCGTTGTATTGGTTTTTGGTGTTCTTTTGATGTAATTTATGGTTTGTGCTGTTTGTAGATGAATATGAGGGGGAGGATGGGGCTGATGAAAGTTTATTGCATTCTGGTGAGGTGAATGATTCGAGGGGTGGTGCAACACCGATGAGTGCTACTGCAATGATGCCCTCGCCTATTTTGTTGTGGAGATTCAAGGTTTTTTATTTATATTTTTGTTTGTTTTGTTTTAGGTGTTAGAAAGTTTTTTGAACTTTGTTGTAAATTTTCTTCTATAATGTGTTTTATGCTTTCGTTTGAATGAATTCAAAAGTTTTCTGAATGATGGAAGTGGATGTTTCTTTTATTCTTGTGGAGCTGCTTTTTATTTGATTCTTTTGGAGGGAAAGTTTTAGGGGTCGATTGAAATAACTTATTTGAGAAGTGAGAATAACAGGCTCATTCAGTTATTGTTTTCTTCATACTTGAATATGTTGTTTTAATTATGAACTAGAATATGACTTTAGGCCTATGTATGCTTCAAACTGCTCTATTTCCTTTTATTTTTTCACAAATGTAACTGAGGTTGATGTCCAGGTACTGCTGTTCCTTATTTGGGTCTTCATTTGTTGTAAGGTAAGTAATGTTTCCCTCTACAGTACTTCTCATTCCCTCCATGTAGTTTGAGGTTAAGATAACATCTTCTTAAGAATTTCTCCACGTGGCTTCAATCTTATATGCCATGTTGGAAAATTACAGATTGGATGGGATTCTGTAATGAGAATGAGTGCAGACAAGCGGGATTTATTCATATATGAAGCATTTTTGTATTTTAATCCTCTTCTTCTCGCGGTTAGTTTTCTCCCTGTTATTTCAGTTTCTATGTTTACATATGGATTCAAGGATATTATACTTTTAAATTTTCATTACATTCTTTATAGTGTCATTGTGTTTCATTTTCATCTCATCTTTATGTTTCAGACTTTGATGGTTTGGCTTTGGGGAATCAACTTATGGTTTTTTGCTCAGGGTGGAGTTAGTTATTCAAAAATATTTGATCTTGATCAAAATCATCTGACACACACAGAAATATGGAAGGTATCAACTCGCCAATTTAACTCATGTCATGTTTGGTACATAAAATCGGTTTCTATAGGACTGTAAGGGAAATTAAACTGGGAGTGGCATCGCCTGGAAATTGGAAGTTAACTTCCATTTTTGTTCCAAAATTTGGTTTTCTCAATAATAAACTTTTATTTTGTCAATCCATTTTTATGTTTGTACAGTATGTAACCATCAAATGGAATCCTAATTAAAACTAGTAAAGACCAATAAAGAACGAAAGAAACATGGATTCATTCCTGTTTGCAAGGAATGAACATTCTTGTGCCTCTAGGAAAGAACAGGGTTTCCTTAGAAGGCCAAGGTGTAAACATAAGTATCACACCTTTTTTTTAAAATATAAAGAACACAAACTAAGGGGCACTGATACCTTTTGAATATGATATGTTGAAATAGAAGGATCAATCTGTGTACTAAATATGGTATAAGTAATCTTGCTTTTCTTACACTAGTCTTTTTGTTAGTTTTTGATGTTTTGTTTTCACTTACAGTTATGATATTGCTGAATGACAGCCTGATACCTAGAAGGCATCAATGCCACATATTTAAATATGACATCATTGACAAAAGACATGGGATACGATAGATTTGAAATTTTTATAAGATGTAACACGGATGTAGTTCAACCCTCAATTAGTATACATTTAATATAAGAACATAAACCTTAAATAGAAAAAGAGAACAAATATTTTAAAAATTAGCGTATGACATTTTAAATATATTGACGTTCTTTCATTTTCTAATTGTTGTGGTAGTTCAAAAAATTAAAGGAAAAGAAGTGAAGTCCAATTAGAAGTGTCCTACATGGGTATGTCATGACACAGCTACTGTTTAGAAGTTGTTGTGCTGTCTTGTCTGGTGCTATAAAACTCCCATCGTAATAGTGTCTTGGGGAAACAAACTATTGTGGTTATATTGTATGCAGCCTTACCTTACATTTTCCAGAGGTTGATTCTATTACTCAAATCTATGATATCCCAGTCAATAGGCATATGGTAACAAATCCAACCGCTGTGCCACCCTTAACTGTTATTATATCGCTTAACTGGCAAATATTCCTGACTTTCTTCTCAGTTCTCAGCCATTTCTCTAATTCTCTGTCTTTTTACTCTTCGTTCCCCACTTTATGATAACTATTCTCAAGTGTTTGATTGGTATTTCCCCCCTAATTTTTCCGTTGATTGTTGCAGTGTGCCATGTGGATGACAGTTATTGTTCCGACCAGTATGACAGCATATATTTATCTATATTCTCGTGGAGAAGTCGCATATGCTGCATCACAACCAGTGTAATAGATGCATCCACCTTTTGTTATTTTTGTTTGCTTTGTTATTACTCTTATCAATTTAGTATTGTAGTATTGTCATTTGCTAGTTGCTTTATATATGATTGATGAATATTCATTTCCATTTTGTGCTGCCTGTTATACCTTATATTGGAAGCATATTGAATTTTCCCTGTACCCTTCTGCAGGTGCTCTTGTATGCTGCTATTGTAATGGTTTTGATATTCCCCTTCGATATCTTCTATTTTTCATCTAGATATTTCTTCTTGAGGACACTCTGGCGGATAATTTTCCCACTACAGGCAAGTTTGCTTTTTGTTGGATGTATTATGTTGTCAAGTTCTTGCGGTGCTACTCTTGAAATAGGGATCAGTAGTTATTGAATTATATATATGTTATGCATGAGCAAGGAGATATATAAACATGAAAATAGAATGCGTCATTCATGTGAATCATATTCACCTGCATCTTCTCCGTGTTCAGTTTCATATAAATAACAGAAATACCCATGCAACTCCCTCTCTTATTTGGCATCCATTAAGAGAGTAAGCAACCGGTGTTTTTCACATAGAAGAATGACCTTTTATCACAGCCATTTCCAAGATAGATCCCACCTATTAATGACATGTGTAAACAACCCTTACTAGGACATGCACAAGTAAAACAATTAAAGGCATTGGGTTGAAGCTTTCTTTGAAGATGCCCAGAACTATTGCAGTGTTTTAAAACCTAGATGATAATTATTGTTCATTACTTATTAAGATTTCTAAGACTTGATATTTGACCTAAGCCTTCCCCTTTTTTTTTTTCTCTATCCCTCACCAACTTATGCTTTTGGTATGTTGTTGGAACTAGGCTTGCATATGATCTTATATTGTTCTATTTTCATGAAAACAGGCAATATCATTCGCCGATTTTTTCTTGGCCGATATCTTAACTTCCATGGTAAAGGTATGGTTTCTTTCCAATGTTATCTTTCACTTGAAAAACCTATTCTCTCCCATGTTATTCTTCATTAATAATTTTATTTACTAGGTTTTTAGCCTAAGTATTAGTTTATTTATAGGTCTAAAGGTATACCTTTTCCTGTATTTAGTTCCTTTATTGCCGATATAGAGGTCCAATTCTGGCACACCCGTTACAACCTGAGAGTTTAGAATTGGCACAATTTGTTTATCTAATCCAAATTTTAGCTCCTAAGTTTCTATTAACTCACTTCAATATTTATTTTGATTACTATTGCAATTTTATGCAGGTCTTTTCTGATTTGGAGCGTTCAGTATGTAGAATGGTCCACCGACAGGTTCGATTCTTATAAAGCCATGTCCTTCTAGTATCAGTTAGGGAGTTTATATTAGCATGTTTAGTGTAACTTTTTGAATTTCCTATTCCGATTATCCCATGAATTTTGTCAACTTAGAATATATAATAATTTTCTTTTGTATAGCATTGGGATTATGTATAGCATTGAGTTTCCCATGCAAATCGTTTTCTAGAGCTAAATCAGCTCAGTTGATTTTATAATATTAAAATTTGTAATTCAACTACATATTTTATTGTGCTCACTGTTCCAAATCTTATATACGGAGTAACATATTTCTTAATGATTAGACTTGATATACATTACATAGATTTTACATAAAGTCATTGCTTCAGTTTTCTCACAAGTGGACGCATTTTAAATTTCTTTGTAGGTTGCAACAATTGCTTGGTTGGAAGCTGATTCTATTTGTGGCAGTCATTCTGTTGCAATTCCTTTAGTTCTTGTTTTGCCTTACCTTTTTCGCTTGAACCAATGTCTCCGGCAGTACAAAGATACTGGAGAGAAAACTGCTCTTCTGAATGGTAAGAGCTCTTGGTTGTTATAATCAATTAAAGCCTCTGTTCTTTTTCCTTTTAAAAAATGGAATTGTATCAGTCACCATTTAAATTTTGCAAGTTTATGAAATTGATGTTATACATTATTACAACGGTCAGTCATTTCTCACTAAATGTATGTTGTACATCACTAATTTAATGTAGATGTATTTTCCTGTTTAGCTTTTCTTGCAAAGTCATGCTTGTAGTCAAACACATCACAATTTAGGGCACATTTTCCTCTATTTTGCTTGTTTTGCTGCCATGAGTTTCGGGCTTCACTTTGTATTACCTTAATTATATAGTAATCTAATGCAATGTTGTTATGTCGGCTTTCTTGAGAGCTTCTGTCGTAGTTTGAAAATTCTGTTAATATGTTTTAAATAATTTTCGGTGTTGTCATTGACCCATTCTTCTGTAATAAATGGAATGTGGTTGTTGTATACTCCCTTTGGAATGAAATATAAGCAAAAAAGAATATCAGAATAATTGATGTATCTTGTCTTAATTTTAAACCGCATGCATCAATTTTTCAAATACCATTTTTGCCTATATTTCATCCTAGAGGGAGTATGTTTTAAACTGATAAAATTTGTCAGGTGAGCTTAGGACATTTTAGTCTATGTCGGAATCATCTTTCATGTATGATTATTAGAGTTATGTCTTAGGATATGAAAAATCAGCACTATAGAATAATTAAGGCTAGCCTTAATTTAATAGAATAAGAATAGTTTTCCTTAAATGTAGAGCTTGAATGATTCAACTCTTGAATGTTCAACTCCTCTTGTATAAATAGAGCATCATACTTCATTTCTATTCAATAATAATAGAATCAGTTTCTCTATTCTCTCTTTTAGCTTTCAGAGTTTTCTCTCTCATATCTCACTGTAATATGGTATCATAGAGCTTCGGTTCTATCCATGGCAGCGACTCCGGTAACTACAGCATCTATGTCATTCCAACTCAAAATCACAGAAAAACTTGATGAGAAGAATTTCCTACTTTGGCGCCAACAAGTAGATCATTTCGTTAACGCGAATAATCTTCAAAACTACCTTTACCTTCGTGACATACCGAATCAATACCTAACTGATGAAGATCGTGCAGCTGCTCGTGAGAACCCTGCGTATCGCACCTGGATTACGCAAGATCAGTGGCTTATGACGTGGCTTTAATCTACGCTTTCACCTTCGATTCTTTCACGTGTTCTTGGATGCGTTCATTCCTACGAGCTCTGGGAACGTATTCTTGCGCATTTTCAAAAGCTTACACGTGCGAAAGCACGTCAACTACGAGCGGAACTCAGATCTACAACACTTGAAGACAAATCTGTTGGTGATTATCTGGTTCGCATCAAAGTTCTTCTTGATGCGCTTGCTTCAGTAGGAGATCCAGTTCCAGATCAGCAACACATTGATGTGATTCTTGAAGGTCTTCCTCAAGACTTTGCCTCTGTTATTTCAGTCATTGAAAGCAAGTTTGATTCAGTAGAACTTGAAGAAGTTGAAGCTCTTCTTCTTGCTCATGAGATGAGATTCAACAAGTATAAGAAACACTCTCAAACGGAGGTGGCTGCCTTAGTGAATCTCACTCAAGCCAATCCTCAATCTGAAACTGATAAATCCAATAACAAGAACACTGAACAAGCTGTGAATTCAACCTTTAATCCAACCTATTCAAGAGGTGGTCGTGCATCTGGCCGTGGTGGTGGACGCGGCCGTGGGAGAGGTAGGTTCAACAACATTCAATGTCAAGTCTGCTTCAAATATGGTCACCTTGCTGCTAACTGCTATCACAGGTTCAATCAACAGTTTCAACCTAACATACCTGCTGATTTTCAAACAATGAACCAACAAAATTTCTACAATCCGTATCAACCAATTGGTGGACCTCAGTTTGCTCAGCCAACGGTTAACACTTGGTCACGCCCAAGCTATCAACCAAGACTTGCTCCTCTCCCTGTTCCTAAGTCACAAATCACTCCCAATGCTATGATTGCTAACACAACTTCAGTTCCAAGCAGTGCCTGGTTCCCAGACTCAGGAGCTTCTTATCATGTTACCAATGCCTCTCAAAACATACAGCAGACCACACCTTTTCAAGGTCCGGATCAGATCTTCATTGGTAATGCTCAAGGTTTGCACATTCACTCTTCAGGCTCTTCTTATTTTTCCTCTCATTCTAAACCTAACACTCCATTAGCTCTTCATAATTTACTGCTTGTTCCTTCTATTACAAAGAACCTGATAAGTGTCAGCAAATTCTGTCTTGATAATAGATTTTTCTTTGAGTTTCATGCTGATATGTGTTATGTCAAATCTCAGGCTACCAATGAAATTCTGCTCCAAGGTCGTGTAGGAAGTGATGGTCTGTACCAATTTTCTCATCTTCAGCTTCTTAAGTCTCCTTCAACAAGTCAAGTCTCATGTCTCACCTTAGACTCTAATGCTCCTGTCTCAAGAGCTGATTTCAACACTAATGATAGGATTTCAGTTTCTAATCAAAATGTATCAACTAATAACTCATATAATTCTCAACATACTTGGCATTTACGCCTTGGTCATCCAAATTCTAATACTATGAGACTTGTTTTAGCTCAATGTAATATTCCTTATTCTAATAAAGCTGGATCTGTCTTTTGTTCTGCATGCTGTATGGGAAAGGCACATAGGTTGCACTCCCCACAGTCACAAACTCAATATCACTCTCCTCTTGAATTAATTTTCAGTGACCTATGGGGTCCTGCCCCAGTCAAATCCTCCCAAAATTTTACCTACTACATCACCTTTGTTGATGCATACACTAGATTTACTTGGATCTATTTGCTCAAAAATAAATCTGAAGCCTTAACTATCTTTAAACAATTCAAAGTCATGGCTGAATTACAATTTGGATTCCCTATTAAATCTGTCCAAACTGATTGGGGTGGTGAATTTCGCCCATTTACAAAGTTTCTTTCTGATCTTGGCATTATTCATCGTCTAATTTGCCCTCACACTCATCACCAAAATGGTGTAGTGGAGAGAAAGCATAGACACATTGTTGACCTTGGTTTAACCCTTTTGAGTCATGCCTCTTTACCGCTCAAATTTTGGGATCATGCCTTTTTAACTGCTGTCTACCTAATAAATAGGTTACCCACCACGTCTCTCAATCAACGTATACCATATGTTGTCCTTTTCAATTAAAATCCTGACTATAAATTCCTCAAAGTCTTTGGGTGTGCTTGTTTTCCTCTCGTTCGCCCATACAACTCTCAGAAATTTGACTTTAGATCCCATGAGTGCCTTTTTCTAGGGTACTCTACATCTCACAAAGGTTACAAATGTCTCTCCCCAAGTGGTAGAATATTAATCTCAAAAGATGTTCTTTTCAATGAGTCCAAATTTCCTTACAATGATCTTTTTTTCTCTAATGTTTCTCTCCCCTCATCAATCATTCCATCCTCCTCATCTAAAGTAACCCTTAACACACAAGCTCTCCCTAATGTTTTTCCCATTCCTACTGCTTCCACTACCTCACACTCCTCTTCTTCTCAATCCAATTCCAGCCACACACCTATTACCTCTGTGTCAACCACCCTTGTAACACAAACAACCAGCACTAATCCTACTCCTTCACCCTTTTCAAATGCCAACAATCAGTCTACTACTACCACTTCATCATCATCATCTTCTATTTCTGCTCCTAGGGATCCTAACCTTCAATCTCTTCCCACCAACACTCATCCTATGACTACTAGAACTAAATCCGGTGTACCCTTATCTCGTCTAAATCCTTCCATTTTTCTTGTCAATTCTGAGCCTAAGAGTATTAAAACTGCTCTCCAAGATCCCAAGTGGTTTGCTGCTATGCAAGAGGAGTATGATGCCTTGATAAGGAACAACACTTGGTCTTTGGTACCACTGCCTACTAACAGGAAAGCAATAGGCTGCAAGTGGGTTTTTCGTGTAAAGGAAAATGCTGATGGGACAGTAAATAAGTACAAAACTAGGCTTGTTGCTAAGGGGTTCCATCAAGTCCATGGATTTGACTTTAATGAAACTTTCTCCCCTGTTATTAAACCGGTCACAATTAGAATTATTTTGACTCTTGCTCTCACTTACAATTGGCCTCTACAGCAGTTGGATATAAACAATGCCTTTTTAAATGGCATTCTTGAAGAGGAGGTCTATATGATGCAACCCCCTGGATTTACTGCCCCTAATTCGTCTTTGGTTTGTCACTTGCACAAGGCCTTGTATGGCCTCAAACAGGCCCCAAGACAATGGTTTGAAAGACTCAAAACCACTCTTTTATCCTTTGGCTTTCTGAACAGCAAGTGTGATGCTTCACTGTTTATCTACAAGCATCACAGTGCTGTCATTTATATGCTGGTTTATGTTGATGATATAATCATCACAGGAAACTCTCCTCCTCTCATCAAGCAAGTTACTCAACAACTAAATCATGTGTTTGCTCTCAAACAACTTGGTGACTTGGATTATTTTCTGGGCCTTGAGGTGAAGAAACTGTCCAATGGTAATCTCCTTCTCACTCAATCTAAGTACCTAAGGGACTTGCTAATCAAAACTGATATGGAGAATTCTAATTCAGTTGCTACTCCTATGGCATCCACAACCAAACTCATCAAAACAGGGTCTACTGCCTTGTCTGATGCCTCTCACTACAGGTCCATTGTAGGGGCCCTGCAGTATGCAACAATCACACGCCCAGAAATCTGCTATGCTGTTAACAAAGTATGTCAGTTCATGGCACACCCCTTGGAGTCCCATTGGCTAGCTGTCAAGCGTATTTTGCGTTACCTAAAAGGCACTATCACCTCTGGTTTACTGTTCACTCCTGCCTCCACTGTTCCGTTTTCTCTGCAGGCCTACTGTGACGCTGATTGGGCTGCTGATCCAGATGATAGAAGATCCACCTTTGGGTCAGCTGTGTACTTAGGCCCTAATTTGGTCTCTTGGTGGTCCGAAAAGCAAACTGTTGTTGCTCGTTCTAGTGCTGAGGCAGAGTACTGCAGCTTGGCTCACACCACAGCTGAAGTTTTATGGGTTCAAACTTTGCTAACTGAACTAAAAATTCCCTTGACAACTCCAGCCATCTATTGTGACAACCAGAGCACAGTTGCTATGGCTCATAACCCTGTTCTTCATGCAAGAACAAAGCATATGGAAATTGACCTCTTTTTTGTAAGAGAAAAGGTCTTTAATAAGTCTCTCACTGTCTGCCACATTCCTGGTGTTGACCAGAAGGCTGACATCCTCACCAAACCTCTCTCAAGTTTAAGATTTATGGAGCTCAGCAGCAAGCTCAACCTGTCTGCCTCATGTCAGCCTTTGCAGCCACCTTGAGCTTGTGGGGGAGTATTAGAGTTATGTCTTAGGATATGAAAAATCAGCACTATAGAATAATTAAGGCTAGCCTTAATTTAATAGAATAAGAATAGTTTTCCTTAAATGTAGAGCTTGAATGATTCAACTCTTGAATGTTCAACTCCTCTTGTATAAATAGAGCATCATACTTCATTTCTATTCAATAATAATAGAATCAGTTTCTCTATTCTCTCTTTTAGCTTTCAGAGTTTTCTCTCTTATATCTCACTGTAATAATGATAAATCTTAAAATTTTGGCTGGGTTTAATTCTTCCCCACAAAACAAACTTGTATAGCGAGGACTTCCCAAGCACTTGTAACTTGTAAGCCCTAACAAATTCATATCTCTGAGAAATGTTGGATTAAACCCACGCCTCCCACCCTGCACAATGAAGGTGTCAGAGGCTGCAATGAAACCGGCTAGATGTGGGCTGCAATTAGGGCAAACACAACATCTCCCTCACGCTAGGCCAATGGGTCTGTAGAGTGGAAGATGTGGGAAACCCCTCAACATATCCACGATAGACTCTAATATCATCTTAGTGTTTGGAACAAGTCTAATTCAATTCCACAAAACTAGTTTGAGTTGTAAGGTGAGGATTTCCCAAGCCTTGTAATAGAAGCACTACAAAGGTCATATCTCTACAAGATCTTTCCCTCATACCCAACACAATGAAAGTTATGGAGGCTGCAATGATGGCAAACCCAAATGTACAATTACTGAAACTCAAATTTAAAAATTCTGTTATGCTAACTTATAAAAATAAATAAATAATTAAATCCTACTCAGCATAACTAATCCTAATCAGCAGCAGAATTAGAGGTCTTCCTCTTTTGATACTTCTTTCCCACAAATGCATCTATATCACTGGGATTGAACCCTTTACCTCCTTCTTAATACTCCTTCAGAGTCCCAACTCATACCACTGGGCTACACATTTGGGGACAAAGGCTTTTATGCTTGCTTATTTTGAACCAAATATTGTATATGGATTCTCAATATTGATCTTATTTGTTTCCAGTAACTTGCTATAAAACATGACAGTTCTGCTAAGGTCTTATGATATACGGCTTGATTTAAAGAATATGTTGGAAATTTTGCTATTCTTTTCATAGAAAAATCAAATGAAATAGCATCGAAAGAAGTAAATATGTTAAGGGCTAAACTACTCTGGGTACTTTGCTTCTTTATTGAGCTGTATATAAGAGGAACATTTTAACACTTCTTGTAATCATATGATTATATTTTTATATATAAAATTCATTGAGAATTGGAGCATTCGTGTTCAATTTTTCTAGACCTGTGTTGTTTATGATAAGATATTGTGTTTGTATTTTAATTGCTTGTTTATATCTTCTTTTCCTGCAGGTTTCTTTAATTATTAAATATGAGTTTATCATGTTCTTAAAAATGATGTTCTTTTTTGCTGTTGTTGAAATAAGCGATAATAAGAGACATTTAGATTAAACCGTGTGTTTTGAAAAGCACTACGGAGACATTATTATATATAGAGAGATTACAACTAATTACATGATATAGTCGATGTGGGACTATTCTATATATAAATATTCTTAACACTATATATATTTACAAATATCAACACTCCCCCTCAAGCTTGAGCATATAAGTCAAATGCACCAAGCTTGTTACATATATAATTAATTCTGGGGCTTCGTAGGGATTTTGTAAACACGTCTGCCAATTGATCGTTAGAGTTGACAAAGCTTGTAACGATGTCACCTGACTCGATCTTCTCTCTGACAAAGTGACAATCAATCTCAATATGTTTTGTCCTCTCATGGAAGACTGGATTTGAAGCAATGTGCAATGCAGCTTGATTATCACAAATAAGTGTCATTGGTCTTGCTTCTTCAATTTGAAGTTCCTTGAGCAATTGTTTTAACCAAACAAGTTCACATGTTGCCATTGCCATGGACCTATATTCTGCCTCGGCGCTTGATCTTGCAACAACGTTTTGTTTCTTACTTTTCCAGGATATAAGATTTCCTCCAACAAGTACACAATACCCAGAAGTGGATCGTCTATCAATGGGTGACCCTGCCCAATCAGCATCAGAGTATCCAACTATCTGAGTATGTCCTTTATCTTCATATACTAGACCTTTTCCTGGAGCACATTTGATGTATCTCAGAATCCGGATAACAGCATCCATGTGTTCCTGACAAGGGGAATTTAAGAATTGACTTACCACACTGACTGCAAAAGAAATGTCTGGACGAGTGACTGTGAGATAATTCAACTTTCCAACCAATCTCCTATATCTTCCGGAGTCAGATAGAGGCTCCCCCTGATTGGGTAGTAATTTGACACTTGGATCCATAGGAGTATCAGCTGGTTTAGCATTCAACAAACATGTTTCTTCCAAAATATCCATAGCATATTTCCGCTGAGAAATCACCAAACCATCTTTAGATTGGGCTACCTCAATACCCAAGAAATAACGGAGTTTACCAAGATCTTTTGTCTGAAATTGATTCGAGAGATGTTGTTTTAACTGGAGTATTCCCTGTTGATCACTACCAGTTATGACAATATCATCTACATACACAATAAGATAAATACACCCTTGGACTGAGTGACGATAAAAAACCGAATGGTCAGCTTCACTACGGACCATACCAAACTGTTGGACTACAGCGCTGAATCTGCCGAACCAAGCTCTCGGAGATTGCTTAAGACCATAAAGAGACCTGTGTAGCCTACACACCATATTCGATGACTCCCCCTGAGCAACAAACCCAGGTGGTTGCTCCATATATACTTCCTCTTCAAGATCACCATGTAAAAAAGCATTTTTAATGTCAAGTTGATGAAGAGACCAATGTCGAATGGCTGCAATAGCTAGAAGAAGTCTAACAGATGCCATCTTGGCTACAGGTGAGAAGGTATCACTATAATCCAACCCAAAAATCTGAGTGTATCCTTTGGCTACCAAGCGGGCTTTAAATCGATCAATCTTACCATCTGGACCAACCTTCACTGTATAAAGCCAACGACAACCTACTAAAGATTTCCCAGGGGGTAAAGGAACCAGTTCCCAGGTACCACTGCTTTCAAGAGCACACATTTCATCAATCATTGCT
This sequence comes from Lathyrus aphaca, assembly GCA_963966055.1. Taxonomy (NCBI): domain Eukaryota; kingdom Viridiplantae; phylum Streptophyta; class Magnoliopsida; order Fabales; family Fabaceae; genus Lathyrus; species Lathyrus aphaca. Next base: position 688,244,976 of record OZ014519.1, on the reverse strand, counting down.
TGCCTCCATTCAGGACGAGATAATGCTTCACCTGGAGTATTAGGAATAGAAACAGAAGACAAAGAAGACAAACAAGTATACTGCAAAGGGGAAAGACGATGATAACATAAATCAATATAATGTGGAGAAAGATTTCGTGTTTGACGTATACCTTTTCGAAGGGCAATCGGAAGATCGGACTCAGGTTGCAGGATCGGATCCGGTGATGGCGAGAGCGTCAGAGGAGAGTCTACAATGACCTCAGGGACAGGTGCGACCTCAGAAACAGGTACGACCTCAGGAACAGGTGCGGCTTCAGGGACAGGTACGACAGACGTTGGTTGACGACGCTGATATGTTTGAAGTGGGCGAGAAGTATGGGGGTCAACTGTAGGGGTATTTAGTGGACCAGGTTCCCTAGAATGATCGGGGACAATGACATATGGGACTTCCGGAAGAGGTGTGGGAATACGTTCCTGAAGGGGTTCCGAAGTTGCTTGGCTGGACTCGAAATATGGAACAGACTCGAAGAAGGTAACATCGGCTGATATGAGATATCGTTGTAGAGTGTGTGAATAACAACGATAACCTTTTTGTGATCGATGATAACCAAGAAAGACACACTTTAGTGATCGAGCTGATAGTTTATCAAGACCAGGAGAGAGATTGTGTACAAAACATGTGGTCCCGAAGACTCGGGGAGGAATTGGGTGAAGTGGGGAATTGGGAAAAAGGATTGAATGAGGGATTTTATTGTTAAGGACAGATGAGGGCATGCGATTTATAAGGTAACATGCCGTTAGCACAGCATCCCCCCAAAACCGAAGTGGAACATTACCATGGAGAAGTAAGGTCCGAGTGGTTTCTACGAGATGCCGATTTTTGCGTTCGGCTACCCCATTTTGTTGAGGTGTGTGAGGACAAGATGTTTGATGGAGAATACCATTGCGTGACATAAAATTTTGAAATTGTTGGGATAAATATTCACGGGCATTGTCACTTCTTAAGGTACGGATAGACACACCGAATTGAGTTCTTATTTCTCGATAAAATTGTTCAAAAATAGAAAATAATTCAGATCTATTCTTCATTAAAAATAACCATGTGCAACGTGAAAAATCATCAATAAAGGTGACAAAATACCTAGACTCAAGAGTAGAGACAGTACGCGAGGGACCCCAAACATCGGTATGAACTAAAGCGAAAGGGGATGAAGCTCGTTTATTGACTCGATTGGGAAATTGACTACGAGTGTGTTTCCCTAACTGACACGACTCACATTGTAAATTAGATACCTTCGATAAACTTGGCACCAACTTATGTAATTTTGAAAGACTGGGATGACCTAACTGGGCATGGATAGTAAGTGGAGAATCTTTGGCTGAGCATGTCTGAGATGACACTGAGAGGTAATAAAGGCCTTGAGACTCACATCCGACGCCAATCGTCCGTCCCGAACTCCGATCCTGCAGGATAACATTATTGTTAGTGAAGGTGACATTACAATCAAGAGAACGAGTTAAACGACTGACTGAAAGTAAATTAAATGGACAATTCGGAACATAGAGAACAGAAGTAACAGAGAGAGAAGGTAGAATTTGAACAGTACCAATCCCTTCGGATTGAGTTTGAGAACCATTGGCAGAAGTTATAGTAGGTAAGAAACCAGAGGTAGAGAGGGAAGAAAAAAGATTTTTATCACCGGTAACATGATCAGACGCACCAGAATCAAGGACCCATGGTCTAAGAGAAGATGAGAGGCAAACAGATGAATTACCAGTGTGTGCTACCGTAGCAGTAGAATAATCTGAGTTTTGATAATCCTGATACCACCTGAGAAAATCATCGTAGTTTGGCATAAATTTCTGAGGAGTAGCCATGAGTATCGGCGGAAAAAAACAGTCGGAATCAGCCGTCGGACGCGCTGGCACGGGTGGGGCAGCGGAGGCGCGGGTGGACGTGTGCGTGAGTTTCTGACGGCGGGAAAAAGTGCGACGGCTGGATCGGAGGGCAGCGAGTCGGATGGTGAGGTCAATTTTTTGGAACGTCGCCGGAAGTTTGTCGGAACAGTAACGGCGACAGTGGCGGCAGGGAGGTTACCGAAGAATTTTGAAAAGTGAGGCAAACCGGAGTGATAACACGGTTTGCAAAAAAAAAAAATTCTCACCGGAAGACAGTGGGTCAACCGGGTAAAACACGGCGAAGAAAGAATTGTCTCTTAACAGGCTCTAGATACCATGTTGAAATAAGCGATAATAAGAGACATTTAGATTAAACCGTGTGTTTTGAAAAGCACTACGGAGACATTATTATATATAGAGAGATTACAACTAATTACATGATATAGTCGATGTGAGACTATTCTATATATAAATATTCTTAACACTATATATATTTACAAATATCAACAGCTGTGAATCATTGCAAAAACTTGAGTTGTTAGCTGAAGAGGCATGGGTTGGGTTATAATATATTTCTAATACGCCTCTTCCTATGAAAGCTTTTTGAACTTGAAGCATGGCAAATGCATACGTCCTTTCTATCTATAATGAGCTTTAAAAGATATGATGTTATGGAATGAACCAATTATTCCAAAAGCTTAACCTGTCTGAGAAAGACACATGAACGGTTTTTATTATTATATTTCTAATAAGATCTTTTGGTTATGATTTCAGCATTAAAATATTCAACAGCAGTGCCCGTTATTTTTCTTTCTGCTCTTAAATATCATGTTTTGCCCGAGCAGTGGACAAACATCTATAGGCCTCTTTGGCTTCTGTCAAGTGTTGTGAACTCATCATACTCTTTCTATTGGGACGTAACTCGAGATTGGGACCTAAGGTATGAGGAATATTTGTCCTACCATATATCTTTAATGTTATTTCAAACTATGCTAAGCTTCTTTCCAAAATGTTTTCATTCCCAGTATTTACTCTCTGGATGGCATTTAATTTATTTTATCTGATGATTGTCATGTGACTTGGTGTGCTAATATTCCTCTCTCTCTTTTGCCAGTGGCTTCACTCGAATATTTAAGTTCAGCAAACCCCATGTGTTCTCATATATGTTGCATGGACGGAGATGGGTAAGTATAATTGTATGAGAATACCTATAGTTCACTAAATCCTTTTCCCTTATAATTTATCTTTTATTGGGATTCGCCAAGGTAAACATTTCGCCAGACTTCCCCCTTTAATTTTGTTAATGAGTGTGTCTTGTACAATGTTTAGCAAGGTAAATAGGGAGGGAGTTTGAAAGATGGTATTTTAGAGGCCAAAATACAAACACGATTGGGACTTTATGATTTTTTTGGGTATGCCCAAGTATATTTAGTATAAAATAAAAATTAGCTAGGTAAAGACAATTGTTCTAATTTTTTAAAACTCTAAACAGGCCGCAGATTCTCTATTACATGATGAGGACCCAACAAGCCATCTGTGAATGTAGAATTTGTTCAATCTTTTAATTTCCTTCAAAATTCAATAAAGATTGATCAAGTCCCTTGATGCCATAGTGTATTCAATGGTTAAACCAGCAACTTGTAACTCTTCGAATTAAATCTTATGTTAAATCTTATGAAATTCTCGGTTTCTATCTGGTTTGATGAATATATGAAACCCAGCATGGTAAAATTTTTAAAGAATAGAACAGTAGAGTGTAGAAAACTGAAACAAAAAATCCGATTGTTTCATCAGTGTTCTGAAGCAGTTTTTGTGTATATGGGATTGCAGGTTTACATTTGGGTGATTGCAAGCAATTTGGTTTTGCGTTGCACATGGACATACAAGCTTTCTGCCCATCTTCGTCACAATTACCTCACGGTGTTCACAATCGCTGCTCTGGAGATTTTCCGCCGCTTCCAGTGGATCTTTTTCCGTGTCGAAAATGAGTGGAACAAGATGAATAACAAATCACACATGCAGCTCTCTATGAGTGAAATGTCAAACGAGGAAGAGAACTTACTTCTTTCCATGAATCACAATGTATAGACTAGAAAACAGTATGATACATGTTTCAAATATTTTGACGATAGGGGAGCTTCATTCCATTTGCTTCACCTTGCATATAAATGTCATTCTTTTTCACAAACAGAACAGCTTATATTCAATTATCACAGTGCTTTTCAATGACATTTTGTTCCATTCCATAACATTGTTTATGAATTGAACAAGTCGCATCTACAGTATCCAAGCTTATATTAATCTGCAACAAACCTTAGCTATAGTGGTATTTATAGTTTCACTGGTTGAAACATTGGCTACATGGCACGTCCTTCACCAACCAACCAACACTAGCAAAACATTGATTTTGCCGTTTTCTTTGACTGGTAGCTATTGTTTTATGGTTCCTTCATTGGAGCCTAGTATTAACAAGGTGTACGAAAACGAACCTACAATTATGTTTTGCGTAAGAATCAACCAAGCCAAGTTGATGCAAATATGTGGGACCCATAAAGAATATAAGTGGCTAGAGGTTTGCAAATATCAAGAATATCTTTGCTATGGACAGAGCCACACACCCAAACCAGATAACATGCAACCCAAACCAGATAACATGCAGAGATATAATTAGCTTCTTATCACTCAAATAGCAAATTTGAGCATTTGCAACTTCAACTTCCTTGAGTGAAACTTAAATCACCAAGATGGCCTAAATGTTAACAGCAAGTGAGTACATCAACGGCCAGCAGCATCAGCCGGCAACAGGGCCTGCCGAGCTGAACTTGCCAAGAGTGCTGTGGATCCTGTCTTCCACCTTAGAGAAGCTAGTGGCTCGCAATGAAAAGCTCGTTGATGAGCTAAACCAGCAACTAAATAAACTGAGCTCTGACTCAGTAAGATTAGGGAAGAGCTTGAATGCCTTTCATGGCGTACGAGCACCGGGCATAAGTATACCTAAGTACCTGGAAAGGATATACAAGTACACTAATTGTAGCCCATCATGTTTTATTGTTGGCTATGTTTATATAGACATGCTGACTCACAAACACCCTGATTCTCTAGTCTTATCCTTGAATGTTCACAGATTGCTAGTTACCTCTGTCATGGTTGCTTCCAAGATGCTAGATGATGAGTGAGTCTCTAACCCTTCTCCTTTATCATAAAAATAAAATGATGTCGCGGTAACATGAGTTTTACTTTACTGCATTTTTAGCTTACTGTTTTATCGTCTTTGTTCTGATTTTGTGCATTATTTTTGTATTTCTGAGTTGAGACATTATAACAATGCGGTATACGCTCGAGTAGGAGGGGTGAGCAATGCGGAATTGAACAAGCTTGAATTAGAGTTACTCTTTCTGTTGGATTTTAAAGTTGTGGTTAGCCTTCGAGTTTTCGAGAGTTACTGTCTGCACTTAGAAAAAGAGATGCTTGTACATGGCACAGGCTTGAAGATTGAAAGAACATTGTCACCAAAATCTTTTGAGACTGAAATTTCAGTTGAAGATAAGAAAAGCTCTTCCCCACCTCAAATTGTGGATTATGGATTGACATAACATAAGTTCTTTTTTCTCTCTGTTGTCAATTTTGGGGTCCCTTGCCCTGTTTAGTCCTTTATCCTTTTCTTCATGGCTAAGCAAATTATTGGATTGTTCATTAGCCTGTTTCTTATGAACTTTTGTCAAATTTCTGTTATGAACTTTGTCTAATTTGACTCTAGTTGTGACAAGACTTAATCATTATCCATTGCTCTGCTTTCTTTTCATTTTTATATTTCTTAACACATGGTTACTCTTGGAGTTGAGTTCTCATGAACTTTTGTATGTGTGTTTTATAAAAGTGATTATGAAAAGATTTTTTTTTCTTCTAATTTGAATTATGCTTACTAATCGGTTTGGATTTATTTATGTTTCGATGTTTTAATTTTAAATGCAAGTTCCTTGCACCTACTTATTGCTATTATTTTCATACAAGTATTTTGTTTTTAAATTCTTAATGTGATATTGTAAACAATAAACTAAAACTGAAGTGTTCTCATAAAATTGATTTTCTTACAAACTATGAACTGTGGTTGATTGGAATGACAACATAACCAAACTTGTAGGGACCCATCCGGATTCGTCCCGTCGACGGAAAAAATCTGTTTTGATTTGGTTTTGGCTTGAATTTGAATTTTTCAGATTACAAAATATGAGGAAGAGTTAACTAACAAGGATACTAGTACCCACCTCAAACTCGTTCCGTTTATTTCATTATATATTTTATTATTTTTGATAATTTAAAATATTAAATATATTTTTAATATTTTGATATTTTGATTTGTATATATTATTTAAAATGTATGTATGAAATTTTTTACATTTTTTTTTATTTCATAATGTAATTTGTTCTTAGAAAAAATAAATATTTTTATTTAAAAAAATTGATTTCATTACATGTGGTGGCGGGATAGAGATATTTATACCCAATTCAAATTCGTTTGATAGAGTGTGAGTTTTAATTTTTCACTCAATTGAAAATAGGATGGAGAATAAAATTGTTTGAGAATTAATGTTTAACTTTTGAGAGGTAAAAATCGTCTTTAACTCATGCCTAATGGTTGATCCAAGATTTTAAATTAGAAGGTGATCTTACCTGATCAGGAGGACCTTCCAGCAAGTTTGTGTAACAACCAAAGAATGGGGAGAAAATGGGGGTGTACCTGCAAGGCACTCCGATGCCAAAGTTAATAGAGGTACAATGAAGTAGGTAAGTAAATAAAATGAATCAGAATACCTGACCCTTTAGTATAAAAGGGTTTTTATAAAGAGCCCCCAGCGCTGGGCCAATGTCCTTCCTTGGGCTGGATTAGCTAGGCCCAAGGAAGAACTGCCAAGGAACGTGTGAGGAGCGTGAAGACCTAGTTGAATGGTCTAGTCCTTGGTTCAACTGCCCCTATCTTTCAGGAGATAAATGGGGGACAGCTGGGTGACGTGGCAAGTGGACTGACAGACATGTTCCTTGCTGGCTCTGAGTGCATGCCCGACGTATGGGATGCTTGCCCGACTGTTAGGCGCCCCTACCCGTCTGCTAGGTGTCACTGCTCGAGTATATGGGCCTCTGCTCGACCTGTTGGGCCGTAGCCTAATACAACCTTGAGGTCCAGTCTGGAACAGGAGCCCCCCAAGTCGAGTCTCCGAGCCGGAGCGATGAATTGTAATATAGTCGGGCATAGGCGCGTTGGATAAAGCGTCGGGCGTATAGCTGTGTCGAGCATGGTGTTAACAGAGTCAACCGATGCGTTTTATTGTCGGGCATGTGGCGTTTAACAGAGTCGAGGATGTTTCCTATAGTCGGGCAGGTGTACAGTCGCTCGACGTCGTTCAGAATTCTTGTGGATTGACGTGTCTCAGCATTAATGGTTCGTCGCTTCGTTTCTTGTGCAAACGACGGTATAAGCACTAAGCAATGATGATTTGGCGCGTCCATCCACGTGCTTATGGTTATATAAAGGGAATAATCCACTTCATTTGGACTTTTTCGCTCTGACGTTTGACCGGAAGCTCTGAAGAAAAATCTTTCTCCGCCCGTCTCCGCCGTCTCTACTCGTGCGCCACCGTTTATTCTTCACTTCAAATATGTCAGGTACCACTTCAGATTCCCTGTTTTACATGCTTTTTCGTTTAGTAGCTAGAAATTTGCAAGATTTATTTGCGTAAAGTAGGTAGAACTGGTCTGGGGATAGTTTCTTAGGTTTTAGGTATGAAAATTTCCGGTAGGATTAGAATGTCCCGGGCAAAAACTTCATACGCGCTTGAATAAGGCGGACGTGTTTAGCATGTCACGGGCGAAAAATTCATGTGTGTATGAATCTCCTGGGCAATTTTCGCATGCTTCGGGCGTAAAATTCATACGCACATGAATGTCCCGGGCAAGTTTAGCATGCCTCGGGCGTGAAATTCATACTTGTGTGAATACTCCTGGGTAAAGCCAGCATGCCCCGGGCGTAGAGATTATGTTAGTGTGTATTCGTGGATCGGGACTTTACGTGCCCATACGCTCGCGAGGGTTGCCCCTTCGTCGGTCTAGGCCAGTAGTCAGGCTTTGGGGCGTGCGTTTTAGCTTTACGCCCTTTTACTTGACTTGCGGTGGAAGGGTGGATTTGATGCGATGTCAAATTCACTTTTTCTGTCTGCGTTTCAGGTACGATCGAGCATCTGCAGGTCAGGGGAGGAGATACCGAACCGCGACCCATCGATGAGGAAGAGGTAGTGCATCGAAATGTCGAGGAGGGAAATGTCGGGGAGGATAATGAGCATGCTTCCTCGTTCGGGCGTAATGACCAATCCTAGGTTGCCGACGAGCCCTTGAAAGAAGAATCATATTTTTGTGACGAGACGACCCACGCGTACGCCGTGGTGGAAGATCTTAGTCCCGAGGAGTCTGTGAATTGGCAGTGTCTTGCTCCTCAAGAGGCGAACCAGATATGTCATCGCTTCCCAGGGAAGCAGTTCGCCATATAGGAGTTCGCCTTCCGAGAAGCGAGGGTCAGGCTGCCTTTCAACTCCTTTCAGATGGGGGTTTTCAAGTGGCTCTGACTGGCGCCGTCACAACTGCACCCAAACGTCATTGCTTTTATGCGGGCGTTCGAGTTAATCTGCCGTTTCCTCGGCATTGGGTGTACTCTGCCCCTCTTTTTCCACATCTTCCTCCTGCAAAGGTTTGGTGTCTGAGGGCGTCATAGTTGGGTGTCCTTCAAGCAGCCGGTGAGGCTATTCAAGACTTACGTGGATTCTGCTCGACACTTTAATTGGCGGTGGTATACGGTGAAGCCGATCACCCGTTCCGCCTTACACTCCCTTTATTATTACAACCGAAATGCTGCTGGGGAGGAGAAACTTATGTCGAGGATACCCTTGAGGTGGCAGCTGACCACTTCAATCTCTCGACCAGTCACTACCGGGTGAAGTTCTCGAGCCTGGGGGTCGAGGACAGGCTGGCTTATAAGAAGCTGGTAGAGTATGTGCAGAGTTTCAACCTGGCGGTTTGGGTCAATCGGAAAGGTGTTCCCTATGTCGATGAGGCTGGGATGCCGATCTACGAACCCCGTCTTATAAACACGAGGGTTGTGCTCGAGTGTGATACCGATGAGGAGGCCATGGAGTTACTGCGTAGGTGTTCTTTTGCTCGCTTATTTTCCTCGGTCGCGTCTTTCCAACTAACGAGTTTTTGTTGTTTTTGTTTTGCAGGAGCCATGCCTGCTCTCCGTGAACGGGTGCTGAAGCTGGCGAACCAGGCCGGAGCCCCTGAAAGGGTCTCTAAGAAAAAGAAGAAAGTGGCACCCCGAGTCCAGGAGGTGGCCGATGACCCCGGGGCAGGTACCTCTAATACTGCTAGCCCGGTGTCTACTTTTCCTCCGTCTGCTCAACGAAACTCCCCGATCCAGATACAGGACAACCCTCCTCCTTCCACCTCTCCTCTTCTCAAACGGAAGCGTCTGGACGGGACTCTTGCCCGGTCTGCTGCAGTGGAGGGCAGTGATCCGGGTGCCCCTGGGAGTTATCTACGGCCTCCCTGCTATCTAGAGCAGGAGTTTTTTAAGGTTGAAAGTGTTGTCGTGGTGGCGGCGCCCGAGGCAAAGGCCATCTTGAGCCAGGATGCGGATGCCCGACGAAGGGAGCTGGCTGGGGATCTAGCCACTGTTATCCGGATGATGGAGACTGCAATGGTCCTGTTCGACACTGCTGTTTCCACAGCTTCTTTGGAGGATGCACTTCTGAAGGCTCGCACTGAGAAGGATAGGTTGTCTAAGGATCTATCTGACTACAAGGAGGAGCATCAATTGCAGGAAGGGCTGAAGAAGGACCTGGAGAAGGTGAAGCTTGAACGGGATACGCTGAAGGCGAAAAAAGAGAGTGCAGTGATCCGCCCTTCTGGTGGCGAATCGGGGAAGATGAAGTCTTCTGGTCGTGATACGCATAGGGCCACCTGATAAGAAGATTCGTCGGGGGGAGTGTCCTCCCGGGGTCTCTTCTTTTCTTGCTCTTCGTGTTTGAAGGCTTCGTTCTTCCTGGGGTATTGTTTGAGATGTCCCTCTTGGATCAAAATTTCTATTGCGTCTTTCAAGTGGACACAGTCTTCAGTCACGTGCCCAAGGCTTCTGTGGAACCTGCAGTACTTGGATTTGTCGGTGTGGGGCTTGGATGCAGAAGGTTTTGGGAACCTCACCCTGCCCTGCTTGAAATCGGAGTTGATGCATTCGGCGAGGATGCGCTCGCGGGTAGCTGTCAGCAATGTATACTCGTTGTATCGGCCCGCAGGCCCTCTTCCTTCGCGAGGCTCGCGGGGTTTCTCTTCCCTTCGCCTGTCCCCGTTGCGACGGGGAACGTTCGGGTCCTCGCGCTTGGGATGGTCGGTTTCCCCGGTGTTACGACTGCTGCGAGCGTTGTGGGCATCCTGTTTTTCTTCGTATCTAATGTAAGTCTGGGATTTATGCAAGAGGTCATTCAGAGTGCGGGGAGGCTCTATCCCGACTGCCCTGCTAAGTTCGCTTCCGGGAAAGAGTTCCCTCTCGAGGAGGTATTTCTTCATGTGTTCCGTGGTGTCCACCTCGACAACCTCTTTGTTGAATAGCTCGATATACGAGCGCAGTGTCTCATTTTTCCTTTGCACTATGGCTTCGAGGGTCGCCTCGGTCTTGGGATGGCGTCGGGAGGCTGTAAAATGCCTCGTGAACATGGATCTCATGAATCTCCAGGATGTGATGGACTCCGGGGCTAAACTTTTGTACCAGGCCATGACTCCTTTCCTGAGGGTTGTCGAGAACAACCTGCACTTGAGGTGCCCGGTGATGTCATTGCGGTAGTCGAGCATCGCGTTGATGTTGTCGACGTGATCGTCGGGGTCGGTGGTACCGTCGTAGATGGCCAAGTTTGGGGGTTTCTCCATGCCTTTGGGGAGTGGTGCCTCCATATTTCCCGTGAGAGGGGGCAATGTGGGTCTTCCTCGTCGCTCCTCGGTGGGGAGAGCTCGTTATTATCAGGGCTCCGGTTGCGCCTTGGCGAGGTCCCTGATCGGTCGGGATCTCGGCGGGCACGCGACCTGCTCTTGTTGGGTTCTGAGGAGCGTTGTCCCCGTTTCTTCGTCGCTTCTGGACGTTGTTGCGTCCTTCTTTCCTGCTGAGGCTGGCTCTCCTGCCGGTCAACTTCTAGGGCCATGATTCTTTCGTGCTGCTAGTGGAGCATGGAGCTGGCTTGGTTAAGGGCGTCCACCATAGCAATCATGGTGACATCCCCTTCGACGGGTAGGGGGATGGGTTGGAACGTGTTGATCGCATGGTCTTGAACCTGAGGTGGGTTCCCATTGTTCTCGGGTTCAGGAGACGGGGTGGCTGGGCGCCCATCTCGGGCGTCAGATTCATGGTAGTTCAAATTGTCCTCCATCGTGTAGTCGATGAGGGGACGGTTGCGTTCGTTGAGCTGTTCTCCAGACATGCTGAAAGGATGAAGTGTTTTGAGCTTTGATCCTCTGCTATGGAAGAAGGGGAAGCTAGATTCCCACAGACGACGCCACTGATCTTACCTGATCAGGAGGACCTTCCAGCAAGTTGGTGTAACAGCCAAAGAATGGGGAGAAAATGAGGGTGTACCTGCAAGGCACTCCGATGCCAAAGTTAATAGAGGTACAATGAAGTAGGTAAGTAAATATAATGAATCAGAATACCTGACCCTTTAGTATAAACGAGTTTTTATAGAGAGCCCCCAACGCTGGGCCAAGGTCCTTCCTTGGGCTGGATTAGCTAGGCCCAAGGAAGAACTGCCAAGGAACGCGTGAGGAGCGTGAAGACCTAGTTAAATGGTCTGGTCATTGGTTCAACTGCCCCTATCTTTCAGGAGATAAAGGGGGGACAGTTGGGTGACGTGGCAAGTGGACTGACAGACATGTTCCTTGATGGCTCTGAGTGCATGCCCGACGTATGGGATGCTTGCCCGACTGTTAGGCGCCCCTACTCATCTGGTAGGCGTCACTGCTCGAGTATATGAGTTTTTGCTCGACCTGTTGGGCCGTAGCCTAATACAGCCTTGAGACCCAGTCCGGAACAGAAGGTTTAAAAATTAATTTTTAATATTTAGTTAGAGTTATTTTACTTAAAACACTTTGTACATTACATTTTAGCATACAATCGTGGAAGTTATAACTTTTATTTATATCTTAAATTTTAAATTCTTATAATAAAAATATTTCATACTTTATGTTCTAGATAGAGCTAACAATGAACCAAATCAATTCGAAAATAATTCGGAATTCGATTCGTCAATTAATTCGTTGAACTTGGTTTATGAACCTAATGAGTTGAATATAAACGAAAAATTTAATTCGTTAACTAAATAAATTGAACTTAAACTATACATAATTCGACTCGTTATATTCATTAACCAACTCGATTATATATGAGAATGATTATATTTTCTTTAAGAATAGATTTAAAGATTTAATATAAATTTTAATCTTATATTTTATTTTAATTTAACAGTATTAATTGATAATTTATATTTACAAGTAAATAAAATATTTCTAAATATAATTATACTAATAAAATTAGCATTATATTAATTAATTAATTTTTGAATTAGTAGATTTTTTTAGACAAAATTAAATTTCAATGTAACAACTTTTATTTTATTTCGATATTTTCTTTTTAAAATAATATTTAATATAAAATGTCAAATGTGAAAAAATAGATTTTAAAAAATAACATGTCCGTGAAGTAAGCTAGTTGAACCTAATGAGATTAACGTAACGACTCGAACCGAATTGCTCGTGAGCTTATAAGGAGTCGAATTTAAACTTAAAAAAGTTTGTTTCGAATTCGAACCTAAATTTGAGCTGAACTAATTCTTAAAGACTCAAGCCGAACTGAGGCGAGTTTGACTCGACTCGGCTCATTTCCAACCCTAAGTTCTAGTTTAACATAAAATATGTTCTATGAAAAAGCAACCACTTTAAAAGATGTCTTTAAATTAAAAAATAAATTATTATTTATAAATCATATGGCTAATGATCTCATCCGACTAGATGAAATCTTCAATGACCAGTACAAAGCTCTGGCGTTGATGGAGAAGAATGAGTGTATCTGCAAGGCACTTTGATGTTAAAGTGAGAATCAGAATATAGAATGACAAGTACAAAAGGTAAGAGAGAGAGAGAGAGAGAGAGTGCTTAGAATATCTGACCCTCTAGTGAAATAAGGTATTTATAGAGGACCTTAATCCTGGGCCAAAGTCTCCATTGTGGGCCAGATTCTCAGACCCATAATGGTAAACAGTTAGGATCTGCGTAGAAGAAGGGGAAGACCTAACACGTGATCTTCATCATGTTTCAATTGTCTCGTGGTCTTCAGAGTTGTGGAATGCCAACACTCCACGGGGCAATTGACCACGTGTCCCTGAAGGAGCACGTGGGAGAAATGCCCCTAACGACTACGTTGATTTGGACTATCTTATTAGGCATTCCATGACAGTGATGGTCTGAACCGTACCCGACAATAGGGCAACCCAAGACTCAATCCAGAACATCTAATATTCAATTTTGCCTTAAATGCATTTTTGATCTTCTATTTTGATATTTTTTAAAATTTAATCCCCTATTTTAAAAACTAGTTTTTTGGTCCCTAAATTTTGCAGAGGTGGCATTGATAAATAATTTTTTAATGGCATTGCATATATAGAATAATTTATTATTATTTAATGAATTAATTAATAGTTATTTATTCTATTATTTTTATTAAGTTTTTTTTAAATATTAATTAAAAAATTATTAAAACTAAATGTTGGGTCATAACCCAATTCAACATTTAGAGTACGTTGATGTTCACTGCAACTCTTTTTTCTCAATGTTTGTTTTGCTATGATGGTTGAATATTTTTATATTACGCTAATGATTGTTCAAATATCGGTTGGAATATGTTAGTCACCTTGCATTGTTTCATTAAAGTGAAATTATCATTCTATATATTGATCAATTTTTATATTAAAAACATATAAGAAATTCCAAACAATTACATAAATTCTTGCATATATGTATTATACAAAACACATTCGTTTATGTTACAATTCTTGAGAAATTGTAATCAACCCATTTAGAAGTATAAAGTATATTGCAATGAAAGTACTACATTATTGAATTTCACAAGGAAGAAATACACAAACAGTAAATTGAAAAGTGACTAAAAATAAAATAAAAGCATATAAAATGAAGATATATGACTTTAATATATTTCACATATTTCTTCTTCCGATGGCAGTGCAAAGTATGCTCTTTACAATGACATGCACGAAAGGAGAAATTTTTTTTAGAATAACATGGTTTAATAAAAAAAATCTCAAAATAACTATGTTTTCAAATAATTTACTAAAGTAACATAGTTTTTATACATTTTCAACAAGGTAATTGACGAACTAGTGTATTATGTGATCAATTCGCCAAATGGATTGACTAAAAGCAAAAAAAATTATACACATTCAACATGTCAAATGACGAATATATGTAAAATGCAAAACAATTCTCCACTTGGTTTGGCGAATGTGTGTTATGTGATGAAAGACATTCGTCATTTGGATTGGTGAATGTGTTTACCTTGTAATTTTTTTTCTATAAATACATCTGCCCGGTTATCACTCAATCACATCAAACTCCTCTCACTCCTTCCTTACAATCCCTCTCTCATTCATTCCTTTCAATCTCTTCCTCTTACAACATGGCTTCTCCTCGTCCATATACTTTTGCATCGACACCGTCTTCCTCAACATCAGAAGAACCGCTTCCAAAAATTGATATTTTGAAGAAAAATGCTTTGATGTTTTTCTCGGCAACAAAGCCTCCTTTGAAGATGTTGTTATGGAACCCGCAAACTTTGGAACACTTGCATAGAGAATTAAACCGCTGGTTAGAAGGAGAGATCGGCCCCAAAGAAAAGATAATTAAAATTGAGAAGCAGGTTGTGGAGTCTGGTGTGACGAAATGGAGAAAAATGGTCAATGATGCAGGTGTTCTTTCGATGATGTTAGGTCGAGATGAAGTTGTCCTGATGGTTCTGATAGGCTAGATATGTTGAATGTTCTAGTTGTTTATTTATGTATGGTCATGTTTGAAATTATGTATTTCTTGTTTTATTTATGTACAGTCATGTTTTAAATTATGTATTTCCTTGTTTTATTTATGTATGTTCGTGTGTGTGGTTGTATGATTTTAGTGATATGAATGAAACGAACTATGCTTCTTTTTTAATTAAGTACGGTTACAATGGTTTAATTTATGATGTTGAGCTTGGTCCAACGTTGGGACATTTTTTACGATTGTGACCGGGCTGACGACATGAACTGCATAGTCTCACCATCTTATTCGCCGTATCCATTTCGGTGCGGATACGCGTGCTGTTAGGACGCCCCTTTTTCTTTCTTCGCATGTTCTCATTGTGCAAGACTATTTCCCTGTTGTAGGTGGGCCAGTAGTCCTCATTTGCAACTACCGGAAAGCTTTTGTTGTAGACGTTGCAAAGATTGTGCACTTGGTAAACAGGGGATAGTAAGCCTGAAGGGTCCAGCCGAACCTTTGAACATGCCGCTATGACATGGGAGAAAGGCATACGAAAGGCTTGAAATTTTCCGCAGTCGCACCAATTGTTATCAAGTTCTACCCGATAGGATCCCTCGGTCTCCCTTCGTTGTGATCCATGATCTCAGCAACATTGAAAAGTCCCTTATTGCGGTTAAACACGGTGACCACATGTGTGTTAGATTTGGATGTTTCGTCTTTAATGGATGTCATAGAACTATCGCTGAACACTTGACCAGACTGTAGGATGAAACTCCACTTTGAACGCTTGGTGTCAAAAAGTGCTCCGAGCCTAAAATAGGTTGACCTCACCAAAGCGGTTATCGGTAGGTTGCGGATTCCTTTGAAAACAGAGTTCATTGATTCCACGAGATTTGTCGTCATGTGACCCCAGCGTTGTCCTTTGTCGTAGGCCCTAGTCCACTTATCCAAAGGAATTTGGTTTATCCATCTGAACGCATCTTCATTTGTCAGCCTGATTTCGTCACGATAGTGTTTGAATGACGGTTTCGGTTAATGAGTACCCCGCGTTCACGACCTTCTTCCGCAATGCCTTGTCTTTGATCTCTCTCATGAAATTTTGCGATGTGTCTAATGCAATAGACATGTGTTGAAGGAGGTTCCTTCCAGCCGTTATCAACATTCTTCCATGCACTCTCAATTGATGCATGTCTGTCCGAAATCAAACATAAGTTAGACTGGGGAGCCACGTGCAAGAGAAGATTTTTTAGGAAAAAACTCCATCCCTTGGCAGTCTCTCCCTCGACTATAGCGAATGCAATTGGGAAGATATTGTTGTTGCCGTCCTGGGCCACTGCCATCAATAGAGTTCCTTTGTATTTGTCGTAGAGTCATGTTCCATCAATTTGGATTATAGGCTTGCAGAAGGCAAAACCCTTTATACATGGGTCAAAAGCCCAAAAGAGTCGGTGGAATATGCCATTTCCACTAACACAATGACTTTCTGAAGTATACGCCGACAAGGTCTCAAGGATGACAACTGTCCCTGGTGCATAGTGCTTTAGTGCCAGCAAAAACTTTGGGAGTTCTTTGTACGAGTCCTCCCAATTTCCAAATACAACGGCAGTAGCGTTGGTTCTAGCAATCCTTGCTTTCCTGTATGATGGAGTATAATTGTGCTTCTGAACTATGTGCTTAATTATCGTGCTGACCTTTACCGAAGGATCGTTGGCAATGATTGATAAGATATTGTTGCATATTAGCTGAGAGCTCAGTTGCCGAAGATCCTGCAATGAGTTGGTTATTACACAAGTATGCTCCGGTCCCATAGACGCAACCTTCCAATCTTCACTTCTCTTTCTGTATGATGTTGTCAACCGAAACGGACACGCCACGTTACGACAACATATCTTATATAGTGTAGGATTCCTTCGGTCGACCTTATAATCAGCTGATAAATCCATGTGGTAAAATTTTATAGCTCGAACGCATTCTTCTTTTGTTCGAAAATGGTCGTCCTCCTTTAATGCACCTTGTCTTTGTGGATACGAATCATAAAATATGTTTGAAGATGGGTCATCACCTCCCAAGTTCAAGTTTGTCATGTGTGGAGGAGGACGATATACATGATTGGTCGGGACCTCATCTTCATTGACCATTTCATCAACTACTGCCTCCTCTTCTTCCTCGTCCTCATCAACAACATCGACTTCAGCCAAATCATTGTCAGATTCGCAAAAGACTTGCGAAGGATCAATAGTCTGAGACATTTGTTGTTGGTTAAGCGTAACATAGAGCTCAATATCATTGAAACCAGAATACTCATGGCTTAGAAACATAGTACAAACACTTTCGTCATCAGATATAGTTAATTGGAAATACATGACCTGGTTATCCTCATAGAATACTAGATTTTTGTAAATAATGACGTCTATTGGACCACACTGCATTTTATTTTCCAATCTCTGTTTTAGATGAGCAAAATTGGATCGTCGGGTTATTGAGAATTGAGTAACCTCGGTGTTACGAAAGTTGAAACCAAAATGGTTACATTCAAATATTTCTCCATTTATATGGGTGTTAATCATATACTGGGGTAATTGAGACATAGTTCAAATACAAAGACACTTTTAGATATGTTTAATGTTTTGAAGTTTATGGTACAATGAATCAACGAAAAAAATCTATAAATAGAAAAGTTTAAAATTATTTTATGAATATATTTACTGTTTAGAATTAATGTGTACAAGTTGTGGAAAATAATTTCGGTAGCCTTATCTTCTAAACACTATGTTGCATAGGCTTACTGTTTTCTTTTTTCCTTTGTACATGCATTATTATTTTCACATATAGGCTTATCTTCTGCACATACGATACAATTTAGTACCCATATGTTGTCTGAGGAGACTGAAGACTGGTGGGATAATAGTTGTCAGCATTTGGAGGATGTTGGTACTATGGTGACTTGGACAATGTTTAGGAGAGAGTTTATGGGAAAGTATTTTCCTGAAGATGCTCGTGGTAAGATGGAGGTGGAGTTCCTTAAGTTGAAGCAAGGAAATATGACGGTAGCAGAGTATGCTGCTAAGTTTGAGAGGCTCATGAAGTTTTGTCCTCACTATGATCGTGTTGATGTTGAACTTTCTAAGTGTCTCAAGTTTGTGAATAGGCTGAGACCAGAGATTAAACAGGGGATTGGATGTTAGAAGATCTGTAGGTATGCTGAGTTGGTGGATAAAAGCAGGATTTATGATGAAAATAGTCGAGCTCGATTCGCTCACTATTAGCAATTGAGTGAAAAGAAAGAGAAAGGCCAGTTTCGAGGAAAACCTTATGTGACTCCAGCTGAAAAAGGGAAGCAGAAGGTTTCAGATGGGAAGAAGCCAAGTGGGAGAGCAAGTTTCGTTCCTCCCAAGTGCTACAAATGTTGAGAATTTGATCACAAGTCTGATATGCAGCAATCTAGTGGTGAGATGCTACAGGTGCGGTAAGAGAGGTCATCAGGTTGGTGATTTCCCAAATGAAGGTCCAAGTTGCTTTAACTATGGTGAACAGGGGCATATAAGCACCCAATGTCAAAAACTTAAGAAGACAGCTACTGCTGCTCAGACCAATGGCAGAGTGTTCGCTTTGAGTGGTTCTAAAGTTCCTAAGACATATAACTTGATTTGAGGTACATGTTTTATTAATTGTGTTGAGTTAATTTTGATTATTGATACTGGTGCTACACATTCCTTTATTTCCCTTGAATGTGCTACTAAGTTGGGTTTGATGTTGTCTAGTATGAATGGTGGCGTGGTAATAGAAACGAGAGCTAACAGTTCTTTTACTACCATGTATGTGTGCTTGAAGTGTCCTTTAACCATTTTTTAGAAGGACTTCTTGATGGATCTGGTGTGCTTACCATTGCACCAAATTGATGTTATTCTTGGAATGAACTGGCTAGAGTTTAACTTTGTGCATATGAATTGTTATGTGAAGACTATTGAGTTTCCTGAACTTGGTGATCATGGTGACTTGATGTTCTTGACGACTAAGCATGTGGATGAACTGTTAGAAGACGAAGCTCAGATGTTTGCAATGTTTGCATCATTGCAAGTCAAAGGGAAGACTTTGAATGTTGAACTACAAGTTGTTCAAGAATTTCCATATGTGTTTCCGGAGGACATAAGTGATTTGCCTCCAGAAAGTGAAGTTGAATTTGCAGTGGATTTATTACCTGGTACAATTCTTGTGTCTATGGCGTTGTATCAGATGTCTACTTTGGAATTGAGTGAGTTGAAGAAACAACTAAAACAATTGTTGGAAAAGAAGTTTGTTCGACCTAGCGTTTCTCTGTGGGGTGGTCCTGTGTTATTGGTCAATAAGAAAGATGGTAGCATGAGGTTGTGTGTCGATTATCGGCAGTTGAACAAGGTTACTATTAAGAATAAGTATCCACTTCCGAGGATTGACGACTTGATGGATCTGTTAGTAGGAGCTTGTATATTCAACAAGATTGATCTAAGATTTGATTACCATCAGATTCGTGTTAAGTCTGATTATATACCAAAGACAACTTTCAGGATGAGATATGGTCACTATGAGTATACGGTGATGCCGTTTGGTGTATCCAATTCACCTGGTGTGTTCATGGAGTACTTGAATTGAATCTTCCACGAGTACTTGGACAAATCTGTGGTAGTTTTTATTGATGATATCCTGATTTATTCCAAGACAGAAGAGGAACATGCAAGGCATTTGAGGATTGTGTTGCAAGTGTTGCGAGAGAAGAAGTTGTATGCTAAGATGTCAAAGTGTAAGTTCTGGTTGAAGGAAGTGAGTTTCCTTAGACATATAATTTCCAGTAGTGGAATTGTTTTAGATCCGTCGAAGATTGATGCAGTGTTACAGTGGGAGTCTCCTAAGTTTACAACTGAGATTCAAAGTTTTCTGGGATTTGCAGGTTATTATCGAAAGTTCATTGAGGGATTTTTGAAGTTGGCATTACCTTTGACTCAGTTGACTCGAAAGGGTCAAGCTTATGTGTGGGATGTTGCGTGTGAAAAGTGTTTTGTAGAGTTGAAGAAGAAATTGACAACTACTCTAGTGTTGATTTTGCCTAATCCGAATGAGTCGTTCATAGTGTATTGTGATGCGTCAAAGATGGGACTTGGAGGAGTTTTGATGCAGAATGGTCAAGTGGTTGCTTGTGATTCTAGGCAACTGAGAGTTCATGAAAGAAATTACTATACACATGATTTAAAGTTGGCAGTTGTGGTGTTTGTGTTGAATATTTGGAGACATTATCTCTTTGGTTCGAAATTTGAAGTGTTTAGTGATCATAAGAGTTTGAAATATATGTTTGATCAGAAGGAACTGAATATGAAGCAGAGAAGGTGGTTGGAATTGTTGAAAGATTTTGATTTTGATTTTAGTTACCATCCTGGTAAGACGAATGTGGTTACATATGCTCTGAGTAGGAAGACATTGCATACGTCGATGCTTACGGTGAAAGAACTCGAAATGATCGAACAGTCTAGAGACATGAGTTTGTTGTGTGAGACTACTTCTGATAGTGTGAAATTGGGAATGCTGAAGTTGACTAGTGAAACCAAGGAGAGGATCCAAGTAGGACAACATTTTGATTTGAAGTTGGTTGATTAGGTGACTTTGATTAACCAAGGTAACATAGGTGAATTCCGAATTGATGAGAGTGATGTGATGAGATTCTGAGATAGAGTGTGTATTCCATATGTTCCAAAAATTAAGAAGAGTATTTTAGAAGAAGGAAGTCGAAGTAGACTAAGTATCCATCCTGGTGCTACAAAGATGTACCATGATTCGCATAAATTGTTTTGGTGGCTAGGTATGAAGAAGGACGTTGCAGAATTTGTGTATGCATGTTTGACTTGCCAAAAGTCAAATATTGAACATCAGAAGACGTTGGGTATGATGCAACCGTTGAATATTCCAGAATGGAAGTGGAATAACATTTCCATGGATTTTGTGACAGGTTTGCCGAAGACTGCTTAGGGAAATGATTCGATTTGGGTGGATCCACAAGAAGTTGTAAACTCTTCAATCAGATTGCAAACTATGGAGTTGTAACGCAATCCCAAAAATATGTCCAAAAACACTATGAAGTTGTAAACTTTACCACTATCAGATTTCAAACCTCTTGTAACCACCACTGGAAATCACATGTCCAAGAAAACCCACTTCTTGTAACCTGAACTCACACTTCGAAAGCTTCGTATACAACTTCTTTTCTCGCAACACTTGCAGCACAATCCTTAAATGCCTTGCATGTTCCTTTTCTATCTTGGAATAAATCAGAATATCGTCAATAAAGACTACCACAAATTTATCCAAGTACTCATGAAAGATTTTATTCATGTACTCCATGAACAGACCGGGTGCATTAGATACACTGAACGACATCACCGTATACTCATGATGACCATACCTTGTTCTGAAAGCTGTCTTCAGAATATCATTAGACTTAACATGAATCTGATGGTAACTGGAACTTAAATCAATCTTGCTGAATATACAAGCTCCCACCAATTAATCCATCAAATCGTCGATTCTCAGAAGTGGATACTTATTCTTGATAGTAACCTTGTTCAACTACCGATAATCAACACACAACCCCATACTACCATCTTTCTTCTTAACCAATAACACTGGAGCACCCCATGGAGAAACACTAGGTCGAACAAACTTATTCTCTAGCAACTCTTCTAGTTGCTTCTTCAACTCACTCAATTCTACAACAGACATTCGATACGGAGCCATAGACACAGAACAAGTACCAGGTAATAAATCCACTGCAAACTCAACTTCACGCTCTAGAGGTAAATCACTTATATCCTTCATAAACACATAAGGAAACTCTTGAAAAACTGGTAAATCAATACTCAAAGTCTTCCCTTCGACTTGCAATGACGCTAACATTGCAAACGTTTGAGCCTCATCTTCTAATAATTCATCTACTTGCTTAGCCGTCAAGAACATCAGCTCACCATGATCACCAATTTCAGGAAACTCAACAGTCTTCGCATAAAAATTTATATGCACAAAATTGAACTATAGCAAGTTCATTCCAAGAATAACATCAATTTGGTGTAAAGGAAAGCACACCAGATCCATCAAGAAATCCTTCTAAAAAATAGTCAAAGGACACTTCAGACACACAAGTGTAGTAGTAACAAAATCATTAGCTGGCGTTTCTATTACCATACTACCATTCATGCTAGACAACTTCAAACCCAACTTATTAGCACACCGGGTGCATTTGATACACCAAACGACATTACCAATTAAACGGCATCACCTGCGAGGAGGTGATTTTTCTGAGAAAACCCTGCGATTTTCTGCATATTCCAGCTACGTCCAAAAACCCTCAAAACATCAAATAGCATCATAAAACAACAGAAAATGACCAAATAACTCATTATCATCATATATTCATCATTATTAACATCCAACAACAACTAATCATCAAGACCTATCAACAAATTACCCAACCCTAAGGTTTCCCCTCAAAACCCCTCATCCTCATAAGACAATCCAACATTATGAACATTGAAAGAGAATACTCCCCATACCTTGATCAATTTGAGCTTTTCCTTTCTCTTCTTGAGCAATTCCTCTTTGTCTCTTTTTTCTTCAGGGCAAACCACCACCTTCACCAAAACACGATTATGAGAATCCCTATTTTCTCATAAACCACTCAAAAAATAACCTTACCCCTTAGACCTCTAACCTCTAACCTCTTTTATTTTATTTCTCTTTAATAATAATATTTAAATAATATCCAATTATTATCATATCATTATTTTAATAAAATATTCCCTTCTTATAATTCCACAAAATACTTCCAAATACCACTTATTCATAAATAATTTATTTAAAATTAAATTATGAAATTGGAGTGTTACAGTGGTTGTGATTAGGGGTGTTAAAATCCAAACCAATCCAAATAAAAATCGAAAACTGATCCAAAAAAACCGAAGACCGAAAAAAATCGAATTGTTTTGGATGTCATTTTGTAAGAACCGATTGGTTCGGATCGGATTTCGGATTGATTTTTCAAAATCGATCCAAACCAAACCAAACCGCATGTATATAGATTTTTTACTTATTTATTTTGTAATAGTATATATGTTGTGTTAATTTAATATTAGATGATACTTATTTTTTAAAATACTATTTATTAGTGATTTAATCTATTTTTTTTCCATCTTGTAATATTAACTTTTGATATAGTATATTATATATTATATCAAACTTACTATTTATTAGAATTTTTAGAATATTAATAAAAGTTATAATTTATAATTTGGATTACCAAAAAGCCGATCCAAATTAAATCACATGAAATTGGATCGGATCAGATTTTTTTAACCAATCATCCAAAACCGAACCAAACCGCAAGTAAATTTACCTTTGGATTGGATGATATTTTGCTTCAAAACCGATCCAAATCAAACCGTGAACACCCCTAGTTGTGATGGTTGTGTTTGTCGGCTGTGGTGTGATTTTTGTGTTCTTGATAATAGTCATTCTGTTGGACATGGTGTGGAGGACGCTCCTGGAATTGTGCAATCAAAGATAGGAACCTTCGCAAAAATGTTATGAATGCAGAATATGCTTTAACCTAACCATCATTTTAATACTACCGTGACGAAATTAGATTGTCAAATGCATACGCATGAAGGTGGTTGGATAACATTCCAATGGACAAGTGGATAAGGGCATTTGACGGTGGATGTCGTTGGGGCCACATGACAACAAACCTTGTGGAATGCATGAACGTCGTCTTCAGAGAAATTAGAAACCTATATATAATAGCAGTGGTAAGACCAACCTATTTTGGGTTGGCATCGCAATTTGCATCAAGAGGAAAAAATGGAATGCAGTGTTAATGTCTGGTCAAGTTTACAGTCAATGCATACTGAAAGTTATCAAAGAGGAAACTATCAAGGCTAGCACACATTCAGTCACAAACTTTGACCGTCATGGGAGAAATTGCAGTGTTAATGAAACAATTGATCACAATAAAGAAATACCATTTTTAGAATATGTTGTCAGACTAGACATATGCTGGTGTGATTGTGGCAAGTACCAGGCCTTTTGGGTACCTTGCTCCCATGTAATTGCAGCATGCGCGCATGCTGGTCAGAACCCGTACAACCATATATCGGATGTTTACAAGACTATTAACGTGATGAATGACTACAACGAAAGCTTCACAGTGTTACCAATGGAGGAATACTGACCTCCATACCAAGGGGACATAGCTTGGCACAACGATCAGATGCCAAGAAAGAAAAAAGGTCGTTCAAACAACACACATATAAGAACAAAGATGGATACAATTGACAAAATGATAAGATTGTGTAGTATATGTCGTTAGTCAGGACACAACAGGAAAATAATGTCCAAATGTCAGATCCACCTCTGCACAATAAGAACTTGTTGTAACCTTATATTTTAATATATTAAGAACTTTTTGTTACAACAATGTTAACAACAAACATCACAATAACTTAAATAAACTTAATATAAACAACACATACAACAACTAAACACAATATTTCTAACTAATTATAATAATCAACTTGATTTCATTAGGACCAAACATCATTTTCCTAGCTTACGCGTCATTCTTAACTCGCACCCATCCACGCATCCTATCATATCTCTCAATACTGCAAAAAAAATTCACTTTCACCAATTTCTTCCTCTAACCACCGATTCAACTCTCTCTTCAGTTGATTGAGACTTTGGATATTCCAGAACAACATATCGATCAGAGACTTCTTTCTTGAAAATATCACTTTCTCATAGCGGCGTGTATACATGATATCAATATTACTTGTATATCACAAGAGATGTGATAAGAGATGTGAAAATACTTGAGCACACAACCACTATTTATAGCAAACTTCATTTAGAACCTTGTCTTCAATTGAATTGACGATCCTTCACATTTTTTACACATAATCGTCAATTGGATTGAAGACTGCATATGATGTCTTCAATCCAATTGACGACACCTCTTACAATTTTTACATGATCGTCAATTGATACGACGACTCCTCTAAAAAATGGCAAAAACAATTAGATAAATGAAAAAATAATTTAAAAAATGAATAATTTAGAAAATTTTGTTGAAAAATTGGGATATTTCAATAAAAATTTCAATAAAGGCACTTAAAAAATATCGATTATTTTAGTTAAAAACATGATCACTTACTTTTGTATCTTTTAACCTAGGACATAGTACATAAGATGGGATATTACTACTAAAATATGAAAATGGTAAATCGATCTAATTGGTATTTCATACCCCAAAAAAAACATTGAAGCTTTTGACGACAGCTCATAGCAGTGGTTGACGGCAAACGGAGACACGAACAAAACAGCACCAAAAAAAAAACACTATCTTTCTTCTTTTTCTTTTCTCTTTCTGTCTTCAAAATCATTCATTCATTTTTGCAAATTCCGGTGAGGCCAACGGTGAAACATGGCCGCGTCTGGTGAGGATGATGCCTCCAAACAAGACCTCTTTCACCTCATCAAACGCTTCGGAGCTTACGTTTCCTTCAAGATCTCCGATCTCTTCTCTCTCTCCTTCCATAACCTCGTATTTCTCTCTCTTACCCTCAATTTTACCCTTTTTTTCCCTTCAATTTTTGATCATTCTATTGGATCTGATGCATGAATTACACATATTATTATTGTTGTTTGCTTGTGGAATTCGTAATTGTTTGTTCCTGTTTATTGTTTTATGAAATTTCGATTTTTTATGAAATTTTTTGCCCCTTTTATCGTTGATTGAATTTTTGGGAACCAGGGTTGGATAATTCTCAACCCAAAGACTGAAAGTTTGTTTTTTTTGTTAGAAAACTAAACTGGGTTTTTTCCTGAGTTTAATTTAATGTTGGGTGTGGGTAGAAGCTAGAAAGGATGAGTTTTTTTTTTCTGTCATGGTTATTGTTAAAATTCGGAAAAGTTTTTGACCTAATATTCATTATTATAGCGCAATAGGTACGGTTTAAGTAGTATAAATGATCAAGGTAATGTTTGGTCTTTTTGTAGAGCATGTGTACTTGAGGACTTCTATAAATGTCTGACTTCAATCATAACTATGTTGAAACTCACACGTATGATTTGTTGCGATATGTCGAGTATAAAACTTTTTTATACAGATTGTGTATCAAAATTAAACTCGTGTTAATAATCTGAACCTTGTGATACTGTACTTGGTGTTAGGATATACGCACTATTGGGGCAGTTGCTGGTCTTGCTGTTGCAATTGTTTTCACATGGAGGCTGTTGAGATCTCCGAGTGATAATCAAGGGAGGCAAAGAAAACGGCAGGGTGCGGCATCTAGTAATCCGGGAGTCAGCAGCACACATTCAAATGCATCGGTTGTTCCTTCTGATGCTTGTTTACCTTCAGATGAATCAAGGGCACAAAATGTCGTGGATGAGTTCTTTCAACCTGTCAAGGTATTCTGTTTTTTGTTTTACACTTTCCTTTGTTTAATGGTTCAGATTTCTGGCAATTTGTGAATGTTTTTGGATTAATTGACAGCAGATTGAGCTGTGTTTTTATAGCTTTGAATGTGATTGGAAATTCTAAGTTTGATTTTTTCTTAACTTTTTCAGCCAACCTTGGGGCAGATAGTGAGGCAGAAGTTGAGTGAAGGAAGAAAGGTAATTATTTGATGACAAAAAATTCAAAATAACAGTTTGTTTCAAGTTTGTGCTGCTGTTAGATGTTAAGTGTTGGTTTGCCCATGTTTCTCGACTTCTATGACCAATGAGTTGTATGTAGGTAACATGCCGTCTTCTTGGAGTGATTCTCGAGGAAAACAGTCCAGAGGAGCTTCAGGTGGTGACTTTTGTCCTTTCTTATATTTTTGTTTTATATTATGATGACATCAACCCAAAAAGATATCAATGATGTTCTTTCTGTTTTTGGCAGAAACAAGCAACTGTGAGATCCTCAGTGCTAGAAGTGTTGTTGGAAATAACTAAATTCTGCGATTTATATCTCATGGAGCGGGTTCTCGATGACGAAAGCGAGGTGTGTGTCTGTTGTCAGTATAAACCAATCACTTGTCACATCTTATCTTATAAACTTAACAGAATTGATGCACAATTTTTCATGTTATGTGCTGTAAACTCACCATTTTTCAGCGTTATCAATATTTTAAAATAACCAAATTGTTCTGTAAAGTTGAACTGAGTGAGATGTGTTATAGTTGCTTGAAGCAAAAACCCTTACCTAAGGTTCAGCATTTGGAACTTTTGGAGTTACCTGTTTAGTCTCAGATTTCAAACAAAAATTGATTGCAAGCCTAATACTCTTGCTTACCTGTTGTAGCATACCATATTGTTAAACTGTTTAACACTTTATATAATGATTATTTATGCAGAAAAGAGTTCTTGTTGCGTTAGAAGAAGCGGGGGTATTCACTTCAGGTGGTTTGGTCAAGGACAAGGTATGTGAACACACATCAAGCAATTGTGCTTTTCTTTTTAGAACTTAACTGCCTTCTTGCTGGGCAGTGCCGCACTTTTCGTCACTCAAGTTTGCATGTAATAAAGTAAAATTTTCCACTTTATGAAGTCATCCTTTTGTGTGTGGTAGTTTACACATGTTGATTGACTCGTGAAAATATAATGCTCTAGAAAATGAGGAGCCAGCCTATGATGATAATTCCAGATATCGTCACGTAGCACTGACCCCATAAAACAACAACCACTATTATTGACGGCGGCTATCTGGCCAAAAGCATCCCACCGATTCCTACCACCCCCACAATATTCTGCAATAGTGCACCATGGACAACATAAGCTATGGCTTGGGAGGGGGTCACAGTAATAATAATTATAGGATTTCATTACTACATTGTAAAAAAGTTTTACCGAGACATTCAATCATTTCTCCATGTAGACATTTGTGCTGGTATTTTATGAAATGATAATATAACATGATGTTATGGGAAAATACCGACAATGCATAACTATTGAACCCATAGTGATATCTGTTTGTGGTCATTTGCTGGTTGTATATGCTCTTTTCAAGACAACCTTAGAACCTGAAATTCAGATACCTGCCAGAGTTATATAGTTTCTTGTCTTGTTAGAAATGTCACAAAATTAGACGATAACAAATACTCGGACAAAATTGTGACTTGTTGCAAATGTTTTTCTTGCGTATCTAACGAGTGCTGTAAATATCCACGAGTTCAACGATACGCTTACCGCGTGTGCATATTGATACAAATTGGCATATGTTAAAAATAACCTTTTTGTCCTCTATGCAGGTTCTCTTCAGCAGCACTGAGAATGGACGCTCATCCTTTGTTCGGCAATTGGAACCAGATTGGCATATCGATACAAATCCCGAAATTGTCACTCAGTTAGCTGTATGTTACTTTATATCTCGACACCATTCGGCTAGTAAATTATTAATAACCAAAACATTATTTGTCCCCTTATGTTATTATGTATTTCTAATGATTAACAACAAAATGATGTTGCAGAGGTTTATCAAGTATCAGCTCCACATATCGCCCTATAAAACAGAAAGAACTGCAGCTAATGTGTTCAGCGCTCCAACCCTGGAACTCTTCTTCGGATCCGCATGAAAACCAAAAACACTACTAATCACATAAATGTGTCTACTGGTTTGGTTTCTGTTTGCATCTTGGATTCAAACCTTCAACCATACGTTTTTTCTAGATGGATGAGAAAACTAGGTTAGATTTTCTTCAAGCTTTAATGGGTTCTCTCACCCTAGGTTGGTGAAAGACCCGTTCCTGTGCATGTGTATGATGCCTTGAGGAAGAAGTTTATATGTTTTCTTTGTTTACATTTTGTTTGAAATTTTTGTGCATTAGATTCAGACATTTTGAACCAACAAAGTAGCAATTTATATTAGATGTTTGTATTTTATGTATTTACACATTGATAATTTGTCATCATGAACATTACCTTAAATTCCTCAAAACCAACAAGTGCTATTATTGCATCTTATTTTTTAAAATAAAATTTATTTTAAATCTGAATTAAAAAGAACCAAGGACTAGTCGTAACAAAAATTATTTGTACGTGTCTTAGTCTAAACAATTGAAGCTATACTCTAGGTGACAACATAGTAGCAATTTATGATGGTAATGGTAGGTGTAAATCATTACACATTTGGTGTCAATCCACTTACAAAACTATTTCTGGCAATTTTTTCCCCACTCTTTTACTTTTCTCATAAATTCTTGGTAAAATCTAAAAATAGTTTTAGTTTTCTATGCATCTTCGGATGCAGTATTTTTTCACATAATTGTAGGCAAACGAATGAGCTATTTCTATTATATTTAACTTCGGAGTTACATATTTGGATACATCATACTTTTAAAAAAAAATTGTTTTCGGATAGGCATATTCTTTAAAAAAAAAAAGTGTTTTTGGATAGAAAATGTTATTATTATTATTATTATTATTATTATTATTATTATTATTATTATTATTATTATTATTATTATTATTATTATTATTATTTGTTTTTGGATAGACATATTCTTTTTAAAAAAAAAGTGTTTTTGGATAGCAAAATGTTATTATTATTATTTTTTTATAATTTAGTATAAAATGTTATATTGTTTTTTTTATAAATTTAGTATGAGGTGTATCTGAATAGGCAGACCTAATAGTCATGTGCAACAAATATGTAAATATTAAGACCCAATAGTCATGCGCAACAAATAAGACCCAATAGTCATGCGCAACAAATAGATAAATACCAAAAGTGTTCTTATTGATAAAAAAACAATTGGAAAATAGAAAAATGATTAAAATAAAATTATAAAAAATTGGGATAATTATACAAACCCCGTGCCATTAGGGCGTGATTTGATATTCCCCCTTAAAGTTTTTTCTAATAGAGATCCCCTTATAAAATCCAAAACCAGAATTTACCACTCCCTATTACCCTTAATGTTGACTGGATGGTTGATGAATGGGGAGGTGTTATGCTGACTGTATATATTATTCATAATAAATAAAAACTCATCTTCATCACCATTGTCCATTGTTGTTGTTCTGTTTCAAACCACAAACTTTTCATCAGTTCTTCAAATCCTTTACTTCCTCACCACTTCATCACCATCACATTAAAAAAAAACTCCACCATAGTAAACCCTCATCTTCATAAGTTCACGTAATGGCGGAGCAGCCACCAACACGCACTTGTTTCTCGCTGTCGACGACAAAATCTTCACACCAACCTACAACTCATCGTTTCTCATTCTTCAGTAACAATAGTAGTTTGATTCGCAATTCAACAACAAAACATCATCATTGTATTTTCTTCTCCAATTTGCAACAACAATCAGAAAAACATTTTCGGTGAGATTGGATTTGGGGCTTGATTTTAGGGTTTGGATTTGCGGATTCACAACTGTTTCCGGTGAGATTGAGGTTTTGCTAATTTTTATAACGAAATTGGGGTTTTGCTAATTTTTGTAAGGAATGGTTGTGCAGTCTTGTATCAGGTTCAATTCCATTGCTGACTACTTTCAAGAATCAAAGATGCAAGTGCGGGAAATCAATGGATGGAGAGATTTTTCCTAAATGTTTTGGAAACCAATGTTAAGAGGATGGAGAGATTTTTCCTGAGTGCGAGGATCAAGCTTTGCCTTTACCTTCCATGGCAAAATTCAAGCTGGATAAGAGGCTTTCTCTTGTGAAATCTTTTAAAGCTCATAATCATTCACAGGATTTCGATCATACTCGGTGGCTCTTTGAAACTAAAGGAACTCATGGTTATGGAAATGTTGTTTGGCCTAAAGATGGATATGGTTCAAATGGATATGAACTGCCTCCGAATTTTGGGAAGAAAAGTTTGATGTGTCTTGTTGCACTTGGTTTGTTTCTGACATGGTGGGTCCATAAGTATTGCCCAGTCAGCAGTCACATAATCACTTATCTAAGGCCCAGTCAGCATGTGTGGTAACAGGGGGTGGTGAAATATGATTTTTGATTTTATAAGGGGAAGCTCATAAAAAAAAAACTTCAGGGGGGCAAAACCGAATATCGCCTTAATGGCAGGGGGAGTTTATATAATTATCCCTAAAAATTTTAACTAAAAATAAAATAAAATAAAAGGGTTCGTAACTTTTTTTTTTGTATTTTTTTCAAAAATATAAAAATAGAAAATAAATCAAATAAAATAGAAAAAAAATTAAGATTTTTAGGGTGATGTTTAGGTATTTTTTTTCTTTCAAAAATATGAAAACAATTTTTTTTCATAAATAAGGGATTTTGATCCTGATTTTTTATATGATGAAATGACACAATAATATTTCGATTCAGGGTTGATTTTCCAAAAAATCGATTTTTTTTATGTTAGGTCGCGTAAAGACCAGAAACACAAGAATAAAAGGGTCGGAACGCGAGAATACGATTTCTATGACTCCAATATTGGTTAAAATCAACAGAGAGTAACCGGAAACGACACCAATTTCAATGGAAAACGTATAACAAATGGGCTCAAGTTATTTTTTTTCGGAGATACATATTCAAATTCACCCTAGAAAATTTCAGAGATGCATCTCTGAACTAATTTTTGGCAAAAACGGGGTGGATGTTTGATTTACCAAGGATGAGGTGATTTAAGGTGCGTTCGGAGACGCATTTTCGAATTCATCATAGAAAATTTTGGAGATGCATTTGTGAACCATTTTTCGACAAAAACAGGGTGGCTGCTTGATTTATGAAGGATGAAGTGATTTAAGGTGCATCCGAAGATGCATCTCCGAAAATTTCTAAGGGAATTTTTGAGTTCTCAAGGGCATGAGTCACACCATAATGGTGAGAAAAGAAATGACCAAATTTTTTGTGAAAAAAAACTTTATAGTTTATATATCATTCATATTGGAATTTATTTTGGAACGGATTTTGTTTAAGAGATTTCTTAAACTCACATTTGCACGTGAAGTTTAAAAAAGATACCATGTGGCCAAATTAGGATTCTTTGATGTTCTTTACACCCTATTAGTGGCACCTATATAACAAGTGGTCTCCTAGGTGAAAGCATTTAGTCTTTCTTAAACTCTTGTTGATTTGAATGTCGAAGTCATTGTAGGTAGACCTTATACTACAGTGAAACCAACACCCTTTTCCCACCTCCTTTCAACAACCTCGATCGTCGTAAATATAACCTTTTCCTTTCAACAACCTTGACCATCGTAAATAGAACCTCCCCGTTTCATTGATGTCATATGTAAGGATCATTTATTGATTCTCATATTTCTTAAACATGCCTAGTATCAGGGTCGCCCCTGAGATTTTGAGTGCCCTGTCGAAATTATGAATTTGGTGCCCTTTTTTTTAGTTCATAATTTTGTTTACCAGATCTATAAGTCATAAATTATAAATATATAATTGTAAAAAAGAGAGTAAAAAATTACATTAATATTGAAACGTTTACATCAAATAAAAACTACAATAAAATTATGACAAAAGTAGTTATAACGTATCTATCAATCCGAACATGTATCAGTAGCATTCAAATTCCCACACTATCTGCAACCTCCGGCTATGAATCTTTGAATATCATCCTCCTAGCATATTTTGCTGCAAAACCACTAATAATCTGATCAAAATCAAGATTCTTTAAAAATTATCCTTCAATTGAAATCAAAGCAAGACTATTTAATCTAATCTACGACATTGTCGGCCACAAATAAGATATTAACAATTTTTTTTGGTGAAAAAGATTTTAGCAATTTTAACTTTGAAAAACCCCTCTCAGCCGATGCAACAGTAACATGAATATTTAATATTTTGTATGCATTAGGAAAACAATTGAATGTTTTAATAGAATTCAATATCATAAAACTATATTTTGATTCAAATGTTAAAATCTCTCTGATGACTTTTAATTCTTCATGTAAAATTTCACCAGTAAGATCATAAGAATTGTCATGTTTCAAATAAGTTTCAAGATTCATGCAAGAAAATTTCAAGTTCTCATCAAAAAATGACTTACGTCTTTCAATATTAAAACAAAATCCAAAAATATTCTCATATGTGCTATATTGTTCAAATCTTCTATTAAGTGAGCCACTTGCTTGATCTATAATGTATAACAAAATAATGAATCCTAAAAGACTCCTCATCAGACTGAAGGTTTGATTGTGTGCATTCAGATGCATTTTCATTATAGTGTTTCTTTCTACGAATTTGATGTTTGTGACAATGGTTTGAGAGTTAAATCTTTCACATTATCTCTTATAAATTTCCAACGCTTTGTGGAATAAGAGAATAATGTAAATATGTTGTAGTATTCCAAAAAAATATATAGCTTTAGAACGAGAATTTGCAAATGTCACATAGTCAGAAATAAATTTATATATGTGTATATATAGTCAAAAAAATGGTGCCCCTAAAAGGCTGGTGCCCTGTGCCACCGCTCCTCTTGGATACCCTCTAGGACCCCTGCCTAGTATTACATGTCATTTGTCACATCTGTAAAAATTAACGTACTTATTGATATTTGGACAAAAAAAATACTAACATGGTCTAGTTTACATAGTTGAGAGATCAAAATAACGTTCTTAAAATTAGGCTTGAATGCATTTTTGGTCCCCATTGTTTCATTTTTCTAAACTTTTGATCCACTTTTAAAAAAACCCAGGTTTTGGGTCCATTGTTTTGATATTTTTTGGGATAATTTTGGTCCCCTCTTAGTTTAGTTTATGTGGCACTGCAAATTATGACATGACAATGCTTATATTGACCAATGTTGAAAACTAATTTGACAACACATTTGCCACATCATTAATGTTAATTTTAATTGCTGAAAATTTATAAATAAATTAACATTACATTATTTTAATTATTCTGAATATTTATAAGACTTGATAAAGGAACCCTAAAATCAAAAGCATAACATTGTTATGAGAAGAGAAAACTCAAAATCCCCAAATATTGTGAATCCTATCTGAGACGAGACGAGCAAAGGAGTGAAAGGATTGAAACTTCCATGGAAAATCTTGCTTCCACCGAGACGAGCAAATAAGTGAGATTTTATCTCTGGTACGTATTTTGTCCCCCACATTCTTCCTTTCTTGTATGCGTAGTTTAATGTTCATGGTGGACCCTTAATGTTGTAGGATTTATTTTGTTGTATTTTAATGTACATGGTGGTCCCGTATTGCGTTAGGGTTTATAAAGCTTTACCTTTTAGGGTTTTATGGTCCTACCCTTTATTCATTTTTAAAGTCTTATTTGTGGTCCCATTATGACTATAATATATGAACTAATACATGCCAACCAAGCCTCAAACAATTAGGTTTAGGATTCATCATGGAGGTGAACTGGTTGATACTCATATCAGATTGTGTGGGTGGATTTGTGTCAAAAATGAACTGGAAATGTGATGTTGATTATCTGTCATATATGGAATTGTTGGAAATGATTAAGAAAGAGAAATATGTAGACATTAAGTGTATTTGGTATTTGAACCCTAGGAAAAACTTTACTCTTGGTCTTAGAACACTGAACTCTGACAATGATGTGTTGCAAATGATAAAAGATGTTGATGGTTGTGAAATTGTAGATTTGTATGTTAAACATAACATTAGTGAACCTGACATTGTAGACGAGACAAATATAGGGCATGATATATTTTCTGATGATGATGTTGTTGAGGTGAATGATGAATAAGGTGTGGAAAAAGATGCTGAGGTGAATGTTGAAGAGGGTGTGGAAAGGATGTTGGGGTGAATGCTGAAGAGGGTGTGGATAAGGATGCTGAGGTGATTGTTGAAGAGGGTGTGGACAAGGATGCTGATACGAATCATGAAGAGGGTGTAGACAAGGATGCTAATGTGAGTGATGTGAATGCTGAAAATGTTGATGTGGGCAATGAAATGGAAGATAAAGTGGAAGATGAAGTGAATGACTTAGATTGGGCAATTGTTTTACCTAAAGACAATGTTAAACTAATTGTGAATGACTTAGATTGGACAATTGTTTTACCTAAAAACAATGTTAAACCGATTGTTAATGACTTTGACAATGGGGAGGATTCTGACCAATTTCAAACCCCAAATAAGAGTGAAGATGATGAGGAATGTGAGAGTTTCCCAACCTATAAAGTTGGTGAGGGAACCAAGTTTGAGTTATGAATGAGATTTAACACAAAAGAGCTGGTGAAAGATGCTATAAAGGAGTATGCCACAGTGGAGAAAAATGTTTACCTACATAAGAATGATGGAAATAGGATGGTTGTTAAGTGTATCTCTGACTACAAATTTTATATGAGAATTGGGAAGAGGGTTTGTAACCAGTATTAGCAAGTAGTGTCTTTGTATGGTGAACACACTTGTCATATAACTTTCTGAAATAGACATGCTAAGACTTAATGGTTGGGCAAGCAGTTTAGCCATATATTAAGGTATGATCCTAATTTGAAACCAGCTGGTTTAGTGGCTATGAGCTTTGAGAGATGATGAGTTAAATTTTCAACATATCAGGCTTACAAGGCAGATAGAAGAGAAATGCAAATTATTCAAGGTACAAGAAGGGATTAGTTCATCCATCTAAGAACATATGCTAATGAGCTTCTTGCATCAAACCCTAATAGTAACATAATGTTGTAATGCTTAGACTCTGCTGCTGGACCTACATTTTAGATAAACTACATCTGTTTAGAGGCATGTAAGGTTGGTTTTGCCAACTGTTGTAGGCCACTTATTGGTCTTGATGCATGTTTTCTAAAAGGGGATTTGTTGGGAAATTGATGTCAGTTGTAGGAAGGGAGGAAATAACCAAATATTTCCAATAACATATGTTATTGTGAAGGCAGAAACAAATGACTTTTGAGAGTGATTCCTAAATTTGTTACTTGATGACTTGCAAGGAATTAATCAATGGGCATATGCTTTCATATCTGATCAACAAAAGGTAAATGACATTATACTGATTTAATTTTCATGCTTTCACTTGTGAATTGATGTTAATTGATCTACAATTGTGAATTGCAGGGTCTTGTTCCAGCTGTCTAAGGTTAGAGTGAGCATGTAGAACAAAGGCGATGTGTCAAACATTTGTATGGAAATTGGAAAAAAATATCATGGATGGAATTGAAGGAAGCATTGTGGAGTGCTGCAAGGGCAACTACTGTTCAAGGATGGGATATGGCAATATTGAGGATAAAAGGGTAGAATAAAGCTGCTTGGAATGACATGAAACATGTGCCATCTGAATTTTGGAGTAAGTCTTATTTTAAGACTTATTCTAAGTGTGACCTTCAGGTAAACAATATGTGCGAAGCTTTTAATAGGGCTATCCTAAAATATAGGGATAAACAAATTATAACCCTTTTAGAAAGCATTAAGCATTAACTGACTAATAGGATTACACTTAAAAAATAATTGATGGTTAAATATGTTGGTGATCTTTGCCCAATAATTTAGCTAGTACTTGAGAAAAATAAGAGGTTTGCTGAAAGATGGACTCCAACTTGGCATGGTGATGATGACAATATTTGGGGTAACAATGGGTATAGAAACATATTGTGTGAACCTTAAGGAAGGAATATGTGCTTGTAGGAAATGGAACATGTCTGATATCCCTTACAGTCATGCAAAATCATGCACGTGGCATAACAAAACACAACTAGAAGAATACATTTTTGATTACTGATGGGCTAAAGACGTGTCTAATTATGCGTCTAGCGGTATCTTAACTGCAAGTGCACAGCCTATCAAAGTAATATTTAAGATTATCGATCCACAGGGATTCTATGGTTACTTAGTGCTAGATGAAATTCTAGTTTAGCTAAGGCGAATGGTTGTCACGATTTTTTGTTGATTTTTAAGACTATTAAAGGCGGAATTAAATTTAAGTTTTAATAAAGTAATACTAAGGCGGTCGGTATGTAATTATACTAACTTAGGTGGGTCAATCTAACCTAGGCTTATAAAGGTGTTTACTTAATCTATTCGGTAGAGGTTACCAGTTTAAATACCCTCAACTCACACTCTCGTGGTCTTATATCAGATCTTATCCCTAAAGCCCTATGTCTGCTCTCGCTAGCCCATAAGTGTTTAGAGGTAATTTTTGGAAACTAAGTAATTCTAATTTATTTTAAAGCGCTCTCGATGTGTTTAATTTAAATGCCTAACTTTAGCTATCTGGTTAAAATCTCACACTCTCGTGGTCTTGACCTAACCTAATACTCTTTTCTTACTCTCGTAACGAAAAGGTCTATTTCAATTAAAAAGTATCAGCCAGAATGTTAAGTGATTAATTATTTTTAGCCTATGGTTATATTTTACCGGTTAAGTTTGTTCTAACTACATACCGCCCTAAGGTATTTAGCTACTCATCGATGTTGAACCAGACAGAGACAGAAAATTAAATAATAAAATACTCATGGCAGAAAAATAAATAAACATTATAAATAATTAAATTGCAATATAATGAAAAACCTGGTTAACAAATATTAGAGCAGACTCCTTCTTCCACAGACCGGAAAGCTTGGAGTTGGCGGAAATCGAAAATAACAAAGGCTGAAGGTTTAGAAAAAATAAATGTATAACAATTTCCTGATGTTGGAAATTGTTATATGGCGGGTTTGGATACAATAAGAACGAAAAGAAAACTAAAAATTAATGCAGAAATAGAAAGGGTCGTAAAACAGTTCGGCAGAGCTTCCGCAGAAAATTGAATAATAAATGCTCTGTACATTGTTCATAAAACTAGTACTATTTATAGCATCCTTAATGGGCTGAAATTTGGACCTTTGTTGCTTGGGCCTTGCTGAATTGGTGGAGAGAATGTAGGTACGTGGCAACAAAATAGGTGGAAACGTTCTTCACGTAGTGCTTTGACGTAGTCTGAGTCAAAAACCTAATTTTATCCTTGTCACGGTCGTGACAAGGTCTTCACGTTCGTGTCATGTGGCTTTTAAGTGTCACGGTCGTGACAACTCTCTTACGGTCGTGATGGCTCATTTTGGGGTGTCACGGTCGTGACACCCTTGTGACGATCGTGGCTGCAACAAAATATGCAGTTTTGCAGGCTTCTTCATTTCTTCATCTTTCTATGATTGATTTTGTTCCTTTTTCTCTTAATTCATGATTTAGCTCCATATAATGATGTACCTGCAAAATGGTAAGAAAAACTCGAGAAATCGAGTGTTAAAACGGTGATTATGCGATAAAACGTCAATGAAACCTAGCAATATAATCGATACGTTTTCTCGTTATCAAACTTCCCCAAACTTAAACCTTTGCTTGTCCTCAAGCAAATAGTCGGTTGAAAATCGGCGGACAAGATTTTATTCACGCATACTCATAACAAATCATACGAGGGATCGTTTTGTCGGATAATCCGGTACTTTGATAGAACACTACCGATACACTAATGACACAAGCAACAAGCTATGTCGTCGACTTCCCGTTAAACGAAACAATCGGCAATTACTTTACGATTTCACCTAAAGTTTTTCGATCTTATTTCGCCCGGTTTCATTCTAGCGCAATCACATTAAGCCCTTTGCCTTAGCACGCACGTAGTGGAGTAGCCGGTTAGCGACTTTGATCCTTTTTTAGCACGGGGTCTGGTACACGAGTGTGGTAACCCTACATATATTATCCGATTTGGAGGTTGTGGGGGATCGAGCCGTAGCACGCCCTACCGAGTTCAGAACCAGTACCTCTGAACCAACCCGCAATGGACTCCTTCTCATATTTCTCGTTTCTTATATGCGACCGTGTACTTTGGTGCAATTTCTTTTCATTTTGCATCGAGATATGAAGGATCATTATTGATTAGGCATCAAACGCTTATATTCATCGGCTCCCCACGTGGTTTGTGTTCAGACGGTGCTGACTGCTAGTATAAACGACTATGGGTTACTTTTGAACTGAAACTAAAAGTGTACTCGTAATGGTAATCGGAATGGAATCGCTTAAGTAGGAAGTCAAAGGTGTCAAGATTGTATTGGTCTTGTTTAATCGTTCTCAGCTTCCTAATAACGATTTCGTAGGTAAGTCGGGTAATGCGAATAATTAAAGATTTTTTTTCCGGTTATGGCTAAATAAGCGGGGAAAATTCGAAACTAAAGAAAATATCATAAAGATTTTGCTCGCTTCATTAACTTACTAAAGGAAATACAACGGAATTTAAAATACAACGAAATGGAAAAGTGCGAAAAGGAAAATTGCGGAAATGAAAGGTACCTCTCCCACACTATATCAGACATTGTCCTCAATGTTGTGATATAAATGCGGTAAAAGTACAGTACAAACGACAAAAACGAAAAACAAACATAAGTAAAACTAGATCTATGGCTGCTGAGGACCGCGGGGTCGGCTTCTGGTGCGGGAGCGGCGTCTGGAAGGAGTCGCTTCAGGATCAGAACCGGTGCTGGTGGTCCCAGTGATGTCGATACGCAAGGCTTCTAACTCGCTGAAAATCTCTCCAAACTTCTCATTCGTAGCTGCCTGGTTTTCTGCAATAGTGCTGAGTAAAGCATCGTACTGCTCCTTCTGCCTTCGCTCCAGTGCGGCGTTCATCTGGTTCTGCTGATGAATCGCACGGAGGACATCCTCAAGAGTGAATTCCTGTGCAGGAGGCTGTCGGGTAGATGACTCTGGTATATCTTGGACAGGCTCAGCTGCATCCATAGCGTCCTGCATCTCATCCGCAGGGAGATCTGCCGGATCATGGATAGGAGCGTGGTCGGCAGCATCTGGTAGAACAAAGAGCCAGTTGGCTCGGCTGGATGGGTCGATGCGGTCGCGGGACGGCAGAATGATATGGTGAAATATGGTGCCATGGACAACAGGGCTATACCTGCCATCCTCTCGCTGCGCAATCAGGTGAGCGGACCTGCAATAATTCTTGGTGAGGAATTCTGCGGCTAGGTGAGGCTGATTTGCGACCAAGTCACCAAGCCCCAACTGAATGGCGAGGGTGGTGACAATGCCGCCTATGAAGAACGGGGTGGATCCTCTATGTGCAATAGCCTGGATATGATAAAGCATGAAAGGGGCAGCGTTGATCGGCTCGTCGTTTAGAGCGCAGTGTAAGAATAGGAGCTCCTTGG
Source organism: Lathyrus aphaca (assembly GCA_963966055.1). Lineage (NCBI taxonomy): Eukaryota > Viridiplantae > Streptophyta > Magnoliopsida > Fabales > Fabaceae > Lathyrus > Lathyrus aphaca. The sequence goes on along the minus strand of OZ014519.1, from coordinate 688,204,881 downwards.
AGTTGAGCTTATGGTTGCTTTCTCGAGCGAAGATGGTGTTGCAAATGACTCGGTGGAAATAGCGGATTGCCGGGTTGTGAATGTGCGTAGCGTTGAGGCTTTGGAAGGCTGAGGCACGGGTATTGGTTATGTCGTGCCATAGAGTGAAAGCGGGTTCACTAAAATTATCGGGCACGCGGCGGTGAGCTTCAGTTCCGTGATCGAAGCCTAACAACTCGGATATCCTGTCTTGCGAAAGGTTGAACTCTTGGCCATGCAATCTGAATTTTGCGAAACCGGTGAGCTGACTCTGAGAACCGGTACCGGTGATGTAACTGAATGAGCTTAAGAACTCCAGTGTCAGAAGCTCGAATGTGGGCTGAGGTTGACTGCAAAGATCCCACAGACCGACTTTTTGAAGCAGGCTCGTAACACTGGCAAGCATTCCGAGTTCCCTTAAACAGAAAGTGTCGATGTAACGTGTAGGTTGCACACCGCGGTTTTGGAATCGGAGAAATCGTTCTCTCTGGGTCTCTCCAGCATCACCTTCTCTGAATTGAATGTTATCCATTGCATGTAAGAGCTTAGAGTGGAAGATGAAGATTTTTGATGTTTTGTGAAAAAATGGTAAAATGAAAGAAATGATGATTCGGAATAAATAATGGAGAGTGAGAATGTGATAGGTTGTGATAATGGGGGGGTTAATGAGTTTAAAGTTGGTAATGGGGAAGATGGGTAGTTTTTTTTGGAGTTATGGAGGAAGAAGAAGAAGAGGTCACGAATAGAAACAGTTCTGTTTCTCACGATTCCTGCTATAGGGGTTGTCACGGTCGTGACAGGGGTGCGACGGTCGTGACAGGGGTGCGACGGTCGTGACACGCTAAATGAGCACGTCACGATCGTTAGGGGGTGTGACGACCGTGAGGGCTTGCTTCGTTGAATAATTTCCAGAAAACACTTTCTCACTTATTTCACATAATTTATAATAATGTATTTTCTTCACTTATCACTCATATTAAATTATAAACACCATATAATAAATAATTTCAACACAGTACTACACTAACTTGCATGGCATGAGAGATTGTATATAATATGAATAAATGCAAGCATAACAGTACATAGAATGAAAAATATATAAATTGCTAAAAATGGAGAAATTTTGGAATTAAAGGTGCATTGCATAAAGTAATTGAAAATGAAATTACATAAATGGAAATGCGGTATGAAATTGTTGCGAAAAATAAATCTAACTAGAAACGAAAACAATGAGAAAAATAAACTAAATCACTTATAACATTATCAAAAGCGTTTCTTCAAGTCTTCGATTGCGGAGTTCAAGTGATAGAATTGTTCGCAGGTTATGTCAGTCAACCCTATAATATCCAATCGCATGCTCTTAATGTCTTCTTTAAATAAATTAATGTCAGTTTGGTAAGCATTGAGAGTGTTCATGATGTTTTGTAAGTTGTTAGCATAATCTCCTTGATTCACTTCAGGGGTTTCATGTACTTCTTCAGTGTGGTCAATGTCATGGTAACCAGGAGGTGTCTCAGGGTCAGTTTCGACATCGGTCATTGTATCATCTTTTATCTTGTAAGACTGAGGTGTTTCAGGAGTGGGTGGATAATCAGGTGGGTTTAACTCATAAAGCCAGTTATCCTTATTGTGAACACTTACTCTAGCATGGTTTGGCAATGTGAACAGGGTTACTACCTCGTTCCGGATTAGGTACTCAAAAGGTGGATGTCCTAAATTCCTTATGATATGTCTATTAAAGCAGAAGTTAAGATTCATAGGACGGATTGTACCTAAACGGTTGCACCTGTGCAATTGGTACCTAAGTCCTAAAGCATCAGCAATCATGGTTACAAGACCTCCTACTAATATAGGTAATTCAGGTTCTTCTTGGATACGGGTGAAGGTTTGCATCATGAAAGGTACACCATTAATAGGCTGTCCATTAGTGAAACATGACATAATAAATATCTCATCTTTAGAAACTCCGGTAATGTTTTCTTCTTTTCCAAAGAAGGTGTGGGCAAGGAATTTATGGAAGTAACGGAGAGCAGGGTTATGGATCTCATCATTATTCATGCTATTTGGTTCAGGGTGGTAGTTTCCGGTTAAAGTTCCCCAAAAGAAATCTAGCTCAATATCCATCAATTCTACCTGTGTGGTAGTAAAAGCAAATGGTCCACTAGGGAATCCTAACAAGTCAGCTAGTTCTTTATGGTTAAAGTCATATTCTATTCCAAATAGGCGGAAACTAATAAATCCTTTCCTAAATCCAAAACCAGGTAGGTAAATTAAGGAGCTAAGGAACTCAAGGGTGAGCTCGCGGTAAGTCACAAACTTATGTTGGATCAATGCATTCTCCCATCCGAGTCGGTTAAACAAGTACATGATGCTATCATGTATACCTAGGGTTTCCATAGTCTGATCATCCGGGTACAGGGTCAAATCCATTTGCCTCTGTGATAACTCTTCAAACTTCATTCTTTGGTTCCTACCTCTAAATTTGGTTTCCATATGGTTAATTGGTTGGTTAGCCATGGTCAGTGCAAATATGGAGGAAACAAATCAGGGGAAGAAGGAAAGTGGAAAAGACTTTTAGAAAATCTGTAAAAAGTGATTTAAGATAAAAATAAGAAAATTAAATGCATAATGTAATGGCAATAATAGTGATATAAAATAAGACTATAAAATAACAAAACAAATAAACAAATAGTAAAACGATAAATAACAATATGCTAAAAGAAAAGAATAGTTTAAATAATTAAATAAGTAAATGGGTTGCCTCCCACTAAGCGCTGTTTTTATCGTCAAAAGCCTGACGTAATGCTTAGGTTTAGATTAATCAGGGGAATTAGTGAACAACTCTAAAAGCCTTAGATTATTCGCATAATCTATATTTTCAACTTTATGATAATGTTTTAAACGTTGTCCGTTTACTATGAATGGTTCACTATTCCTACCCTTAATTTCTATTGCTCCACTCGGGAATACTTTAATTATTTCAAAGGGTCCTGACCATCTAGATTTTAATTTTCCAGGAAAGAGCCTAAGTCTTGAATTAAAGAGGAGTACAACCTCTCCCACACTAAATTCTTTCCTAGATAGGCGTTTATCATGCCATCGCTTAGTTCTTTCTTTATATATCTTAGCATTCTCATAAGCATCTAGCCTTAATTCTTCTAATTCGTTAATGTCTAGGATTCGCTTTTCTCCTGCAGCATTATAGTTTATATTGAGAGTTCTAATCGCCCAATAAGCTTTGTGTTCTAGTTCTACTGGGAGGTGACAAGATTTTCCATAAACTAGTTTGAAAGGTGTAGTACCTATGGGTGTCTTGTAAGCGGTCCTATAAGCCCATAAAGCTTCATTTAGTTTAGATGACCAATCTTTCCGAGATATGGCGACAGTCTTTTCTAAGATTTGTTTAATTTCTCTGTTTGAGACTTCGACTTGTCCACTTGTTTGTGGGTGATATGGTGTAGCCACACGGTGTCTTACTCCATACTTAGATAGTAATTTGTCAAAGATTTTTGAAATGAAGTGCGAGCCACCGTCACTTATGACGAGTCTAGGCACGCCAAATCTGGGAAAGATTATATTTTTGAAAAGCTTTATTACTACTCGTGTATCGTTTGTAGGAGAAGCTATAGCTTCGATCCATTTCGAAACATAATCAACAGCTACGAGTATGTAATTATTACCGAAAGATGATGGGAATGGTCCCATGAAATCTATTCCCCAGACGTCAAAGATTTCTACTTCTAATATTCCTTTTTGAGGCATTTCATCTCTTCTTGAAATATTGCCGGTGCGTTGACACCGATCGCAATTTATAACAGCGATGTGGACATCCTTCCATAGATTAGGCCAGAATAAGCCGGCTTGCAAGATTTTTGCACAAGTCTTGGAAGTGCTTGCATGTCCACCATAAGGAGATGAATGGCATTGAGCAATGACATCTTCTATTTCTTCTTCGGGAATACATCGGCGAAAAATTCCATCTGGTCCTCTTTTGAACAATAATGGTTCATCCTAATAGTAATGTTTCAGATTGTGAAAGAATTTCTTTTTCTGCTGATAGGTTAGATCGGGTGGAAGAGCTCCTGCGGCTAGGTAGTTGACAATGTCAGCGTACCATGGCAGTCCTACAGTTGTCTGGATTGTTTCCACGGATTTTGGTTCATTTATATCTAACTGAGCTAGGTCGCTTCCTAATTGTGCTATCAGCTGTTCATACGGAAAATCATCGTTAATCGGCACTTGTTCGGGTTTAATACCTTCTATTCTAGATAAATGGTCCGCTACGACGTTCTCAGTACCTTTCTTATCTTTTATTTCTAGATCAAACTCTTGTAGGAGTAAAATCCATCTTAAGAGTCTTGGTTTAGCATCTTTCTTAGTTAATAAATATCGGATAGCAGCATGGTCTGTGTAAATGATTATTTTCGCTCCAACTAGGTAAGAACGGAATTTGTCAAGCGCAAAGACAACTGCTAACAATTCTTTTTCGGTAGTGGCGTAGTTCATCTGGGCAGAATCTAAGGTTCTACTGGCATAGTAAATCGCATGAAGTTTCTTTTCCTTCCTCTGGCCTAGAACTGCGCCTACAGCATAGTCACTCGCATCGCACATGATTTCAAAAGGTAATCTCCAGTCAGGGGGTTGCATGATTGGTGCGGTGATGAGGGCTGTTTTTAGAGTTTCGAATGCTTTAAGACAATCTTCATTGAATATGAACTCAGCGTCTTTCATTAATAAACCAGTAAGAGGTTTAGTGATTTTCGAGAAATCTTTGATGAATCGTCGGTAAAAACCGGCGTGTCCTAAAAAGCTTCGTATTTCTCGAACGGTTTTAGGGGGTTGAAGATCTTTTATTACTTCAATCTTAGCTTTATCAACTTCAATTCCCTTGTCGGATATTACATGACCTAATACGATTCCTTCGTTGACCATAAAATGACATTTCTCCCAGTTAAGCACGAGGTTTACTTTTACACATCTTTCTAACACCATTTCTAAGTTTGATAAGCATCCTTCAAAACTTTGCCCGCATACAGAGAAGTCGTCCATGAACACTTCCATGATGTTGTCTATAAAATCAGCGAAGATTGACATCATACATCTTTGAAAGGTTGCAGGAGCGTTGCATAATCCAAAGGGCATTCGTCTATAAGCGAACGTTCCATAAGGGCATGTGAATGTAGTCTTCTCTTGATCATCTGGATGGATAGGGATTTGGAAAAATCCTGAGTAACCGTCAAGATAACAGAAGTAAGAATGCTTGGCTAATCGTTCTAACATTTGATCTATGAAAGGTAGTGGGAAATGATCTTTTCGAGTGGCTTTGTTTAGTTTACGATAATCTATGCATACTCTATATCCCGTCACTACTCTTTGCGATATCGATTCGCCTTGAGCGTTTTTCACAACAGTGATACCTCCTTTCTTTGGCACTACATGTATTGGACTAACCCATTCACTATCAGAGATTGGATATATTATTCCGGCATCTAGTAATTTTTTAACTTCTTCTTTTACTACAGTGCTAAGGGTTGGGTTAATTCTTCTTTGAGATTCTCTGGAGGTTCTGCAATCTTCTTCTAGCAAAATACGATGCATACAAACTGAAGGACATATTCCTTTGAGATCAGATATGTTATATCCTAATGCAGTTGGATATTTCTTCAAGACATCTAAAAGTTTCTTTGTTTCTATAGTTCCTAAACTGGAATTTATTATAACTGGTCTTTTACATTCAACGTCTAAGAATTCGTACCTTAGGTTATGAGGTAAAGTTTTTAATCCTAATGTAGGTTTATCTTTACTTGGCATGGGATCCGGTGTAAGTGCTAAACTTTCGCTTAGACTATCATCCTGATATGGTTTACGCCAATTATCATCTTCGAAAATCGGAGGGATTTGAATTTTCATTATTTCAGAATAGGTAGTCTCTTTCAGTTCCATTTCTCTTACACATTCGTCAATTACGTCCAATAGATAACATGTATCCTCTATAGCTGGTGATTGTAAGAATTGTGTTAAAATAAATTCAACTTTCTCTTCACCTACTTCAAAGGTTAGCTTTCCTCTTTTTACGTCTATTATAGCTCCGGCGGTAGCTAAGAATGGTCTTCCTAGTATGATAGGTGTAGTGGAGTCTTCAGAGATGTCCATGATTATAAAATCAGTAGGGATGTAGAATTGTCCTATACGTACTGGGACGTTTTCTAGTATGCCTACAGGATATTTAACAGAGCGATCGGCTAGTTGAACAAACATTTTAGTTGGTCTTAGGTCTCCCATGTCTAGCCTTTTGCAAATCGTTAAGGGCATAACACTGATACTGGCTCCTAAATCGCATAGAGCTTTGTCAATGACGAATTTTCCTATTACACAGGGTATAGAGAAACTTCCTGGATCTTTTAGCTTAGGAGGCATTTTATTCTGAATTATGGCGCTACACTCGGCAGTAAGTGTAACTGTTCCGTTATCCTCTATCTTTTTCTTATTGGATAAGATTTCTTTTAAAAACTTAGCATACGAGGGTATTTGGGTAATTGCTTCTGTAAACGGAATAGTAATATTCAACTGTTTCAAAAGTTCAACAAATTTCTTAAATTGACCCGTCGTCTTGGAATTTATTAATCTTTGAGGGTACGGAATTGGTGGTTTATAGGGTGGTGGAGGCACATAAGGTTGTTCTTTCTCCACCACCTCTTGATTATCATCTTCCTTTTCTTCTGGATCATTCACCACTTCAGTCGGTTTATCCGGCTTTTGGTACATGGCTGGATTGTCAAGTCTTGGATCGGTAGGTCCGTCAAGTTCCTTGCCACTTCTTAATATTACGGCGTTAGCATGTCCTTTCGGATTAGGTTGAGGTTGTCCAGGGAATACTCCAGCTGGTGCAGCAGTAGGTGCTTGTTGTTGAGCTACTTGTGAAATCTGAGTTTCCAGCATTTTGTTATGTGTAGCTAATGCATCTACTTTGCTCACTAATTGTTTAATCTGCTCACTAGTGTGAATGTTTTGGTTTAAGAAGTCCTTGTTTGTTTGGGATTGGTTAGCTATAAAGTTCTCCATCATCAATTCAAGGTTCGATTTTCTAGGGACATTAGGAGCAGTCTTTTGATATCCTGGTGATGTAGCTGGTGCTTGACCTGGTGCGTATAAAGCATTGTTATTCTTATAGGAGAAGTTCGGATGATTCTTCCAACCTGGGTTATATGTGTTTGAGTAAGGGTTTCCTTGAGCATAATTCACTTGATCAGTGGGAGTTCCTGTCAATAGTTGACAATCAGAAACTTCGTGTCCTGAAACTCCACATAACTCACAGTTAGGCGTTACTGCAGCCACGTTGGCTGTTGGTGTTATGGCCAAGTTGTCGATCTTTTGGCTTAGTTGGTCAAACTCCGCATTGACTTGGTCCATACTACTTACTTCGTACATACCTCCCTTTGTTGGTTTCTCAGTTGCGACTCTCTCGCTTCCCCAAAGGTAATGATTTTGAGCCATACTTTCGATGAGTGCATAGGCATCATTATATTCTTTGTCCATCAATGCACCGCCCGCGGCAGCGTCAATTGTCATTCTTGTATTGTACAAGAGTCCATTATAGAAGGTATGGATGACCATCCATTCTATTAATCCGTGATGTGGACAAAGTCTCAGCAGATCCTTATAGCGTTCCCAAGCTTCGAATAATGATTCACTTTCTCTTTGCTTAAATCCGTTGATCTGAGCTCTCAGCATAGCTGTCTTGCTGGGTGGAAAATATCTATTCAAGAAAACTCTCTTAAGTTCCTCCCACGTAGTTACTGAGTTCGAAGGCAGAGATTGAAGCCAAGCTCTTGCTCTGTCTCGAAGCGAAAAAGGAAATAAACGTAGTCTAATAGCTTCTTGGGTAACTCCATTGGCTTTTACGGTATCTGCATATTGTACAAAGATCGAAAGATGAAGATTCGGATCCTCGGTAGGATTTCCGGCGAATTGATTTTGTTGCACGGCTGATATCAACGAAGGTTTTAGTTCGAAATCATTTCGGTTGATAGCCGGCGCGACAATGCTTGAATGCGGTTCAGCTTGCGAAGGACTGACGTAATACTTGAGTGGATGATTCTGTTCTTCAGCCATCTCTGCGTCCTTTGATGTTACGACTGGTTTAGGCGGATCTAATTGAAGATCTGGAATATTGTAATTATTTTCGTAATCGAATATACGTCTTCTTACGTGTAAGAAGCGTTCCGATTCAGGGATTAGAGGTTGCAAGTCTTCGCTTTTAGAGCGAGTACTTGGCATACACTCGAAAATTAAATTAAATTAAATAGTTGATACCTTAGTCTAGACAATGCTACCTAAATGCACTAGTAACTAAATTAAGGAATCCCCGGCAACGGCGCCAAAAACTTGATGGGCTAAAGACGTGTCTAATTATACGTCTAGCGGTATCTTAACTGCAAGTGCACAGCCTATCAAAGTAATATTTAAGATTATCGATCCACATGGATTCTATGGTTACTTAGTGCTAGATGAACTTCTAGTTTAGCTAAGGCGAATGGTTGTCACGATTTTTTGTTGATTTTTAAGACTATTAAAGGCGGAATTAAATTTAAGTTTTAATAAAGTAATACTAAGGCGGTCGGTATGTAATTATACTAACTTAGGTGGGTCAATCTAACCTAGGCTTATAAAGGTGTTTACTTAATCTATTCGGTAGAGGTTACCAGTTTAAATACCCTCAACTCACACTCTCGTGGTCTTATATCAGATCTTATCCCTAAAGCCCTATGCCTGCTCTCGCTAGCCCATAAGTGTTTAGAGGTAATTTTTGGAAACTAAGTAATTCTAATTTATTTTAAAGCGCTCTCGCTGTGTTTAATTTAAATGCCTAACTTTAACTATCTGGTTAAAATCTCACTCTCGTGGTCTTGACCTAACCTAATACTCTTTTCTTACTCTCGTAACGAAAAGGTCTATTTCAATTAAAAAGTATCAGCCAGAATGTTAAGTGATTAATTATTTTTAGCCTATGGTTATATTTTACCGGTTAAGTTTGTTCTAACTACATACCGCCCTAAGGTATTTAGCTACTCATCGATGTTGAACCAGACAGAGACAGAAAATTAAATAATAAAATACTCATGGCAGAAAAATAAATAAACATTATAAATAATTAAATTGCAATATAATGAAAAACCTGGTTAACAAATATTAGAGCAGACTCCTTCTTCCACAGACCGGAAAGCTTGGAGTTGGCGGAAATCGAAAATAACAAAGGTTGAAGGTTTAGAAAAAAATAAATGTATAACAATTTCCTGATGTTGGAAATTGTTATATGGCGGGTTTGGATACAATAAGAACGAAAAGAAAACTAAAAATTAATGCAGAAATAGAAAGGGTCGTAAAACAGTTCGGCAGAGCTTCCGCAGAAAATTGAATAATAAATGCTCTGTACATTGTTCATAAAACTAGTACTATTTATAGCATCCTTAATGGGCTGAAATTTGGACCTTTGTTGCTTGGGCCTTGCTGAATTGGTGGAGAGAATGTAGGTACGTGGCAACAAAATAGGTGGAAACGTTCTTCACGTAGTGCTTTGACGTAGTCTGAGTCAAAAACCTAATTTTATCCTTGTCACGGTCGTGACAAGGTCTTCACGTTCGTGTCATGTGGCTTTTAAGTGTCACGGTCGTGACAACTCTCTTACGGTCGTGATGGCTCATTTTGGGGTGTCACGGTCGTGACACCCTTGTGACGATCGTGGCTGCAACAAAATATGCAGTTTTGCAGGCTTCTTCATTTCTTCATCTTTCTATGATTGATTTTGTTCCTTATTCTCTTAATTCATGATTTAGCTCCATATAATGATGTACCTGCAAAATGGTAAGAAAAACTCGAGAAATCGAGTGTTAAAACGGTGATTATGCGATAAAACGTCAATGAAACCTAGCAATATAATCGATACGTTTTCTCGTTATCAATTACTACTAATATGATTTAACTATTGTGATATTGTGATTTTGTTATTTTGTGATTTTCTGCTTCTGAATATTGTGTTATATTTGTGCAGGAAAGTTACTTTCCAAAAAACCTACTCACACATCATCTTCCCAACTAATGGTCCCCAACTTTGGCATGTAGATGATGCATATTGGTAGTCAACCCACCTGTGATGAAGAGGGCAATTGGGCGCCCCAAGACGATGAGAAACAAAACAAATAATGAATCCAAAAATCCACATGTGTTACCAGGGAAGTTTCAAACCGTGACATGTCATAAATGTGGATCCATATGCCATAACATAAGAAATTACAAGGGTAAGAGAGCAACATATATAGTCATGCCTAAGAGAGGGAACAAAAAGCAAAAAACTGCAAATAAGCAAAAGAAACAGAAAGGTGGAAAGGGTGCAAAGGGAAAGAAGCAGAATAAGGGTGCAACAGAGTCAACTCAAGAGATTGGATCATGCTCTCAAGCTCCACAACCTACCCAATGGATTATCTAGATTATTGTCATTTTGAACTAATGTTATGTTTAATTATGTATTATCAAGCCTATATTGCTATGTCATTTTGGCAAGTTTATAATGTAACTGCCATTTTGCTGAAATGTTGAATTATGAAGCCATTACATGTTGTACTGATATTTTGAGTAATGAAACCACATTATGTATTTTGAAATTTACAAGGCTGATATTGAGTATGTTGAATTTTATGTGTTTTGTGTCATTATAGGTCTGCTATACACAAGCCATTATAAGTTTGCTATATACAAGACATTATAGGTATGTCGTTACAAGTTTTGTATTTTATATATCTATCATTACAAGTCTGCTATACACAATGTTGAAAATACAGGTCTGGTATCATTCTTTAAAATTGATTAATGTATCAACTTAACAATTTGCAACCAAACATATAAGAACCAAACACAAACAAATACAATACATGTCTAGTAACTTAACAATTTCATTAATATCATTACTTACTTGTCATAACATGACATTACAAACAAACACAAACAAACCTAACACTTAAGAACCAAGTTTTGGTCCATCCACGCCCGTCATTAATGGAGATGGAATACCACACTTGCATTTAACGTGATTGGAGCGAGAGACACTGCTTGAAGCTGAATATCCAGACATGGTAGTGTGGCTTGGATCCTGAGGATTGAGAAGAATTCTGGGGAAGAATATGAGATTTAGGATTTAGAACAATTGAATTGAGGAAGAACACACATACATGTTTTATTAAGTGAATTTCTTGCAATTATTTAATTAAAATTATTTTTTATATTAAAAATAATATTAAATATGTTTTAATTAATGACGTGACATATTATTTTCAGGTCAACATACGATATGTCACATCAGTATTTACAATGCCATATACCCAAATTTGAAGAAGGGATCAAAATTATCCTAAAAATATCAAAACAAAGGACCAAAAACTTGAGTTTTCTTTTAGAGGGATCAAAAGTTTAACAAAATAAAATAAAGGGGATCAAAATTACATTTAAATCTAAAAATTGAGAAACCAAATTGGATCCAACTCAAAAATAAAGAAATTTATAACAAAAGAAAAATATATAAAGTAATATTTTATAACATACTATTTAAATCAAAATTTTATTTAAAACTTTTTTTAACAAAAAAAAACAACTAATACTTTAAAAATCATTAAAAAATTGAAATAAGACATAGAAAGAGTGACTCGATTTGATTCTACTGGCGCCGTCGTCACACTCAGTGCTCCATTTCAATGGAACCCGTTTGCCCTATTACCTCCTCTCGCGCCACTGAAATATCCGCTCTTCTATCTCCTCCCTCACCTCCCCAACTTCAGGTAATCTCTTCATTCGTCTCTTCATCAATCCATTTCCCTTTTCTCTTCATTTCCCTCACTTTTTTTTCAATCCAGGAGTATTATCATAACATTTTCTCTGCAAGACACTGCACCGGTATCACCGTCAAACAGAATGACGAATTTGGAAAAGGTATTTTTATTTTACTTGAAAATTGTGGTTAAAGATATTCAAAATGATGTGTTGTAAATTGTAATTTGTGTTTCTTTTCTGATTCTGGAGAATTTTAGGTGTGTATGCTGCAATGGATTTCAAAGAGGATGAACTTGTTCTCAGGGACCAAATGCTTGTAGGTACTCAACACTCCTTCAACAAGGTATTTCTTTTTCTCCTCCTACTTTTTGTTCTTGTAGCAGAGATGATGATGTTGTGTTGGATGCGTGGCAAGACTAGACAAGATAGGATTATAAATGAAAATATTAGGGTAGCACCTATAGTAGAGAAGATGGTGGAAAATAGACTTAGGTGTTTTGAACATATAGAGAGATGACTTGGAGATTCTTTGGTAAGGAGAGTAGATCAGATGGGGAAAAGTCAAAGTATCAAACAACTAGAGGAAGAGGAAGACCTAGAAAGACTATAAGACATGTTATTAAGAAAGGTCTTGAGATTAGCAGTTTGGATAGAAGCATGATACTGAATAGAAGATTTTGGCGAAAGTTGATCATGTAGTTGAGCTCACTTAGTATAAGGCTTGGTTGCTGTTGTTGTTTGATAGCCATTTTAAAGCTTTTTGTCTCTGTCTTATTTTCTACTTTGCTCTGCAGATTGATTGTTTTGTGTGTGGCTTCTGCTTTCGTTTTATTGGTTCTATAGAAACTCAAATTGGAAGGAGGCTTTACTTGAGACAATTAAGGGCCAATAAGAGTCATGCTTGTGATGTAGGAACCTCTTCAAACTCTATTGAAAACTCTCATGAAATGGATTCATCTGATGAAGAAGAGAGCACTTTGCAACGTTGTTCGGGTGGTTTAAAAAATCTAGTTCCTCTCCTTGAAGGTGTTGTGGAATCGTTGATGAATGGTGAATTGAGATTGCCTTGCTCTGAGAAGTTCTCATTGCCTCCATCTGTTCCATGCCCTGGTGGATGCGGAGAAGCTTACTACTGCAGGTAAATGCCTGTTTGGATTGACTTATTTGAACAAATCTACGAGGCTGTTAGTGAGAGCTTACAGAAACATTTTGACATATTTATAGGTTGTTTTTTTTTCCACTTATTTTATATAAGCTCTCCAAGATTGCTTATCCTATAAGTACCTAGTTCAGTTGTTTATCCAAACTAAACCTAAGTCTAAGTTTGGTTGAAGATATATTGGGCATGTAATGCTTTCATTTTGCAAATTTGTAAATTTTACACATCACTCAGCAGGAATAAATAACTACTATGTAAAACATTGTGAAAATTTAGTCACAACTGAATGCTTCTCGGGGATCCATAATCAGCTTCTGATTTCTTTTCATTTAAAGATTTAAAAGATTAAGACCCAAGATACGCTTCTATGTTATGGCAGTTGTTCAATTGTCAAAAGTTTATGGTTCTTCACTCATGAAAATGTCCTTATAAAGTTTGTAGATGCTTATAAAGAAATTAAATGGGAGCTTCTGAAAAAACAGAGATCATAAGCTAATTTTAACTAACATATAATCTATAAAATGCTATTGTTTAAAAAACTCGGTAGTTATTTTGTGATTATCTTGAATGTACAGTATGAAATATTCTTGTCTGATAATATTATCAATACCTGTAGCATGTTGTGTGCAGAGGCTGATTGGGAATCCTCCCATTCTTTACTCTGTACTGGTGAGAGTTCTGATCCAAGGCGTAGAGAGGCACTCCTTAAATTCGTGAAACATGCTAATGGTAAGACTCCTATCTTACTGACATTGATAACGTTTAAGGTCAACAATCTAAATTTTTTGTCGACTTTTTTTTGTTTCATGTCTTGCTTATTTATTTAATGTCTTTTCTTTTATTCGCAGAAACAAATGACATATTCCTCCTTGCTGCAAAGGTATGGTTTTCATTTCGTTCTGAATGTATATCTTTAGTGTCGTGTGAAAATGATCATGTGTCAAAACACACATACTGGCTTTAGAATATCAAAATTTGAAGAAATCACTATTAAATTAAACATAAAAATCAACCTTGCTGAGAAAATCACTTTTATACGACTTGGTGATGTCAAATAGTGGCATTAGCTTATTAGAATTTGAAGTAACCGCTATTATTCTGCGATATGCTATCGAGTACAAAGTGTTGTCGGTGTTACAACACTGTAGCATAGCAGAATTTGAACAAATAATTCTGCTATCCGCCCCTGACAATCTTGATAAGACGCCAGTTCTTCATCAGTATCACACTCTCCTTTGGTCTTTAATTATTTTATCTGACTGGAAACCTGGTTGTATTTTATCACCAGGCCATTTCTTCTACCATATTAAGGTACCACAAGTTAAAAGCAAATTGTTCCGAGGAGAAACTGAAATATGATGCATCATGTGTTTCAGACAACTATAATTTCTCTCTTCTTTTGGAAGCTTGGAGACCTATTTCAATGGGATACAAAAAGAGGTTGTTACTAACTTTTTTGTACAACTCATCTACGAATAATATATAAACTTCATTGTACAAAAGAATGAATATACTTTTACATATAGACTGTCATTCAAATTCAAATATTCTACATTTGAAAATATAATTCCCTTATCTTATTTTTACTTCTGTCGTTGAGAAATTTTATACGATTTTATTTTAATTAGTAAGTCAGGCTAGTCACTTCAAAATGTCTGTAGGTGGTGGGACTGCATTGCATTACCAGATGATATCGATTCTTCTGATGAAGTGTCATTCAGGATGCAAATAAAAGAGTTGGCATATGAGGTACGATTCTTCACATGTTTATTCGCAGATTTAATGCTTCACATCTAATTTTCTTCTTTTTGATTTGATGTTTCAGTCTCTCCAACTTCTTGAAACAGCAATATTTGACAAGGAATGTGAGCCGTGTATCCTTACATATTCTATTTTAATGATTTATTCGTTGTGTGCATGCTCAGTGATTGTGTTTTTTTTTTTTTTTGGAAACTTATCTCCAAGCCCTTAACTCTTTCCAGTATTCTCCCTTGAAATCTATGGACATATCATTGGCATGTTTGAACTGAATAATCTGTAAGAGCCAACTTTGTGGGATTTTGTTTCTTTTCTATTCTGTCTAGCATCAGTGTTGTTTAGATGCGGCCCTATAGCTTAACACAATTTGGAAAAATCACTATTGTTCAGCAATATGCTATTAGTATAAAATGCTGTCAAATAGCAGGGCCCTATAACACTGTTGCATATTCAAATTAGAACAAACCGTTATTTTCCATAATTGAGAAATTAGCTAGCCATAGATTTTGTTGGGTTTGGTTCCATAATGTAATGCTTAAATATTATTGCCATTGAAGTTAACTGAAAATGTGAAGAATACTTTATTTGGATTATGAAATGTATATTAATCTCTCTATTATTTTTGTTAGTGATTTGGTTGTGGCTTCTCCTGTGGAGGATTACTTTTTATTCATTGATGAAATGACAAACCCTGATAAGGTTAGAATTTGGTTCACCTTGCTTTAACATTTTATCTCAAATGGTTAAGTTCTTAAACTTATTTCTGTTATCACTATGGCAGGAAGAAGCTGAGAAAATTACACAACCAATTCTTGATGCTTTAGGTGAAGACTATTCTACTTGTTGCGAAGGTACCGATTTCACTATTGTTTGTCGGTTAACATTCATTGTTTGTCTCTTTGTATGATATTCATTGTTATGTGTCTCTTCATTTTTATTATTAGCGTTAGGAAACAGAATATATCTTGATTTATTTTTAAACAGTGGATGATAGATCTATTTAACTTGTATCCTAGGAACTGCATTTTTTCCTTTGCAAAGCTGTATGAACCATTCCTGTTGTCCTAATGCCAAAGCTTTCAAAAGAGACGAGGTATGTCAGACAAAACTATCTTGATTTAATCTTCTATTTCGGTTTAGTTTGATTTGATCCCTTATTCGACTTCATATAATGCCAAAAAGTATAGTTGGATTATTTTCCTTGGTGAGAGATATTCTTATTTATGTTTTTGTTTAACTTGAAAACGATAAAAGAAAAATAGTTTTTCTCACATTGCTACAACCATGTGTATTTACAGGATTCCATAGGCTTTTTGTCCTATATCATAAATTAGTTGCAAAATAGTAAAGTCTTATAACAATAAATTACTTAACAGTGATGGTTCAGAATATATTAGCTGATTATTTTGTTTCCTTGTAACTATTGAATTAACATTTATTTCTTTCTTGGGTTCAACATTATTAAACTTTATTAGGTATTAGATTTGCATGTGTAGGCCCAATCGTCCTAGGCCTATTAGAAAAACGATAGTTAGTTGGAGAGAGAAAAAGAGAAAGGGTTGAGTTTGTTATATAGGGGTTGAAGGATAGAGAAACGGTATCTTTGGAAAATCATTTATTTAGTTATGGACAAAATATTGTTCTCCGTAGGAGCTTGGCTATTTGGGCATTAAGATATTCATCCTTCTGCAGTTATCTTTCATTTACATGAATAATACACCAATTTTTTAGTATTTGTGGATTTTTAATCTGTTTCGTCCATGTTCTGTAAGTTGCGGTGATACGGATACAGAACAATGGTCCGACCTGCTGGATTTGTGACGGTATCAGTGCTTTATTGAGATGAAATCAACAGATGGAGGAGAAATTATACACTATAGGAGATCACATGACCATCATAAAAAAAGATTTTGAGAGACCTGCAGATCCAACTGAAAGAAAATCACGATCAATTGGTTGCATTGTTATCCAAAAACCATATGAGTACAAAGGAGAACTGAGGAGTGTGGGAGAAAGATTGAAGCATTTGAAAATCGCTCACCAGTGGAAGGAGCGTTCGGGGAAGATGAATCCAACGACAAAAAGTCTTGCAAAACGAGGGTGAAGGTGAGTGACGGCTGCTCCGATAATGATAGGTCAAAGTTTGATGTTGACATAATTGATTCCTTGGCCTTGAACATTTCAGTCAGCGCAGTGTTTTCTTCAAAAACATCAGATAAGGTACTGTGCATCTGGCTCGACGATGGTTCCAACACCACCAAAGCTGCCTGACTCTAGCCCAAAAGTGGTTGACCAAGCATCGTCACTCTTAGAGCAGTAAAATCCATTCGAATTGCTGGATATTGGACGACTCACTGCGACTTTCCCACGACCGGATCCACCACCCAACCGCCAGATCCGCCAATACTGGTCGGAGTCCTAGGTGCAACAATCCCTCCTCAACCGGAACCCTCAATTATGATTCTGCGTGTAGTAACAATGAAATCGCTGCAAAAGGATGAGATCATCGGTCAAATATTACTTATATTGAGGAGGAAATACACCCATCTGTCAGAGAAGAACGAACATAAAGGTGAAGTAATGGTTTTTGTTGGCAGAATATTTCACTGCGTTAATTGTTAAGGAACTCTTGCATGTTCTCTATGCAACATCAACAAATTCAGTGGAAAAGAATTTGTTCGGAGTTGGTTCCACCATTGGATAACATATCCTCCACCATTCATGTGTTTTCCCGAACCACCATTGGATAATATCTTTATGGGGCAGCTGCAGATATTTAAATCACTCTGTTTGAATGGCAGTAACACCTCATTCTTGGCCTGGTTATTGCAATTTTTATTGTATTGCTCATGTTATAGGGTCTCTTGTTCCTGCCCAAGCCGCACAAGCATTCAATACTTTGAGTCATGTATAGGGTCTCTACCCAAACCAAGGAGGAAGCCACTGGTAGAAAAGCTGAGTTTATTAGAGAGCGAATTCTTTTTCTCTGTCTTGAGGACAAGGCAAATTTTAAGGGGTGGTATTGTTAGGTACCAGATATGTATGTGTAGGCCTAATTGTCCTAGACTCCTAGGTCTATTAGAGAGACGATAGTTAGTTACATGAGAGAGAAAAAATGAAAGGGTTGAGTCTGTTAATTATTATATAGAGAAGCGGTATCTTTAGGAAATCATTTATGTAGTTATGGAGGGAATCCTGTTCTCTGTAGTCTGTAGGAGCTTGGCTTTGGGGGCATTAGGATATTCATCCATCAACAGTTATCTTTTTAATTTACATGAACAATACACTACTTGTGCATTTTTATCTGTTTTGTCTATGCTCTTGTAAGTTGTGGTGATACTGGTAAGCAGCAAATTTTCTCAATTCTGCAACCTGTCTAGATTAGATCATGTTACTATTGTTTCATTCTACCAGTCAGAAACTTGTACAGTTTTTGTTGGCAAAAAAAGAAGCCAATTATGTTTGGTTTTGCTTTGTAACTCTTATGTATGAATAGTAACATTGAGTCTAAAGATATACAACCTATATGCATGCAGGATAGAGATGGCCAAGCAACAATAATTGCACTGAGGTCCATCTGTAAAGGAGAAGAGGTTTGTTTATGCCTATTTCTTATTCACTAACTATTTTAAAACCGAACAATTTTGATGAGAAATATATTTAAATGGTCATAAATATACAAAATATATTTGAAAGTTTTTATCGAAGGTCGACCTAAGACACCATCAAATGTTAATATTTTCATATATATTGCCATGTTCAAGTAATTAATATTTAGAAGGACTTTTCAGATAACCATTTCATATGTTGATGAAGACCTTCCATTTGAAGAGAGACAAGCATCCCTTGCAGATTACGGTTTTAGATGTAAATGTCCAAAGTGCATTGAACAAGAGCCATAGATAGTGTTACAACCCCATGCAAACATTTATACACAACAAAATCCAATTGTATAAAGAGGCTGAATGCAAGGTTTGAAATTAAATTTTATGCCTTTAAAAAATACAATGAATGTTATGCATAGAGCCAAAATCAATTTTGCAAAACTTATATTTTTCAATGAGTTGTTTGATTTATATATGCTTATTGGATTTTTTATTTATTTATAAAAATTCCCCCTTAAATGTACCTCATTAAAATGACGATAAACGTATGGAAATATCTCTTGTCTTTTAGAGCTTGATTTTAACCAGACACTTGGTTTAATATATAAGACTATGTTTTGTACGAAAATTAAGATTCACAATGTTGTGACTTGTCGGAAAACATGTGGATGAGAGTTCAAAAACAGTGTTTGATTGAAATCAGTTCTAGAAGAGGACTAACAGTTCAACAATATTGTTTGATTGAAATCAGTTCTAGAAGAAAGTTTGTAAAGTGCCTACAATTACTCACACACTCAAATTAGTATAGGGCAAGAGATTTTTAAAATTATAAATGTGTATAAATTAAAATATACATCTTTGAAGTTGTGGTATTCAACTTAGATCATTAATAAAAATTATAATCCAAAACAAAACTCAACAAATAAATAGATGATATAATTTTAATAATATCTAACTTTATACTATGTACTAAATAATAGTTTTTCACCAATAAAAATAATGTGTTATAAATAGATAGTTAGAACAAAAATAAAAGTAAATCACAATACTAAAATAAGTAAGACAGAAAAATATCAAATATTTCTTGACAAAATAAGTACACTGAATAATATGAAATTATTTGATGCCTCACAAAAACCATTAGAATTTAATTAGCACGTTTCCAACTCATTGTAAACACTAAAAACAACAGGGTTTCTTTGGACTTTCATTTGCTCAATAGATATATGCTACAACATTCTTAAGCATCTAGTCCAACATTTTCTATTCCATGATAATGAACACTAAATAGATGCAGTAACTCACAAAAATATTTCACCTTTAACTGTAACAAATAATTTTACATAAATAATAACATAAAATTTATAAATTTAATTAAAAAACATAACTAAAAAATATAATAAAAATGTTCATGGTTTCCGGATAATGCAAAAGAAAATAAATAAATTTTATCTAAAACAGAAACAACACTTATGAAGAAACATACTAAAACCAAAATAATTTTTTCTAATAAGACTTATTTATAAATGATATTCACTCTTAGGAACATACTATAGTTGGATAATATTTCCACCTTTAGAATCATGATTGATGAGGAATCTAGCTGCTATCCCCAATTATATCTCACACTCTCTATTACAAGTAGAAAGACCATTTTACCTTTCTCAAGAATCTCGATTTTTCAAAATTTTCAGTATTATACTGGTAATTTTCAATAATACTGGATATTTCAGCCTGCTTTAGTGATTTTTACCTGAATTTTCAAGTAGTACCGATAATTTTGAAAATACTGGTACTCTCCACCGAATATTTGCAAATTATTAGTATACAATGTACCAGATTTCTTAATTTTACCAAATAATTTAAAATTATCGGGAAATTGAAATACTTGGTATATCGGGAATTTCAGATAAACTGAAATTTCCGGTATCAGTCCAGAACTTGAAAAATACATGACAAATCTGCATATGTTGTTTCATTATGCATACAAAATTAACGTGACTTCCTAATTTCTTCCTTTAGTGCCTAATTCGTCCTACATATGTTGTTTCCCAGACTCTTGCCTCTTTCGTACAGTTCTCTCTCCACCGGAGCGTGACGGGAGGCAAAAGACTATCAAATTTTAATTTCACCTGAACCCAATGATTGCTGTCGACAAAGCCAACAATAATCATTTTATGCCTACTTGCAAACGTAGATGGAGTTATGGTAAGAGAGAAGAAGGTTTGGTTAAGTGTCATTGACAATGAGACAAATATCAAATTGTACCGATTCACAATAGGATAACCCATATCAGAATCAACATCCATTTATCTCTATCCTGTACACCCAATTGTGTTACTTTTAAGGAACTTCGAACCACATCAACGGTGTCATAAAACAACTTGGAAAACAATTTTGGTTGTTGATAAATTTGAGCATCCAACTGATTCCGAATCAACGCCCAAGAGTCTTCACCCCATCCAAGTAAAGCTGTAGTAGCTCGAAAACTACAATTTCCATCGTCACCCACATCAACTATGTTATCAACGTATGGATGCATGGAACGAGGAAACTGAGACAAGTATTTATGCCTAGAAGATACAATGGACGGTTGACTTCCTGTTGGTTTTGTGCATGATGTCTTTGTAGTTTGACTCCCCTGTGAGGCCTCATCATACTCCTACTGCGAGGGATCACAAAACACATCACTCTCTTCATCCTTTTTGCTCTTATTAACTCCTCTTTTCGACTTATACTTCACCGACGGTGGACGCATAGAAGATGTAGCTGGATAAGTCAATTATCTAATTTTCTTCTTCAACATCCTTTAGTCTACAATATCCAAAGAATTGAAATATGTCTTCAAATCTTCACATTCTGCGTCTAAATTCATCTTTGAACCACTATCATCTGGACCGTCAATATGCTCTTGAATGTGTAATTTCTTCCAAAAAACATGAATCTCTTTTAAAGGAATAGACAGACCTTGTATTTGAGAACCAACAAGTTGACACGCACAGGGTAAACCATGTGTAATCTAATGAAGCAATCACACATATCCTTGTTTATACCAACAAATTTGACCCGTTCTAGCTCCTTCCCTATGTGTTGTATATATTACATTGACACAAAACCATGCAAGTTGGTGTAAAATGAAGTGTTATACCGATGCTCAATGTTCACAATACTCTTTTCAAACGATGCTCTAATCGAGCCTAATTGCAACTTCAACATGGTGTTAACAACATCCCAACTACGACATAAATCTACCCAACTATGTGACAATATATTTTATAGTCTCCAATGCGCAGACTCCACCCTAAACCGCAATAAATAAAGTACAATTCGACACCAATTATCTTAATTAATTAGATCAAATAAGATGTCGATATACCTGTTCGTTGTAGTGTTTCCTATATGAGTAACTTTGTTTGTCCATGCAGAAACAAACATTCTTTATACGATGTCAACCATGTTTCTTTCACATAGTGTCGCTCCCACTAGATGAAGCCGGGTCAAATAGGGTACAGACGCGAACGGTCGGCGAGAGGAGGATGTGAGAACACACAGGAGTGAACTCACAGGGAACGAAAAGAGTCGCCAGCTAGGCATTTTTATCCCGGAGGAAAGGCAATGCTGCATAGACCTAGAAAGAGATGGATAAGACGGTTGCGAACCAGAGAGACTGAGAAAGGGGGTTGGTTACAACCTGGGAATGTATTAGCACCCAGATTGTCCGTCGTACTCGACGGGATCCACGCTTAAGAGATTTGTGTTTTAAAGGGGTAGTGTCAGTGCAATTTGTGTATAAAAGAGCTGGAAAAGGAGGTACAGATGTCAGTGTAAAAGAAGTGTGAAGTGAGATATGTGAAGTGTCAGTGTAAGAAATGAAAGGAATGCTCAGGAATATGAGGCTAAAAGAATGATACTGGAAAGAGGGGGAATATACAGAGACTTTTGTTCGATAACTGTTAAGTTACACCTACGTATCCTCTCATGCAATGAGGAAGTCAGAACACCGTAGTTCGACCCAAAGAGACTGAAAGGTGAATTGACTTGTGAACTGCTTACTTATCCATGCTCAAGTGTATGCCCTGTCTGGCTCAGGTGCAAACTGTCTTGCATTAGACGGAAGAAGCAAGTTCTCGGTTGTGAGTGAATGAGATGAGAAAAGAATCCCGAAGGAGACGATTATTGTTTGTTTTTTGAGTTTTCAGTCTTTTATTGCTTTTGAGAGTTTGTCATAAGTTAATGAGCTTAAGCCTAAACCAATGGATTAGTAAATTCATCACATCTTCCCTCTGATTAGGGGTAATGAGAATACCTTAAGTGTGAAGTCAGCATCTCACACTTAATTACCCTGATGTAGGATTAAGATCATTAACCTACTTGTGATTATTTAGATGTTTTTGTTGTTTTTGTTTAATGTTGAGTAATGAGATTAAGCCATAATCAAGGATTAAACAGACTCATTACACCATCCTAATAGAAGGATAACAGATGAGAATGTTTAAGCTGAGGAAAGCTCCTCAACTTAATCCATGATTAGGGATTAAACTCATGACAAAACAAGCCTTTGATTAAGTGGATTTTATTTAATGGTGAGATGATGAAGTAAATTTTATGGTTTGTAAGACAACTTGAGGGGGACTTGTCCATTAACACTAGGGTTAGTCCTTCTTAACCAATTAAGGAAGAATTAGAACCCTAATGCAAGGCCCAAGTTACA
This sequence comes from Lathyrus aphaca, assembly GCA_963966055.1. Taxonomy (NCBI): domain Eukaryota; kingdom Viridiplantae; phylum Streptophyta; class Magnoliopsida; order Fabales; family Fabaceae; genus Lathyrus; species Lathyrus aphaca. The sequence continues at coordinate 688,181,813 of OZ014519.1, read as the reverse complement.
AGTGTGATGTCTTGATGATTATTAAGTGAATTGATTAAGACATTTAAACACATTAAGGGTTTAACACTTAGGATTAAAGTTATACACTCCATCCTAATAGAAGGATGCAGGCATAAGCTTAATCACAAAGCCTTAAAGCCTTTAGGGTTTAGTCTCTGATTATGAGATGAGAAGAGAAGACTCAATGAGACACAAAGGTAAAACTAAGTGGGGAGACTAATCAAAACCCTAATCATTGTCATGCTTGGTTGTTCCTAAGGTTTGTGAGGTTTAAGAAAGAAATCTTCAATGGAACCACCAGGAAGCAGATGAAAGGATCAGGAGAAGCAAAGTAACTTGCTTCATTCAAGAAGTCAAGTCACTTGAGGAAAGAAAGTAAGAAGAAAAAGAATGAGCAAGCTCAATCTCAAACACATAGTAAAATGCAGCATGGATGCATAAGAGAGATGAAAAGAAGTTGTGAGAAATGAAGGCAAATTCACTTCTCAAAGTTGCTTACCACCTGAAAAGTTAGCAAAGGAATGCAATGCAATGCAAAATGAAATGAAATGGCATGATGCAAACCAAAACCAGAAGCATGTATGAGATGATAATGATGCTATGAGATGCTACAAACATGAAACAAGGCATGGTGATGATCATACAAGCTTATGGATGCAGATGAAACAAGTTTGGAACCATGATCATACATGAAAAGTTATGAAATGCATATGGCATACAACATGGAAAATGCAAGGTGCAATGATCAAACATGCTTTCAATATGTCTTAAGATGTCAAATGAATCAAATGGATACACAAAATGCTATGGCAAGTCAAGGTATGCAAGCAAATGCAAGATGGATGCATATGGAAGCCCAAATTAGGGTTTATGATCAAAGCATCAAACAAAAAGCAAAACCAGAAGCAAACATCAAGATAAAAAATTGAAAATGCATTCAAAGGATCCCTAAACCTATATTAACTCACTGCCCAAAGGAGGGGTTCCAACTCTTAACCTAATAAAAGTTATGAATTTCCTAAGTTTCCTAGGGTTTTTGGGTATCTTAACAAGAAAAATGCCAAACAAATAGAAAATGAAAGATCAATTCATGCCAATTTAATCTCACAAACTACATGATATGCTAAACACAATGCAAAAAGAATCAAAGTCCAACTCTCAATGGTTAGGCAGAAATGATTTTTTGGAAGTTTGGATCAAAATAATGCTTTGAAAATGAATTAATTCCATGGAAAATTCTCAAAATGCATCAAGATCAAAAAAGAAATTTGGTTTGAGGGTTGGACAATGTTTCTAAATGATTTTAAATGTTTCATGAATTTTTTTGGTGATTTTTAAATACCTTAAAGTATTTTTAATTAATTAATTTTCATTAATCAATTAAAAATAAACTTTTAAATATTTAAAAATATTTTTTAAATGCAAAAAATAAAAATGAAAATGTTTTTGGTTTCTGAAATTTAATCAAAGTTTGTATAAAAAATTTCAGAATTTTTAAAATGATTTTGCTATTTTAAAATAAATGAACAAAAGAAATACAAAACAAATGAATTAATATTAATAAAAATGAAAAGTAATCCAATCCAAAGGCTGACATTCAAATCTGGGAGAAAGGGCTTGACTGCGCGCGCGAATCAAGGGTCAGGATCGTTTCTGGCTTAATTAAATTAATTATGATTTATTAAATTAATTAAAACAGGTTAGGGTTTAATGACTCCATCTGGACCATCCATAACTTAAACTAATCCACATCCAATGGCTGAGAACGCATCTGGCAAATTAATTAGGGTTAGGGTTAATGACTTTCAGGTGACCGGAGGGAAGCTCCGGTCATCTTCTCCGGCGGGTTGAAAACCCTAGTTCATGCTACAGGCCACCATTCATCAAATTGAAAGCAGGGAAATGATCCTCTACCCAAACCCCATTCAAATCACCCCTCAAACAAAATTTATCATGCACAATCAGAGAGAATCGAAGCCAACAAGATTCACGGGTGAAATTTCAGAGCATCAGTAAATCCTCATTTTTCACTCTTTCAATTCTAAGCACATCATTATGATCAGCACAACATACACTTTCAATTTGTAACATAAAATGCAAGCTCTGAAAAGTTGAAGATTCGAAGCTACCTGAAGTGATGAACTATGAATATGAGCTCTCCAGACCTTGCTTTGATGCAGAATGCCTCCTCTGAACCTCCTGAAGCCAATGGAATGCTCACAATCCTTTGTTGGTGGCTAGTTTGAGAGCTTGAGTTCTGATATGGCAGGTTTCACAGTTGTGATTTGTAGGGTTTCAGACTGCATTCATGGTGGATTCTGGTTCTTTTGAGTGTGTTTGATTTGTTGGTGAAGAGAAAATGAGTGTTTGATGGCTGGAAAAAGAGATTCGAAGAAGAAGAGTTTTTTGACAGATTTTGTGAAGGCTGTGTTATTGTGTGTTTCAATGACCAATGCCTTGCTATAACACTCCCAAGATGTATGAGTAGCCTGTGGAGCAGGTCAGTAGAGGTGGCTGCTCCCTGTTCCAAGAGTATGGGGGTTTTGGCCAAAAAGTCAAGTTGATTTGTACTTGCAGCATGGGCTATGGCAGCAGCTGTCTAAGGGCTTGTCTTGCCTCAGCTTGAGTCAAGGATGACCCTTAGATTGCTTGTGAATGTCTGCAGCACGTGGATCATGAGCTATGATAGATTTTGCAACTTGCCCACTTGTGTTTTCTTATGATTTTTGCTTATGCACATGAGACACTTCTTGCTGAATTTTGGTGCATGATGTTTCATTTGGTCATGGCAATGCATAGAAAGCAACTAGTGATCACATAACCCCTTGGAGAATGATTTTGCCAAGAATCCCTCTTTGCACTTGTATGGAAAATGACTTATGGACCTTTGAAAATCAAAGCACAAAAATGAGAAATCTCTTGGGCTAAATCTGATTTTAGGTCATGTGTAGCAAGGGTATGATGATTAGAGATCATTTTGAAGTCACAAATTGCCTTGGTACAAGAATTTGCAAGTTTTCCATTTGGTGCATAACTTGAAATTTAGTGATTTTTGCCAACTTTGATGAGCCATAACTTTTGATCCAAAATGAATTAGGTCATGTTCTTGTACTTTTTGAAAAGGGAAAGATCTATTCTACAACTTTCATGACCAGAGTTTTTCCATTTGAAGCTTTCTTGAATCAAAAAGTAAGGGTTGAAAAAGTTGCTTAAAATGACATTTTCATTAAAAGTCAAACTTGCCCAAAAAGTCAACTTTGCAAAATCTTGAAATTCTTCAATTTTGTGAACTTCCAACCTCTTCCATGATCAAACAAAGATCATATACAATCAAAATGATGAAGAACACCCTTTGGTTGGGTCACTGGGGGCCTCAGATGCCCTGATTTTGCACTGACTTGCTTGAAAAGTCAACTCTTGATCAGATGACTTCCCCATGGAATTTCTTCATGAAAATTGATATGCATACTCCCTATACCATATAGAGACCAATAGAAACAAGAATGACCAAAAAATTTGGAGTTATGGCCTCTGAAACCAAAACCCTAATTTTTAGGTCATCTGTGCAGTCAAGCCTGGCTCTGCTTCCACACCATTCTCAGTTCTTGTGATTTTTTGACATTCTTGACTTTAAGAGGATATGACATGATGCTTGAACATACATGGACCCCTTTGAAGTGATTGGTGACCTTTGGAGTGGCTCAAGAAGCTCTTGGATTGCTCAGATCACAAACCCTAGGTGCAGATGACTTTGAATCTATGCAGTGAATCAAAAATGTGATATGGGATGGTATGATTGAGTTTATGCATATGAAATGATCACAAGCCATGGTGTGAATGGGTGAGGGCAAATTTGGAGTGTTTACAGCTGCCCCTATTCAAACATGAGTTAGCTGTGCAGGATGTAAGCGACGGCTTAACAGGCAAACAAGATAACTTGTGGTTGAATACCAAAGACAGTCCAAAATTTGCACTCACAGAATGAAGAAGAAAAGGGATATAGATTGTAAAGGAAAATAAAGTATATTGTAAGGTATGGGCGACGGAGGACGACCGTCGAGCAGAGGACGACTGCTGGGTAAGGAGCAATGACGGGGACGACCGACATGCTGGGAAAAGTGCGGGAAATAAAACAATGACGGGGACGGCCGACATGCTGGGGATGAAATAGAGTTATGATGGGGACGGCCATCAAAATAAAGTTGTACAATTCTCTGGGGATTAAATGAAACATGACAGGGACGACCATCAAGTTCATAAAGCATAGTAACCAACGATGGGGACGGCCATCAGGCTAAAAAAAGAAAAAGGGACCACGACGGGGACGACCATCGGGTTAAAGAATAAATGAAATAAACAGATGATGAGGTACGGTCATCAAAGGTGAAGGACGATCACCTAGCAGGGGACGGCTGCTCTGCTGGGGTTAAGATGAGGGACGGTCATCTAAGGTGGAAGACGACCACCTGGCAGGGTACGGCTGCCGAAAATATCGCGACATAGGACGAATGCCGGATAAAAGGTCAACGATGGGGACGGCCATCGGAGGAGCATGATGGAGGACGACCATCAAGAGGTGGAGGACGACCACCTAGCAGGGGACGGCTGCTCTCAAGGTTTATCATGACGTAGGACGAACGCCAGATAACCAAAATCAACAATGGGGACGGCCATTGGATAAAATGATGAAGGACGATCATCAAAAGGTGAAGGACTATCACCTAGCAGGGGACGGCTGCTAAAGTATCACGACATAGGACGAATGTCGGATAAAAGGTCAACGATGGGGACAACCATCGGATGAGCATGATGGAGGACGACCATCAAGAGGTGGAGGACGACCACCTAGCAGGGTACGGCTGCTCTCAAGGTTTATCAGGACATAGGACGAATTTCAGATAAAAAGAAAATTGTTTTACTGGGGAATAGTAAACACGGACGAGTGTTTACAATCCAAGAAATAAAAGGTATAAGTGTTTAGATGTGTATAGATTAAAGACGCGGACGAGCATCCCTAAGACTATGATACGGACGGGTATCAGGTAGAAACAAAAACTGACACGTGTTCCGAGATGATGATACGGACGAGTATCAACTGGTTAACAAGGAACACGGACGAGTGTTGTATCTGAAAGAACTCTTCTGGGGAATAGTAGACACAGACGAGTATCTATATTCAAGAAGACACAGTGTATGGATTAAAGATGCGGACGAGCATCCTTAAGACTATGATACAGACGAGTATCAAATAGAAACAAACGCTTGACGCATGCTCTGAGATGATGGTACAGACGAGTACCAACGGGTTAACAAAGAACACAGACTAGTGTTGAATCTGCGGGGATATAAATGGTGTATACAAGATACGGACGAGTATCTGTATAAGTATGAGTAGAAAGTATGAGTGATGTATAGATGAGTGTTCAATCTGCTGGAGAGAATGACACAGGCGAGTGTTAAAAGGAGAAGAGTATAGTATAAACAAATATCTGGTATACAAAGTTTTTATGTTACTGTGCTGGGAAAATGACATGGACGGATGTCAAGGAAGTTATATACATATTTGTGAGTGCAAAGGGGATGTCTTTGGATTTTTGCTGGGGATATGACACGGACGGGTGCCACAAGGAGTATATACTGATGTTTGTGAGTGTAAGGCAACTATGCTTGCTGGGGAATTCGGGATGGATTCTGCATATTGTTGATGAGTTGATAATATTCACAAGTGTTTGATTCAGACCATGATTTATGATTATGCTATATGTTTGATTTTTGCTGTAATGCTCCGTATTAAACGGAATGCTACGCTTTGTGGGGTGAATATGATGCTAATGCTATGATTATGCAAAAGATACCGATCCGGGATTCAGATCCCATCGTTGTGAAGATCACTGGCCGATCCGTTTGACGTAGACATCCTAGCTGGGGATAAGATCATTGGTAGATCTGATGAAATGATTCTGCTTGGGGAAATAGGTCAATGACAGGCCTATTCCTGACAATGAGGGACCCAGCTGGGGTCTGTAGAAGCTTTCATCACTCTGTTGTGATCCCTTCGTGCGCTGCTCTTTTGGATAGAGGCTGAGACTCTGTGGGGAGATGATTCCCTGGCTTTTGTACTTGACTGAGGAAGAATGATTGGCAACTTGGCTGGGAGAAACAACAAGTGGCAACTCAGCTGGGGAGAAAACACCTTGAGTGCTAAGACTGAGTGAGTGTTGATTCGCCAGCTTGCTGGGGTGAAGCTTTCATGCCCCATGTTGCGCTTTGGATACCTGCAATCCTGCAAAGACAAGAGACGCACAAGTAATCCCGAGGTATCCCTTACTGGATTCCGTCATAGGAGTGAGACACTCTCGAGAGTAAGCATATTTCCTGCAAGCACGTAGTTTTTATTTTTGAGGATGAGAATCCGTATTCATGCAATCAGTATTTTAAAGATATCAGACCTTCTTTGCAAACAAAAATGTGCGAGACATTGTGTGACCGAAAAATCTGTTTTTATTAATTCATGTGCCCTGAATTGGCAAGATACAGTCAAAGAAACATATCTCCTGAAATGAGGAGATTGTTACAAATTGAGAAATAAAATGTTGGCAATGTTGACGACGCTTCAAGGAGCTTCCCTCTTGCTATGATTCATATGACTTTTGACGTTCTTCTCGTCTTGCTTTCTGAAGAAGGCTGATTCTGACAGAAGCTTTATCCTTTCGAGGTTTACCAAGTTGCAGGTGATACAGACGAATTCAGAATGCAGTTGTTCGCTTATTCCCTTGTTTTGCATGGGTCGCCCTTTCGGGTTTTCAACCCATCGGGATACCCATTTTTGCCCGAGCTGTCCAATGCGGCTTTTCAACTCAGCGGGTGTACAATTTTTTTTATTTACTTCCCTTATTTTTGCCCAAGCCTTTTATTCTGTTTTTGACTTGCCGGGATGCCCTATTTTTGCCTGGACTTACATTCTGTTTTTGTGTCCAGCGGGTCATTTTTATGCGAAGTATTTTTTAACTGCATCTGAATTCACAGGGGACGGGAAGTCTTCACCATCCATGGTGCTGAGCATCAGTGCTCCACCAGAGAAAACTTTCTTTACCACGAATGGTCCTTCATAGTTTGGAGTCCACTTGCCCCTGTGGTCTGTATGAGGAGGGAGGATTCTCTTCAGCACAAGATCTCCTACTTGGCACTCTCGGTGCCTGACTTTCTGATCGAAGGCTCTTTTCATCCTTTTCTGATACAACTGCCCATGACAGATTGCAGCCAATCTTTTCTCTTCAATCAGACTCAGTTGTTCGTATCGGGACCGAACCCATTCTGCTTCGTTTAGCTCAACATCCATCAGTACCCGTAGGGAGGGTAGTTCAACTTCAACCGGTAGGACTGCTTCCATACCATACACAAGCTGATACGGTGTTGCCCCAGTGGATGTTCTGATTGACGTGCGGTACCCATGCAAGGCAAATGGTAGCATTTCATGCCAGTCTTTGTAGGTGACTACCATCTTCTGCACAATCTTCTTGATATTCTTGTTAGCCGCCTCAACAGCGCCATTCATCTTTGGCCTGTAAGGAGAAGAATTGTGGTGTTGGATCTTGAAGTCCCGGCATAGCTCTGCCATCATTTTGTTGTTTAAGTTGGAACCATTATCAGTAATGATTCGCTCGGGAACTCCGTATCGGCAGATGATATCTCTCTTCAGAAATCTGGCTACCACTTGCCTTGTAACATTGGCATAAGAAGCTGCTTCAACCCACTTGGTAAAATAGTCAATGGCTACCAGGATGAATCTGTGGCCATTTGAAGCAGTCGACTCAATTTTGCCAATCATATCAATGCCCCACATAGCAAAGGGCCAGGGTGAAGACATCACATTCAGAGGATTGGGAGGCACATGCACCTTATCCGCATAGATCTGGCATTTATGGCACTTTCTGGCGTAGGCACAACAGTCTGCATCCATTGTGATCCAGTAGTAACCTGATCTTAGCAATTTCTTAGCCATGGCATGCCCTCCAGCATGGGTATTAAAGGATCCTTCATGCACTTCATGAATCAACAAGTCTGCTTCTGTTCTATCAACGCATCTGAGGAGTACCATATCAAAGTTTCTCTTGTATAGGGAACCATCAGTGTTCAGAAAGAAACTGCCAGCAAGCCTTCTCAAAGTCTTCTTATCATTGGACGATGCCCCAGATAGGTAAGTCTGATCCTCCAAGAAGCACTTAATGTCATGAAACCAAGGCTTATCATCTTTGATAACATCTGCTGCGAACACATATGCTGGTCTATCGAGTCTGGACACTGAAATCTGCGGTACAAAGTTGGCTGCTTGAACTTTGATCATAGATGAAATGGTAGCCAGGGCATCTGCAAACTGATTTTCGTCCCGAGGGATATACTCAAGCTTGACTGTTGTGAAGAAAGTCAATAACCTCCTTGTATAATCCCTGTAAGGTATCAGATGATCCTGGTGGGTGTACCATTTGCTGTTGGTTTGATTAACTACCAGAGCTGAATCTCCGAATACAGTCAACGTCTTGATCCTGAGGTCGATAGCTTCCTCAAGACCCATAATGCAAGCTTCGTATTCAGCTTCGTTGTTAGTGCAGTTGAAGGTGAGCTTTGCCGAGAAAGACATGTGAACTCCCTTAGGTGTAATGAGTACTGCACCAACACCACGACCATTCATATTAACAGCCCCATCGAACATCATAGTCCATTCTTCTTCCGGGTCAGGCCCTTCAGTGTGAATAGGCTCTTCGTGATCTTTCGCTTTTATGAACATGATGTCTTCATCAGGGAAGTCAAATCTCATAGGCTGGTAGTCATCAATAGGTTGCTCAGCAAGATATTCAGATAGTACACTGCCCTTGATGGCTTTCTGAGATGTGTACTGAATGTCATATTCTGTGAGGATCATTTGCCATCTTGCAACCCGTCCGGTAAGAGCTGGCTTCTCAAAAATGTACTTAACTGGATCCATTTTGGAGATTAATAAAGTAGTGTGGGTCAACATATACTGTCTTAGTCGGCGAGCAGCCCACGCTAGAGCACAACAAGTTTTCTCGAGCAGTGAATAACGTTGTTCACAGTCGGTAAACTTTTTGCTCAGGTAGTATATTGCATACTCTTTTCGACCAGACTCGTCATGCTGGCCCAGCACACACCCCATTGACTCTTCTAATACCGTCAAGTACATTATCAGAGGTCTTCCTTCTACTGGAGGCATAAGGATTGGTGGTTGTTGCAGGTATTCCTTGATCTTGTCAAAAGCCCTCTGGCAGTCTTCATTCCACCTGACCGTCTGTTCTTTTCTTAACAGTTTGAACAAGGGTTCACAGGTTGCAGTAAGGTGAGATATGAACCGTGAAATGTAGTTCAATCTACCTAGAAACCCTCGAACTTATTTTTCTGACTTGGGTGCAGGCATTTCTTGAATGACTTTGACTTTATCAGGGTCAACTTCAATCCCTTTCTCGCTTACAATAAAGCCCAGCAGTTTACCGGATCGCACCCTGAATGTGCACTTGTTGGGGTTCAGCTTCAGTTGGTACTTCCTCAGACGCTTGAATAGCTTCAACAGGTTTACCAGGTGGTCTTCTTCCGTGAGGGACTTGGCAATCATATCATCCACATAACACTCAATTTCTTTATGGATCATGTCATGGAATAATGTTACCATAGCCCGTTGATATGTTGCACCGGCATTCTTCAATCCGAATGGCATCACCTTGTAACAGAATGTGCCCCAGGGTGTGATGAAGGTTGTCTTCTCCATGTCTTCAGGTGACATCTTGATCTGATTGTACCCTGAAAATCCGTCCATGAAGGAGAATACCGAGAACTGAGCCGTATTATCAACCAATACATCAATGTGAGGTAATGAAGTCATCTTTTGGGCTGGCTCTGTTCAGATCCCGGTAGTCAACACACATCCTTACTTTGCCGTCTTTCTTAGGCACAGGCACAATATTAGCAACCCACGGTGGATAGCTAGTTACAACAAGGAACCCGGCGTCCCACTGCTTTTGTACCTCTTCTTTGATCTTCATTGCCATGTCCGGGCGAGTACGGCACAATTTCTGTTTGACCGGTGGGCATTCTTCCCTCAAAGGAAGCTTATGCATAACAATATCGGTGTCCAACCCTGGCATGTCTTGATAAGACCAAGCAAACACATCCACATATTCTTGAAGCAGGTCAATCAGTTGTTTCTTCACTGAGTCTTGTAAGCAGGCCCCGATCTTAACCTCTTTCACATCTTCATCTGTACCAAGATTAATCGTTTCCACCTCCTCCTGATGAGGAGTGATAACCTTCTCCTCTTGTCTCAACAATCTGGCTAGCTCTTCAGGAAGCTCGTAGTCTTCTTCAACCCCTTCATTAGCTTGATTGATCGGATTGTCGGAGTCATACGAAGTCATAGCCGTGCTGTTGTCGGTGCGGTCTGGAAGGCACTCTCTGCAAGGGTTCAGTTGGTTCATTTTAGTGATTGATTTTAATCTTGTTTAGAAAAGTGAAATAAAGTTGTCATTTTGAAAACATTGCCATTCATTTTTTTGTACAAAAAGAAAAATGGAAAAACAGTGAGCGGAAAAGAAAAAGACTCGTTTGCAAAAGATGTCTGATATTTCATTGATTAATCTTGTTTGCACAAAAATTACAGATGGCCCGATTACAAAATGAGTCTTGTCATCTTGGGCAAGATGCAAGACTTGATGCATGCTTAAAATATACAGGAAATAATAATTACTCTGCAGGAGTAACTCTTATAATTTCCTGGGAAGACCAGTTTGAGATACTGCTCCCCGGGATCTTTGGACGAATCCAGCTTTCTAGGTTGCGTTCATCTTCCGACTCATCTTCCAAGTTGTTGACAGCATCGGGGGTGAGCATCCCCCACTAACAAAGTTGGGCTTCTTAGCAGCCTCTGCTTGATCTTGTTGAGTTGGTTTGTAACCCAACCCAAATCTATCTTCTTTCTTCTCCACAGGCAACAATTTGCCCCAGCCTTGAGCGTTTCCTTCTTCCACCACCTTCCGGGCCTACTGGTAGGATGTCATGGAAGTCCCAAGTACATCAGAGGTTTCATTAATATTCAGGGCCTCAAACCCTTGACTCATCGTCTCGTGGATCTCCCCATCCATCTCAATATATTTGTATGTAGCCAGATGGCTAACAAAAATATCCTCCTCTCCCCAGATAGTAACGACTTGGCCCTCCCACTCGAATTTTAGCTTCTGGTGAAGGGTAGACGTAACTGCGCCAGCGGCATGAATCCATGGTCTACCCAACAAACAGCTGTAGGCCGGCTGAATGTCCATCACGTAGAAGGTCGTTTTGATAGTTTGTGGGCCAATCGTTATAGGCAACTCAATTTCTCCCAGAACTGATCTCTTAGAACCGTCAAAGGCTCTCACTACTAAGTTGCTGGGGCGTAATGCCAATCCTTCATACTCCAGCTTCACAAGGGCTTTTTTAGGTAAGACATTGAGGGATGACCCTGTGTCTACCAGTACATGTGAAAGAACTGCACCCTTACACTCCATGGTAATGTGCAAAGCCTTGTTATGATTGCGGCCTTCCGTAGTCAAATCAGTGTTGGTAAATCCTAGTCCATTACTAGCATTAACATTTCCAACCACAGCTTCCAACTGATTGACGGTGATCTCTTCTGGCACATAAGCTGCGTGCAAGACTTTGAGCAGTGCGTTCCGATGAGCCTCGGAGCACATAAGCAATGATAGAATGGAGATCTTGGAAGGCGTGTGGTGAAGCTGGTCCACTATCTTGTAATCACTTTTCTTGATGATTCTCATGAATTCATCAACTTCTTGATCAAAAGGTGTTTTCACCGCTTCTTTGACAACTTGCTCTTCTTGCACCATGCTCTTCCCTTTTGCCTTGGCAGCAGCTTCTGCTTCAGCAGTGGGTCTTTGAATTTGCGGGGCAAAAATACGTCCGCTTCGGGTGAAGCCTCCGCCTCCCCCCACATTGTCTATTTGTGGTGAAGAAGTTGATGATTCGAAAGTGATTTTCTGTCCTTCGCAGTATAGATCAGAGCCGTAATGCCAAGGAATGGCATTACTGCTTTCATAAGGTACTGGCCCAGGCACTGTGACAGTGACTGGACTGATGGCAGCTGCAGGAGGGACCATGATGGTCTGTGGATCATAGTATATTGTGACTGGTGCTCTGGTAGGAGTGGCATTTTGTGAGTTGTAGGCGGAATCATTTGCAGGATCATAATAAATTGTAACTGTTGAGACACTTGCACTGTTTGCTGCTGATGTTGTAGGAGACATTGTTGGAAGGATGGGTGTTGTTGTTGTAGGAGACCCTGAATGAAGGGGTGCTGAAGTTGTAGAAGGGATGTTTGCTGATATTTGGTCCGTTGAAGTAACAGATGAAGCATTTGTTGATGAGACTGAAAAGTTGTTTGGAACAATGGTTGTTGCAGTTGTAGAAGACTCGGGAACTGTTGTTAAGGAGATTGCTGGATTGGTAGGTATTGATGTTGTGATTTGAAGTAGGCCACTCCGGATGAGACCATCTATGCCATCCCTCAAGTTATCACATCCATTCACTGAAATGTTGCAATAAGCACATCCTAGCTCGCATCCCGGGAACATTTGACATTCAAGGAGTTGAGCTTTAATCTCTACCAAGGGTGTCCGAATCTGACCCACACTGGTTATCAAGTAAGACGGCTTATCTTCTTCAATTGCATTGATTCTGGGTCCTCCGTGGTGTGGCATAGGGTTCTTGTTAACATTTGGTGGTGGTGCAAAGTTCAGAGCTTTAGAATCTACCAAGTCCTGTACTTTCATGTGTAAAGCTCTGCACTTCTCTGTACTATGGCCAGGTGCATTTGAGTGAAAAGCACATCTGGCGCTGGCGTCATAATTCCTGGGCAGACTGGCAGGATCTGGAGGTGCCAATGTCCTTAGCTCAACTAGGTTGAGTTTCAAGAGTTGTGGCAGTAATGTGGCATAGGGCATAGGGATCGGATCGATCACCCTATTGGCCTGAGAAGGTCTCTGTTGGAATGGTCTTTGCTGATTGTTGTTGCTGGTGTTGCTGTTGTTATAATTTCTCTGAGGAGGATACTGAGTTTGTTGCTGGTAATTTTGTTGCTGTGGCTGATAAGCTGGTTGAGGATGAATTGGAGCGGGAATGGTGACTGCTGCCACAGACCTATGAACATATTGGGGTCTGCCCCTGCTGGTATGGATAGCATTGGTTTCACCAGTTCTTCTTGGGCCTACAAAAGGCTTTCTTGGGTTGCTGGACGAGCTAGCACCGTTGTCAGAAATTTTACCCATCTTTAATAGGCTTTTAATTCTTTCCCCGGCTATGACTACATCAGCAAAGCTAGTGGAAGAAAAGGCAGCCAACCTGTCAATGTATGTCCCTTGGAGGGTGTTCATAAACATATCAGCCATCTCCCTCTCTGACATGGGTGGCTGGACAGCAGCAGCAAGTTGTCTCCACCTTTGAGCGTACTCCCGGAAGCTTTCCCTGGATGATTGTGACATTCCCATCAGGAGGGTCCTGTTGGGAGCCATATCCAAGTTGTACTGATACTGTCTGATAAAGGCCTCAGCCAGGTCCTTCCAGCATCTAATGGTTGCCCTGGTCAGATGAGAGTACCATTCCCTTGAAGCTCCTGTTAAGCTATCCTCAAAATAAAACATCCATAGCTTTTCGTCCATGGTATACGCCTTCAACCTCCCCAGAAAGGATTGTAAATGGGTCCGGGGACAGGAAGTTCCGTTATACTTCTCAAAGCACGGTGGTTTAAATTTGTGGGGAATCCTGACCCCGTCCACTAAGCCCATGTCCATAACATCAAAGCCCAAAGAATTCTGGGACTCCAGGGATCTTAGTTTCTCAGCAATCTCATCTAGCCTTCTGTCATAGGCTTCCTCCCCAACTCCCATCACTGTGAACTGATCTTCCTGGGGGTCTTCTTGCAGCACTCTACCTGCAGTGGCAGTCCCTTGCACATTAACAGGGATGTTGATCTCTGGATGCAGGTGGGGTCCATAGACTAGGGGATTAACATGAGGTTGAACTCTCTCATTGTTTCTTGTCCCAGCAGTCCCTGGATGGGGGTCTTCCTAATTCCTCCCCTCTACCAGTGCTCTTAACCTCTCTTGGCTTTGAGCCATATTATTCATCACCTCCATAAACTGTGTCATCTGATTCCTCATTTCCAACCTCTCGTTGGCCATTTGATTCCTGACCTCTGTAAGGTCCTGCTGTACTTGGTCCATTTGTATACCCGAAAGGTTGTTGCGGGTGGGATATCTGTGTGGACGGTTGAGTGGAAACACCCGACGTCGAGCAATAGTTCCTGAAGTCACAACAGAGTTAGTAACAATAAAACAAAAACCTACAAAACAAAAGGTCAGCATGCAATGCAGTATGCTTATTTGCATCCAAAGTATCCGGCTCGGCACTTGGTTTTGACCTTTCCAGACCCCTGAGAAAGATGCTTGTGATGTTGCTTTGGAAGAATTCAGATAAACAAACCCACACATATATTACAAAAAGTAAATGATACATAGTTTGTTTACAATGCATGCCCTCTGAGGGGTCAAAAAAATACAATCATAAAGAAAAGTACATAAAATGAAAGCAACAACAAGCAAAAGTCAAACACCAAGACCAAACTCATCCTCCTGAACTTCCTTGAGAAGTGCTTCAGTCACAGGATCAGCTGGACGCTCTGTGAGGTTCCTGATGAGAAGATTCCTTGTAGTAACAGCTGCAGTTAGCCTCTTGTGTTGACTCTGGTCCTTTGACCTCTTTACACCAGCTCTAATCTTCAATTCTGAGATCTCTCTCCGGGCTGCTGCCAGGGCTTCCTGTTGCTCTTTTGCACTAGCTTCCAGCTGCTCAATCTTATCCTGAGTCCTTTTATCCTCCTGAGTACGGGCTTCGGTGATCCTGACCCACCTTGCCTGACTCTCCTTCAGATACAAATCAGTCCTAGCTCTCTGGAATTGGGCCTCTTTGCAGGCATTCTTCAAGATCTGTTCTCCAGCCCTAGACTTCTTAATGTAATCCTCAGACTTCTCAATTCTGGCTAGATGCTCCACCTTTAGCTTTTCTAATCTCTCAATGTCCAAGCGACCATCACTCCTTTCCCAGAGGGTCTTCTGCAGAGCCTGAGTCAGCTTCTCATTTCTCTCCTTCAATTTCTCAAACTCCTCTAAGCTGACAGTTGCTGGAGGTGGTGCTGTGGAAGGTCCAGGCATATCTTCAATAGTGAAGGGCATTCCAGTAATTTGAGCCCGGGCATGGGACCACTCATAGTACTGAGCTGAGGCCACATTATTGCATCTCCCAAGAATGGTTACCCCCTTAGTCTGCACATTGTCCCAGGCCCAGGATGCCTGCCTGACAGTAGCCAGATTAGGCTTGTTCTCACAATAAAGGGTCTCTGCCAGATCCTGTACCCTAGGAGGATGGACTAATGCATAGCCTAGTTGTCTTTTGAATAGCAGAGGGTTGTAGTTGATGCAACCCTTCACTCCTATCAGAGGCATATTGGGAAATTGCCCACAACTAGTAATGATGTCTCTGCCCTTGGTGCTCTGAGTGCACCACCTGATGTCATCTGAGGTTAGAGCAACAAGCCTCCTAGCCCAGTTCTTCTGCTGGTGAGGGTTCAAGAATGCATCAGTCTTTGGCAAATGCTTGAGCAGCCAAGTATGGAACAAAGGAGCACAACATCTTACTAATCTCCCCCTTTGCTTTTCATTCCTTTGATGAACAGAGTAGTAAAGATCTCCCAGTAAGGTGGGCACTAGGTTTCTCAGGATGAAAAGATGGATTGCATTCTTGCTAACAAACCTAGGCTCATCTGCAAAAAGTATGACCCCATATATGCTAAGGGCCAACAGAGCACAGACTGCCTTCCACTCCCCCAAGGAGGCCTTCAGAATAGCCTGAGAAGTCAAGAAATCCAGATGAAAACCAGAGACTCCAGCTTTAGCTGTCAAATTCTGCCCAATCAGAACTGGTTCCAGATATAATGCCTTTGCTACCTCCTCATTACTAGGGAAAGCCATCTCAGGGTTGAAGGGGACTCCACCCTTGATAGGTACACCAATCAGTGATGAATACTCTTCTAACAAGGGTCCCAACTGAAAATTCTGAAATGTGAAGCACCTCAGAGGGGGATCATAGAACTGCAAGCAAGTATGAATCAGGCTCCTCTGTGAAGGGTCCAAATCCATAACCACATCAAGGATTCCTCCATAATGTTCTCTGAATAGTGGTATATGGTCTGGAGTAATCAGGGTCTGAATCTTCCTGATGCTAGCCAACTCAGGCTCAAAGAAATGATAGGAGATGTTGCTCTTCTTAGGTGCCATATTGCTGAAGAAGAGCTGAGTCAGATGCTGAGAATAACACTGAAGATGGGCCACTGACAGGCTGAGACTGGTGATGCAGGTGACTGAAGCAGGTAGCTGATAGCTGAAGTAAGCACTGATGAAAATAGGTCTATGCTGAAGAAGGGGTCAAAACCAAGCCAAAATATAGGATGGATACCCTGAAAAACAAATAAACACATGTTAAAAATGATGCAATGAGGATGTATGCAAATGATATGCAAGGGTTTGTGACTGAGCTGGATCTGATTAACTGCCTTGATATGTGTCCATGTATGTTCAAGAAATCCAGATGGAGGTTCAAAAGTCCAGTAACCAAGGTGGGGGACTCAAATAAAGAGTCACATGTCCAGGGTTAAAAATCACAAGAACTGTTCCAACATGGAGTACTCTTAATCAAACAAAGTAACAGGGTATGCTGAGGCCAAAGGTACCTGCAAACCTGTAAACAACCCAACCCCCTCACAGGTGATGTTCTAAAACAAGGATCCTCAGACTTGGATCAGTTATGAGAAGTGTAAACACTTCTAACCCGGAGGTACAGTATTTACAATAACCATAAAAGATCCTCCTCTAATTCACCTCAGTTTCTGAAGGTCACTACTAAAGGTCATCCAGACTTAGCAGGCTTCCCAGATAGCCCTAGCACTACAGGAAATCTGTAGCACAGAGTTCTCAAGAAGAAACCCATATCTGAACCGTGCTTCATATTCCCGCACCAGACCGAAATGGAATGGGAAAGAACATGAACCACTCTAGCCTAGGTGTCACTCAGGTCCCAGGTATAGGACCTCAACTCTCAATAGAACACCCACCCATCAAAGCAACAAAACAGATCCAGCCAGCACAGTATGATAATATAATGTATATAAAGCTATAAAGAAAGCAATAAAACAACTGTACATAAAGCAAAAATAAATACAAATACAAGCACAAATGGCACATAACACCCCAGTAAACACAAATCAATCAAGCGCTAGGAGGAACCCACAAAAAGAACCAGAAGCCCTGGTTACAGTATAAGGGTCCCCAGCAGAGTCGCCAAGCTGTCGCTCCCACTAGATGAAGCCGGGTCAAATAGGGTACAGACGCGAACGGTCGGCGAGAGGAGGATGTGAGAACACACAGGAGTGAACTCACAGGGAACGAAAAGAGTCGCCAGCTAGGCATTTTTATCCCGGAGGAAAGGCAATGCTGCATAGACCTAGAAAGAGATGGATAAGACGGTTGCGAACCAGAGAGACTGAGAAAGGGGGTTGGTTACAACCTGGGAATGTATTAGCACCCAGATTGTCCGTCGTACTCGACGGGATCCACGCTTAAGAGATTTGTGTTTTAAAGGGGTAGTGTCAGTGCAATTTGTGTATAAAAGAGCTGGAAAAGGAGGTACAGATGTCAGTGTAAAAGAAGTGTGAAGTGAGATATGTGAAGTGTCAGTGTAAGAAATGAAAGGAATGCTCAGGAATATGAGGCTAAAAGAATGATACTGGAAAGAGGGGGAATATATAGAGACTTTTGTTCGATAACTGTTAAGTTATGCCTACGTATCCTCTCGTGCAATGAGGAAGTCAGAACACCGTAGTTCGACCCAAAGAGACTGAAAGGTGAATTGACTTGTGAACTGCTTACTTATCCATGCTCAAGTGTATGACCTGTCTGGCTCAGGTGCAAACTGTCTTGCATTAGACGGAAGAAGCAAGTTCTCGGTTGTGAGTGAATGAGATGAGAAAAGAATCCCGAAGGAGACGATTATTGTTTGTTTTTTGAGTTTTCAGTCTTTTATTGCTTTTGAGAGTTTGTCATAAGTTAATGAGCTTAAGCCTAAACCAATGGATTAGTAAACTCATCACATCTTCCCTCTGATTAGGGGTAATGAGAATACCTTAAGTGTGAAGTCAGCATCTCACACTTAATTACCCTGATGTAGGATTAAGATCATTAACCTACTTGTGATTATTTAGATGTTTTTGTTGTTTTTGTTTAGTGTTGAGTAATGAGATTAAGCCATAATCAAGGATTAAACAGACTCATTACACCATCCTAATTGAAGGATAACAGATGAGAATGTTTAAGCTGAGGAAAGCTCCTCAACTTAATCCATGATTAGGGATTAAACTCATGACAAAACAAGCCTTTGATTAAGTGGATTTTATTTAATGGTGAGATGATGAAGTAAATTTTATGGTTTGTAAGACAACTTGAGGGGGACTTGTCCATTAACACTAGGGTTAGTCCTTCTTAACCAATTAAGGAAGAATTAGAACCCTAATGCAAGGCCCAAGTTACAAGTGTGATGTCTTGATGATTATTAAGTGAATTGATTAAGAGATTTAAACACATTAAGGGTTTAGCACTTAGGATTAAAGTTATACACTCCATCCTAATAGAAGGATGCAGGCATAAGCTTAATCACAAAGCCTTAAAGCCTTTAGGGTTTAGTCTCTGATTATGAGATGAGAAGAGAAGACTCAATGAGACACAAAGGTAAAACTAAGTGGGGAGACTAATCAAAACCCTAATCATTGTCATGCTTGGTTGTTCCTAAGGTTTGTGAGGTTTAAGAAAGAAATCTTCAATGGAACCACCAGGAAGCAGATGAAAGGATCAGGAGAAGCAAAGTAACTTGCTTCATTCAAGAAGTCAAGTCACTTGAGGAAAGAAAGTAAGAAGAAAAAGAATGAGCAAGCTCAATCTCAAACACATAGTAAAATGCAGCATGGATGCATAAGAGAGATGAAAAGAAGTTGTGAGAAATGAAGGCAAATTCACTTCTCAAAGTTGCTTACCACCTGAAAAGTTAGCAAAGGAATGCAATGCAATGCAAAATGAAATGAAATGGCATGATGCAAACCAAAACCAGAAGCATGTATGAGATGATAATGATTCTATGAGATGCTACAAACATGAAACAAGGCATGGTGATGATCATACAAGCTTATGGATGCAGATGAAACAAGTTTGGAACCATGATCATACATGAAAAGTTATGAAATGCATATGGCATACAACATGGCAAATGCAAGGTGCAATGATCAAACATGCTTTCAATATGTCTTAAGATGTCAAATGAATCAAATGGATACACAAAATGCTATGGCAAGTCAAGGTATGCAAGCAAATGCAAGATGGATGCATATGGAAGCCCAAATTAGGGTTTATGATCAAAGCATCAAACAAAAAGCAAAACCAGAAGCAAACATCAAGATAAAAAATTGAAAATGCATTCAAAGGATCCCTAAACCTATATTAACTCACTGCCCAAAGGAGGGGTTCCAACTCTTAACCTAATAAAAGTTATGAATTTCCTAAGTTTCCTAGGGTTTTTGGGTATCTTAACAAGAAAAATGCCAAACAAATAGAAAATGAAAGATCAATTCATGCCAATTTAATCTCACAAACTACATGATATGCTAAACACAATGCAAAAAGAATCAAAGTCCAACTCTCAATGGTTAGGCAGAAATGATTTTTTGGAAGTTTGGATCAAAATAATGCTTTGAAAATGAATTAATTCCATGGAAAATTCTCAAAATGCATCAAGATCAAAAAAGAAATTTGGTTTGAGGGTTGGACAATGTTTCTAAATGATTTTAAATGTTTCATGAATTTTTTTGGTGATTTTTAAATACCTTAAAGTATTTTTAATTAATTAATTTTCATTAATCAATTAAAAATAAACTTTTAAATATTTAAAAATATTTTTTAAATGCAAAAAATAAAAATGAAAATGTTTTTGGTTTCTGAAATTTAATCAAAGTTTGTATAAAAAATTTCAGAATTTTTAAAATGATTTTGCTATTTTAAAATAAATGAACAAAAGAAATACAAAACAAATGAATTAATATTAATAAAAATGAAAAGTAATCCAATCCAAAGGCTGACATTCAAATCTGGGAGAAAGGGCTTGACTGCGCGCGCGAATCAAGGGTCAGGATCGTTTCTGGCTTAATTAAATTAATTATGATTTATTAAATTAATTAAAACAGGTTAGGGTTTAATGACTCCATCTGGACCATCCATAACTTAAACTAATCCACATCCAATGGCTGAGAACGCATCTGGCAAATTAATTAGGGTTAGGGTTAATGACTTTCAGGTGACCGGAGGGAAGCTCCGGTCATCTTCTCCGACGGGTTGAAAACCCTAGTTCATGCTACAGGCCACCATTCATCAAATTGAAAGCAGGGAAATGATCCTCTACCCAAACCCCATTCAAATCACCCCTCAAACAAAATTTATCATGCACAATCAGAGAGAATCGAAGCCAACAAGATTCACGGGTGAAATTTCAGAGCATCAGTAAATCCTCATTTTTCACTCATTTTCAATTCTAAGCACATCATTATGATCAGCACAACATACACTTTCAATTTGTAACATAAAATGCAAGCTCTGAAAAGTTGAAGATTCGAAGCTACCTGAAGTGATGAACTATGAATATGAGCTCTCCAGACCTTGCTTTGATGCAGAATGCCTCCTCTGAACCTCCTGAAGCCAATGGAATGCTCACAATCCTTTGTTGGTGGCTAGTTTGAGAGCTTGAGTTCTGATATGGCAGGTTTCACAGTTGTGATTTGTAGGGTTTCAGACTGCATTCATGGTGGATTCTGGTTCTTTTGAGTGTGTTTGATTTGTTGGTGAAGAGAAAATGAGTGTTTGATGGCTGGAAAAAGAGATTCGAAGAAGAAGAGTTTTTTGACAGATTTTGTGAAGGCTGTGTTATTGTGTGTTTCAATGACCAATGCCTTGCTATAACACTCCCAAGATGTATGAGTAGCCTGTGGAGCAGGTCAGTAGAGGTGGCTGCTCCCTGTTCCAAGAGTATGGGGTTTTTGGCCAAAAAGTCAAGTTGATTTGTACTTGCAGCATGAGCTATGGCAGCAGCTGTCTAAGGGCTTGTCTTGCCTCAGCTTGAGTCAAGGATGACCCTTAGATTGCTTGTGAATGTCTGCAGCACGTGGATCATGAGCTATGATAGATTTTGCAACTTGCCCACTTGTGTTTTCTTATGATTTTTGCTTATGCACATGAGACACTTCTTGCTGAATTTTGGTGCATGATGTTTCATTTGGTCATGGCAATGCATAGAAAGCAACTAGTGATCACATAACCCCTTGGAGAATGATTTTGCCAAGAATCCCTCTTTGCACTTGTATGGAAAATGACTTATGGACCTTTGAAAATCAAAGCACAAAAATGAGAAATCTCTTGGGCTAAATCTGATTTTAGGTCATGTGTAGCAAGGGTATGATGATTAGAGATCATTTTGAAGTCACAAATTGCCTTGGTACAAGAATTTGCAAGTTTTCCATTTGGTGCATAACTTGAAATTTAGTGATTTTTGCCAACTTTGATGAGCCATAACTTTTGATCCAAAATGAATTAGGTCATATTCTTGTACTTTTTGAAAAGGGAAAGATCTATTCTACAACTTTCATGACCAAAGTTTTTCCATTTGAAGCTTTCTTGAATCAAAAAGTAAGGGTTGAAAAAGTTGCTTAAAATGACATTTTCATTAAAAGTCAAACTTGCCCAAAAAGTCAACTTTGCAAAATCTTGAAATTCTTCAATTTTGTGAACTTCCAACCTCTTCCATGATCAAACAAAGATCATATACAATCAAAATGATGAAGAACACCCTTTGGTTGGGTCACTGGGGGCCTCAGATGCCCTGATTTTGCACTGACTTGCTTGAAAAGTCAACTCTTGATCAGATGACTTCCCCATGGAATTTATTCATGAAAATTGATATGCATACTCCCTATACCATATAGAGACCAATAGAAACAAGAATGACCAAAAAATTTGGAGTTATGGCCTCTGAAACCAAAACCCTAATTTTTAGGTCATCTGTGCAGTCAAGCCTGGCTCTGCTTCCACACCATTCTCAATTCTTGTGATTTTTTGACATTCTTGACTTTAAGAGGATATAACATGATGCTTGAACATACATGGACCCCTTTGAAGTGATTGATGACCTTTGGAGTGGCCCAAGAAGCTCTTGGATTGCTCAGATCACAAACCCTAGGTGCAGATGACTTTGAATCTATGCAGTGAATCAAAAATTTGATATGGGATGGTATGATTGAGTTTATGCATATGAAATGATCACAAGCCATGGTGTGAATGGGTGAGGGCAAATTTGGGGTGTTTACACATAGTTAACAAACAAAGGTATATCAACACAAACAGTCTCAAAGTGATTCAAGTGTATGAGATACTAACTCTCTCTATTAGCATACATGATGTTGTTCCACGACTCCATGACATGTTCATGTCTCTCTGATTTAACATATTCCTTACATTTCATGCTAACGTTTTTTGAAATGTGGAACACACATAATAGATGCGTTGATTTTGGAAACATATCTTCAAGTGCATTCATCAAGGAAAGTTATCTGTCCGTCACAACAACATTTGGTAGCAATTTCTCAGAAAAAAATATCCTTTTCAGCTTCTTCATTGCCCATTTGAAATTCTCCCCCCTTTTAGGTTCCAAATAGGCACACCCTATCGAAAACGTCAACAATATCAAACAACGGTAACAAGTACCTATTGTTCTTGTATGTACAATTAAAAATCAAAACCAAGTGAAACATACTCAACAACTTCACTGAATCAGGATGTGTCCAGAAAATATGGCAACAATATTCGAGTTTTCCCTATTTCTTGTCCAACACATGTACTTTTCTTTATGAATAAGAATAAAAAACATTTGCATTTACATCAATGCACCTCTCTTGCTTTCATGGTACATAAATCTAGCTTTATATAATTGCTCAACACTCGTGAGGTTTTCTAGATCTTGGTCTTTCAAGGCGAAAATTATGTTTCTCGGAGGCATGTTATACTTCGTCATATCATTCACAATTTGTCTCTCATGAGGTTTTAGACGGTCCAATATGTATGTCCTGATAAATCCTGAGATAGTCTATGATTGTGAAACCCACACATAATGCTCACCCTCCAACCAATACCACTTGGCGAAGACCTCAACCGAAAGGGATATTTCACTTTCATACTAGTGAGATCATCCTTCTTCGATGAATGACTACTTTCAGATTTTTTTCTTTTATAATTTCCTCCCCTCTCACAACCCATTATCAATTTATCCTTCCTCGCTGACCAGTTGCACTATCAGAATGAATTGTCACAACTATAATACCATGCTGCTTCCTAATATTCTATGCCCAAACTAATACGTAGGATAGGCTCTCAAAAATCTGTCGATCAAAAACATAAAAAAACTTATAGTAACACAAAACATGAAATTAAACGAAATAATATTAAATTTTACGTATCTACGTATAATACATACTTTGTCTGTAGAAGAACTGAGTGTAATCGCTACACGAGTCGGTAGAAGTTCCTAATGGTTCCGGAGCGCAAATGGCAAACATTTTTTAGGACACTGACCTGTTACCGAAAATTTCGTGTAAAACTGAAATTCCCGGTATATCAGAAATTTTGAATTCCCCGGTATTCCTCGCAAAACGAATACCAGTAATATTAAAATCACCGGTAATTTAAGAATTCCCGGTATGTTGTACTGGTAAATTTAAAAAATAACTACCAGAGGTTTTGTTTTCGCGATATTCAGTTGAGACACTACCGGGAATTTTGACTGATACTACCAGAAATTTTGGTTTTTTAGGTATGAAAAAGTGATTTTTTTGATAAAAAGTTATTTTTAATGTAAATAATAACATGTGTGATATGAGAATATTGAAAAAATGGGGGTATCAGATATAATTGATTGTGAGGTAGCAGATAGATTCCTCATGATTGATACCTCATGATTGATCCACTAATTCATAGTGTGTGTGATGGCCCATATTCTATTTGGAAATTTAGTGCAGAATAGAAATTTTCAACTTTTCATTTTGAAATTCCATTACCAGTCCTTCCTTTATTATCTCAAGGTTACAATGTTGTCGTTACTTATTAAGGAGGAATTATATTATGGCAAATTCTTAGGTACCCATGATAAGTAGTTGGGTACCGGTACCTTTAGTGGAAATTGATTAAAAATATTAATTTATTTTTAAATAAAATATAAATAAAAAGTGACATGACATTGAATGAGATTCTTTCATTGGATGAGGGTACCAATACCCAACAAAATCCCAAGGTACCGGAGTGTTCACCTTATATTATTATGTGTGTGACTCAACAAATTATTTAATCAGATCACCTTTTGACACGAATAATAATATTTTTTTTTATAAAGAATTAAGAATTTTATCACCAACAAGAAAATTATCAAGGATCAGTGGTCTCCACCAATCCTATTGTCTCTTACATATTTATCCAACTTTCTATTTAAACTACACCTAGCCAAAATAATTTGCATAACCTTATCTACAACATTAGTTTCAATCTCTATATTAGAAAAAACTTTGCTATTTCTACTATACCAGATTTGGTACACCACTTCTGCAATAACAATTTTGAGAATTTTGGTCTTCCAATTCTTCCTCTTTGTCTCCATAATGATCCATTATTTTTCATTATTCCAATTGGCTCCAACATGATCAATACCAATTTTCTAGTAAAATGTCTTTCCAAATGAAGTTAACACCAACACATTCAAAAAAGATATGTTCCATAGTTTCATTAGCTTCACAAAATCCGCAAGTATGGTTCTCAATATTCATGAATTTCAACACTCTATGTTTGGTTAACAATCTTCCATTCAACAGCATCCAAAGCACAAACTTTGCCCTAGGTCTAGCAAAGTTATCCATCAACACTTTTCTCCACATAACTGGATTTTTATCACCTCTCAGCTCCTGATACATAACAACAGTTTGGTACTTGTTTTGGTCTATCAAATTCCTCCAGTAATTGCTGGTGCACAGTTTTCCCGACTCCCAACAATCTTCTTAATCATCCATGAACAGTTCTCTTGTATCTCCCATTCAAGAATCTCCTTTCCTTTCAAGTAATACATGTTAATCCACCTGATCCAAAGTCTGTCAACGTTTGCATGAATATTCCAAAGCAGCTTTCCTATAGTGGCTTGGTTCCACTCCTTTAAAGCTGTGATATTCAAACCACCCGCTCTCTTCGGGTCACGGACTTTCTCCCAAGCCACAAGAGATTTCTTTGTGATATCACTCGAGCCACTCCAGAGATATTAATTATTAAATTTATATGATAAAATGTAATACATTATTATTTGTGTCGATTTCTATTTCTTTATATTGTATTTTATAAATTTTTGTTTATAATAATAAATTAAAACTTAATAATTTTTTTATTAAGATAACACAATTAAATAAATAATAAATTAAATTATTAAAATTAATTTTTTTCAACAACTTAATTAGAATTAATCTAAGTTGAATTTATAAGATTTTATAATTTGTTTAACTAATTTAACTTCCATTATGTTTAAAATCAATTTTAATAAAAAATTAAAGACTCACAATTATGTCTTAAAGTTTTGAGTTCCTATCAAAATACTTATTATTATATTTTAGTTTTAAATGTTGTTTATAATTTAAATATAAAAAAATATTTCTTTTATATTAGAAGCTAATTTTTTTAAAATTCGACGATCCTGAAAAAGAATGACAAAAGTATCAACCTAGTCATGTGTGCTTCATAATTTAATGTTAAATCAAAGGTTAAATATGTTTTTGGTCCCTCTAAATATCTCATTTTTTGAAATAGGTCTCTCTAAATATTTTCTTCAAACATTGGTCATCCAAAATTTTTCAGTTTCGAAATCTAGTCCCTCCCGTTAGTTTGATCTAACGGGGGCTGAGTTGGCAGGCCATGTGTGCGTAAATAATTTATAACTAACGGGGGCTGAGTTGGCAGACCATGTATGCGTAAATAATTTACTGATTTGTGTGAATGTGGCCAACGTGGATAATATGAAAATGAAAAGGTAAATAGGAAGAGCAATGTTAAGAGACACATTGCATTGTGTAATCCAAGCCCTAGTCAACGTAATCCAAGTGTTGTGATTCTGTCTTCTCCTTCTCAAGTTTCGATCCAAGTGCTGTTATTCTGTATTCTCCTTCTCAAGTTTTGAATATTGTAGTTTGCGCAAGTCAAATTTCAGAGTGGTTCCAAGCAAGCGTTGTTTTCTTGAAGGTGGTCCCAGGTTAGTAAATCTTGTCTGCCATCGTTGTACTTGTGTGGTCCCATTGTTTTCTATTTAGGTTGTTCGATACATTAAGTGTGTGTGTTTGTTACTGTGAGTAAAGAATTAAGGCATAACAACATGTTTATGTTTTCGATTTAGATTTGGTGAAAATTCAGGGTTACTATAATTTCCTATATTAAACCTAGGTTAAATTTCCTGTACAAGTAAATAAATAAGTTCAAGATAGTTTTCTTCACAAAGGGTCATTTTGTAAAAGACACTAACTTAAAATATGAGGGTGAGGATATATTTGCGTTTAGAGGACAAGAACCCAATTATTGGAGTTTCTTTGAGGCTGTTGATCTGGTGAAAGTGATAGAACCTGAGTTTGATTATACTAAAGTTAACATGTGGTGGAAGCATGAGGGTGGTTTGCTTGAAGAAGATTTAATTTTTTTATGGATGATGGAGATGCACATGAGCTAGCCATGTATGCAATTGGATACAAGTGTGATGTAGAAATTTATTGTGAAGCTAAGGTTGATGGAGAGGAAAGTTTCATGACTAAATATAAATAGAAAGGTAAGGGAGTGAAATGTGTAGACAAAGCTAAGTATTTTAGTGAATCAAGTACTGATTCTATTGATAATTTAGTGGAAGATGTATACTTTGAGGATAGTGAAGATGAGAGGATGGATGGTTTTGAAGAAGGTCTTGTAGATGTAACTGTCAATAGGGATGATGAAGGCAATAAGGAGGAGGTAAAGAAGATAGATAATTCTGAAACTGGAGATGGAAAGAGTAAAGAAGATGACTAGGTGTTTATTACTGAAGAGATGGGTAAGGAGCATTTGATTGAGGATGAATATATAACGGATGAGCTTGATAGTGGAGGTGATGATGAAAGTGGCGATGAGAGGCCTTGTATTTTGAGGTATAATGAGGATGAGACACTATGCAAATATTTTGCTTTCAAAGTTGGAAGGGATTTTTCATCTCTAAGACAATTCAAAGATGCTATTTTAGAGCATAATGTGTTGAATGGAAGGGAGGTAAAGTTTCAGAAAAACGACTCTAATAGATGTAGGATTGTGTGTAAGGACAAGGCTAAATGTGACTATACCGTGTTGTGTAGTAGGGTACTCAAGACCACCACATTTAGAATAAAAACCTTGTATGCAAAACATAAGTGTGGAAGGAAGTTTTTTAACAACAATGCTAGAGCTGAATGGGTGGCTAAAGTTATTGTTGATGGTTTAAAGAATAATTCAAAGATGAGGTTAACAGAGGTGGTAGCTGATGTGAGGCAAAGGCATGCCACAAAGATCCCAACATGTAGGGCATTCAAGGCAAGAAAGATTGCAAGAGCCATTATTGAAGGTGATTCTAGCAAACAATTTAGTCTTCTATGGTCTTATGGGGCTGAATTGAGAAGGGCATCAGCTGGAAACACTTTTAAAATAAACACAAGTACTCCTACTGAAGGGATGGCTCCAAGATTTGAAAGATGTTACATGTCCCTAAATGGAGCCAAAAAAGCTTTGACAAGATCATGTAGACCTTTCATAGGATTGGATGGTTGTCATTTGAAACATAAGTATGGAGGGATTCTCTTGATTGATGTTGGGAGAGATCCTAATGATTAGTACCTACCAACTGCATTTGCTGTGGTTGAGATGGAAACTAAAGATTCCTGGAGCTGGTTCATAAAATTGCTAATTCAGGACATTAGTTATCGTAGGTGGTGCTTCATTTCTGAACAACAAAAGGTAGTCTTAGTATTTTATTTGAATGCATTTACTTTTATCATATTGAAACATTGTTATTGCCTGCACAAACAGGGTCTGATATTGCATTTACAATATGTAGTTTTACTGATATTGCCTACACAAACAGGGTCTGGTCCAGGTTTTTGAAGAAGAGTATCCATCATACGAGCATAGGTTTTGCTTGAGACACCTATATGCAAACTTTAAAAAGAAGTTTGGAGGTGGCACCTTGTATAGAGATCTCATGATGGCTGCTGCAAAAGCAACCTATTTTGAAGCACATCAGGCTAAGATGTTAATGATCAAAGAGATTAGTGTGGAAGCATTTGAGTAGATTGAATCAATTCCTAAGAACAAATGGTGTAAGCACACCTTTCCTATTTTTTTCTTCTAAATGTGATGTTTTAATGAATAACTTAAGTGATTCATTCAATGCAACAATCTTGTTACAACGAGATAAACCTATCATAACAATGTTGGAGTGGATTAGAAATTATCTAATGGGGAGGTTTGCTACACTTAGGGAAAAAGTAGAGGGTTATAAGGGAATGATTATGACAAAACCTTAAGGAGGTTAGATAGAGAGATAGAGAAGAGTGCTATCTGGACAGCAACCTATGCTGGTAGGTTGACAGTTCAGGTCACCCATGTGTTGTTTACTGACAGTTTTATTGTGGACTTAGAGAAAAAGACATGTTCTTGTAATTATTAGGAGCTTGTAGGTATTCCGCGTAGGCATGATGTAGCTGCAATATATAGGAAAGTTGATGACCCTTTAAAGTATGTAGACAAGTGCTATCACAAGAGCACTTATCAAGCCTGCTATGGTGAAATCATAACTCCATTGAATGGACAAAACAAGTGGCCTAGAACCGAGAATGCAATCATGCTTCCACCTAGGTATAAATGTGGGCCAGGTAGACCAAAGAAACTGAGAAGGAGGGAATTGGATGAAGTTGCACAAACTAAGTGGCAAAGAACAAACACTAGCCATAGATGCAAATTTTGTTTTCAATTGGGGCATAACAAGAGGACCTGCAAGAAATTGAAATAAGAGGTAGAATCAAAGTCACAGACAGGACATGCTACTGCTGAGCCTACACATCCTAATGTTGAAGACATTCCTGCCCAAGCTTCTCAGAATATACCTACACAAGCTAGTCAAGCAAATGTAACTCCAACTGTGGCAAGCAACAAAAGGGTAATACTTATGTTGAGATAATGAATTTTTATTAGGTCTAATGCTAATTTAAGTGTATTCTAATGTTAATATCACATGTTATGTAGGGGAGGCCCAAGGGCACCATAAAAAAGGATTCCAAAAAGACCAAGGGAGCACAATCTAGCATTGAAGCAACAACTAGCAGAGGTACTGTGAAAAGAATTCAAGGGGTAGCAAAAAGGAATTCAACTTTAAAGGAAGCACCAATTATGAAGAAACCAAGTGTGACTGAGAATGTAAAACCTACTGTCAAGGAACCATCTGTGAATGAGAATGTAAAGGAACCTACTGTCAAGGAACCATCTGTGCATCAACCAACTATGAAGGAACCAACTGTGAAGGAACCTAATGTTAAGGAACCAGCTGTAAAGGAACCAATTGTTACTGAAATGGATCACCCAACTGTGAATGAAGCATATGCAACTGTCAATGAAACTGAGCCAACTGAGAATCAAACAACTGATGATCCTGAACCACAACCAATTGTCATTGAGAACCCTACATCATTGGATGAGATCATGGCTGCCCTACTTAAAGGTGATAGAGTATTGGACATTTAACCTCTTAGAATTGATAGGTCACCTCTCAAATCATCTATCAAATCATGAATCAAATCACGTACTAAGCCTAGTGGAGCAAGAGTTTTTTTTTGGGAAGCAACCAAAAGTGTTTAGAGCTACTACTTTCAAACCACCAGGGATAAGAACAACTCTGTCAAGGCCATCGAGAAATGAACCTATCAAACATATGACACAAAGCAGGTACAAATCTGGAAGCAATGTGTTACCTGAAAAAAGGCACAGTGAGAGGTTGAGGACTTTGAAGTCCAAGAACATACAATGGCCTGGAAAAGAACACAATGATCCACTGGTTATAGAAGAAGAAGGATGCACAAGCAAGGGACAAACTAAATGAAGTGGCAAACCATGTTCTTTGTTTTTTTATTTTATTTTGTTTTAATTAAGTATCTAAGAAACAATTCTGGTGTGAAGTGCTTTTTTGGTTTTGGATTCAGATGTAATGCACTAGTGTTTTAGTACTTGATGTTAAACAATTATGATATTTTTGTTGTAATGCACTTCTGGTTTAATGATATACAATGATGCTTTGAAATTTTAAAGTTCTTCTGGTGTAAATCTTACTGGTTTAACAAAATCTGTACCATAGCAGACCAGAAAATAATCTGGATTTTGATGTATGCCTTTGTATTTCAAATCATCAACCTAACTAAAATTTGTATATCAAAATAGAAACATATTGTGCAAAAAGAAATAGGTTCTCATCACCAGATTTCGAAACATATTTGTTCATAACATTCCAACATACCAAATTACAAAGTACCTAAACATTAAATAGTACCTAAACATTACAACTTCAACTTAGTACCTAAACATTAATTGTTCAAAACAACATTAACATTTACATCTAAGAACGAAATACATGTTGACCAACATTGAAATTACAATACATATGGTCTTGAACTTTCCAAATAATTCCTCCTTCTTTAACTTCAGCTTCAACCTGGTGTTCTTCTTCAATGATGCTTCATAAAGCTCTTTAAACGTATCGACAAACTGCATATCTCTCTCATCATTGTTGCATTCAGATTCCAAAACTTTACCATCTTCCTTCTTTAAGCCATACTCATCATCCCAGACGAACATATTACACGTTCACGCGTTCTTCCAAAATGGGCATCTCCAGAACAATCTCCCATTATTCTTTCCCTTCTTGCACATGTATACAATCAAAGTACCCTTGCATCCACACTTTTTCCCTTCATTGTTGGTGGCAATGATGGATTATTGTGACCCGAAATTAGTTACCCTAGATGAAGACGACATCACGATTTGGAAGAAGGAGAAGAATTTGTGGAAGTGACGAAGAGATGAAGAGAAAATATGAACCCTAGTTTATAAATTCTGTGGAAAGATGCGATTTAAGGTTTGAACATACTGGAAGGGGATGTTTGACTACATATAGACTGCAATGCATTCACACATGGATTATTTGAGTTACACCATGGCAAATTATTTACGCACACATGGCCTGCCAACGCAGCCTCCGTTAGTTCAAACTAACGGGAGAGACTAGATTTCAAAACGAAAAAGTTTTGGAGGACCAATGTTTGAAGAAAATATTTAGAGGAACCTATTTCAAAAAATGAGATATTTAGAGAGACCAAAAACATATTTAACCCTTAAATATTAATAGAGAGACAAAGACTCGAGAAATTTGTCAATCACGTCAAACCAAAGGAGAAATTTAATTAGTAAAGTCATTTGTGTGATTGTAATTAATTTTATTCCGCACCGCCACCATCATAACTACAATCACCACTCTTCCATTTGAGTCTTACACATTGACCTTCTTCTCTCTCAAATAAAAGAAAAGAATAAAACTCAAAAAAACATAATAAAAATTCAAGTAGTTGTTTAGTATTTTACTATAACACAATTTTTATTATTTGCTCATGGTATCTAAAAAGTTAGGACATGCTATATATATATATCTATCTATCTATATATATATATATATATATATATATATATATATATATATATATATATATATATATATATATATATATATATATATATATATATATATATATATATATATATATATATATATATATATATATATATAACACAATGTTTAGCATTTATTACTTAATATAATTTTTAATATCTTTGTCCCTAAATGTCTCAACAACATTAACCAATTATATTTGACAAATTCACATTATAATTAGATAATAATTTTACTTAAATTTCAATTTTATAAGATACGTGACTAGTCATCTTTTCCATTCCTTTTCCCCTATTTTTTTTAATCTATATCTATTTTTAAGGAATAAAACTATTATTTATTGATTTTTTCTCCTACTTACACCAGTTGAATATTATTGGTATTTGTAATAATTTCATAAATTTATATTTAATCTCTTTTCATTGATTTTTTTTTAAAAATTATTATCCTATTTTTAAGGAAAAATATTTATATATTTTATTAATTTTTTAATCTTTCGTTTATCTTTCTAACATTTTCTTTCTATTATTCCAATAATTTAGCTATCTATCTACATATTTTATTTTATTAAATTTTTTTATGTATTTTTTTATATTCAAAATAATACTATATATAATTTAAATTCACATTTACAAAAATGTTATATAATTATATAAAATTAAAATTTTCATATATTTTATTATAATTTATATTTCAAAAGTATATATATATATATATATATATATATATATATATATATATATATATATATATATATATATATATATATATATATATATATATATATATATATATATATATATATATATATATATATATATATATATATAATGAAAATTTTAATAATTTAACAAATTTATTGTTATATCGATAAATTTTAGTTATATGATAAATAAAATGTTATACATTTAAAAAAAATTATTAAGATTAATTGAAATACTTTCACAGTTTTTTATTACATTTATATGGTCACTAATATAAAAATAACTATTATCACTTTAGAAAAACTCAATATTATCATATTCGAGAAATTAAATATATGAATATTTGTCTCTATTTATTTATTTGAAATAATATAAATAAATAATATGAAAAGTGTAGTAATGAAATATATCAATACAGTAAAAAGAGTGTTGCATATTCTATCATATTTTAATATAAACTAAGAGTGACTTATAATTAAAAATGATGTTATCATCATTTCTTTTCTCTCATTTATATTATTGAAAAAATATGGAACAAAATATAAATAGTATTTATAAAGTTTATAAAATAATATATATCAATGTTAGTACATAGTTGTTAGGTTTGAAATTTGAACTCATGATGTTCGGTAGATAATACATATGATTTTTGTCCATGTGAAAAATAAAGAAGAGTTTTGGAATATGTCATATAGAATTATGAGTCATGTGAAACAAACTTAGAGTTATGATATGTGTCACATAGGATTATGGATGATGTGAAATAAAATTTGTAAATTGTTAAATTAATTTTTTTTTTGTCTTTGTGGAAGTTTTGAGACGTGTTACATAGGATTATGGATGATTTGGTACACAAATAAATGAAGTGTTCACACAATATTGTGCGCGTCATATTTAATATATTAATTAATATTATATTAAGACTCACGTGATGCGCAAGCTAAAATGAGTGTTTTAGATAATATCAAAAACTTTCTCTCTCTAGTTTTCGTTTTCCTCTGCTTTCTCTCTAAAAAGGGGTTAGGTTTCCTGGTACACCCACCATGTCCGGTGGGTATACTCACCGCGCAAATGGGTGGACAGAGATGAAGAACTGGGCGTTCAAGAATTGGGCTCTAAGGTGGGATTCTTATCTGTCTGGAAGGGGGTTCGAGAGAGAAGCTGCAATGTAATTAACTTCGATTTACTTCTCTGAGTTTCCTGGCAGATGTAAATCTAAGGATTTTTTCGAGATGTTTGGGTGCATTGGGGATATCATCAAGGTGACTATTTTTCCAAGGAGGAACAAATTTGGGAAGAAATTCGGGTTTGCAAGGCTTAAAGAAGTTGAGGATGCATGGGTTTTGGCGATCAAGCTTGATAACATGCAAATTGAAGGCAAGAAGATTCACGTAAATTTGTCCAGATTCGAGAGGTTTACTGAGAAGATTTGTTTTAAGCATGGGGATGGGAGACATGTCGGTGTCAATCAAGCACAACATGGTCGGTTGCTCCGTCGGGGAGATAGAGCGAATATCAAGAGAAATCACACTACATTCGCAGATGTTGTTAATAGAAATGATTACTAATCTGCAGGTGTTGGGGGTAAAGTATGGATAAGGTACTCTTCTAAGGAGGAAGACAAAGTGGGGCTTCTTAAATCATATGTTGGTCATGTGTGCATTCTCGGGTCAACATATAAGCTTCATGCGTATCTCGAAATGGAAGGTTATTTTGCTATCAAAGTGATGTTGTTGGGTGCAAAGTTGTGACTACTTAAGGAAGCAGAGGTTGGCATTGTCGAACAACTGAAGGGGGAGGGAGAGGCTTGGTGGAAACATTGGTTTTTTGATGTTAGGAGATGAACCAGGGTGGAGGTTGATGATAGTCGGTTGGTTTGGATTAGAGTTTATAGAATTCCAGCTCACGCTTGGAATGTCAACTTCTTTGTGGAGTTAGCCAATTCGATGGGTGCTTTTGCTTTTGTTGATGATAATACGATGACGGGATGCGTTCTAGATGTAGCTAGAATTCAGTTAAGGTTCCATTGTGTCGTACCCCGAAAAATACGACCTCACGCGATCCGAAAAGACGGGAGCCGCGCACTGGACAGACTGAAGAGTCGCCACCTAATTCTAATTTATTCCCGAAGAGGGAAAAAGAAGATATAGATAAAACCCGGGAAGAGAGAGATAATGACAAAGGTCAACGAAACCATTGCCTGGGTTCGGAAGTCGGTTATGCAGGGGGAAGGTATTAGCACCCCTACATCCATCGTACTCGATGGGAACCATCTAAGTTGTCACGCGCGAAAGGATGCCTATGCTTAAACGAGTTACTTGCTAGAGGGAAAAAAGTTTGATTATAAGTTAGATTGATCCTAGGTGCTCGACAAGGATTGAGATCCTTGTGCCTACGTACTCCCGTGTGCAATGGGAAAGTCAGAGCCTCGTAGTTCGGCCTACTACGGGTGATGGTTGTTGATTTTATTACCTTTCTTCGATGAAAGGGTTTAGGAGTCGGATTGCACTAAAGACTATGGATAGTTTATTTCGTCCAACAAGACGAGCGTCTTGCGTCGAAATAATCAGAGCGAGTAACGAGAGCTCGTTATCCTCCTTTCTACCGCTTAAGGCTCGTGGCGTACAAATCTTCTCGTATTATTAGAATGTTTTATTACCTGATGACCGCTTGATGTTGGATCAAGGGTTTGGATCTAAAGAGAATTGTTTTGGTTTTTTGAGGTTAGAGGGTGAATGCAAATGGAGGTTTATTTTGTGGTTTGTTAGCGAGGCACAATGCGCTCAGCTCGCTAGGTGAAGTGGATCCTAATAAACGAATAACTGAAAAAAAATAAAGTGCGAGTGTGCGAGTGCAACCGCTTGGCGTTGGACCAATGATTCACGAATTAAACTAAATCGAAAAAATATCGAAAATAAAATGCGTACACAAAATGGGGGAGGGATACAAAATAAATTACAGGGGATTGCGAGAAATAAATGGTCTCGTTGTAATTTGCCCAAGAGAAAGCGTGTGTGCAGTGTTTTTGAACTGTTCGAAGGCGTTCGGCCTTTTTATTCGAATGCAACTGTTCGAAGGCGTTGGACCTTTTCGGACGCGTCGAAATTTGGTTCGTTCACTTCCTTAGAGCCGGTTTAAAGAAACCGTTCTATGAGGAGTCGAACAATATTTTTAAAGTGCGGAAATAAATAAATAAATTGAATTTAAATCAGATGGTCTCATCATTAATCGAGATGTCGAGTCGGCTCGCGACGAATCTCAAGATTAAATCAATGTTCATCTACCATAAAAAATATTAAATAAATAAACGATTAAATAATATAAACTAAATAAATTATCAAAAAAGAAAATTGAAATAAAGTAATAAAAAAAACTAAACTAATTTGGCCTCATATTAATCGAGTTTTCCGATTTAATGAAATCGAAAGCAACTTGATTTTTTAATATATCATTGGCACAAAAAATAGAATAAAAAAAAGCATATGGACAAAGAAATGATAAATTAAATAAATAAACACAAATCAAAGTCAAAAAATGGAATCAAAATATTTAAGAACAACAAGGTGATTTTTTTAGAGAAAATGAATTGAAAATAAGAACTAATAATAAAATTACATAAAAAATTTCAAAAAATGATAAAACGGATGGAAACTCTTAGCTGAGATAGGATTTGTGGATAGCAATCTGTGCAAAACGGCCTTCAAGGCCCAATCAACCCAAACCAAGATTTTATGATAAATGAATAATAAACAAAAAAAGAAATCAAATAAAATAAAAAATAAAAAACAGGGTTTGCTTCAAACCATATGAAAAACACGCAGAGGAAACCAATCCACCTTTGTTTCTCTGGAAAAACGAAGGCAGCGGTGTCTCACCCACCTTTCTCGCGATTCCGATCTTACTCACCCTATCACTGTCGTGAAAACATGGATGTGGTCTCTCTCACGGACTCGGTTTGCTCACTCCTTTTCACGGCGGCAGAAAACGCCTACCAAGGAAGCTCTCGGCTGTGTTCGCTCGGTGGATCTACGACGGGTTTCGCGTCTGGTTATTAAAAGGGGTGTTTCGGAAAAAGGAACGGTGGTTTCAAGTTGGGGTTGTGCTTTGCGGTGGTGAATGTGGTTCGCGGAGGTAGTTTTGGATTTGCAGCTGGGTTGCGGTGAAGGCTCAGAGGTGCGGCGGTTCTGCGGTATTGTTATTTCGGTTTTGACACGGTTTTGGTGGTGGTTTCAGATTTATTGGTGAGTTTGTTTGTGTGATTTTTGTGTTTGAAATGATGGAACTAGTTTGGCATGGTATGATGAAAATTCATATTCCTCTTCTTTTTCTTTCTCAGCTTAATCTTTGTTTTTCTTTTACGTGTTTTGTCTGAGGGAATTGATATTGTTGTTGGACAATGGAGGCTGTGATTTGTTGTATTTATGGTGGCGGTGGGAAGAGGATACAAAGGCCTTTTTTGAGCATGATGTTGTGTGTTGTTATGGTTTGCGTTGTGGTCACAGGCTCACAGCTTGGTGAGCTGCGGGATCGGCGGAAAATGGTTACGAAAGGAGGTTTCCGGCGGATGGTGATGTTGGATAGTGTTTTCACAAGTTGGTGTTTGAATGGATGTGCATCATTTGAAGGTAACGATGGAATTTCGGTTCGTCCTGTTTGAAACGGTTTCAGCACAGGCTGAGTTTTGCGGTAATTTACGTTCTCTAAACTCAGTCTCTCATCATCTTTTCTGTTTTTTTTGTTTTACAGTTTAAGGTTAATATTGGTGGTTGGCTAATGTGCGTTTTGAACGTTTTCGGTTTATTTGAAGGTTGAGGATCTGAAAAGAGTTTGCTTTTGTGGTTTCAGAAAAATAAGGGATGTTTGGCAGTGAAGAAAATTTTTCCGGTGAGGGTGGTATTTGGAGTATGAGAAATGGTTTTGAAGCTTGGTTCTGAATTGATTTATGCAGAGTAATTTTATGCTTTCCAAGCTTCCTTTGAAAAGAGTGAATGATTGATTTTATAGAGAAAATTGTGAGGGTATTTGGGGAAGATTGGAGGAAAAGATTGAGAGGATATTTTTTTGCTAGCTGTGAATTTGTTGCAGCATAAGGTGTGATTGTTGTTTGTACGATGAGTGAGTGGAAATTGGGGAAGAAATGTGTTGCTGCAGATGAGAAAAAAGAAATGGTGGGACCATGTGAATATTGTATGTGTTATGCTGACAATGTTTATAAAAAAAAAGAAGTTAGGATAGAAATACAAAGAATGTAGGGCTGCAATATGTGTAATTAACAGAAAAATATGAATTGTGGAAATAAAATAGTGTCAAAAATAAATAATAATAATAATAATAATAATAATAAACTATAGTAATAATAAGAATAATAATAATAATAGAGGTAAAACTAATAATAATAAAAAAATAATAATGATAATAATAATAATAAGAATAATAAAAATGGACATAATAGTTATAATAAGAAAATAATAATGAAAATAAAAGTGAATTTTTTTTTGTATTTTTGAATAATTAATGGAGAATAATAAAATAATAAAAAAAATGGAACATAAATAATTAAAAAAAGAAAAAATGTTAATAATAATAATATAAATAAAAATGAGATAGTAAAATAAAAGGACAATAAAAAGTAATAATAATAAATCATAAAAAAATGAAGTTTTCTTGTAATTTTATGTAAATAATGAAAAATAATTATAATAAATGAATAAAAAAAAAATGGAAATTTTTATAGATTTTTGTGATAAAAATGATTAATGGATAATGCATAATAATTAGACAAAAGACTTCCACATAACACCGACCACACACACGCACTCGACAATCTCAAAATGAACTCTGATTTTTGTACAAATCCCGAACTTAGACAATAAAAAGAAAAGACATATTTTTGGATATTTGAATAATGGTCAGACAGAAAAAATAAAATGGTGCGGGTAGGACAAATATGGGGTACGACAGATGCCCCTATCGAATTGGCTTAGACCGAGTAAGATGAACTGGCTCGCTTTCAATCTTTCAAGGTATAAGATAATTAGATATTAACAGACTCCAAATTTGTCCAACAAAGAAAGAAATAATGAAAATAGCATATGATTAGTATCGGAAATAAAGAGTGACACAGCAAGAAACAATTTGACCAAAATAAAATCAATTATCATCGACGGATGATAAAGCGAATAACTGAAAATAAAATCACTTATCACCCAAGAATGATAAGGCGAATAACTGAAAATAAAATCACTTATCACCAGAGGATGATAAGGCAAATGACTGAAAGTAAAATCACTTATCACCAGAGGATGATAAGGCAAATGACTGAAATTTAAAATCACTTATCACCAGAGGATGATAAGGCAACTGACTGAAATTTAAAATCACTTATCACCAGAGAATGATAAGGCAACTGACTGAAATTTAAAATCACTTATCACCAGAGGATGATAAGGCGAATGACTGAAATTTAAAACCACTTATCACCAGAGGATGATAAGGCAACTGACTGAAATTTAAAGTCACTTATCACCAGAGGATGATAAGGCGAATGAGTGAAAATAAAATCACTTATCATCAGAGGATGATAAGGCAAATAAAATTTAAATACGACCATTGAATCCGCCGAGGAGATGCCTGGAGTCTTCGATTGATATGATCTTGACTTCCGCTGGGGAAAGGACTAGAAACTTGTGTTGATCCTGGATCCTGAATTATGCAACTATGCTGGATTTTTGAGATGGTATTCCATAAGGATGGAGATACGATGCAAGTGTTTATGCACTGAGATATAAATTAAAAACGTTGGGGATATATAAAAATCTGATTTATTTAGGTATGCAAATGAAGCATATGCTGCAAATGATTGATGTAAATGATGCGTAATGACATTTGATGATGCATATGAGCGATTGAAAGGTGCCAGCTTAGTAGACTTTTGGTTTGGTAGTTTCCAATAATGATTGGACTTTGGGTGGGTGGAGGGTTTGATTCCCCGACACTCGATCTTCGACGCCGCATGGTCAGAAGATGGATCTGAATGCTCCAAGTTCGGTCATTTGCTGATGAGCGGAGCGACTTAATTAACACATGAAGATTGCTTTGCTTTGAATGGTTGCCAACGTCTGGCAAGATCTGCTTGTTCAGCTGGGGAGTAGGGATAGGAAGATTTGCTCCTGTATCTAGATTTGGTAGACGTCTTCCCCTGGTTGAGTTGTTTGAAGATGATTTGCCCCTAATTGGGCCGTTGAGAATAATTTTGCCCCTGATTGAGCTGATTTTGAAGAAGTATTGATTCAAATTCCTCTTTTGATTGCCCCCTGTTGGGATTACACTGATGTCAAGCACTGATTTGCAATTAAATTATTCATATACAAATGGTAGTGTTAATGCAACGTTCATGTAAGTTTTGAAAGAAAAAAAATCGTTTATTTGAATGATTGTGATAGTGTGACGAATGGACCGTTAGTCCAAACGTGGTGCTGATTTAGAAAGTGCATGAAATATGCAACAAGAATAATGTGCAATCGAGTTTGAAGATTAGCAAATATATGGGAGTCAATTTACGCAACCTTGTTGGTAGCACGCTTTCAGAATAAACCATGCCTCAATTAGGTCTTTTGAGGGTTGTAACATGGTCTGGTTAATGGTTAGAGAAACAAAGGATATAAGGCTCAAAGTTTGATTTGTACCCATCCCTTCTTCGGGATATTCTCCAGTCCTACGTTCAGTTAACTCTACATATGCATTTGTTTTGACTTTGCAAGAGTGAATATGAAGCTTTAAAGTTCTTTTGAAAATGGCAGTCATCTATTTTTCTGGTGACCATTTGATTCTTGATTTGGTGGTCACTGATATTTGTTTTGCTTTTGCTGAGGATTTGAGTTGCTCTTTTGATTTCTTTTTTTCCGACTAAGTCTCCCTTCGGGTGCTCAACTTAGTGGTTTTTTCTTTTCTATATTTTTTTGTTTGAATGTTGTGACTGCCAAGTCATTTGTTGATGGTCCTCCGACGAGATGTCTCATCTTGCGATTCAAAGGTGTAGTCAGGCTAACTGAACAGCTGCCCTGCCCCGGGTTAGATGTAAGGGTTTGTATCCGAAAGAAACTCCTACTTCTAGGCTTGAAGTGCTTGACTAGGGATTAACTCCTTGTATCTCCAGTGTTTGGGGATTTGAACAAATGCATGTACATCATTGACGAGATTTTATCCGAAAGCATAACACAACAGTTATGGGTATTTCGTTTTTGAAATTCTGGGATCTGGTACGTGATGTCGAATGAGATGTTTAAACACTTGAAGACTTGAACAAAACTTAAAGTGCAGGAAAATTAAACAACACAGGAAATTGTTAACCCAGTTCAGTGTATAAACACACTTACATCTGGGGGCTACCAAGCCAGGAAGGAAATCCAATATAAGTAATACTAATTCTAGACTTAAACCACTCAGTTTAATCTTTCACTTAATATCTACCCAAGGCAATTTCTACCTAAGACACAACTTAGATATGAGTACTAACTCACTCCCCCTCAATCACACAGTGATATGTTTACAAGTTTAATAAAATTGAAGTCATGCTTCAAACAAAACAGCTTGATCTTACTTCACAGTTTCAATCAAGACACAATACATTTTTGCTTAAAAGCTCATAAAGTGATACACATATACAACCTGCTATTAAAACACAAACACCCTATTTAGTCTTCTTAATTTCGTGCTCTATTCTGAGAGTTTCTGTTGCTTAAATAGATGCTTGGATTTTGGGCTTTCTGTAGGTTATCCAATCCTGATACGCATGCTGCCATCACCTTGAATTAGGGTTTGTTACTTCCTTGATTCTAGGTGAGTCAGTTCTTCTGTTTATACTGAAATCATATAACCAATCTCCCTACAGATGCGCATTCTTCTGTTTTATCCATTCATAATTAATTCCAGATAAATTCCCTGAATTTACTCAGTTCTGTTAAGCATTAATTAATTATGGTAGCAGGTTTGAGATGTCACAGCATCTGGTGTGACATCCTGAAAACTGAACTTACTCCATTAACTGATACAATGTCACAACATCTGGTGTGACATCCTGAATTAAGTTCATTAACTTATACTTTGAT
The DNA here is from genome assembly GCA_963966055.1 of Lathyrus aphaca. Taxonomy (NCBI): domain Eukaryota; kingdom Viridiplantae; phylum Streptophyta; class Magnoliopsida; order Fabales; family Fabaceae; genus Lathyrus; species Lathyrus aphaca. Next base: position 688,139,974 of record OZ014519.1, on the reverse strand, counting down.
TGATAATGTCACAACATCTGATGTGACATCCTGAACTAAGTTCAACACTTCTTGTTGGTCAAAAATTCTGCCAATTCTAAACATCTACAAACTCCCCCTTTGGCTAATTTTTGGCTAACACAATCTTCTGGTTTTATCAGAATGCAGCAGAGTTTCTTTTATCAGAGTACAACAGTTCTTTTCTGTTGAGTCATGTGTGAGTTTACTCCCCCTCAAATCTGTATGTGTTCTGACTTGTTCAACATAAAATTTTCATTAAAAACCACTTAGTTCAGAAGCAGACATTAAACAAACAAAAGACATTTTTCATTCATTAATCAGAGTGCAGCATACATTGTTGTTGTTCAGTTCTCTTCTCCCCCTTGTTAGACATAAATTGGGGCCAAATTTTACATAGTCAGAGAGAAATACAAAACTACAAAATCAAAATACAATGCTAAAGCAGACAGTACACATTCCTCACATACATTTTTCACTCAGAATCTTCATATTCAGTGTCTTCCTCTTCTTCAATTTCATCATCAGAGTCAGCAGCCTTCTGATCAACCTCTTCCACTTCCAGCCTTTGAATAATTTCCTCAAGCTTCTGCTTCCTGGCATCCAGCTCTTTGCAGGTGTTCTTCAGCTCAGCAATCAAGGCAGCTTTGGATATAGGGGACTTTGCTTTTGAAGGTCCAGCAGATGTCCCAGTGGGAGCTTCAACATCAGCTGCATGATGGCTTAAGAACAACTTGTAGTGGAAGGCCAAAGGACTTTCTCTTTTGCAGATTGTGTCCTTCTCAGTGAGGATACCTGGATATTGGCTTAGGATGATTCCACACAGCAGAGATGGAAAGGCAATAGGCAGTTTTGTTGCAGATGTCCCAGCATGCTTCAATGTTTGATAAAAAATGTAAGCCCCAAAGTCCAGCTTTGTTTGGGTGCCCACAACATATATGAATCTGCCCAATCCAGTTGCTATTGAAGAGGTATGATTGGTAGGGACCCAGTTTACAGTACCAATCCTATGCAGCATTGCATACTTCCTTGTTAGCAAGCTAACAGAAAGTTTGCCCTTGACTGGCCAAGTCTTGACTTGATTGGCAGTGATGACCTTGCAAATCTGGTTGTCTGTCTTTCCCAGCTCATTAGGTCCATCAAATTCTCTCCCTAGGTAATGGTTGATAACCCTAGGAGAGAATTCCACACATCTCCCTCTTACATACACCTTTCTGAATTCATCTGACTTACCATCAGCACAGTCCTCTTGAAGGTTGACAATGAATTCCTTGACTAGCAGCTCATAGCAAGGTGAAAAGTTTGACACTGTTTTGAATAAGCCAGCAGAAGAAATTAGGTCAATTACCTCAGTGCACTCAAGTGCATTGCTTCCCAGCTCTCTTTCAAGTGCTACCCTTCTTTGGTATACAAACTTTCATCTGCTCACAATTGACACATGATGGAATGAAATATTGTCCAGAGGAGCTTCTGGAACAACAAAGGAAGACCTAGAAAGTGCTGGTTTCTTCTTTGGTGGGGATGTTGGGACATCCTCTTCAACATCTGAATCTGGAGGAGTAACAACTTTCCTCTTTTGTGTACTTACTTTGCTCCATTGTTTGGTAGGTCCAAATGACACTTTGGCCTTGTCTTTCTTTGGAGTAGGCTGTTTCTTTTCAGGAGTTGCATGTCCTGCAGTTTTCTTTTCTTTCCTAGCCCTAAGCCTTTTGGCTATGCTAGGGTCCACAGAAGCAATGATCTCTGTGTCAGAGTCATTGTCTATATCAACAACAGGAGGAGGTTGGGTAGTCTCCTTTTCAGCAGGTGGATCAACAGAAGCTTGATCATCAGTTGCTTCATCATCATCATCATCATCTATGGAGGCCTTGTGCTGTTCCTCAGATGTTTCAACATTTATTGGGACATCCTGTTGAGCAGGAGTGTCCTCTTTAGCTTGATTACTCTGTTCTTCTTGTGGAGCTGGCATGGTGTTCAGAGGGATAAATATACCACTCACAACTCTTTGTTCATATAAAATCCTGGTCACAAGATCCTTAATAGAAGCATCCACATATTCAGAGGCTTTGGGGTTGGTGTTTGAGGATGAAGGAACCCCTTTGCTTTTGCTGAACACAGGTTCCTTTGCTCTTCTCACTGTTGGAGTTCTAGGCTTTTGAGCAAGAGGAACACTTCCTCTGATTTCGTCCATGGGAGTAGAGTCCATTGGAACCATGGATATTGGGGTTGCATGCACCACATCTTCTTTGTTGAGGTTTTCATCAGTGAGGTTAGGGTTTTGATGTTGAGACATTTCCGAAAGTGGTGGAAGAAGAGTTTAGGTTTGAATGAGTTTGATGAGCTCTGAAGATCAACTATAGCGCAATTCGTTTTGAGAGGATGATGAGAAGATGAATAGCTGAGAGCAAGCTGAAGCTTTTATAAGAGCCGTTACTTGGAGAATTTTAAGGAGTGGAATACACAGAGTTCTTGACCAGACTGGTGTTGCCATCTGGTGATCATGCCACACGATGTCATATGACATGTTGGCACTTCTCCATAACTGCTATATTTCACATAAACAGATTCCCAATTTACCCCTTAGGTTTTCAAATTGGGCAGCATCCAAGGCTTTAGTGAATATCTCAGCCAATTGCAAATCTGTGGCTACATGTTCCAATGAAATCACTTTCTCTTCCACAAGATCTCTGATGAAATGATGCCTGATATCAATGTGCTTGGTCCTGCTGTGTTGGATAGGATTCTTTGATATGTTGATGGCACTTAAATTGTCACAGTACAATGTCATGACATCTTGTGGGACATTGTACTCTGTGAGCATTTGCTTCATCCAAACCAACTATGAACAACTGCTACTAGCTGCAATATATTCAGCTTCAGCAGTGGATAAGGAAACACAATTTTGTTTCTTACTGAACCAAGAAATCAAATTGTTTCCTAGAAAGAAGCATCCTCCTAATGTGCTCTTTCTATCATCAGCACTTCCAGCCCAATCAGCATCACAGAAGCCAGTGAGAATTGGTTTACATCCATGAAAGTACATTATGCCATAGTCACAAGTTCCATTGACATATTTCAGAATTCTCTTGACCTGGTTTAGATGGCTAACTTTTGGATCAGCTTGATATCTTGCACATACACCTACTGCAAAGGCTATGTCTGGTCTGCTAGCAGTCAGATATAATAAGCTTCCAATCATACTTCTGTATAAACTTTGGTCTACATTCTCACCCTTGTCATCCTTTGTCAGCTTTAAATGAGTGGGGGCAGGAGTTCTTTTGTGAGTAGCATTGTCCATCCCAAATTTCTTGACAATGTTCTTAGCATACTTGCTTTGGTAAATGAACATGGAGTCCTCCATTTGCTTGATTTGCAATCCAAGAAAGTAGGTGAGTTCTCCTACTAGGCTCATCTCAAATTCAGATTCCATTTGAGTGACAAAATGTTTAACCATCCTGTCTGACATCCCACCAAAGACAATGTCATCTACATATATTTGAGCAATCATGACATTTCCTTCTTCATCCTTCACAAACAAGGTTTTGTCTATTCCACCTTTCCTGTACCCTTGCTTGATTAGAAAAGTAGTCAGCCTTTCATACCATGCTCTTGGTGCTTGCTTCAGACCATAGAGAGCCTTCCTTAGTTTGTACACATGGTTTGGACAGCTTGGATCAACAAATCCCTTAGGCTGTTCTACATATACCTCTTCATTAAGATATCCATTTAGAAAGGAACTTTTCACATCCATTTGAAATAGCTTAAACTTCAGAATACAAGCAATTCCTAAAAGTAGTCTGATTGATTCAAGCCTTGCTACTGGTGCAATGGTTTCATCAAAGTCTACTCCCTCAATTTGTGTGTATCCTTGAGCTACAAGTCTATCTTTGTTCTTTGTAACAACTCCTTGCTCATTTGACTTGTTCTTATACACCCATTTAGTGCCAATAACATTTATGTCATCAGGTCTAGGAACAAGATCCCACACTTCATTCCTTGTGAACTGACCTAATTCTTCTTGCATAGCACAAATCCAGTACTCATCATTAAGAGCTTCCTTGATGTTTTTAGGTTCTATTTTTGAAACAAAACAAGAACCTGACATCACCTCTCTTGATCTAGTGCTTACACCTCTGTTGGGATCACCAATTATTAGATCTTTGGGATGATCCTTTTGGATTCTGATGGAGGGAGGTTTGCTGGATTGTTCTATCCTTGCTTCAGTTTGAGTGAAGTCAGGATGATCACTCTTTATTTCAGCTTCAGTCTGACTGTCAGCAGATGTTCCAACATCATCTGTAACATCTGCAGGGGCATCATCAATTATCACATTTATGGACTCCATGATAACCTTGGTTCTAGAGTTAAATACTCTATAGGCTCTGCTATTTATAGAGTATCCAAGGAAAATCCCTTCATCACTTTTAGGATCCATTTTTCTTCTTTGCTCCCTATCAACCAGAATATAACAATTACTTCCAAACACATGGAAGTACTTAACTGTAGGTTTTCTGCCCTTCCAGACTTCATAGATTGTGGACAAGGTTCCTTTCCTTAGAGTGACTCTATTATGAATGTAACAAGCTGTGTTCATAGCTTCAGCCCAGAAGTACAATGGTAACTTTTTAGCATGGATCATAGCTCTTGCTGATTCTTGGATAGTTCTGTTCTTTCTCTCAACAATCCCATTCTGTTGAGGGGTGATAGGAGAAGAATACTCATGATTGATTCCATCTGAAGAACAGAAATCTGAGAATTTTTGATTCTCAAATTCCTTTCCATGGTCACTCCTTATTCTGACTACACAACTTGCTTTTTCTCTTTGTATTCTTTGGCACAAATCTTTGAATACATCAAACACATCAGACTTTTCTTTAATGAAGTTTATCCATGTATACCTTGAAAAGTCATCTACCACCACATAGGCATACCTTTTACCACCAAGGCTATCAACCTGCATTGGTCCCATAAGATCCATATGCAATAATTCCAAAACTTTGGAAGTTGTCAGATGTTGGAGCTTTGGATGGGACATCTTGGTTTGCTTGCCTATTTGACATTCACCACATACTTTGCCTTCATCAATCTTCAGTTTAGGAATACCTCTCACAGCTTCCATGGTTATGATTTTCTTTATACCTCTGAAATGAAGATGACCCAATCTTTGGTGCCATAGCTTCACTTCTTCTTCTTTGGCTAAAGAGCAAGTTGAAGTGAGATTGAAATCTTGAGGTTCCCACATATAACAGTTGTCTTTAGATCTGGCTCCTCTCATGACAACCTTCTGTTCTTCATTAGACACTATGCATTCAGTCTTGGTAAAGTTTACACTGTAACCTTGATCACATAATTGACTTATGCTGATCAAGTTAGCAGTCAATCCTTTTACCAGCAGTACATCATCTAGTCTTGGTACATTTGGACAGTCCAAGGTCCCAACTCCCTTGATTTCTCCTTTAGCTCCATCTCCAAAGGTTACATATCTGGATGAATGTGACTTTAAGCCTACCAACAGATTCTTCAATCCAGTCATGTGCCTTGAGCATCCACTGTCAAAGTACCAGTCTTCTTTGGCTGATACTCTTAGAGATGTATGAGCTATATATGCAACACCCTTCTTTGACCATTTTTGCTTGTAGTGAGGTTTTCTTTGATGCTTCTTCCCTTTGTAGTGTCTATCTTTAGAGCTCCAAGGTTGTTTGTTGAAATTGTTCTTGGGCATGTAGCTTTGATCAGCATGAAGACTAGCTTTAGGTACCCATACTTTCTTGATGACCTCTGTCTTCTGCTTAGGGGGTTGCTGATACATCTGATTTGGATATCCATGCAACTTGTAGCAGTGAGGTTTGATGTGACCAAACCTTCCACAATGATGACATCTCCATCTTTGATACTTCTTTTTCATCATGTTCGTTTCATGATGTTGAGACATCTGTTGGGACATCTTGTTTGACTTTATGGGATTTGAAGTAGTTTTGCTAGTGCTAGCCTCAACCTGTTGAGCTTTGTTAAATCCCAGTCCAGTTCTATCACCTGAATGCTTATTGTTGTTGAGAGTGACATCCAGTGTGTTTGAGCTACTGTTCAGCATTCTAACAGATTTAGACATATGTTCCAACTTGGAGTTGAGAAGACTTACTTCACTTTTCAAAGTGTCAATGGTTTCTAGATTACTTGTCTTTTCAACCTTTAATGCCTCAATCTGCTTCTTCTGCTTTATAATCTCCCTGCATACTTCAGTGCTCCTTTTACACATCTCTCTGTATGATTCTTCAAGCTCTTCAAAAGTAACCTCATCATCACTGGATCTACTTTCAGATTCACATACTCCAGCTAGAGCAGTGATGTGTTTTGCTGATTCTTCTTCTGAATCACCTCCTGAGTTTTCATCAGACCAAGTTACAGAGAGACCTTTCTTCTGCCTTTTTAGGTAGGTAGGGCATTCATTTCTGATGTGTCCATATCCTTCACATCCATGACATTTAATCCCTTTTTCTTGATTGGTCTTTTCATCATAATTTGACCTTCTATTAGCATCATAAGGTCTTTTATTCTCAGAAGAGTTTGAGTTTCTTCCACTTGGTCTGTAACTGCCATCCATCTTTCTGAGAATCTTGTTGAATTGTCTTCCAAGCATAGCAATTATTTCTGATAAATTTTCTTTAGGGTCTGCTTCATTATTTTCTTCTTCTTTATCAGTATTTGACACCAAGGCTATGCTTTTGTTCTTCTTTACAATTATGTCATTCATTCCCATCTCAAATGTTTGAAGCGAACCAATGAGCTCTTCAACCTTCATTGTGCATATGTCTTGAGCTTTTTCTATTGCTGTGACCTTCATGTCAAATCTTTTTGGTAAAGATCTGAGAATCTTTCTTACCAGCTTTTCATCAGTCATCTTTTCTCCCAAAGCACCAGAAGTATTAGCTATTTCCAATATGTTCATGTAGAACTCATGAATTGTCTCATCTTCCTTCATTCTCAAGTTTTCAAACTTGGTGGTGAGAATTTGAAGTCTTGACATCTTCACCTTTGATGTTCCTTCATGAGTTGTTTTGAGAGTGTCCCAAACATCTTTGGCCAGCTCACAGTGATGCACAAGTCTGAATATGTTCCTATCAATGCCATTGAATAAAGCATTTAAGGCCTTGGAATTTCCAAGTGCTGAATCTTCTTCCTCCTTGCTCCATTCTTCTTCAGGTTTCAACACTTTTGCTCCATCCTTGTTGTCTTGGACAGGGTGCTCCCATCCTTTGTTGATTGCTTTCCAGGCCCTATTGTCAAGTGATCTTAAGAATGCTACCATTCTTGGCTTCCAGTAGTCATAATTGGATCCATCCAATATAGGTGGTCTATTTACAGATCCTACATCTCTGTCCATGTTTCCAGAATTTGCAGTCCCTAGATCTCACCCAGTTAAACATGCAGGGTGCCTGCTCTGATGCCAATTGAAATTCTAGGATATGGTACGTGATGTCGAATGAGATGTTTAAACACTTGAAGACTTGAACAAAACTTAAAGTGCAGGAAAATTAAACAACACAGGAAATTGTTAACCCAATTCAGTGTATAACCACACTTACATCTGGGGGCTACCAAGCCAGGAAGGAAATCCAATATAAGTAATATTAATTCTAGACTTAAACCACTAAGTTTAATCTTTCACTTAATATCTACCCAAGGCAATTTCTACCTAAGACACAACTTAGATATGAGTACCAACTCACTCCCCCTCAATCACACAGTGATATGTTTACAAGTTTAATAAAATTGAAGTCATGCTTCAAACAAAACAACTTGATCTTACTTCACAGTTTCAATCAAGACACAATACACTTTTGCTTAAAAGCTCATAAAGTGATACACATATACAACCTGCTATTAAAACACAAACACCCTATTTAGTCTTCTTAATTTCGTGCTCTATTCTGAGAGTTTCTGTTGCTTAAATAGATGCTTGGATTTTGGGCTTTCTGTAGGTTATCCAATCCTGATACGCATGCTGCCATCACCTTGAATTAGGGTTTGTTACTTCCTTGATTCTAGGTGAGTCAGTTCTTCTGTTTATACTGAAATCATATAACCAATCTCCCTACAGATGCGCCTTCTTCTGTTTTATCCATTCATAATTAATTCCAGATAAATTCCCTGAATTTACTCAGTTCTGTTAAGCATTAATTAATTCTGGTAGCAGGTTTGAGATGTCACAACATCTGGTGTGACATCCTAAAAACTGAACTTACTTCATTAACTGATACAATGTCACAACATCTGGTGTGACATCCTGAATTAAGTTCATTAACTTATACTTTGATTGATAATGTCACACATTCTGATGTGACATCCTGAACTAAGTTCAACACTTCTTGTTGGTAAAAAATTCTGCCAATTCTAAACATCTACAGTTTTCATCATCCTCCCTCAAATATTTGCTAAAGTGAAGTGAGGAAATATTTTTGTGATTTTTGCGATAAATGATAAATAATGAGTGAATGCGAATAGATTGATTCAAAACATGCATAAACATAACATTAACATAACCAAGTACAGATAACAATGTTTAGAGCAAATAGTACTTAAACAAACATTATAAAAATAACAGGAATGCGGAAATGATAAATGGCGATTGGCTGCCTTGATTTGAGGAATTGAACATCTCTTGATTGAATACTTCAAAGTTGGAGACTACTCAGCTTGGTCTTCAACAACCCCTTCAAATGTCTTCACTTGTTGGCACCGTGCGACGACATTGGATCGTTCTGGACATTTGCATTTCTCGGAGTGAGGGTGAGATCCTTAGAGTTGATCATGTCTTGAACCATGTGTTTGAAGGCATGGCAGTTCTCGATTGTGTGACCTGGAGCGCCTTTGTGATACTCACAGCGGGCATTGGCATCATAGTTCCGGGCATTACCAGTCTGAGGTGGCATATCTCTCAAAGTAAGAGATCCTTTTGCCATCAGCTGATTAAAGATCTCAGAATATGTCATAGGCAGGGGATCAATGTGTCTATCATATCCTCTTTGTTGATATGGTGGACGCTGTTGAGAAGCGCGTTGTTGTTGTTGTTGACCAGGCCGTTGTGGATAAGCCGATTGCTGGTATGGTCCAGGATCATATTGCGCAGCAGCGACCATAGGATATGGACGTGGTTGATAAGCCATCTGAGGCGGAAATGGAGCTTGAATAGCTTGCCGATAAGGCATTGGAGGAATTGGCTGATAAGGCATAAGAGCATATTGTGCAACAGCAACATACGGGTACTGATAGTAGGGAATTTGAGTAGGTGCTCTCTGTTGAAGATTCCCACTTGCAGAATAAATGGCATTTGTTTCGCCCTTCTTATACCCGTTGAAAGGTTTCTTGACATTGGTTTGGTTGCTAGAACCTCCTTGAATCTTTCCACTTTTCAGACCCTCTTCAATTCTTTCTCCTACCATCACCATGTCTGAAAATCCAGAAGATACGCTGCTGATCAGCTTCTCGTAGTATTGCCCTTGTAGGATACCCATGAAGATATCGATCAATTCACGGTCAACCAATGACGGATGCACCCTGGCAGCTAACTCCCTCCAGCGTTAGGCGTACTCCTTAAAGGATTCACTCTCCTTTTGAGTCATGCTCTGAAGTTAAGTGCGATTCGGGGCTAAGTCAGTGTTGTACTTGTACTGCTTTTTAAATGCATCAGATAAATCAAGCTAAGTACGAACATTGTTTCGCTCAAGTTGCATGTACCATTCTAGAGATGCTCCAGACAGGCTGTCTTGGAAGCAATGGATCATGAGCTTGTCATCTTTGGCATGAGCGGCCATTTTTCTGCAGTACATTCTCAAATGAAGCTCCGGACAGCTGAGGCCTTTGTATTTTTTGAATTCCGGAAGTTTGAACTTAGCAGGGATCACAACATCTGGAACTAAGCACATGTCTGAGGCACTCAGAGAAGTTGAGTTGTGTCCTTCCATGATTCGGAGTTTTTCAGCTAACTCGCAACACATCTTCATAGCTTCAAATTCTTGAACAACATGAGGATTGGTGATTGGAACAACAATATGCATCTCATACTCAACTTGATGATCCTCTTCAGCATGAGGAAACTGGACTTGAGTTGGAATAGGTTGAGCTAGATGAATAGCACCAACAGTGACACCAGAGGTAGGTATTGGTTGAGAAGTGACTTCCTCAACAGCAGGAGTGAAGCCTGGAGGCAAACCATAGACCAAAGGATTTGGAACTTGAATTGAAGGCATTGCTCGCGAGGAAGATCCTTACACCAGAGCATAGTTCATTGCCGCAGCAGCTTCGCGGCGTTCTTCCATCCTAGCCAAAGCTTGTATGGTCTCGTAAATCTGGTCAATCTTGTTCTTGACCGAGTCAATCTCTTCCCTTATAGCAGCTTGTTCTTCCTGAATCACGTCCATCAGTCTTCTAGTGTTGGCTCGAGTTAGATACGGGCGTCTAGCACGATACAGGCGTCGGGAAACCAACTTGATTTACTGAAGATGAAGGAACATGCAATGAGTTTACGGCCTTGGAATGAAATGCAAGATGAACAAATAACGCAAATGAGATGATATGCAATGTCAGAATCTAGGATCACAAGATCATGGTATCATGAGCCCAAGGTACAAATGGAGGATACTCTGATCAGGAACTCACTGGGTAGACTCTAAGGTTTTAGGGATCCCAAAGTTATCAATTCATATGGTTGTTCATCACACACGCCATAAGCATGACGGTTGACTGACTCCCCCACATGAATCTATTTTGGGTGAGATCTTCGTATCGACAACCCACGAGAGAAAATCTTCTCGGTAGCCCATACTACGCGATCATCGACATAAGGTTTAAACAAAGCCTCAGAGTTATGGGATTTGCTCAAATGTTCGATGCACATGTCAGCTCTTGACAGTCAATCAACTCCATTGAGAAAGTCTATTCTGAGTGAGGTCTTCGTATTGACAACCCACGAGAGCAAATTTCTCGGGAGTCCATACTACGTGACCATCAATTGATGTTTTAACCAAAGGGTTCTAAAGGTCCTCAGAGTTGGTGACTCTAATGAAAGCAACTGAGCGCACACGCCAAGGACTTGACGGTTGTCAGTATTCTCATTAGAATCTACTCCAAGTGAGGTTTTCGTATCGACAACCCACGAGAGCGGTTCTCTCGGGAGCCCATACTACACAACCTCGCTAACTTATGTTTGTACTCGAAAGCCCGGGTATAGAGCCTTTCCCTCAAGTTTCTTTTGCAAAGTATCGATCCAAATTATAGTACCAAGGAGCCACGAGATATATAAGATGGAATGCGATAAAGAGAGTGATAAAAATAAACAAGCAAGGCATAAAAGCAAACATCCAAACAAGCACGAGAACCTAGACTAGGCTTGACTCGCATAGGGGTGAACCAGTCCCCAGCAGAGTCGCCAGCTGTCGTACCCCGAAAAATACGACCTCACGCGATCCGAATAGACGGGAGCCACGCGCTGGACAGACTGAAGAGTCGCCACCTAATTCTAATTTATTCCTGAAGAGGGAAAGGGAAGATATAGATAAAACCCGGGAAGAGAGAGATAAGGACAAAGGTCAACGGAACCATTGCCTGGGTTCGGAAGTCGGTTATGCAGGGGGAAGGTATTAGCACCCCCTACATCCATCATACTCAATGGGAACCATCTAAGTTGTCACGCGCGAAAGGATGTTTATGCTTAAACGAGTTACTTGCTAGAGGGAAAAGAGTTTGATTATAAGTTAGATTGATCCTAGGTGCTCGGCAAGGATTGAGATCCTTGTGCCTACGTACTCCCGCGTGCAATGGGAAAGTCAGAGCCTCGTAGTTCGGCCTACTACGGGTGATGGTTGTTGATTTTATTACCTTTCTTCGATGAAAGGGTTTAGGAGTCGGATTGCACTAAAAACTATGAATAGTTTATTTCGTCCAACAAGACGAGCGTCTTGCGTCGAAATAATCAGAGCGAGTAACGAGAGCTCGTTATCCTCCTTTCTACCGCTTAAGGCTCGTGGCGTACATATCTTCTCGTATTATTAGAATGTTTTATTACCTGATGACCGCTTGATGTTGGATCAAGGGTTTGGATCTAAAGACAATCGTTTTGGTTTTTTGAGGTTAGAGGGTGAATGCAAATGGAGGTTTATTTTGTAGTTTGTTAGCGAGGCATAATGCGCTCGACTCGCTAGGTGAAGTGGATCCTAATAAACAAATAACTGAAAAAAAATAAAGTGAGAGTGTGCGAGTGCAACCACTTGGCATTGGATCAATGATTCGCGAATTAAACTAAATCGAAAAAATACCGAAAATAAAATGCGTACACAAAATGGGGGAGGGATACAAAATAAATTACAGGGGATTGCAAGAAATAAATGGTCTCGTTGTAATTCGTCCAAGAGAAAGCGTGTGTGCAGTGTTTTTGAACTGTTCGAAGGCGTTCGGCCTTTTTATTCGAATGCAACTGTTCGAAGGCGTTGGACCTTTTCGGACGCGTCGAAACTTGGTTCGTTCACTTCCTTAGAGCCGGTTTAAAGAAACCGTTCTATGAGGAGTTGAACAATATTTTTAAAGTGCGGAAATAAATAAATAAATTGAATTTAAATCAGATGGTCTCATCATTAATCGAGATGTCGAGTCGGCTCGCGACGAATCTCAAGATTAAATCAATGTTCATCGACCATAAAAAATATTAAATAAATAAACGATTAAATAATATAAACTAAATAAATTGTCAAAAAAGAAAATTGAAATAAAGTAATAAAAAAAACTAAACTAATTTGGCCTCATATTAACCGAGTTTTCCGATTTAATGAAATCGAAAGCAACTTGATTTTTTAATATATCATTGGCATAAAAAATAGAATAAAAAAAAAGCATATGGACAAAGAAATGATAAATTAAATAAAAAAACACAAATCAAAGTCAAAAAATGGAATCAAAATATTTAAGAACAACGAGGTGATTTTTTTAGAGAAAATGAAATGAAAATAAGAGCTAATAATAAAATTACATAAAAAATTTCAAAAAATGATAAAACGGATGGAAGCTCTTAGCTGAGATAGGATTTGTGGATAACAATCTGTGCAAAACGGCCTTCAAGGCCCAATCAACCCAAACCAAGATTTTATGATAAATGAATAATAAACAAAAAAAGAAATCAAATAAAATAAAAAATAAAAAACAGGGTTTGCTTCAAACCATATGAAAAACACGCAGAGGAAACAAATCCACCTTTGTTTCTCTGGAAAAACGAAGGCAGCGGTGTCTCACCCACCTTTCTCGCGATTCCGACCTCACTCACCCTATCACTGTCGCGAAAACATGGATGTGGTCTCTCTCTCGGACTCGGTTTGCTCACTCCTTTTCACGGCGGCGGAAAACGCCTACCAAGGAAGCTCTCGGCTGTGTTCGCTCGGTGGATCTACAGCGGGTTTCGCGTCTGGTTATTGAAAAGGGTGTTTCGGAAAAAGGAACGGTGGTTTCAAGTTAGAGTTGTGATTCGCGGTGGTGAATGTGGTTCGCGGAGGTAGTTTTGGATTTGCAGCTGGGTTGCGGTGAAGGCTCAGAGGTGCGGCGGTTCTGCGGTATTGTTATTTCGGTTTTGACACGGTTTTGGTGGTGGTTTCAGATTTATTGGTAAGTTTGTTTGTGTGATTTTTGTGTTTGAAATGATGGAACTAGTTTGTCATGGTATGATGAAAATTCATAATCCTCTTCTTTTTCTTTCTCAGCTCAATCTTTGTTTTTCTTTTACGTGTTCTGTCTGAGGGAATTGATATTGTTGTTGTACAATGGAAGTTGTGATTTGTTGTATTTATGGTGGCGGTGGGAATAGGATACAATGGCCTTTTTTGAGCATGATGTTGTGTGTTGTTATGGTTTGCGTTGTGGTCACAGGCTCACAGCTTGGTGAGCTGCGGGATCGGCGGAAGGTGGTTACGAAAGGAGGTTTCCGGCGGATGGTGATGTTGGATAGTGTTTTCACAGGTTGGTGTTTGAATGAATGTGCATCATTTGAAGGTAACGATGGAATTTCGGTTCGTCCTGTTTGAAACGGTTTCGGCACAGGCTGAGTTTTGCGGTAATTTACGTTCTCTAAACTCAGTCTCTCATCATCTTTTCTGGTTTTTTTTGTTTACAGTTTAAGGCTAATATTGGTGGTTGGCTAATGTGCGTTTTGAACGTTTTCGGTTTATTTGAAGGTTGAGGATCTGAAAAGAGTTTGCTTTTGTGGTTTCAGAAAAATAAGGGATGTTTGGCAGTGAAGAATTTTTTTCCGGTGAGGGTGGTATTTGGAGTATGAGAAATGGTTTTGAAGCTTGGTTCTGAATTGATTTATGCAGAGTAATTTTATGCTTTCCAAGCTTCCTTTGAAAAGAGTGAATGATTGTTTTTATAGAGAAAATTGTGAGGGTATTTGGGGAAGATTGGAGGAAAAGATTGAGAGGATATTTTTTTGCTAGCTGTGAATTTGTTGCAGCATAAGGTGTGATTGTTGTTTGTATGATGAGTGAGTGGAAATTGGGGAAGAAATGTGTTGCTGCAGATGTGAAAAAAAGAAATGGTGGGACCATGTGTATATTGTATGTGTTATGCTGACAATGTTTATAAAAAAAAGAAGTTAGGATAGAAATACAAAGAATGTAGGGCTGCAATATGCGTAATTAACAGAAAAATATGAATTGTGGAAATAAAATAGTGTCAAAAATAAATAATAATAATAATAATAATAATAATAATAATAATAATAATAATAATAATAATAAACTATAGTAATAATAAGGATAATAATAATAATAGAGGTAAAACTAATAATAATAAAAAAAAGAATAATAATAATAATAAAATAATAATGATAATAATAATAATAAGAATAATAAAAATGGACATAATAGTTATAATAAGAAAATAACAATGAAAATAAAAGTGAAAATCTTTTTTTGTATTTTTGAATAATTAATGGAGAATAATATAAAAAAAATGGAACATAAATAAATAGAAAAAGAAAAAATGTTAATAATAATAATAGAAATAAAAATGAGATAGTAAAATAAAAGGACAATAAAAAGTAATAATAATAAATCATAAAAAAATGAAGTTTTCTTGTAATTTTATGTAAATAATAAAAAATAATTATAATAAATGAATAAAATAAAAAAAATGGAAATTTTTATAGATTTTTGTGATAAAAATGATTAATGGATAATGCATAATAATTAGACAAAAGACTTCCACATAACACCGACCACACACGCGCAGTCGACAATCTCAAAATGAACTCTGATTTTTGTACAAATCTCGAACTTAGACAATAAAAAGAAAAGACATATTTTTGGATATTTGAATAATGGTCCGACAAAAAAAATAAAATGGTGCGGGTAGGACAAATTTGGGGTACGACACATTGACCTTCAAGTTTCAGGACAATATGCAAGTGGTTATTGATGATAAAACCGTTTTTTTTTTGACGATTAGAGATGATGCATATGGCCTTCCTTGTGCTGAAGCAGGTATCCTTAAAACTTAAATTACTAGTTTTATTTCTTCAGGATCTGAAGAAGTCTGGTCTGATGATTTATGTGAAATTAATGGGGTAAATAATGTTGTTTATGAATCGGAAGACCCTAATGATAATATAAAGGAACTCTCGCCTCTTAATGTGGTGGGGGAGGTAATTATAAGTATTTGGGTAAGAGGGATACAAGGGATGTCTTGTTCAGTAAGTGTGGTCGGGAAGCAAACTTTTATTCTTCTACTTCTTCTATTGTTAAGAAGAATTCTGAAGCAGTAAGTTTATCTGGTTCTTTTGATACTGATGTAGCTGGTGCAAGATTTCACAAACTTGTAGAAGGAATTTCGGTTGTACCAGAATCTGTCTCTTCTCCTGTCCTTAGAGAGAATTCTATAGCAGTGGGAAAGCCAGGTTCTTTTTATTACACTCTTTAAAATGTCAGGATTAAGAAGCATGATGAGGGGGACACAGAAGTCCCTGAGTCACTTCACTTAGGTTGGAAGGAGGCCGGTAATTCTGCAATATTGGCGGTTAACAAAAATCTGGGAGTTCGGTCACGAAGGTGTGTCGTACCTCGAAAAAATACGATCCTAAAACAAACAACAGAGTCACCTCATAATTCTATTTATTCTAAGAGAGAAAAGGGAGATATAGACACAACCTAAATTGGATAAGAAATGGTCAACGAAACCACTAATCTAAGTTCGGGAGTTAGTTACACAAAGGGAAGGTATTAAGCACCCCTCACGTCCGTTGTACTCAACGAGAACCTCTTAGTCTAATTTGCGCTTAAAATGTTAACTTGTATTATTGTCTTCTTTAATGATTAACGTTACTAAGATTGTTTATTAAAAGGGAAAAGAAAGTTATTATTTGTTATAGGGAAAGGTTAAGTTCTTTATTATTGTGATTTATGGCGGAGAAATGATTAAATTTTTATTATTGTGATTTATGACGGAGAAATAAATAATTTTTTTATTATGGTGCTCGCGAAGGATTAAAATCCCCGTGCCTGCGTATTCCCTTGTACAATGGAAAAGTCAGAGCTTCGTAGTTCGTGCAACTACGATTTGTGTTTTTTTAATTGAACGATTGCTTGAAAATGCTTTCTAATCTGCTAAGCGTTGGCTTAACTGCTCGCGATAGGAGGCTGAAGCGCTAGCTTGTTTGCGAGATCGAAAGATTCAAACAATGTTCGCTTAGAGGGGAAAAATGTTTGAACTTTGTTAAGGTGTTTTAAACGAGAGGGCAAATGAACCACAACGCGTGGGGCTAGCCCATGAGTGATTACATTCAAGAGCGTGCAGAGTGCTAGACTCTGGAGTTCAGTTACTCGCTGATTAATTAAGAAAAATAGTTTGTATTGGTTGGTAATGTTTTAATTGTATTTAAGTATGAAAGAGCGAATGAGTCACGTCGCGTGGGGCTATCCCAGGAATGATCACATTCAAGAACGTGCGGAGTGCTAGACTCCGGAGCTCCATTCTTTTGTACTTAATTTTATATGATTAAGTTATTTTGAGGTACAAGAAAGTGAATGAATCACGTCGCGTGGGGCTAGCCCAGGAGCGATTCATTCTAGAACGTGCGGAATGCTAGACTCATGAGCTCTATTCTTTTGTAATTAATTTATGATTAAGAAAAACGTGCAGATGACGATCACATAGGTGATCGACTTACGTGTGTGCGTAATGTAGGTGTGTTTTATAGAAACGTTTATTTGGTGTTGGACCAAGACTTAATTAATTAAATCAAGTATCGCATTTAATTTTTTAATATATAGTTTAGAGATGATTATTCTTAGCGTTCAAGTACTTGCTTATTTGAAGGGAAAAAAAGATTAAGGTTGTGATGAGAAAGTAGATAATATGGATCCAAATGAGACGTACAAATGATATATGTAATAAAAAAAAGACAGTAATCACAATCCTTGACTAACTAGATCAAGCACTCGTATAATACATGAGGAGGATGTAAAAGCAAGAAAATATCTAAGTTCTTATCATGATATTCCAGTATATTCTATCAAAATAAACATGTAGTTTTGTACGAAATATTCGTTTGAGAAACCCCAATCACTATTCTTTCTATATTAAAAAAACGTGATAAAGGCAAAAGTGGTCCATGCGGTTTTATTATAAGCGAAGCCCCAAAAGTGTCCTTATAAGTTGTATAAACTCAATAATTTCAACCCATCTTTACTTATGGTAATGAATAGTGCAAACAGACTGTCAAAAAAAAAACGTCGCATGGCACATCATATATTATCTCAGAATAGACATAAGGCTGTGTGCATGTGGTGTTAATGTCATGCACAAACTTTTTTTAAAAGACACCTGGAAAGTTATTGTTACTAAATATTGGGTGATGTAAAAATTGCTCTTGGAAAACAATAGCTTTTAATTATTCCTTTAAAACCAACGGGTGAGAAAAAAATATAGGTGCAATGAAATTTATCCCATTCGGTTCTTCCTCTTTCCACCTTGAACATAAGACTCAAAGAAAAAAGGAAAAAAAAACTGTGATCCTAACCCATGCTCCGCCATTGGAACGAAGCTTCCCCTCCCAAATCCTGACGAAACCTAATCCTACGGCTTCTAAAACGAGGACAAAATTGCGAGAATCGATAAACCACGGCGAACGACCATCAACAACAAAATAAAGCTTTAACAGAAAACAACGTTAATTTGGAGGTGAGTGTTCAGAAGCATTACCTTCCGAATGTTATCGGAGAGAAGAAAATCCACAGGTAATCCTTGGTTGACCTTAACTTTCTTCTCCTTTTTCCTCTTTGTCCGCCTCCCCTTTGAAATTTTGAAAAAAAAGAAGCTCGGGTTTTTCGTCTCTTGATGCCCCCCCTTTACTGTGAAATTTGTCCTCCTTTTATAGTGTATAAATTAGGGTTTTTTTGAATCCCCAAATCAAACTGAAGGATTTTTACATTTGAAATGTTTACTGCAACCTTTTTCACGTCAAAAAGTTTTTTTCCAAATTTGTGAATGTTTCGATTTTGCAACCCCTGTTGTTTCTGCCTTGTTTGTCCCTTTTACTGCACAAAATCTTGACTTAGTTTCAACTGATTTTTTTGAAAATGAACTCAATGAGTTGTATCCGGACTGGATTAGTTATCCCTTTTTACTGTTGTAAACTCGTTTTTCACTGTTTGTTACTTTGCTAACCGTTGTGGAAATTCCAAACTTTGCAGGGTCAAAAATGTGAGCCACAATCACCATATTCAAAGCCTGAGATTTGGGATTAGTTTCCCTTGGTTCACCCACCATCAGCTGAAGATTTGTTTTTCTCAGTTGTTAGGAATATGTTCTGAAAGAAATTGGACATTCTGCCAACTATTTCAGTAACTGTAAGCTTCAAATCCTGCTAGCTGTGATTGGAAGAAACTAGTGACAGCAAAGCCGCGCAAAGTTTTTTCGTCATCAATGGTTTCTTTTTCATATTAGTCTCATTACTATGTGGAAAAATATCACCTTTCAAAAAAGGGTTTTTTTTCATTTAATTCGTGACGATTTTCAGTAACTGCTACTGATAAGTCTAGTTTATGGTAGACATCATCTGGTAAAAATATGATGTGTAATAAAATGATAAGTTCAATCTGCGGTTCTCCATCGAATGATATCTCAAAATATTCTGAGTTTTCGCTGTCAACGGAATAGCCTGACCTTCTCCAAAGGGAGATTCTTGATCTGCTGTGGCGGTCAGAGAATAGAGAAGAACACCATTGAAGTACTAGCTCCATATCAGTGTTTACAATATCATAGGTGTTATCTTGCTCGGTAAATCCATATCTATGTAGCAGTGCAGCATTACCCAATAAGCCGTAAGTATTAAATACTTCGGCTCCACTGCTAACATCTTTTATCATAACCATCTCAAACATTGAAGTATCATCCTCAGTAACCAAAGGATACTCCATGTCACTAACAATACCCTTCTCAGTCTTATCCATAGATGAATTTTGAGCTGATTCTTCTTCATCAACAATTCCGTCGTCAGCATCATCGGCAGATTCATCATTAGAAGACAAAGCGGTGAAATGCACATCTCCAGCACCCGTTTTATGATTGAATAAATCTGCTAGGAGGACCATGCCAAAGCCATGGTAATCATCTATCTCGAAAGATCTAGAAGAAATAAGACTTTTGACTGCAAAGTACTGTTCAACACCGAAGAAAGTCGGGTTAAGTTTTGAAGTTTCTGAGTCCAAAAGAGGTAGAATATTCTCTTTCCAGTCCTCATACACAAGAGCTTTGTCTTCTTGCACTGTCTTTTGAAGCTCAGTACCATGAAAAATATGGCTCACTTTATCAAGAGTCCAAACCAAAGGCAAAGATTCTTGTTGAGGCAAAAGCTGAAGGTAACCAGCCCAAGGAGAGTCCTCATCCAAAATTCTCTCATACATGATAGAACCAACTAGACCCAAATAACCAACCAAACAAGCATTTTCAATGATGTCACTTGCACCACTAGTCTTGATTGTAAGACAAGCTTGCTTTGGCATTTTAGCAACCACATCGCCTCCATTCATTTGACAAAATGCTTTAATAGAAATTCCTTCTTCAGGGATGTCCACAAATTCCAATGCATAAATGCCCTCAAACGCCTGGTGGCCATTTTCTCAAGAGGCAAAGTAACCATAGGAAGACCTGCCCATAATATATTTGTTCCTTTTGTATGTGCATTGCATAAAGGCGTGTCAAGAAATAGGTCTACTAAAGAGTTCCGTCTAATGTGTTCGCTCTTCATTGCAACATCTGTGAATATAATTTGATCGGGCTGCACCCATTGTGCAGCAGCATATGCCCTCAGTCTCATTTCGCCATCTGCAGGAAATTTCAGGAGATGGTGGACTATGTAAATGAATACGAAAGCTGGTTGATTGGGTATTATCTCGGCAACTGTTGTCATGGCTATGTTTTTGTGTGAATGACTGGAATCTCGCATAGATTCGATCCTTTTTCTTCTTCATGATTAACAAAGACAACTGCGGACACGGAGATATGCCGCTGCCATTGATTTTTTGGTTGGAAAAGAATACTCTTAACGTGGATCCACGATCACTGTCGCGACCACCCCGCTGTCATGGTAATTCTGCGATTGGTCGCCTATTTGTTTACAATTAGACCCATTTTTGAGGTTGTTGATGTAAAATTTGGACTTAAATGTGTCACTCTTTACTCATTTGCAAATATTTGAATGTAACTTGTCTTGATAATACTTGAGTTCTGTCATTGTTAAATAGAAAACATTTTGGCAATACAATTTCAATTCCTTGCGTGACATTCTCCAGCCTTGAACTTGAAAGTAGTTTGTAGAATTTGAATAGTCCTTTTTACTTCAAAGTCGAATTTTTAAAAGAACAGGTCTTGAGAGCAATATGCATCAACTTGATAATGACCGACAAAAATCTCTTGTATCAAAAAGACAAAACTTCAAAAATGACCTTGAAAATGATAATAACCCTTATGACCTGAATAACTTGAATAGGGAGGGCTAACAATATATTTTCTTGATACCTAAAAAAAGAAAATCAATTCAAAGCACCCTATCCACAATTTATTTTAGTCCGAACATAAACTTGCATGTCAAGCAACCAGAGGAATGATAGTCTTAGTCATAAAGTGTCTTTTAGATCAATCTTCCCTTAACTTCAAATCACACAACCTCAACCTGACGATTTGGTGAAACATGATACAAATATCTTATAATAAGGCTTTAAAGTCCTCCTCCAAACTTTTGAGTGGAATAAGATCCCCGAAATTCAGTAAAACTAACCAAGAGGAATCCCAGATCCCAAACCTTGAAGAAAACAGAAAGTGAAAACATGGATATGACTTAATATAAATGCGAATGTAATGTGTGAATTACAAAAGATCGAAACAACAATAGGAGGACAAATTTTGGGGTGCAACAGCTTCCCCTATTCAAACGGCTTAAATCTGAAAGGTGGAAGGGGTTTGAATACTAAAAGAACCGAAAAATTTGCACTCAACAGAGTATGGAAAATGTGGTGGAAACACTTGATAAAACAAAAACTACTGGGATGCAAAAGGTGACTCTACTGAGAATTAGACACACATGTCCAAAACAAAACCCATACAAGATTTCTTTCGGACGTAACCAGAACGGCAACAACCTTCTCAACGTGTATTGAAAAGATGCCAATTGATAGAACTTTCACCATACTTCCCTTCTTCTGAAAGACACAACCATATGATGAGAAACAACTTCACACTCAAACTTCTCAACTTGTCTGGAAGAGAATAGCCTTTTGACGGAAATTGGAAAATTCTCAACAAACTTCTCACCTCGTCTAGATGAGATAGCCATTTGTTGGTAAAATAAAAGAGATTCATATCAAACTTCTCAACGTGTACTGGAAGAGATAGCCATTTGACAGAACTTTCACCATACTTCCCTTAATCTAAAAGAGATAGCCATATGATGGGGGAAAACAACTTCACGCTCAAACTTCTCAACTTGTCTGGATGAGATAGCCATTTGACGGAAATTGAAAAATTCTCAACAAACTTCTCACCTCGTCTGGATGAGATAGCCATTTGTTGGAAAAGTAAAAGAGATTCATATCAAACTTCTCAACGTATACTGGAAGAGATAGCCATTTGATAGAACTTTCACCATACTCCCTTCTTCTGAAAGAGACAGCCATATGATGGAGAACAACTTCACGCTCAAACTTCTCAACTTGTCTGGGAGAGATGCCATTTGACGGAAATTGGAAAATCACAACAAACTTCTCACCTTGTCTGGGAGAGATGCCATTTGTTGGAAAAGTAAAAGAGATTCATATCAAACTTCTCAACGTATACTGGAAGAGATAGCCATTTGATAGAACCCTCACCATACTTCCCTTCTTCTGAATGAGACAACCATATGATGAAGAACAACTTCACGCTCAAACTTCTCAACTTGTATGGGAGAGATGCCATTTGACGGAAATTGGAAAATCACAACAAACTTCTCACCTTGTCTGGGAGAGATGCCATTTGTTGGAAAAATATAAGTTCATACCAAAATTCTCCGCCTAATAGGGGAGATTCCATTTGATAGAACAATAACCTTGCTAGGGATGAACAAACTGCTCGAAAAGAGAATGCCATCCGCTGATTTACTGGGAAATCCATGGATAAGAACAAGCTTCTCAAATAAAGAGATTGCCACTTGTTGATTCCACTTAGAAGTTCAAGGACGAAACAAGCTTCTCGAATAAAGAGACTGTCACTTGTTGATTCCACTTAGAAGTTCAAGGACGAAATAAGCTTCTCGAATAAA
Source organism: Lathyrus aphaca (assembly GCA_963966055.1). Lineage (NCBI taxonomy): Eukaryota > Viridiplantae > Streptophyta > Magnoliopsida > Fabales > Fabaceae > Lathyrus > Lathyrus aphaca. Next base: position 688,117,149 of record OZ014519.1, on the reverse strand, counting down.
GAGACTGTCACTTGTTGATTCCACTTAGAAGTTCAAGGACGAAATAAGCTTCTCGAATAAAGAGACTGCCACTTTGTCAGGTATAAGTATTCCAAGATAATGTTGCAACAACACTGCTGGAGAGCAAAATTTGTCTTCACTGGGGGAAACTTCAACAAATTCCTTCTAGGAAGACGAGGTATTCAAAGGTGAAAAATAAATGCACTTTCCATTTGGAAATTCAATCATCAAAATTGTCAAAGACCAAAATTCAATCCAGGAATGAGCTGGAAAGAAATTGTCAAGCAAGACACTAACCCATGAGGAATGAACTCAACTGGGTATTCATCCTATCCAAATGTGGAAAGGAGAACTAAAGCAAAAGTCCTCCACGAGGGTGAAATCTCAGTGGGGAATTTAGAAAGAATGTACATTTTCCGCCTAAGGCTGACAACTCTATTTGGAAAGAGACACATCACTTAGGGATAAACACGACCAAGGTGAAGGAGGTATGCCTTAATGAATGCAAAATGAGTACGAATGTGAATTCAAAAATGATGTACATGTATGTATATGCATTATATTTATGCTGACAAACAGACAAAACAGACACGCAAGATAAATTGGTGAGAAAAAACAACAAACGAATACCCGACCAGTCCTAACAAGACGTGAGCGACTAACAGGGTAAAGAGCCAACCAAGGAGTAAAAGTCCTGCTACAAAGCTCGCATTTCTTCAAGGAGAGAAAACCTCAAATTGGGAAATATACCCAAAAACCTATTTTACCCATAACACAGTTGGCTTTGACAAGGACGCAATAGCTTGTTCTCTGCCGGGGAGGAAAGCCAACAGTCTATCGGAGCAATTTTAATCAGGCTCAACTGGGTACATCAGGCTTAGCATCTCACCAGAGGCGCTGAGTAACAAAAAGACTTTATCACAGAAAAACAAGTCACACACGTAACACTTCAACGACCCATATTAGAGAATCCTGAGTATGTCGCACTCAACGAGACAATTATTTCACATCTTGCAGTTTAACCATTCTTGGAACAACCATTAACACCCATCTTTTGGTTCGCCAATTCAGTAAGCACACGCACATATTAAAAACAAATATAGTAAAAGGTTTTTTTTTTGTTTCGAAAATCATTATCATTAATAGCAGTGTCATTTTTGAAATGAAGATAGAATAAGAATTGCAAGCAAAGGCAAAGGCTCAAATTTCATTAATGGAATGGTAATCTGCCAATATCGGGATTCCATAGATCTTTACAAAAATTGGAATAAATGGTAATTAAATGGAAGAGGCTACATTAAAATTACAATGATCATTACTTTATCTAACAACTTTGAATCCCCAGTATTCTTGAGCTCGAATCAGATTTGAGGAAATCTTGGCACACGACGTTGTCATCATAGTCCAATACAGTTACTTGCCGTTATCCCTAACTTTTTCCTAGATTTCCCTTTCAGGTTTTCAATCCAGCGGGATGATTACTTTCTGTTTATGTCTCTAACTTTTGCCTAAGTCGCCCTTTCGGGTTTTCGACCCACCGAGACGCTCGTTTTTGCCTAAGTCGCCCTTTCGGGTTTTCAACTTACTGAGTTGTTCTTTTATTTTTTATTAGGCGAAGTATTTCTTGACTGTATCTGCATTTGTAGGACGGGTGAATTCCTCGCCATCCATTGTTGCGAGGATTAATTCGCCGCCCGAAAAAACTCTCTTGACAACATACGGGCCATCATAATTAGGAGCCCACTTGCCCCTAGAATCTGATATAAAAGGCTGGAGTTTCTTAATCACGAGGTTGCCTTCCCTGAACACACGAGGATGAACCTTCTTATCAAAAGCCTTCTTCATTCTTTGTTGATATAACTGCCCATGGCATAAAGCTGTCATCCTTTTCTCTTCGATCAGATTCAAGTCATCATACCTGCTTTGGCACCATTTAGCTTCTGTTAACTTGGCTTCCATCAAAACTCTCATCGACGGGATTTCAACCTCCACAGGGAGCACTGCCTCCATACCATATACGAGCGAGAAAAGAGTTTCCCCAGTCGATGTACGGACCGAAGTGCGATACCCGTGCAAGGCAAAGGGAAGCATTTCGTGCCAATCCTTATAAGTAAAAACCATCTTCTGAATGATCTTCTTGATATTTTTGTTAGCGGCTTCCACTGCACCATTCATCTTGGGCCTGTAGGGAGAAGAGTTATGGTGTTCAATCTTGAATTTTGCGCACATTTCTTTCATCATTTTATTGTTCAGGTTTGATCCGTTATCAATGATGATCCTATTTGGGATACCGTACCGGTAAATGAGATTGTTCTTGATGAATCGGACTACCACTTGTCTAGTCACATTGGCATAGAAGGCTGCTTCTACCCATTTTGTGAAGTAGGCAATGGCCACTAGGATGAAACGATGCCCATTGGAAGCTTTAGGCTCAATCATACCAATCATATCGATGCCCCACATGGAAAAAGGCCACGGAGAAGAAAGAACATTGAGAAGAGTCGGAGGGATATGGACTTTATCAGCGTAAACCTGACATTTATGACATTTCTTCACATACTTGCAGCAATCAGATTCCATCGTCAACCAATAATAACCTGCTCTCAGCATCCTTCTAGCCATAGCATGTCCATTAGCGTGAGTGCCGAATGAACCTTCATGAATTTCCCTCATTAGCATTTCTGCTTCATGCTTATCTACACACCTGAGTAAAATCATATCGAAATTTCTTTTGTACAATACATCCTGATTCAAAAAGAAGTTACCGGCCAACCTCCTTAAAGTCTTCCTATCCTTGTTGGATGCCCCGGGCGGATATTCCTGGTGTCGCAAGAAACACTCGATGTCGTAGTATCATGGTTTATTGGAAACAGCTTCTTCCAAGGTTAACACATAAGCAAGTCTATTAAGGCGCATAATTTCAATCTTCGGCACATCGTTCTGTCGATTTACAACAATCATGGAGGATATGGTAGCCAGAGCATCAGCCATTCTGTTCTCACTGCAGGGTACTTGGTGAAACTCAATTTTATCAAAGAACGTCGAGATCCTCCTTGCATAATCCCTGTATGGAATCAAGTGAGGTTGTAGAACTTCCCACTTCCCCTTGATCTGATTGATTACCAGGGCTGAGTCACCATATACATCTAGATTCTTAATTCTTAAATCAACTGCTTCTTCCAGGCCCATGATGCAAGCTTCGTACTCGGCTTCATTATTGGTACAGTTGAACATCACTCTCGCGGCGAAAGGGATATGAGAACCTTGGGGAGTTATAATCATTCCCCCAATTCCTTTTCCATACAAATTTACAGCTCCATCAAAAATTAATCCCCATCGGGACCCTGGTTCTGGCCCTTCGTCAAGCGGAGGCTCGTCACAATCCTTCCTCTTCAAATACATGACATCTTCGTCTGGAAAATCGAACTTTACGGGTTCATAATCGTCAATGGGTTGATGGGCCAGATGGTCGGCTAAGACACTTCCTTTGATAGCTTTCTAAGTGTGATACTCAATATCATATTCTGATAGTAGCATCTGCCAACGAGCAATTCTTCCTGTCAGGGCCGATTTTTCAAAGATATACTTAATCGGGTCCATCCTTGAAATCAACCAAGTAGTGTGATTAATCATATATTGTCGGAGACGTCGGGCTGCCCAAGCTAAAGCACAACAGGTCTTCTCGAGCATGGAGTATCGAGACTCACAATCCGTAAATTTCTTGCTTAGGTAATAAATGGCATGCTCCTTCCATCCTGTTTCGTCCTGTTGCCCGAGCACACAGCCCATGGAATCTTCTAGTATTGTCAAGTACATGATTAGAGGTCTTCCTTCAACTGGAGGGACTAAGATAGGTGGCTCCAGTAAGTAATCTTTGATGTTGTCAAAAGCTCTTTGGCAATCTTCAGTCCACATGCAGCTTTGATTCTTTCGCAGGAGTTTGAAGATCGGCCCACAGGTCGCCGTCATATTAGAAATAAATCTAGAGATGTAATTCAAACGATCTAAAAATCCCCTTACTTGTTTTTCTGTCTTTGGCGCGGGCATCTCTCGGATGGCCTTGACTTTGTCGGGATCTACTTCGATACCTTTCTGGTTGACAATGAAACCCAATAACTTCCCTGAACGAACACCGAATGTGCATTTGCTGGGGTTCAGGCGAAGTTTGTACTTCCTTAAACGTTGGAACAACTTCAAAAGATATTCCACATTCTCTTCCTCAGTTCTGGATTTAGCAATCATGTCATCGACGTATACTTCGATTTCTTTGTGCATCATGTCGTGGAACAGTGTTGTCATTGCTCTCTGGTAAGTTGCACCTGCATTCTTCAAGCCAAAAGGCATTACCTGGTAGCAAAATGTCCCCCAAGGTGTAATGAACGAGGTCTTCTCCATATCCTCTGGAGCCATTCGAATCTGGTTATATCCAGAGAAACCATCCATGAAGGAGAAAACTTTAAACTTAGCTGTACTATCGACCAACATGTCGATGTGGGGTAGTGGGAAATCGTCCTTAGGACTGGCTTTGTTCAATTCTCTATAATCGACACACATTCTGACTTTCCCATCTTTCTTCGGCACTGGTACTATATTGGCTAACCATTGTGGGTACTTAGAGGTGACAAGGAAACCTGCGTCAATCTGCTTCTGAACTTCCTCCTTAATCTTGATAGCCATGTCGGGGCGTGATCTCCTCAACTTCTGTTTGACCGACGGACATTCTGGTTTCAGAGGAAGGCGATGTTCCACGATACGAGTATCCAATCCTGGCATATCTCGGTAAGACCAAGCGAACACATCTGCATACTCTTTCAAAAGTTCTATCATTCTTTTCTTGACGTCGGGAATGAGTAGCGCGTCGATTTTGACTTCCTTCCTATCCTCTTCTGTCCCCAGATTAATTACCTCCACCGTTTCTTTGTATGGCTGGATGGTCTCTTCCTCATTCTCCAGTAGCCACAAAATCTCATCAGGGATCTCTTCGTCATTATCTTCTTCGGCCTCAAATACCGGGAACTCAAAGTTGGGAGTAGGCAATGGGTCATGCTTTTCAATGGGGTTTTTTATGATTAATCTACACATGTGATTGATGTTTTATTTTAGAAAATAGACAAATGGAAGCGTATGCAGATATTTGAAAATAAATCTTTTTTATTATTTTTATTTATGCAAATATGTAAATGTTGTGTTTTTTTTAGGATTACCATTTTTCCGAAAAGCAAAAAGTAAAAATAACAAAAGATAAAGGAAATCGAAAAATAACACTTTCATTAATGATTGTTTAATTTTTGAAACAAAATGGCCCAACAAATTACTCTCTTGCTTTGGGCAGAGCAAAGAGGAGACAAATATTCTTAAACTGCATAAAGAGAAAACCCTACAAAATACTCTCTCGCCTTGGGCAGAGCGAGAGGCTAACACAAAATCATTACTTAGAAAGACGAACAACAGATGGGACATCAACAGCAGTTCAATTCTGGCATAAAGCTCCATGTACAACAAAGTCTGGTAAATCCTCTTCAGAATCATCTTCAGTAATCGCGTCGACTTCTGGTGGAGTTAGACTCATGAATCCTCCACTGCGGAAACTTTCCTGTATTGGGCCAATGACCCCTTCATCCCTTGTAAATCTTGCAGATTCGGGCGAAAAACCAACTCCTTCACGGGCCTTATTCTCACTTAAAACCACGACCTTTCCCCACCCTTCAGACAAACCACTCTCAACAACTTGCCGAGCATCCTTGAAAGAAGAAATGGATGCCCCTTTCTTCTTTATTTCTTTATCAGCAATGGTTAGGGCCTGGAAACGAGTTCCAATAGCATCTTCCGGTTCCACATACGAGAAAGAGGAAAGATGGCTTACAATCATAGCCTGTTCCCCAAACACTGTCACCAGCTTTTCTTGTTTTACAAAGTTGAGTTTTGATGGAGAGTTGAAGTTACGGCCCCCGCTTCGTGGATCCAAGGGCGACCCAATAAGCAACTATATGCAGCCTTAATATCCATCACTTGAAACGTGATCTGAAAGGTATGAGGTCCAATCGTTATAGGCAAATCCACTTTCCCAATAACAGTTTTCCGGGACCCATCAAAAGCTTTGTCGATAACCCCACTAACTCTCATAGGAGTGCCCTGAAAAGCTAACATCGAGAGAGTTGACTTTGGCATGACATTTAGTGAGGATCCGGTGTCTATCAGCACACTGGACAAAGCATCGGTCTTGCAATTGACAGAGATATTCAGTGCCATGTTATGGTTCTTTCCCTGCTCCGAGAGCTCTTCGTCACAAAAGCTAAGATTGTTACAAACAGTTATATTTGCAACAATATTGTTGAATTGGCCAATGGTGACATCATGGTCCACGAATGCTTGCTCTAAAACCTTATGCAAAGCTTCCCGATGCGCCTCAGAGCTCATCAGAAGAGACAAGATTGAAATTCTTGAAGGTGTGCTTAAAAGTTGATCCACTACGTTGTACTCACTTTTCCTGATCAGCTTTACACTTCATCATCTCCCTTGCTTTGATTTGCATTGCTCGACTGGCCTGCTTGCTTAAAAGTGTTCTCCATTGGAGTTTCTTTATGCATCACAGTTTCTATAGCTTTGTTAGGGAATACCCTCCCGCTTCTAGTAACTCGGCTGACATCAGCAATGTTGACAATGGATGGTAATGGAACCTCCTTTCCATTTTGACTGCAAAGTACTGTTCAACACCGAAGAAAGTCGGGTTAAGTTTTGAAGTTTCTGAGTCCAAAAGAGGTAGAATATTCTCTTTCCAGTCCTCATACACAAGAGCTTTGTCTTCTTGCACTGTCTTTTGAAGCTCAGTACCACGCAAAATATGGCTCACTTCATCAAGAGTCCAAACCAAAGGCAAAGATTCTTGTTAAGGCAAAAGCTGAAGGTAACCAGCCCAAGGAGAGTCCTCATCCAAACTTCCCTCATACATGATAGCAACAGCTAGACCCAAATAACCAACCAAACAAGCATTTTCAATGATGTCACTTGCACCACTAGTCTTGATTGTAAGACAAGCTTGCTTTGGCATTTTAGCAACCACATCACCTTCATTCATTTGACACAATGCTTTAACAGAAATTCCTTCTTCAGGGATGTCCACAAATTCCAATGCATAAATGCCCTCAAACGCCTGGTGGCCATTTTCTCAAGAGGCAGAGTAACCATAGGAAAACCTGCCCATAGTATATCTGTTCCTGTTGTATGTGCATTGCATAAAGGTGTGTCAAGAAATAGGTCTGCTATAGAATCCAGTCTAATGTGTTTGCTCTTCATCGCAACATCTGTGAATATAATTTGATCGGGCTGCACCCCTTGTGCAGCAGCATATGCCCTCAGTCTCATTTCGCCATCTGCAGGAAACTTCAGGAGATGGTTGACTACGTAAATGAATACGAAAGCTGGTAGATTGGGTATTATCTCGGCAGCTGTTGTCATGGCTATGTTTTTGTGTGAATGACTGGAATCTCGCATAGATTTGATCCTTTTTCTTCTTCATGATTAATGAAGACAACTGCGGACACGGAGATATGCCGCTGCCAATGATTTTTTGGTTGGAAAAGAATACTCTTAACGTGGATCCATGATCACTGTCAGACCACCCCGCTGTCATTGTAATTCTGCGATTGGTCGCCTATTTGTGTATAATTAGACCCATTTTTGAGGTTGATGATGTAAAATTTGGACTTAAATGTGTCACTCTTTACTCATTTGCAAATTTTTGAATGTAACTTGTCTTGATAATGCTTGAGTTCTGTCATTGTTAAATAGAAAACATTTTGGCAATACAATTTCAATTCCTTGTGTGACATTCTCCAGCCTTGAACTTGAAAGTAGTTTGTAGAATTTGAATAGTCCTTTTTACTTCAAAGTCGAATTTTTAAAAGAACAGGTCTTGAGAGCAATATGCATCAACTTGATAATGAATGACAAAAATCTCTTGTATCAAAAAAACAAAACTTCAAAAATGACCTTGAAAATGATAATAACCCTTATGACCTGAATAACTTGAATGGGGAGGGCTAACAATATATTTTCTTGATACCTAAAAAAAGAAACTCAATTCAAAGCACCCTATCCACAATTTATTTTAGTCCGAACATAAACTTGCATGTCAAGCAACCAGATGAATGATAGTCTTAGTCATAAAGTCTCTTTTAGATCAATCTTCCCTTAACTTCAAATCACACAACCTCAACCTGACGATTTGGTGAAACATGATACAAATATCTTATAATAAGGCTTTAAAGTCCTCCTCCAAACTTTTGAGTGGAATAAGATCCCCGAAATTCAGTAAAACTAACCAAGAGGAATCCCAGATCCCAAACCTTGAGGAAAACAGAAAGTGAAAACATGGATATGACTTAATATAAATGCGAATGTAATGTGTGAATTACAAAAGATCGAGACAACAAAAGGAGGGCAAATTTTGGGGTGTAACAAGGTGCAGCGGTAAAAAAATTAAGTTTATGCAAATGAGGGAGGTCGTCCTCAGTTGCCAGAAGAATAATTGGTACTTTTGCAAGAACCATAATAGGAAGGAACTGGTGTTTTCTAAATCTAGGGGTGGAGTGAACTCTCAGAAAGTGCCTTTGTGCAGTTATGCAAGGGCAAAAAACCTCTCTTTTATTTCAGATCCAATTTTGAATAGGAGTTGTAGTAATATAGTCCTTCACGGGGATCAATTGGAAAATTCTGATATTCGTAGGAGCAATGGTAAAATGTGGGAATTATTGGATGGTAAACTAGGAGGAAAATCGTGGACTGCTATTGAGGCATTGGGAGTTGGGGACGGAGGTGGTACGAAGGATTGGGGTCATAAAATTAACAAGTTGGAAATGGTATATAGAAATAAGAAGAGACTTCGGTTGGAGATAACCTCTAGTTTGAAATGATTATTGGTTCTTTGAACATAAGAGGGGGTGGTAATGCTCTTAAAAGGAGAAGAATTAGCTCCTTGATTAACAAAGGCAAGGAAAATATTTTTTTGATTCAAGAAACAAAACTTTCCAACATTCAAGATTCTTTAGCTAAAAGTTTTTGGAATAACACAAATATTGGGTTTTCGTTCTCTAATGCGGAAGGGAGGTCAGAGGTCTTTTAACACTATGGAGGGAGGATGTAGGGGAAGTCTTGTTGAGCTTTAGAGGGGTTGGCTTCTTAGGCATTAAGATGCTATGGAAGTCAATTTTTTATTATGTGGTGAAGGTGTACTCTTCTTGTGTCTTTACTAATTAGAAGTTACTTTGGGGAAGAATTTTGGAACTTAAATAGGAGTATAACGATGTTGAATGGATTATTGGGGGGATTTCAATGCGGTTAAGAGTAGTAGGGAAAGAAAAGTGGAGATGAGGAGCAACATTGAAATGAGATCTTTTGCGGAATTCATTGATGATAGCTTGTTGGTAGATGTCCCGTGTAAAGGGAATAAATTTTCTTGGTATAGTCAGGATGGTAAATTGACGAGTAGAATTGACTGGTTCATTTTATCGGATGCTATTGTTAATAGATGTGGTTGGGTGGGGGTCATTGGCCAAATAATTGGATCTAGAGACTTATCAGATCATTGTCCCATTTGGTTGGTAACGAATAATTTTAACTGTGGGATTAAACCATTCAAGTTTATCAACAAATTGTTTAGTTTTAATTCTTTTATTTTGTTGATGGAGAAGAAGTGGAGTGAGTTCAAAGTGGAAGGGAGATGAGATTTTGTCCTTAAAGAGAATTTAATATTTCTTAAAAGCAAATCAATATGGTGGAATTGAGAAGTCTTCGGTAGGATTAATTTGGAGGTCGGGGAGGAAGTGAATGACATTAACTTGGGAGATGATAGCGTGGAGATTGATGATGTGGGATTAAATCCCGATATCATTTTTAATCGGAAAGAAGCGACAATCCTGTTTTGGAGAAACTTGAGAATAAAAGAAAATATGCTTCTCCAAAAATCTATATTTAAGTGGCTTAATGAGGGAGATGTCAATAGTTATTTCTTTCATAAGGTGATGAAGGAAAGGAGACGTCATAACCACTTAGGCCCTTTAATTACTTCTAGAGGTTTATTGGAGTCAGTTGAGGAAGTTAAGGAGGAGGTTAGAAGCCATTTTCCTTCCAAATTTGTTGAAACGAAGAGGGTGAGGCCTTTGTTAGAGGGGATTTCTTTCAATAAAATTAGTGTGGAGGATAATTTGGCTCTTGAACGTCCCTTTCTTGAGGAAGAGATTAAGGAGGATATTTGGGGGTGTGGTGGATCTAAAAGCTCAGTGCTAGATGGATGTTATTTTTTATTTTTTAAGAAACGCTGGCACTTTCTTAAAGAAGATCTAATCTGGTTTTGCAAAAATTTTCACGATGGTAAGGGACTTTCTAAGTCGATTACATCTTTTTTTTTCTTAATTTGGTTCCAAAGTCTTCGAATCTGGTTTCTTTGGATGATTATAGGCCCATTTATTTAATGGGTTGTCTTTACAAAGTTATTTCTAAAATCTTGGCAGAGAGATTGAAACGGGTTCTAAATTCTATTATTTCTATGTGCCAAAATTCCTTTGTCCCAAGATGGCAATTGCTTGATGGAGTTTTGGTGGCAAATGAAGTGGTGTATTGTGCTAAGAATAAGGGTAGTAATTGTTTTCTTTTTAAAAGTGGACTTTGAGAAGGCATATGACAAGGTGAGTTATAACTTTTTAAAGTTCATGATGTCAAAAATGGGTTTTGGTTCGATGTAGAGGAAATGGATGGACTTGTTGGTTTTTCAAACTAAGATGTTGGTTTTGGTTAACGAGAGTCCTACTAAGGAGTTTGTTGTCGAGAGAGGTTTGAGACAAGGTGATCCTCTTTTGCCTTTTCTCTTTGTTTTGGTAATGAAAGGGTTGACATGATAATTAAGAAAGTCTTTTGAGAATGGAGATTTTGGTAGCTTTATTATAGAGAGAAATTGTTGGGTTGGTATCCTCCAATTTGTGGATGACACTTTGTTAGTAGGAGAAGGAACTTGGAGACATGTGTGGGAATTTAAGGCGGTGTTGAAAGCTTTTGAATTTGTTTGGGGTCTTGACATTAATTACCATAAAGGCAAGTTGTTTGGAATCAATGTGAATAACAATTTTTTGGAGGCCGCTTCTTATGCTCTTTTCGTAAGATGGAAGATAGTAAATTTTATTTTCTTTGTATTCCTATTGGATTTAATCCAAGAAATTTTACTAGTTGGAATTTCCTTTTTTTTGAAGATGAAGAAGCATTTATCGGGGTGGAAGAATCGTTTTCTCAATCTTGGAGGTAGAATCACTCTTTTGAAATCTATTTTATGTTCTTTAACTATTTTTACTATGTCTTTTTATAAGATGCCTTCAAAAGCGGTTAAATAATTCATTAATATTTAAAGTAATTTCTTATGATGTGGCGTGGAGGATAAAAGGAAGATTCATTGGGTGAGTTGGAAGGATGTTTGTCTACCGTACGAGAAAAGGGGGATTAAGAATACAAAATCTGGAGGACATTAATTTAGCTATTCTTAAAAAATGGAGATGGAGAATCCTTCAATTTCCTAATGCTCTTTGGTTTAATGTGTTGAGGACTCGTTATGGTGATGTTGCAACTAAGGTTATTTGTGGAGAAGATAACAAATTGGCTTCTTCTTCTATGCCTTTTTGGTGGAAGGATATTTCTTTGGTTTATAAGAAATCCCCTTCTGATCCTTTTATTCATTGTAGTAGGTTTAAGGTTGGAAGAGGTTCTACTACCCCTTTTTGGGAAGTTAAATTGTTGGAGGGAGTAATTTTGAAGGATTGGGGTCATAAAATTAACAAGTTGGAAATGGTATATAGAAACAAGAAGAGGCTTCGGTTGGAGATAACCTCTAGTTTGAAATGATTATTGGTTCATTGAACATAAGAGGGGGTGGTAATGCTCTTAAAAGGAGAAGAATTAGCTCTTTGATTAACAAAGGCAAGGAAATTATTATTTTTTAATTCAAGAAACAAAACTTTCCAACATTCAAGATTCTTTAGCTAAAAGTTTTTGGAATAAGACAAATATTGGGTTTTCGTTCTCTAATGCGGAAGGGAGGCCAGGGGTCTTTTAACACTATGGAGGGAGGATGTAGGGGAAGTCTTGTTGACCTTTAGAGGGGTTGGCTTCTTAGGCATTAAGATGCTATAGAAGTCAAATTTTTATTATGTGGTGAAGGTGTACTCTTCTTTTGTCTTTACTAATTAGAAGTTACTTTGGGGAAGAATTTTGGAACTTAAATAGGAGTATAACGATGTTGAATGGATTATTGGGGGGATTTCAAAGCGGTTAAGAGTAGTAGGGAAAGAAAAGTGGAGATGGGGAGCAACATTGAAATGAGATCTTTTGCGGAATTCATTGATGATAGCTTGTTGGTAGATATCCCATGTAAAGGGAATAAATTTTCTTGGTATAGTGGGGATGGTAAATTGATGAGTAGAATTGACTGGTGCATTTTGTCGGATGATATTGTTAATAGATGGGGTGGGGTGGGGGGGGGGGGGGTGATTGGCCAAAGAATTGGATCTAGAGACTTGTCAGATCATTGTCCCATTTGGTTGGTAACGAATAATTTTAACCGTGGGACTAAACCATTCAAGTTTATCAACAAATGGTTTACTTTTAATTCTTTTATTCTGTTGATGGAGAAGAAGTGGAGTGAGTACAAAGTGGAAGGGAGATGAGATTTTGTTCTTAAAGAGAATTTAATATTTCTTAAAAGCAAATCAATATGGTGGAATTGAGAAGTCTTTGGTAGGATTAATTTGGAGGTGGGGGAGGAAGTGAATGACATTAACTTGGGAGATGATAGCGTGGAGATTGATGATGTGGGGGTTAAATCCCGATATCATTTTTAATCGGAAAGAAGTGACAATCCTGTTTTGGAGAAACTTGAGAATAAAATAAAATATGCTGCTCCAAAAATCTATATTGAAGTGGCTTAATGAGGGAGATGCCAATAGTTATTTCTTTCATAAGGTGATGAAGGAAAGGAGACGTCAGAACCACTTAGGCCTTTTAATTACTTCTAGAGGTTTATTGGAGTCAGTTGAGGAAGTTAAGGAGGAGGTTAGAAGCCATTTTCCTTCCAAATTTGTTGAAATGAAGAGGGTGAGGCCTTTGTGGAGGGGATTTCTTTCAATAAAATTATTGTGGAGGATAATTTGGCTCTTGAACGTCCCTTTCTTGAGGAAGCGATTAAGGAGGATATTTGGGGGTGTGGTGGATCTAAAAGCTCGTTGCCAGATGGATGTTATTTTCTATTTTTTAAGAAACGTTGGCACTTTCTTAAAGAAGATCTAATCTGGTTTTGCAAAATTTTTAATTATGGTAAGGGACTTTCTAAGTCGATTACATCTTTTTTTTTATAATTTGGTTCCAAAGTCTTCGAATATGGTTTCTTTGGATGATTATAGGCCCATTTATTTAATGGGTTATCTTTACAAAGTTATTGCTAAAATCTTGGCAGAGAGATTGAAACGGGTTCTAAATTCTATTATTTCTATGTGCCAAAATGCCTTTGTCCCAAGATGGAAATTGCTTGATGGAGTTTTGGTGGCAAATAAAGTTGTGTATTGTGCTAAGAATAAGGGTAGTAATTGTTTTCTTTTTAAAAGTGGACTTTGAGAAGGCATATGACAAGGTGAGTTATAACTTTTTAAAGTTCATGATGTCAAAAATGGGTTTTGGTTCGATGTAGAGGAAATGGATGGACTTGTTGGTTTTTCAAACTAAGATGTTGGTTTTGGTTAACGAAAGTCCTACTAAGGAGTTTGTTGTCGAGAGAGGTTTGAGACAGGGTGATCCTCTTTTGCCTTTTCTCTTTGTTTTGGTAACGAAAGGGTTGACATGATAATTAAGAAAGTCTTTTGAGAATGGAGATTTTGGTAGCTTTATTATAGAGAGAAATTGTTGGGTTGATATCCTCCAATTTGCGGATGACACTTTGTTAGTTGGAGAAGGGACTTGGAGACACGTGTGGGAAATTAAGGCGGTGTTGAGAGCTTTTGAATTTGTTTGGGGTCTTGACATTAATTACCATAAAAGCAAGTTGTTTGGAATCAATGTGAATAGCAATTTTTTGGAGGCCGCTTCTTATGCTCTTTTCGTAAGATGGAAGATAGTAATTTTTATTTTCTTGGTATTCCTATTGGATTTAATCCAAGAAATTTTACTAGTTGGAATTTCCTTTTTTTTTTTTAAGATGAAGAAGCATTTATCGGGGTGGAAGAATCGTTTTCTCAATCTTGGATGTAGAATCACTCTTTTGAAATCTAATTTATGTTCTTTAACTATTTTTAATATGTCTTTTTATAAGATGCCTTCAAAAGCGGTTAAATAATTCATTAATATTCAAAGTAATTTCTTATGATGTGGCGTGGAGGATAAAAGGAAGATTCATTGGGTGAGTTGGAAGGATGTTTGTCTACCGTACGAGAAAAGGGGGATTAAGAATACAAAATCTGGAGGACTTTAATTTAGCTATTCTTAAAAAATGGAGATGGAGAATCCTTCAATGTCCTAATGCTCTTTGGATTAATGTGTTGAGGACTCGTTATGGTGATATTACAACTAAGGTTATTTGTGGAGAAGATAACAAATTGGCTTCTTCTTCTATGCCTTTTTGGTGGAAGGATATTTCTTTGGTTTATAAGAAATCCCCTTTTGATCCTTTTATTCATTGTAGTAGGTTTAAGGTTGGAAGATGTTACATTACCCCTTTTTGGGAAGTTAAATTGTTGGAGGGAGTAATTTTGAAGGATGTTTTCCCGAATTTATACGAGGCTTCAAGCTTGAAGAGGGTTTCAATTGTGTCCATGGGGGATGGCGTGATGGAGTATGGACTTTGGGTGATTTGTTCTTGGAGGGTCGGTGGACCTCAATACGTATCTTTCGGCCAAATTGATTTTTTTTGAAGGAGAGGCTTCTTGATTACGGCATTTCGAAGGAATTTAATGACTTTATTTTTTGGGATATTGAACCCGAGTTTGGTTTTTCCGTTGCTTCTTGTTATGCTTTTTATGTTTCCTTTTCATTCTTTTTTTGCCCTTTTAATAGGTATGACAAAGCGTTGAGTTTGATTTGGAAAATGGAGGTTTCTTACAAGATGAATACTTTCGGTTGGAGACTCTTTGTGAATAAACTTCCAACAAATGACCTTTTGGCATATAGAGGTATTGAATTTAATATAGATTCTTTAAAGTATTTTTGTGTGGGGTTGCATTGGAAAACATGAATCATTCCTTCTTTACTTGTAATGTTGTAAAGTTGATATGGAGGGAGGTAGCCATTTGGATAGGTAAATCGGAAGAGGTGGAGGAAAAGTGTCTTTCAAATTTTATGGATTGATACTCGTTTTTCCGTGTAAAAAAGGTCAAAGACGACAAAAAGGGAGTTGTTTGGCTAGCCACCACTTGAAGTTTATGGATACTGCGAAATGGTGTTGTTTCCAGAGGGAGGAGTGAAATTTTGATAATATGGTACAGGGTATATAATATTTGTCTTGTAAGTGGTCTTTTTGCAGAGAAATTACTCATACCAATTATAGTTTTTATGAGTTTAATAAAGACCCTTTGCTATTTATTTCGTGATTCTAATTGGTTTGTAATCTCTCTTTTTTGCCGGGTTTTTTCCCGTATCAGTGTAAACAGGTTGGAGAACCCTTAGTTCTCCCTTATATTAAATCTTGCTTACAATATATATATATATATATATATATATATATATATATATATATATATATATATATATATATATATATATATATATATATATATATATATATGTATATATTGGGGATCAACTTACTACAAGAGTAAGTTTTTTTTATCTTACTTTAAATCATTTGTCACCTTTAAATTAGATTCAATCGAATGTATATAAGTATAAATATTAATTTAACCTTTCAATTGAATCTAATTTAAATGCTACGATTATGTAGTAAGTTAAAAAGACTTACTCTTAGAATAAGTTGAATCCACTTATATATATATATATATATATATATATATATATATATATATATATATATATATATATATATATATATATATATATATATATATATAATACCCCATATTCCATTAAGTGCTTTGCGTAATATTAATTGAGTTCAATTGGGTTCCAGTGTGCTTTGAGAGTTATCTGTTTAGATAATTAGAGCAACTGTTGAGCTCAAATTAAATTGATTAATAATATTCGACTCTGAGGTTTTAATTGAATTGGTACAATATAGACATTTTTGGATACCCTCAATTTTTGGACCAGTTAGTGTTACTAACTAATAGATATTTTCTCTATATCAATTTTATTTATCTCATTTGTTCAAAATTTAGAAAAAAAGAGAGAGGAACCCCTAGAAGATCAAGAAGAGCTTGAATCATCATTCTTCTTCATCAAATCATCTCAAACTTCATCATCATCATCATCATCATCCATTGCAAGGCGGGTTCTAGATAGATACCTTAAGGTCTAGAATTTCATGGTTAGAACTTAGGTTAGAATATTGAGAGAAAATGGTTAAATTGATAAATCAATATTTCTAACGGTTAAAATATGGGAATAATTGGGTAGTACAGTCGGGTTATGAGCTTAATAAACTTATAATGCTTGCTAATACTTCCCATGATATTATGTGGATGTTCTACTGGTTTTTAGGTTGAAAAATGCAGATTTTTGTGATTCTATTACAGAGTAATCGATTACCCTACTTGAGTAATCAATTACCCTATTGAAAATTGGAATTCTGCGTGAAAATTACATAGAGTAATCCATTATCCTATTTGAGTAATCGATTACTCTGGCACCCATTTGAGAAAAATGTTTGAAAATCCATAACTTTTGAACCGTAACTCTGTTTTGACTCCCGCTTAAAGCGTTAAAAAGCTATTTCATAGTACATAGATCTAGCTTTATATAATTGCTCAACACTCGTGAGGTTTTCTGGATCTTGATCTTTCAAGGCAAAAGTTATGTTTCTCGGAGGCATATTATACTTCGTCATATCATTCACAATTTGTCTCTCATGAGGGTTTAGACGGCCAAATATGTCTGCCCTGATAAATTCTGAGATAGTCTATGATTGTGAAACCCACACATAATGCTCACCTTCCAACCAATACCACTTGGTGAAGACCTCAATCTAAAGGGAAATTTCACTTTTTCGAGTTCTTTTTCTGATTTCCGATTTTTCTTGATGTATAGGGTTTTAGTGCTTGAAAGTAAAAAGAGGAAAGTAAAAGATGACACAAGTGTTTATCCTGGTTCCCCTCACAATCTGAGAGTACATCCAGTCCCCTTACAACATGTAAGAGATTTCATTATAGTTTAGAATGATTGTACAAGCCTAATCACACACAAGGTGAAGCCTACTATCTAAGTTATAGGTAACTTAAGTGTAGGAAGAACAATCCTCTTCAAACACTTCACTTGTTTCCAACAATCCTGGACAACAAGGTAAAACAAGAGAATAATCTTGATACAAGTTTTATGATTTGAGATTATGATGCTATCAATATTCACGATCGATCTTCTCCTTGAAACAAATAATCACTCAAATGAAATATACAAGTGTTCTTGAGTAATGTGAGATGAAACAATGATAGTGTGTGAAATTTATGCAAAGGTTTCTCTCAAAAATTGTTTGTATGAACACTTTAAGAAAAAAATGAAAATTGAAGATAATGAGTGGATTTGATTTTACAAATTTCTTGGAGGTAAATTGTAATATGAAAATAACATGTATTTATATTGTACAAAATACCCCTACAAAGAGGTATAATTTTTATGCATCATAAGACATAAGAAAACAATGCACATTTTCATGAAAAATTGTCATTTTCGCTCACTGCTACAGGGTTAACCATATGGGCTAATCGGTTAACACCCCTTTCAACATTCAGAAATATTTAAAATAAGCATCCGTTAACCGGTTAACCCAATGCGTTAACCGGTTAACGCTGTATGAATTTCAGAAAATAATTAATTTTAAAGGAGTGAACTATTTCAAAAATGTTTAAAAATGTTCTTATGATATATGTAAGTGTGAGATGAATAATTGAACACTTGTATAAGTATATATTTGATATACCTTTGAGTTGTTAAAAATTCGATCTTCAATACTTGAAACTTGATTGGATTGTATGTGAAG
Source organism: Lathyrus aphaca (assembly GCA_963966055.1). Classification (NCBI taxonomy): domain Eukaryota; kingdom Viridiplantae; phylum Streptophyta; class Magnoliopsida; order Fabales; family Fabaceae; genus Lathyrus; species Lathyrus aphaca. The sequence continues at coordinate 688,098,980 of OZ014519.1, read as the reverse complement.
CTTTGATCTATTTTATCTTTGACATATGCTAGAACACAGACTTGAAGCTTGATTTCATTTGAGTCTCTGACTTTTTGCATACACATGTTGTGTAGAAAGCTTATTGTCTTCATCAAAACTTTTATGCGATTGAAGCTTGCTTCTACATTCTCCCCATTTTGATGATGACAACCAATCTTTGAAAGCTTGCTTTGAGACTTGTTTCTCTATACTAGTTTCTCCCCCTAAGTTACAAATCTCCCTTAATTCAAGAGGTATAAAAGTTTTACACAATGAAACATTAAATAAACCAATCCTTTTCCCATGTTGGCATTAGCAAAAAGGAAGAGGATCACACAATAATGGAATGAAAGTTGATACACACATGACAATCATACAAACATAAAGTAACCATACAATGGTAACACATATATTAACACAAAAACAAAAACTTTGTTTTACGATACAATACGATAACATAACACATGCACATTGTACGATACATTTACGAATACACAACCTAAGGCAAGAAACTAGTACATAAACAGAATTATAAACTTAAACGATAACTAGAACAAGCAACAAAGTAACATAACAAATGCTTTAATCGTCATCCTCCGACATTTCCTCGCTTACTTCCTCATCCTCTTCACTTCCCTCTTCAACTTCATCATTACCCTCATTTTGGATTTGAGAGTTTAAGACTAGTCTTCCAAGAGAATTGATGGCCCGAGTAGTTTCTCGGTGTTGGTTCATCATTACCCTCATTTTGGATTTGAGAGTTTAAGACTAGTCTTCCAAGATAATTGATGGCCCGAGTAGTTTCTTGGTGTTTTTATTACATTTATATGGTCACTATTATAAAAATAACTATTATCACTTTCGAAAAACTCAATATTCTCATATTCAAGAAATTAAATATATGATTGTTTGTCTTTATTTATTTATTTATTTGAAATAATATAAACAAATAATATGAAGAGTGTAGTAATGAAATATATCAATACAGTAAAAAAAGTGTTGCATATTCTATCACATTTTAATATAAACTAAGACTGACTTATATTTGAAAATGGTGTTATCATCATTTCTTTTCTCTCATTTATATTATAGAAAAAATCTTGAAACAAAATATAAATAGTATTTATAAAGTTTATAAAATAATATATATCAAAGTTAGTACATAGTTGTTAGGTTAATATATAGTTGTTAGGTTTGAACTTTGAACTCATGATCTTCGTTAGATAATACATATGATTTTTGTCCATGTGAGAAATAAAGAAGAGATTTGGGATATGTCATATAGAATTATGAGTCATCTGAAACAAACTTATAAATTTTTTAGTTTTAATTATTTTTTATTGGGTTTCGAACCCATGACCTCCTATTGATAATACATATGATTTTTGTTCATATGAAAAATAAAGAAGAGTTATGATATGTGTCACATAGAATTATGGATGATGTGAAATAAACTTTGTAAATTGTTAAATTAATAAATTATTGTCTTTGTGGGAGTTTTGAGACGTATTTCATAGGATTATGGATAATTTGGTACACAAATAGATGAAGTGTTTACACGATATTGTGCACTTCAGATTTAATATATTAATTAATAATATATTAAGACTCGCGTGATGAGCAGGCTGAAATGAAATGAGTGTTTTAGATAATATCATGAATTTTGTTTCTGTTTTTGTTTATTATATTTTGTTTTTTTAATTAAGACGATACCATGAAGATTATAAAAAGAGAGTAAAATTTTAAATGAAAAGAAATACGTTTGAATTATAAAAATACAAATAATGTAACACCCAAAATACTCCCCACGAATTTATATTTAAAACCAGAGTAAATAAGAATCATCATTTTGTTCCGAGTGTCACAATCGACAAAACTCATGGCTCAATAGATACGTGTTACAAAAATATTTCATCTTACAGCGGAAAACTTTCAAAACAACATAAAGTAGTATTTCAAAATACAAATTATTTTCTAAAAATAAATGAACAAGCAACAACTGTTGTCCTGACACCCAAAGCACGTATCAGAGCCAACTCCTAAAGACGCGAAGTACACTGACTGCACTGACCATCACTCGACTAATCCTGGTCACATGCACGTTACCAACATAAGGATAACATCCAAGTATCATTAACTAAATCACCACTTCCAAACAACAACAACTACACAACCACATCGCAAACACAGATCAACATCATACACAACAATAACAACTTATGCAATGAGACTCTACTTGACTCTATGCATGCAGTACCATAATCCGATCTCTATTTCAAGATTCAGTTCCCGTCAGAACTATCGTCCCCTCTTTCATGGTCCAGTGTGACCCCTATTTCATGATCACACCCATTGACCCCTATTTTATGGTTCAATATGATCCCTATTTCATGATCACACCCTCGTACAATCCCTATTTCATGACCGCACCATCCACTATGATTATACATAATCACACCATCAACAACTATGCACATGTCATGCACCATCAATGACAATATGCAACAACCATAACATCAACCTCACACAACAACACCATCAACAACATACGACAACAACTATATCATGCATTAACATCATCAACAACATACAACTAGAACGATTTCATGCATTAGGATTATCAACAACGCATAACCGCATCAACAACATGTATCAACAACATACAACAACACCTACCAACTACCACAACATATGTCCATATCTACAACAACAACTCTTAGCAAAATCAATAATTTATATCATCAACATACAACAATACCTACCAACTACCACATCATATCACCACAACTACAACAACAATACATAGCAACATCAACAACATATATCATTAATATACAACAATACCAAACAACTATTACATCATGTAACTACAACGACATCAACAACACATAACAACATCATATAACTTCAATCAACATCTACTTCACGCATCATCAACTACAACAACACCTGTCAGCACCTATAACATGCATCTTCAACTATAACAACATACATCAACATCAACAACATCTATCAACCCCTACAATATGCATCTTCAACTACAACAACATATACCAATATCAACGAGAACACATAACAACAACAACATATACAACACCATGTATCAACACCTACAACATGTATCTTCAACTATAACGATATATATCAACATCAACAACTTCTATCAACCCCTATAACATGCATCTTCAACTATACACATATGGTAACAACAACAACATATATCAACACATACAACATGCATCTTCAGCAACTCCAACATATAACTATTAACCACAATACTAAGTATCATCACAACGTACATATTCACATACAACAACATTTATCATCATCAAGGTATACATTACGGCACAACATATCACGACATGTTACATTCACAGGGATCAATAACAATGACATGTAACCACAACAACTACAACACATAACAACAACAAAATACTAATAAACATATCAATTTATGTTCATTTTTCAAGTTATACTAATTACACTTCTAATTAAGTTCATAACTCATCTCTAACTACTTCTAATCACACAACTTTGATCCCTAACTATAACTATATTAATTAAGTAATTTTAGAGGATTTTTCAGAATTAAAACATGTCATTTTTTACTCCAGGTCTCGCTAAGCGAGCAACTCTTTGTATTTTCACTCTTCCAAGATTCGACCTGCTCGCTAAGCGAACTCCACCTCGCTAAGCAAGCTCTGAGATTTTTGCAGTTCTCCTTTCTGCGTTCTGACACCACCTGCTACGAAATTATGCAACCAAACACCAATTTTCAGCAACCCATTCACAAAATTAACATCATTTAATCAATAGTTTACACAATTATATCATAAACATCAACTATTATCAATCTACCATAATTATTCATCCAAATTCATCAACCCCTAAATCTCTAATCAACAACACAACCTAATTCTTATTATAGAATCCTTAAGAGACAGAAGAATCCCACCCTTACCTTGATTTTGATGAGAATTCCTTCTCCGATCTTGAAATCTTCATCACGCTCTAGCCCTTTATCCTTCCTTCTTCTCCCTTTTCACGGTCTTTCTTCGCAATCACAAAAACACGACTAAACTTCTATTTTTCCTTATTGCAACCTTATCCTTTAGGCCCAATCTATGATCTTCCTCTTTTGCCCTTACTATCTTTACCAATTCAACATTCTACCCCTAACTCCTGATTTTCCAAATATTTAATTATTCACCAAATAATTATTCAATATAATATAATTCATATAATTAAATATCATATTAAATAATATTTTTTTCCACTCATAAATATTACAAATCCAATTTAAATAATTAAATAAAATTTGGGGCGTTACAAATAACATTTCACAATTTAATTTTAAAATGTAAAATAAATGTAAAAAGTTTCAATTTTTTCCCAGTTTTTCAAACATCTCAAAGAAAATTTATTCTTCAGTATTTTATGGATGAAAGATGTTTCACATTCAAATGTGTTGCACCCCAAAATTTGCCCTCTGATTTTTCTAAATTTAACTGACTTTTTGTTTCGCATTCATATGCATCCTCACTAGTTCATTAACGTTGCATTCATTCGTTTGCATAAGCTCCTAAGACATGGGATCAGTGTCATCTGAAGAATTAGGGTTTCACACCATATCTTTGGTTATCAGAAGAATTCAAGGTTTTGGCTATGCAGCCATCAATGACATCGTTTTCTTATGTTCTTGTCACTCGATTAGGGTTTATTTCCCCGATTAAGTGATATCCAAGGGTTTCACGTATGAAGACTATTCACTGTGCACATGGACCATCATCAGTAGTGAAGCATGAATTAAGGGTCTCATTTCTTTGCTAAGCCACTTTAATAGTCGTTGGAGAACCTTAATTGATAAGGAGTTGTAAGGGTTAATCAAGGTTCAGGCAAGGTTATCGGGTTAAGTATGTGTGTGGTATTGGTTGAAGTTCAATTGAAGATGGTTTCATTCACAAGTTAGATATTACATGGATTATTTCCTTCTATTTGAAGATCATCAAATCATGATGAGGTCAAATTGCGGAGCCACCAAAAGTCAAGGAGTTTGGTCTATATTTCCAGTCGCTTACAAGCCCTCATCATGTGGACTTTGTCATTGTCATTGTCATTGATTCAAAGAGAATTTAGGTTCGCTATTCAGTTCAAGATCATTTCTAGATGGACTCATTGGTTTTGATGTTACTCATCAGAAACTGATTTAATGTTTCAACACATTTCTAGTTTGATTTTAAAGGAAAGTTCCAGATTATGGAGTATGGTTTCAAGGATGATTATTAGTTCCAGTTAGGAGTGTCACTTATTCAAGATTATTTCAAATGATGGACTTTTAATCATTTACCTAGAATTATTTCAAGATATTTATACAAGACTCACATTGCAAATTCAAAGTTAATTTCAATTTGGATGCAAGGTTGTTACAAAGACGATTCATTTCCCTAACCCATTCCATAAACCAATTTTATCCATGTTCATGTCCAAAAATAAACACCATATCCATATTATTTTTTATCCATTTCAATTTCTAAATCAAAATTCCAAGTTTTACCCATTCAATATCTATTTTCCAAACATTTTTGTTTAATGTCCAAATTCCATTATCAATTTTCAACTTCCAATATCTATTAAATGTCCATTTTTCAAATTGATTCCAAAACTCAAGTCCTTGAACCAATTTTAGAGCATCATTCATGTCAAGATAATTCTCGATCAATTTGGCTCAAAGTGGTGTTATTTCATCTTGAGCAAGTGACATTAAAAATACTTGGTATGGATCCATCAAAGAACCAAAATGCAAAGATATGACTCATTAATTTTAAAAAACAGACAAACACCATTTGGTATTGCAAAATTCAGCATTTACAAAAGAGTCCATATTCAATTTTAAGGCCCACCTTTCATTATTATTATTACAAGAAATTATGAAAAGAAAAAGTTACAGCTTGTAGGCACCATCATTCTACTGTATGTTATCCTACCAAATGTACATAACACCCATTACACTCCACGCCAAACGCTAGCAACAACAACAATACAACCTGCAAAACCAAACGCTAGCCTCCAAACAGCCTGCTCTACTACATCGACAATTTCCATGCCAAAGCTCTGCAATCTTGCACAAAATAAGCCATACATCAACCTGCATCAAAAAGGATTCCTTAGAACAACCAGAACAGGATAATCATGTTTCAATTTGAAAAGAAATTAGAGTGAGGAGAAACAAAAACCTTTAAAAGAACTTCATGGCCTAACTTCTCAAAAGGAATACACTTTCAGAAAATCTTCCTCAAACAAGAATTCCCTCAAAACAGAAAAACAATTTCTTACAAGCTCTCCATTCTTTTCTCATTATAAGCCGCAATAAGCTTCAGAACAAGAAACCCCATTCACTTTCATATCACCACCACCACCACTGAACTCATACACAAACCATTCGCACATCTTCATCAACACCCTTCATCTTCAATAACACCCAATAATCCACAACAATAACTTCTTCGACCCTGTTCCGCAACAACCCTCACTCACTCTCATAAACCAAACCAAAACTTCAACATAACTTTCATCGCTTCACCCTCAACTCCATTATACAATCCGAATAATAGCCATGAAAGAAGAAGAGAAACACACACATAAGCAAGGAGAGTGCATGCTAGAGTAGAGTGTAGTGTAACACATTAGATTACATTCACTTTTTCTGTTATTGTGGTAGTTAGAGTTAGTTACACTCTATATAATACTCTTGTAACTACTTTTCTCATTCAATCAATGCAATAGCTTCTTCTTCATTTTTCTGCTCTCGATTCCTCCATCAATGGAGCTTCTGGTTTGCTTAGATGGTATCAGAGCAGGTTGATCCTGCTCTGTTTCCGCTGTGCTATCATCTTGATCGAAGCTTCAATGGTGATTCAATTCAATGGTGGTTTTGTTTGAATTCTGCTTGAAGTTGCAGATTCTTGCTCATATTTTTCTCGTTTTCTATCATTCATTCTGAAGATTCTTTCTTCTTGATCATCGATTCTTTCTTTCATGATGACAAGGAATAACAACAACAATACCTCAACAAATGCTTCAGGTCAGGATCAATTGGATCCCTACTATGTTCATCCATCTGAAAACTCATCAACAGTATGCGTCACGCCTGCATTATCAGGTGAAAATTACCATGTCTGGTCAATGAAGATGAGAAGAGCATTGACAATGAAAAATAAGTTTCAGTTTGTAGATGGAACTATCGAATAACCAGAGAAGAGTGATCTCAACTATTTTGCGTGACAAAGATGCAACAACCTTGTTCATACATGGATCATAAACTCAATAGCACCCTCAATTGCACAAAGTGTGGTGTTTATTGATAGTGCATTTGAAATGTGGAATGATCTTAAAGATAGGTTCATGAGAGGAGATCGTATTCGTGTTGCACAATTATATCAAGAGATATCAAATCCGAAGCAAGGTAATAAGAAGATTTCATATTATTTCACTGAATTAAGAAGTTTGTGGGAAGAACTTGATCAATATAGACCAATGACAAGTTGTACTTGTCGCATAGCATGTGCTTGTCTAGCTATGAGGAATAGTAGAGGCTTTAGAGCTGAAGATAGAATTATTCAGTTCTTGATTGGCCTGAATGAAGAATTCCATGGAGTTTTATCACAAGTGTTGCTTATGGATCCTTTGCCTCAAATCAACAAAGTCTTTTCTATGGTTATGCAACAAGAAAGGAAAATATGTGGGACTGTATTTTCGAACAACAATGTGATTGAAGAAGCTAGCATGGTCAATGTTGTTGATACAAGATCTCATGCTAATAGAGGAAGAGGTAATAGCTATGCTAGTAGAGGAAGAGGAAAATGAAGGTGTGCACACACTGTGGTAGAAATGGACACATGGTGGACACCTACTACAAGAAACATGGCTATCCACCCAATCTTGGTAGAGGAAGCTCATCTTATGCAAATCAGGTAGAAGCTGATGAATCAGGCAATAAACACTCAGCTGCTTCAACAAGTGACAATGGCAGCATGACATTGACAAAATAGCAGTATCAAAGTTTGATGGTGTTACTTGAGAAGAACACATGAACCATCAATCTTGCAAAAGGAGGTAATGCTTACATTGCTAGTTTTAATACAAAAAGTAGTGTAAGCTGGATATTAGACACACGAGCTACTCATCACATATGTCACAATATAGATTGGTTTTTAAAACATGATAAGATTAATTCTATAAAGGTGAATCTTCCCAATGGTAACTCTATTACAACATCAATCAGTGGAGATGTGAAACTGTCTAATAATTTTGTTATTAATGATGTATTGTTTCTGCCAGAATTTGAAGTCAATTTGATTTCAGTATCAAAACTATGTAAAGAGCAAGACTGCAGTGTAGTTTTTGAAACTGACAAATGTGTTGTACAGGGAAAGAAGAGCTTGATGAAGATTGGTTCAGCTAGAGAACAAGATGGCTTATATTACTTGGATGCTTATCAAGAAGATAATAATATAGCTTTTGTTTCTAGTGTCTTTACCAATAAGAAATCAGACAATGTAGCTCCAGCCATATTATGGCATTTGAGATTAGGGCATTTATCTCATGACAGAATGAAATGTATGAGCAACATGTATAGTTACATTCCAAGTAGTGTTCATAACGCCTGTGATGTTTGTCAGCAAGTGTTGTAACCCAAAATTTGCCCTCCCACAATCAAGACAATCTCTCTCAAGACTTCTAAATGATCATAAGATCCTCAAGACTCCCAATTGATCAAGAAGTGTGGAAGTTTCCCCAGACAATGCCTCCTCCTAGACAAAATGTCTAAAACTAGGGTTTTGAGTTTCCTCAGGTTAAATTGATTTTCAAGGCCTCAAGTGAGATTCATAACATCCGACATGTATACAAGAATCCCCATGTCATTTTTCAAAGCTTTCCCAAAGAGCTTGCCCAGTCAGATGATCAGATATGCAAAAATCAGTCAAAGTAGTTAAAAAGTCAAACCGATGTCAACTGTGGTCAAATTAAAGTCAAAATTCAAGATTTTTTTGCCAACATCAAGATTATGAAGTAAAATTCATCATTTGATCAAGGGTTGATCATGATTCATCAAGAAAGTTTCAGATTATCAAGAATCAGAAGTTTCTAAATTAGGGTTTTCTTAAGAAAAGTCAACTGAACTTTGACCAGCCATAACTTTCACATGCTTCATCAAAAATTTCCCATCCAAAGCTCATTTTGAAGGAAATTGAATTATCTACAACTCCGTGTCTCACAATCCAAGCCTAAAAATGCTTCATTTGGAAGGTATGAACTAAAACATTACAGGTCATTTCAAAAGTCAACATCTTCCAAAGGACATAATTTGAAAATGGTAAAAGATATGGACATGAGACAAAAGAGGTTTGTTAGAGGACTCTGTAAGCTTTCCAAAATGTCCAAGAACACCTTCATAGCCTTAAAATTGAAGGATTTGTGCCTTGTCAAAGTTGGGAGATTTTTGAGGGGTGTATGAAGAAAATAAGGCCTTAAAACCAAATTTTTCCAAATGGGCCTATCATTTTACAATCCAATCTTTATGTTGACATCAAGCACGACCCAATGGCAAGAATTTCTGATTTTTATTATTTATTTACTATTTATTTGGATTTTATTTACTAAAATTCAATTTAAATATAAATTAAATATGAAAAATCAAATAATGGTCAAGATATTTGATTGAAAATCATTGAAGACATATTTAGAATGATTGAAAATCAGTTAAAAACAGATTGGACCTAAAATAACAAGTATTCATTTGATTTTTGAACTTTAATGGTGATTGGTTTCTTCATGATCAAATTACTTCACAAGCCCACCAAATCCATAAGATTTTGACCTAATTTACTTCTCTATAAGTAGATGAACATAACCCAATGCACATACACGAATTTTTTCCTCCAAGAACAAGAACAAAGTAAGAAAATTTCAAAGAAAAGTGGCAATCAGATTTTTGCTTAGAGACTATATCCAGTTGTTTTAAAGGTTCAAACATGTTCTTTGAACATCCTTGATACTATCCCAATCATCAGCATCATCATATACACCTCCAATCATACAAACCGAATTCGTTTTTTGTCACATTTTTTGAAATTTTCGATTCCTTCAATTTACGCATTATAAATTAATTTCGTTTGTTTAATATTGTTTGTGACAATGTGTAGATGCTTTCTGGGCTAATTACTTTGAAGTTCGATGCATATTCGGCCAACCACCATTATCAGGGTTCTTGAGGACGAATTTGGGAACTCATGGATAGAAACGATTTAGAATGAAATTGATGGAGTAATTTGATCCATAGGACTGTTATTGATTGATTGGTACCATTAGAATGTATTTATTTCATGTATTGTGAATTTTTCAATTTGCAGGACCTGTAGTGACAAATAAAAATCGTCACTACAAGCTTTAGTGACGGTCAAGCTGTAACTATAGCCTAACTGGACGGTTATGGGAAGAAGATGATGGCTGGGCGCGAAATTTGGAATTTGAAAAATTGACTTATTTTATTATTTTTTGTTTCCATTATATTAACACACACAAGCGTGTGCCCCAGTGGTTGATACTCTGTGTTGGTAAGCTTGGTGGGACGAGTTCGATCCCCAGGTCCCCCATTTTTTTAATATAATTTGTTTTGTTTTGCAGGTTGAACATATGATGATTTTGGTCTATATTATTAACACCAGCGCGCGCTGGCCTGGTTGGTTTTATGTTGCGTTATTGAGGTAAAGGACCTGGGTTCAATTCCCAGGTCCTATCTTTTTAATCAATTTCTTTTTTTTCTTCTTATTTTCTAATATTCTTTTATTATTAACTTTAACTAATTTATTAAATTTAAACCACAAAAAAATAATTCTTTCTTAAATTAAAACTTTACTATTTCTTTAAAAAGAGAGAAACATTTTTTATGTAATAATAACTTTATTTTAATAGTTTTTTTTATATAATTTGTAAATAAATTAATTAAGTTTTAACAAATTCTTAAATTTTTTTTTATTAGTTCTAACAAACCCCAATTTTTTCTAAACCCTAATATTTCCCTAAACCTAATTTTTTTTATAACTTTAATTTAATTTTTAATTTTAAACCTTAAATTTCTCTATTTAATCTTATTATTATTTGTGCTTTATTATTATTGCTTTATTACTATTGTTATTTTTATTGTATCTATTATTATTGCTTTATAATTCCTTTTTTATTTGATTATTTTGTATCTGCCCATAAGCCTTGTAATAGTTTAGAATTTTCTTTTCGCTTTTTATTTTTTAATATAAATTGCGTGGTTAGTAAATAGGGTGTGAAAATATATTTGTGATTAATCTGACTTAGATAATTAATTTAAAAAAAGATAAATATTCAAAAATGTACACTCACACACGTAAGTCAATCTTTGATCGCTATCTTGCACTTCCTAGGGTATTCCTCTTGGTTGTCTTTAAATATGGTCAAGTCCCTCGAATATAGGGGTGTCTTAAGCAAAGTCCCTTCACTTATAAAATCATCAAGTCCCTACCGATTTAAAAGATCAAGTCCCTTCGAGGTTGCCTACAGAATAATGATCTCGTCCCTTCGAATAAATGATGATAGTCCCTACGAATTGCTAAAGACACCCCTTAAGTTGCCTTCATTGACCATACGATGACCCTACGCCTGTCCCTTAAGCAAATCCAAGGTAATGACTACCTATTCCTTAATAATAGGGACAGTCTTACCCTTGAAAGGACATATAAGAACATGAATGACTTAGTCTAGGGTAGGTACCTCATAGTTACTTGCTCACTCTTCAAAAATACTTTTTACACCTCACTTTCTTAAACATTTTTCAAAACAATGCTTTGTATACATCCATACGAGGATCATTACACTTAGAAAAAAATTTCTAATCACACACTACACTCTTCAAAAACAATTTAAGTGAGCTAAGTAACTAAGAGCCCATGGATAACCATGGATATAAAGGGTGCTAACACCTTCCCTTTATATAACCTACCCCCGAACCCAAGTCTTTTAAAAATAGGTCTTTCCTGTTATTTTATGTCCTTTCCACTTGGATAAAATAAAAGTCGGTGGCGACTCTTGCTATCCGCAACATTTATAGAAAGTCAGTTCTCCCACCGTGTTACAACAAGCTAGACAAAAGTGTTTGTCATTTTCTATCAGCAATCATAATGCTAGTGAATTGTTTGATCTTATTCATGTTGACATATGGGGACCATTTAACACTGTTTCTATTTATGGCTTTAAGTATTTTCTGACTATCCTTGATGATCATAGCAGACATGTTTGGGTTGTTATGTTAAAATCCAAAGCTGAATTAGGTCATAAGATAGTGGATTTTGTGGCCATGGTAGAAACTCAATTCAGCAGAAAAGTTAAAATGATTAGAAGTGACAATGGGACTGAGTTGCTTATGCCTGCATATTATGCTTCAAAAGGAATTCTACACCAAAAAAGCTGTGTTTACACTCCTCAGCAGAATGGTAGAGTTGAGAGGAGGCATCAACACATTCTTAATATTAGTAGAGCACTCATGTTCCAATCTAAATTGCCAAAAGCATTATGGTCATATGCAGTTCTTCATGCTGTGTATCTCATGAACAAGATTCCTACTAAAGTTTTGAACAACAAGTCTTCTTATGAAGTCATGTATGGAAGTGTCCCTGATTTGAGCTCTCTAAGGGTGTTTGGATGCTTGAGCTATGCTTCCACCCTTACAAACAAAAGACATAAGTTTGATGCAAGAGCAAGAAAATGTGCTTTCTTGGGATACAAGTCAGGTATGATAGGCTTTATCCTCTTAGACACAGTTACTCATGATATTATCATATCTAGAAATGTGAAATTCTTTGATATGGAATTTCCATTCTCTGATCATTTTGATGATTCTATTCCCACAAATATCTATTGTGATCAACAATCACAAATTCCTTCATTTACACACATTGAGTCCATGGAGTCAGTTCCACTTTCTTCCCATCAGTCTCATTGTAATCTTGAGGTTTCTCAACATTCTCCTCCTGCTTCATCTAATCATGACAATATGCATAATCCTTCTTCAAATTCTACTGATATTGCATTAACAGATAATGACAGTGCTACTTCTCATGTTCAGGAGGCTATTCCTCTTGATGTTCCTTTAGACTCTCCACCTGAACCCATAAGAAAGTCCACAAGAGTCACACAAGTTCCCATTCATCTTAAATATTACATATGTACCTCTAAAGTTGTCTCTTCACCTTGTCAATATCCTTTAGAACAATGTCTCTCATATTTTAATCTATCATCTAGTCATCAAGCTTATGTCATGGCACTTTCTTTTGAAATTGAACCAACTAATTACACTGTTGCATCTAAAGATCCCAGATGGGTACAAGCTATGCAAAGTGAAATTGAAGCTCTCAACAACAATTATACTTGGGAGTTTGTTGACCTCCCATTTGATGCTTCCCCCATAGGGAGCAAATGGGTGTACAAAGTGAAAAGGCATGCTGATGGCTCCATTGAAAGGTTCAAAGCCAGACTTGTGGCTCAAGGTTTCAATCAAACATAGGGCCTTGACTATTTTGAAACTTTTTCACCTATGGCTAAGATGTCCACAATTCGAGTGCTACTTGCTTTAGCTGCCATTCATGGTTGGCATTTACATCAACTAGATGTAAACAATGCTTTTCTTCATGGAGACCTGCATGAGGCAGTTTACATGAGAGTGCCACAAGGTGTTGTAGCTGCTAAACTTGGGCAAGTGTGCAAACTTACAAAATCTCTCTATGGCTTAAAGCAAGCAAGTAGGCAATGGTTTGAAAAATTGACAACATTTCTTAAAGCTCAAGGGTTCCAGCATGCTCATGTTGATCATACTCTTTTCATCAAGGCCAATTCCATTTCTTTCACAACCCTACTAGTTTATGTAGATGACATAATCCTAGCTGGCACATCACTTACTGTATTTGCTGATCTCAAACAAGCTTTGCACAAAGCTTTTCATATAAAGGATCTTGGTAGACTGAAATTCTTCCTTGGTCTTGAAGTTGCTAGATCATCCAAATGCATCACTCTATGTCAAAGGAAGTATTGCCTTGAACTTCTTCATGATGCTGGTCTCACTGGTTGCAAACTAGCCTCTACACCTTTGGATGCTTCTATTAGACTCCATCAAAACAATGGTGCAGCTTTCTCAGACATCACTGCATATCGAAGGCTTATGGACAGATTGATCTATCTCACCACTACTCGACCCGACATTGCATTTGCCACACAAAACATCAGTCAGTACATGATTGCTCCCACTGAAGTACATTATAAAGCTGCCATCCGTGTTTTTAGATACTTGAAGAAGTCTCCTGCTCGTGACATCCTTTTCTCTGCATCCTCGAATTTGCAAATTCTAGGATTCAGTGATGCAAACTGGGGTGGTTGCATTGACACAAGGCGGTCGATTTATGGATATTGTTTTTTCATTGGCCAGTCATTGGTTTCATGGAAATCCAAGAAACAAATTAGTCAGTTGTTCTTCAGCTGAAGCAGAATATCGTGCCCTTGCAACTGCGACTCGTGAACTGCAATGGATGTGTTTTCTATTACACGATCTTCAACAACATCATTCTTGCCTTCCAGATCTTTATTGTGACAATCAAAGTGCAATCCATATCTCATCTAATCCAGTTTTTCATGAGAGAACCAAACACTTGGATATAGATTTCCATTTGCTTCGTGAAAAGATTCAGGCCGGCGTCATGCGTTTGTTACCAGTTCCTTCCAAAGATCAGGCTGCAGATGTGTTCACCAAGGCACTTGGTCCAAGGCCATTCTTTGATTGCTTATCCAAACTTGGCTTGATAGATTTGTATCAACCTCAAGCTTGTGATGGGGTAATACCCGTGAAAGAAGAAGAGAAACACACACATAAGCAAGGAGAGTGCATGATAGAGTAGAGTGTAGTGTAGCACATTAGATTACATTCACTTTTTCTGTTATTGTGGTAGTTAGAGTTAGTTACACTCTATATAATACTCTTGTAACTACTTTGCTCATTCAATCAATGCAATAGCTTCTTCTTCATTTTTATGCTCTCGATTCCTCCATCAATGGAGCTTCTAGTTTGCTTAGACCGAAACAAACATAAACCCAAAAGAAATCGAAAACCTGTGAGAACACAAACCCAGACCATCACGAAATGCACGAACCCATCCTCACCTAAACCGAACCTTCATCTTCATCAACATCTTCTCCCACCATCAACTCAAAGAACCTGAACCCAACTCTTCATTCAAACCGCCATCACCCTCAAACACGTCCTACAACCACAAATCACTCACAAACCGAAACCAAACCATCAACAACATCACAACTCACAAACAAGAAAAGGAGATGAAGTGAACTTGAAACTGCGAGAGAGAGGAAACGAGATCGAGAAGGAAGAAGCAAACCGAGCGGACCGTGAAATACGAAAGAAGAATACTCTGACAAAAACGTATCGTTGACGACATGATCTGGGAAGAATTCTCGGCGGCTGTGAGGGTTGATTCCGCGATGGCTTGATGATCGGGTCCGACGGAGCTTTTGATTTGAGCAGACGGCGTCGTGATTGGAAGAAGAAGACGGCGTCAACGATTGAAGATTGACGGTACCGCGGTTCTGTTTTCATTCAGAGAAGAAGATAAGCTTAAGGAAAAGGGGATCGTGTGATAGAAGAAGAAGAAGAACTTGTTCCCTTTTTCTGAACTGATACCTTTACTGATTGTTTTTCTTTTTTATTTTGTATGTTAATTGTTTTTTAGACCTGGACCATCGATTTCAGTGCACACCCCCTGTTTCTTTTTTTCAATTGTTCTTATTTTAATTTTTTTTCCTTAATTTGGATATTTGTTCATAGTATTTATTTGGATAATTGTTAGATTTGTATTTCTAAGTTTGGATTAGTTTAGTTTTTTTAATTAACCTTTGTGTTTAGTTTCAATTAATTTTTGTTTATATCTAATTGAATTTTAATTGAACCTTGTGGACTTTAATTGAATTCTAATTGATTTTCCTGTTATGTTTTAATTGACTTTCTAGTTAGAACATTGTTTTAGCTAACCATGTGGATTCAAGAAGTTGAATACTCGAAGATTAATTTGTTTAATTCATGGTAAAGTTTCTGACATCTTTTATGAGCTTGTCTGTACGTATTGAAGATGCAACAAACCTTCTCCATTAGATACCACTGAAACTTGATTTTATCTTTTTCGTGCCTCGTTATAGTCCTAATTTCATGTTATGAGTGTACTGGTACATCTGAAGTCCTATCTCAAAGTAGGCTCTATTTGTACATTGCCTGATTACTTTGTATTGCATTCTTCACTCATCCTTTAAAATAAAAAACAACAAAAACCTTTCTTTAAAAGACTTGAACCAAGCTTCAATCGTCTTTCCTGCGGGATTCTTTTCTCATCTTACTCTGGTATAGACGCAAGACATGTCGAGTCCATTCTACCGCAAACAGGTAAAACGCCTGCGTGGCAACACCTAACTGTTGGAACGCGCACTTGACACTGTCATTCTAAAAAACACAAAAGACTATGGTCACCCTTAGTTAGCCGAACTACGACGATCTGATTCTCATTAGGAGATACGTAGGCACAAGCGCGATGCTTGTCGACCCAAATCCCGTTCTGTTCAGAACTACGTGGACTCTGATTCTCGTTGCAGCGAGATACGTTAGGCTAGGGTGTGATGCCCTATCAAGTCCTTTTCTTTCTATCACCCATTCGTTTTTATTTTTCATTTTCGTTCTAGTTTCTCATATGCGAATTCAAACCTCGATCCAACGTCGAGTCATTTTCTTAAAGGTGTAAAAGAGAAGTGTGGAATCTTCTATGCTTCTCCTCAATTGTTTGAATATGAGGCATATGTCTCGTATACGAGCATTTGATGCCTATCAAATTTCAAAACACTTAACTCTTATTAAATACATCTTTTTTTCAAAGGCGTAAAAGAAATTTGTCGGATCTCCGATGCCTTTCCTCAATTGTTTATGAGTGAGGCATATGTCACGCACACGAGCAATTGACACCTCTAAAAACAAATCAACAAATGACTAACCATTTCCTTAATTCAAAATTAAGATGCTTAACGACTATCAAACGCTATTTTTCAATGGTGTAAAAGAATGGTATTGGATTTTTGATGCCTTTCTTCAATTGTTCACGTGTGAGGCATCTGTCACGCACGTGAGCAGTTGACGCGTCTAAAATGAACCGGCCAACCGTAGTACCACGAACTACGAGGCTCTGACTTTCCCATTACACAAGGGAATACATAGGCACAAGAATCGCAATTCTTGCCGAGCACCCTAGGACCAAAACCACCCATTTTCCATAACAAATCATTTACCCTTAAGAAGACAATAGTATAAGCTAACACCATATCGCAAACTAGATTAAGAGGTTCCTGTTGAGTACAACAGACGTAAGAGGTGCTAATACCTTCCTCTTGCGTAACCGACTCCTGAACCTAGAATTTGGTTCCGACGACCAAGTTCTTTCCGTATTAGGTTTTATCTATATCTTCCTTTTCTTTAGTTAGAATAAATAGAATTAGGTGGCGACTCTGTTGTTTGTTTTTTCGCATCCATCATGAGGATCGTATTTTTCGAGGTACGACAAAATGACTCAAACTCTATCTAACCATGAACTACAATCAACAAAAAAAATCTTAGATGAAGCTCTCTATTTTACTATATAATTAATTTGTAGCATTTACAATTGATTAATTCAATTGAATTAGCTATTCGAATTCAATTATTTATAATTTATCAATATATTATATGACATTTTTATGAAAGAATTATAAACGATTGATGAAAATTTATGATTTAATTTTTTAATATTTACCTGTAATTATAATTTTAAAGTTTAATAGTTTGAGTTTCGATCAATGGTGAATATATAATTTTAATGTGTATGTTACTTATATTATATTAATATGTGTTTTGATGTAACATTATATATGAAATGAATGTGCAAAGGAAACAAATCAATAACTATAATAGATTTTAAGTTAGAGGAATAGAAGAAGATGAATCATGAAATATCCAAATAGAAGTCTTTTAATTAAATTTGATTTATAGAAGAAACATTACACTTATTTCTACAAGAATACAAGTCTTTTAATTGAATGAGATTTATACATGAATTAGAGAAAGTTTAAAATATTGTGTTTTGAATAGTGCAACATAGGATTTTTAAATATTGTGGCTCATATATATATATATATATATATATATATATATATATATATATATATATATATATATATATATATATATATATATATATATATATATATATATATATATATATATATAACTTTCTCTCTCTCTAGTTTTCATTTTTCTCTGCCTTCTCTCTAAAAAGGGATTAGGTTTCCTGGTACACCTACCATGTTCGGTGGCTCATATTTAATATTTTTTTGTATACATTCTAAATATTAAAAAAAATAGTAATGTGTTAATATGAATTTATTATAAAAATCATAAACGAAACATATATATATATTTGTAAACAAAAGATTTAAAATTATAAGTGTTTTTTAATACTTGCAAATGATAACTACTTTAAAAAAGTGAACATAGATTTTTTTAATTATATTATATTTTATTTAATTTGAAAAAAAGAAGTAAAGAAACTTCAATAAAAATGGAGAAAAAGATACAAAATGGTGTATTGTTGTGTAAATGTAATTGCTAGTATTGTAAGTGGGTAAGCTAGTATCGTAAGTTGGTTAGCATTGTTGTTAAGGGTTTGTATTAGCTTGCTAACAATTAAGTCAAGGCTAATAAACCAATACTAACTAACATGGTGTATATACACACTTTCCTACTGATAGTACAATTAAGATTAAATGTATGAAACTCTTCTTCCCTCAAGTCACATTTAGTTTCGATTTGGTCTCAGAAATGGTTCAGATCTGAACCACGTTTTTCCGTTTCTAATCTTCTTCAGCTTCACCTTCTTCTTCCCTAGAAGAAAGCTCCAGGTCCAAGTCATCATTGGCGGAATCTGAGAATCAAAACTCGACTACTGTAAATCAAGAACCCACACATAACAATTCATCAAGCTTTTTCACACTGAACTCCAACAACACCTATGGTCATAAGCTTTCGATTCAGCTTAAAGATAACAACTATCTTCTTTGGTATCATCGGGTGGAAGGAGTCTTTCTCACGCAGAAGGTGCACAGGTTCATGGTGAGTACTCAAATTCTTGTGAAGTTTAAGACCGATAAAGTTTGATTACTCAACAACATATCTGTAGAATATGAATCATGGATCATTCAAGATCAAGCCTTGTTCATATGGATTCTCTTAACTATTTGTGATTTCGTTCTTCCCTGTGTGCTATCATGTAAACATTCTTATGAAGTTTGAGAAAAAATTCACAAATTCTTCAATTCCCAAATGCGTTTTAGGGTTCGTCAACTAAAGGTGGAACTGAAATCCACTAATAAAGGTAACAAATCAATCACTGAATTTATGCTCAAGATCATAGCTATTGCAAGTTCTTTACTTGCAGTTGGTGACTCAATTTCGGAGCAGGATCAAATTGATTTAATTCTCAATGGTTTAACATAAGAGTATAACCCCTTTGTGATGCAAATGTATGGAAGCACTGAGCCTCTCTCGCTCTATGATGTTGAAGCTCTCTTGTATGTACAAGAAGCTCAACTTGACAAATTTAGGCAAGAATTGCCTATTGGTCAAGTTTATGCAAATGTAGCTCATACATGTCATGGAAGAGGACATGAAATCTTCAACAATACAAAGGAATAGGTTGAGCCTATAAAGGTAGAGGGTGTGGTATAGGTCATTATGCTCAAGGGAACAAGCCATCATGCCAACTGTAATACCCCGTAATTTATTTTAATGCTCTGAATAATATTATTTGATATTAATAGGGTTCCAGGTTGCTCTGAGAGATTTTAACAAAAATAATTTGAGCAATCAGCGAATTAATTTTTATTAACTAATATTATCTAACTCAGAGGTTTTATTAAATTGTTAATTAAGAGAAATTTTTGGATGCCATCTATTTGGACCCGTTGGGAGGAAATTATACTTTCCCGTATAAACCTAGATTTGTTTTCTTTAGGTTATGTTACATATAAACATAAACATAGTAAGAGAAAGAGAAAGAGAAAGAGGAAGAGAAAGAAGAGGAAAGTGAGAAGAAGGGAAAAGCTTGAAGAAGAAGAAGAAAGCTCTTGGTCTTGAAGTTTCACCATCCATTCATCTCTCAATCTTCTCAATCATCTTTGGTAGAGGTGGGTTCTAGTTAGAAACTCTTATTTCTAGAAGTTTTAGTTTTCTTGAGGTTAGGGCATAGTTCTAGAAATCGTAGAATTGAGAGTTTGAACGATTGAAATATCGATTAAATGCACGAGTATGTTGGTAATATGTGTGGAAACCTCTGTTTAAAACTATTTTGATGTTTGGTGTTATTTGGATTGAATTTGGAGAAGTTATGCACTTTAAAACACAAGATTTTTAGCTACTTACTTCCGGTTAACCGGTTAACACTTTTGGTTAATCGCTTAACGGGACTTTGATACGCTACTGGAAGTGGAAATTTAGACTGGTTAACCGGTTAACCAAATGCGTTAATTGGTTAACACTGTAAGTCTTGGGAAAATATTATTTTGTTCTTTCTTTAAAAATTAATAACCTCTTCATCGTTTATCCGATTTAACTGTTCTTTATATCGATTTGAAGTAATAATATGTTCTAACTTATAAGTCCGAGAAATATTATTTTGAGCTGCCGTTTACCCGACTTTTCAAATAAATCGTATTTATATTAGTTAGGTAATTATGAGCTTTTGGAAATAAAAGGTATAACTTGTGAGATGTTTAGGACGACCCTAGGTTTATGCGAAACCGTTGGAAAGGTGGCTAGTGTCTTGTGGTGGGTATTACACTGAGTCCCACGGGAAGCCTTTCCCAGGAAGTCTTGAGTAAGTCTTGAGGTGGGTTGCATTGAGTCCCATGGGAAGCATCCGTAAAGACTTGAGGTATGTTTTACACTGATCACCAAGGTACAGTCTTGAGTAAGTCTTGAGGTGGGTTACATTAAGTCCCACAGGAAGCATCCGTAAAGGCTTGAGGCACCGTTGGTGAGGTGATGGTAGTGGCTTGTGGTGGGTATTACACTGAGTCCCACATGAATCCTTGCTTGGTGAAGTCTTGAGGTGGGTTACTTTGAGTCCCATGTGAAGCATCTATAAAGACTTGGTAGTGGCTTGTGGTGGATATTACACTGAGTCCCACGGGAAGCCTTGCCGATGGACACTGGAGGTGGATATTCCACCGAGTCCCACATGAAGTGTCAAGAGCGTTGTATGGATATGTCCATCTTGTTTTGGTTCCTTTTAGAGAATTGACCAAAGACTCGAGTAGTGGTTAGATTTGAACTTTTAGAGCCGAGAGAACTCTAAGATAGGGAACTCACTGAGATGTTGTTATCTCACCCTATGTTGTTGATATATTTTCATGTACTTCAGGTTCTACGAAGGGTAAGGATAAGTCAATTTGATTATCCTTACTTATCGATGGCTTTGCTTTCGCAGTGGATATTTTGAGATCTTCGGATCTAGTTCTTAGTTTTCTTTTGTTTTGACATCTTGTATTATTGTTAACCTTTTTTTATAGTACCTTATGTATTTAGTTGGCTAAAATTTTACAATATGTTGTACTAAGAACTTATTTGTATTTCAGTACCAAACATGAACTTATATATGAAAAATATGCTTTGATGTATGTATTTTATATATGGGTATTACACCAACTATGTGGGAAACCTGGTCATGTGGCGTTGAACAGCTGACACATGTATGATGAATCTTCAACCCACATAACACTCAATCAAAGAACAATGAGGCTCAACATGACAAAGACTCCAAAGGGGAAGACTCAAGTTCTCAAGAAATGGCATTGACAACTACCATATTTCAGCATATTGCCCCCACTCATGAGTGTTCACTACCTAGCAAACTTAATTCTCAGGCTTGGTTTGCTGATTCAGATACCTCCAATCACCTTACTCTTTTTGAAACTTGCTTTCAAAATAGAAAACCATATAGAGGAAGTTGTCAACTTTATGTAGGTAATGGCCAAAATCTACACATTAAACACATAGGCCACTCATATGTCAAAAATAAAATTCTTCTTGGGGATATTTTACATGTTCCTGCTATCAGCAAGAATTTGTTGTCAGCTTCCAAATTATCTCATGATAATCATGTTGTGTTTGAATTCCACCCTAACAAGGGTTATGTTAAATATCAGGGTTCTAAGGAAGTCCTTCTTAAAGGCAATGGATCTATTGTGTTATCACAAGCAAAGTACATCAAATATCTCCTTGAGAGAGATAAAATGGTAAATGTTAATGGTGTGCCAACACCAATGCTCAGCACATGTAAACTAAGCAAAAATGGCTCCTCTATCACATATGATCCCCACATGTATAGGTCCATTGTGGGAGCTTTCCAATATGTTATATTGACCAGGCCTGGCGTATCCTATAGTGTAAACAAGACTTGTCCGTTTATGTCAGCACCTTTGGACACTCACTGGGAAGAAGTACGCATGATCTTGTGTTATCTCAGTGGTACCATCTCTCATGGATCATTGTTATCACATGCTCCGTCATCTCAATAGTTATCTCTAAGATCTACAATGACTCAAATTGGGCCAATGATCCTGATGATCGCAAGTCAACATCAGGTTCTTGCATATTTTTTGGTCCCAACATTGTAGCATGGAGCTCCAAGAAATAATCACTTGTGGCTAAATCAAGTACATAAGTTGAATATAGAACACTTGCTCATACTACCTCAGAACATCAATTGCTTGAATCATTGCTTACTGAACTTAAGGTCTTTTTCTATCCTCTTACTTTGTTATGTGATAACTTAAATGTTGTCTTGCAGTCTCACAATCCTGTCCTACATGTCCGCACGAAGCACATTGAATTTGATATTCAATTTGTAAGATAAAGAGTTGTAGCTAAGAAACGTGTGGTTCAACATGTCCCCGCCTTTTCTTAGCTAGCTGACAAATTAACCAAACCATTCAGAACTGCTACATTCCAAGGACTTAGAAGCAAGCTCAAAGTGGTCTCATTCAAACCCCTTGATCTTGAGGGGGAGGAATATATATACTTGTAAAAGCTAGCATTAAGGAAAAATGTATTGTTGTATAAATGTAATAGCTAGTGTTGTAAGCCGGTAAGCTAGTATTTGTTGAAACGGTAAAGCGACAAGCAACAAAAGATTGAGAAGTATTTTTTCAGGAAATTATCGTGTCCATAGAGATCAGTGCTACTGAACTGACATTCAACAATTTCCACAATTATGAGTTTGGTTAAAAATGTTTAAAATAAATGCGGGAATTAAAAATTATGAGCAGAAAAATAATTCATTCTTTGGAGAGTAGAGAACTCTTGGGTTTACGTTTCAATCTACCTATCAAGTACTAAAAAAATCTATGGATCAATTGAACTTAACCTAAATCACTCTTCAAAACCCCCATGTATCGCTCATAACCGAGGTTATGTCTAATGCAAAGCTGAGAGATCAACCATATTATTGCATCGATGATCTATCTCCCGACACAGACAACATGGAGGCATTAAGCTCTGATACCCCAAGTGAAAGTCAGCTCTAAATCTATAGCATCCAGAAACTAGCATACGTTCATCTTAGATCAAGATCTGAAGAGTATATGTCTATAACAATCCAAACCAATTAAGTAAAAAATCCAAGATGACATAGATTAAGATTTGTAAAAGATATTTTATACAAAGATTCATAAATACACATACAATCAAAGTAAACCTACATACAAACTCATAACAAATGGAAACTACAAAGGGAAGAGAGAAGAGGAATCAAAACCTCATGCGGCGTCAATCACAAACCAAGAATCATCCACTCCCAATCGTCGAGTTGCAACCTCCATTAATGCTTTTCTAAGCTATCAAGACTACAAATTGAAGTTTGATGAATTGGGAACAAATACCCTAAAATATAACCTTAAAAACATGTGTTTTTACCCTTAAATATGTGTTTATATCCAGGAAAATTTGCTCGGCAAAAATCTGATTCACGCAGAGAAGTAAGGTGGCTTATTATCCATTTTTTTCAACTTTCTAGAGTATCTGGGTCGCGTCTGCTTCGCCAGGCGAGCTCGGGGCGAAGCTGACTGATATCGAAAATTCTAGCACTATTTTCTTTGGAACTTTCAAACTGTAACTCCGTTTTTCTCCCGATTTGAAGCGTTGGAACGCTTATTCAATACTCTTTATGAATATGACAAGATATTATTGCTTGAATACCTGGAAAAAATGAGATAAAAACAATTAAACTCAAAGATATTTACACGATAACGCAATATATACACTATAACATAAAGTAAACGTATTTACAAACAAAGCGGGATTTATTCGTACGATATTAAAAAAAGTATCGATAAGTGAAACAAAACTTATCTACAAAAATAGTTACAATTTGAACTTATCAAACTCTCCCCAACTTAAATTTATTTGTCTCTAAACAAGAATCAAGCGACTCAAAGAAACAAAAGTGACAACCAAAGAATCATGAATCAACAGGTTTTGAAAAACAGAATAAATGAATAGTTCAAATGAAAAATGGTACACACAAAGTAAATACTTACCACTAAACTATGACGATAACATATGCACAAAACAAATGCTAAATACAAAAATCAAACCAAGCATCCTAAAACAACACAAGTTGAAACATGAATCACACCTAGCAAAAACAATCATCGGTAGATGAAAAACACAAAATGAAGTACTTTTTACTCAGACAACAATCTTGCAAACAAAAGATTAAATTATACACTCATCCAAATATCATATTGAAAACATAAAATTAAGACTCACAAGGGCTTTCAAGGTTGTAGCGTGGTCGGGTAAACAAACAAGGGGAAATTTCTAAAGGTAATAGAAACAAAAACTTGCCTAATCCTTAAGGAGTGATCAACTCACAAAGGCTCAAACACAAAATTCCAATCAACTTCTTCCAAAATCTCATGTGTTACACAAAACACAATACTTATTTAGCATAATTATTTGAACTCTTTTTGTTTCCTTTCTCAAGGATTTTTTTTCCTTCTTTTTTTTCTTCTTTTCTTTTCTTTTTCATATTTTTCTCTTTTTTATTTTCTTTTTCAACCTCATAGTAACTTACCATTAAGTAAACAATCATTCTCTCCCTAACTTAAATTCAACCACATCATCACATGAATACTCCCTACTTTCTAAGGCAAGATAAAAATTCATACAACAACACAAAGTTGAGGATTCAATAAAAAATAATCAATCAAAATCCACATATACAAAAAGTGAATTTAATACTCATAGACAAGCATCAAGTTCAAACAACATGGATAATGATAAAAAGTCACAAAGGGGTTACGAATACTCACACACTCACAAGATGAATGCATATGACTATTTGGCTAGGCTGTTGTGGTCAAATGAAACAAAATGCCTTGATCCATTTCATACTTTCATATAATCAACACAAACAAAATATTAAGTATAATAAAATCCAGTTAGAACAAGAATGTTGGTACTCCGTGTATAAATGAATAATGGAAAGCTACCTCACAAAAGGGTGGGAACTAAAGTGATTCACATCAAGAATAAGTATACAAAAGAATGAATGTCATGGAAGTTTGTAAAAAGCCTAAGTATCATGAAAATGCTAAAATCTATAAAGCGATAAGCACATACCTTGGATGTGTACAAAACTTAACAATATCATTACCATACACCCGCAAGTTGAAACTGTAACGCCATGTTATTTAATTAAATATTATCGTATATTTGGCGTTGATTTCTGTTGATTGTCTAAATTATGTTGTGTTGAGTTGCTAAGTTGGTTTTAGTTGAAGTAATTTAATTAGGTTGATTTAAGTTGTGTTGTGGTTAGTTGAATTAAAATTAAGTTGATTAAGTTGTAGAGTTGTTAGTAGAATGATACTAGTATTGTTAGTGGGTTGGTTGTGAATAAAAGTAGTAAGAATGGGGGTGCAGGAATTAGGCCCATTAGAATTATTAAGATTAATTAAACCATAAGTTGATTAGATTATAAGAAAAATAGGTTATTAGTAAAAGAGAAACAAAAAGTTTAGAGATAACATAGAAGTTACAAAGTTGCAGAGGAAAAGAGGCAAGGGCTAGGTTTTCAATCGGAGGATTAAAGTCGCTTTCAACCCAAGGTAAGGGTGGCGTTCTGACTCTATAATCGGGTTTGTATGATCAAAACATGTGGGATTGGGTGTTATAAATTGCTCTGTCAGTATGTTGTGTTATTTTGTTGAATAACAACATTGATTTATGTTGTTGAATTAGTCATAGATTAATTAATTTGTGTTGATTGTGTATGGATTTGTTGTGTTGTTGTATTGTGTATTGGGATTAACTATAATAGTTAGTGGAGACTGAACGTAAGAGAACATAGAGACGAAGAAGAAAAATGAGAGAAACAGAGAACACAAGGTTTTGGAAGGGGACGATCGTCCCAAATGCATGACGTCCTCCTTGAGGAAGTGACGTATGTCACCCTCATGTTACGACCTTCACAACGTCACAAGTGTGACGATGGTCACACGGGTCTGGGGTATTTTTTCTTGTTTTGCGTTGTGGTTTCTGTCTCGTGGTTGAGGTCTGTCTGTTTGGTATAATTAAACTTAGTAAGTATTTTATAGAAACATAATTATTGAACTGACTAATTATTTTCCAGAAACTTTAATTAATTGAGGTATTTAGAAGCAGGATTTTAGTAGAAGTATATATATATATATATATACGTTTATCAGAATAATAATAATAATAATGGCAGAGATATGATAGAAAAGTGAAATAACATTGTTGGTGATAGAAAACAAATAGTGAATTAGCAGGTACATTCCAATAAGAAATAATATTGATATACTTATAATTGTAACATAAGACTAATTAACCGCTTAGTCGAAAACTGTTGAATGACTTTTGTGTTGGATTGTAGTATATTTTGGTTGTCTCGTTGTGTTGTGCTCTTGGTTGAGAATTTGCGAGTTGCAGGTGATGTTGTGTCTTGTTGAATTGCCTCTAAATTATTGACAAGAATAATTTGTATGCCTATGGCCAAAGTTGAATTGTTGTTGTGTTGTTAAGTAATTATTATTGTTGTTGTTTTGAGATTTGAGTTGAGTCGCATTGCATAACATATCAAGTTGGAGCTGCTGCTCGATAAGTTGGTATGGATTGGAAAATTAAGTTTAAGGCTTATGCCTTGTTGTTGTTGCCTCTATTAATTGACAAGTTATTAAGTTGGGAGTTCTGCTCCAATGGTACCACATGCATGTGCATTTGTCTAAGTTGCATTTCAAAGTTATATAATTATGCCGTCGTGTTGTATTTTATGTTGATTGATGTTGTGTGTGTTGTGAAGTGGTGGTTGTATGTAATATGATATAATATGTTATTTATCATATATTCGATTATATAGTTTGATATCTTACTCCTTATGTTTGAATGTTTCCCTCTGTTGGTAACATGCAGGTAATCTAGAGTAGAGCTGCTTACCTTTGTTAGTTCGAGTCAGTGTCGTCGCTCTAATACGTAGCACTCGGGGGGATAACACATGTTTTCTTTTAATGTTCAATTTTATCACGTATCTGAATTCTAATTTGTTTTCATTAAATATTTGTTGTTTTTAAGTTGTTTTGATGCTGAATACAAGTTGTGTTATTTAAAGTTGAATTTTATGAATCCGCTGTGTAGTAATGAAAGTATTCTATTTTAAAGACTAATAAGGAGTTTGTATGTTGTTCCTTAAGTTGAAAATGTATCTTTCTATTTGGTTGTTGAGACTTTTATAATTCTGATTTTGCTATTAATTACTGGGTAGAAATGGGGTGTTACATTAGTGGTATCAGAGCAGGTCGGTCCGTCCGGCCAAGTTGTCGAGTCGTAGTTGTTTAACAATCCAGTATTGTTAGCTAGTTCTAACCTTTGTTGTGTTGTAGTGTTAAGTTGAGATGTCTGGAAGGAACAATGCTGCAATGGCTACTTCTCTGCAAGCAATGGCTCGGGCTGTGCAGAATTTATCGAACGTTGATGAGAATGCTGGATCTCGTAGTTTGGCGACTTTGCAGAGGGAGAATCCGCCTACCTTCAAGGGTAAGTATGACCCTGATGCAACATTGGAATGGTTGAAGGAGATTGAGAGAATCTTCCGTGTGATGGAATGCACTCCAACGTAGAAGGTTCGGTATGGGACTCATATGCTGGCAGTCGAAGCTAATGACTGGTGGCTAGAGACTAGTCAGAGGTTGGAAGTTGCAGGTGGAGAGGTCACTTGGTTGGGTCCCTTAGGGAATTTATGAGGAAGTATTATCCGGAGGATGACCGTGGTAAGAAAGAAATAGAGTTTCTTGAGCTAAAGCAAGGAAACATGTCAGTTACAGATTATGCTACAAAGTTTGTTGAGTTGACTAAGTTTTACCTGCACTATAATGAGGCGAATGCTGAATTTTCAAAGTGCATCAAGTTTGAGAATGGGTTGCATCCAGAGATTAAGAAGGCAGTTGGATATCAGAAGATTTGTGTCTTTGCTGATTTGGTTGATTGCTGCAGAATTTATGTAGAGGATAAAAATGCTCATTACAAGATTATTAATGAGAGGAAGGGCAAGCACCAACAGAATCATGGCAAACCTTATGATGCTGCGAGAGGTAAACAGAAGTTGGCTAATGGTAAGAGGACTAGTGGGGGAGATGCTCTTGCTGGTGTTATTTGTATAAAATGTGGGAAACCCGATCATAAGAGTAATGTGTGTACTTCTGAGATAAAGAGGTGTTTCCGTTGTGATAAGACTGGGTATGCAATATCTGAATGCAAGCATAAATAGATTATTTTCTTCAACTGTGGTAAAGAAGGACACGTTGGTAGTTAGTGTCAGAAACCAAAGAAGACGCAGACTAGAAAAGTGCTCGCATTGGCTGGGACTCAGACAACCAGTGAGGACAGACTCATTAGAGGTACATGTTTCATTAATAATACTCCTTTAATTACTATTATTGATACTGGTGCTACTCATTGCTTTATTGATGCTTGTTGTGTTAAAAGATTGGGTCTTATGTTGTCTGCTATGAATGGAGATTTGGTCGTCGAGATTCCAGCTAAGGGATCAGTGACTACTTCTCTTGTGTGTTTAAAGTGTCATTTATCTATCTTCAATAGAAACTTTGCTGTTGATTTGGTGTGTTTATCATTAACTATAATAGATGTCATCTTAGGAATGAACTGGTTAGAATATAACTATGCTCATTACAATTTTATAGCAAGTCAGTGAGGTTTTCTACTCCTGAAGAGGAGGGAGTTGGTTGTTGTCTTTTAGATATTTGCAGTAGTTGATGAAAGAAGAAGCTCAGGTGTTTTCGTTGATGGCGTCATTGTCTATTGAGAGAAAAGCTAAGATGAAAGAGTTGTAAGTGATGCGTGAATTTCCTGAAGTTTTCCCTGATGAAATTCCTGATGTGCCACCAGAAAGATAAGTTAAATTCATAATTGATCTTGTACCTGGTACTAGACCAGTGTCTATGGAACCATACATGACACCTGCATATGAATTGTAAGAATTAAAGAAGAAATTGGAGGAGTTACTTGAGAAGAAGTTTGTGAGGCCAAGTGTATCGCCGTGGGGAGCTCCAGTGTTGTTAGTAAAAAAGAAAGATGGAAGTATGAGGCTTTGTGTTGATTATAGACAACAAAATAAGGTGACGATTAAGAATAAGTATCCGCTTCCGAGAATAGATGATTTGATAGATCAGTTGGTAGGTGCTCGTGTGTTTAGCAAGATCGATTTGAGATCAGGCTATCATCAGATTAAAGTGAAAGATGAGGATATTCATAAGACAACGTTCAGAACACGTTATGGACATTATGAGTATTTGGTTATACCTTTCGGTGTTACTAATGTGCAGGGAATATTTATGGAATATATGAACTGCATTTTCCATACCTATTTGGATCATTTTGTGGTGGTGTTCATTGATGATATATTGATTTACTCTAAGTCGGAAGAAGAGCATGTAAAACACTTAAAACTAGTATTGCAGGTATTGAAGGAGAATAAGTTGTATGCAAAGTTGTTTAAGTGTGAGTTTTGGCTGAAGAAAGTTAGTTTTCTTGGTCATGTTATATCTGGAAGTGGCATTGTTGTGGATCCATCTAAGGTAGATGATGTGTTGCAATGGGAAACTCTAAAGTCAGTTACCGAGATTAGAAGCTTTTTGGGACTAGCTGGTTATTATAGAAGGTTTATTGAAGATTTTTCTAAGTTAACGCTTCCATTAACTAAGTTGACTTGTAAAAGTAAATATTTTGTGTGGGATGTCCAATGTGAAGAAAGTTTTATATAATTAAAGAAGAGGTTGACGTCGGCTCCGGTTTTGACATTACCAAATGCAGGAGAACCGTTTGTGGTGTATTATGATTATTATAAGATGGGTTTAGGAGGTGTGCTTATGCAGAATACTAAGGTATTTGCTTATGCGTCAAGGCAGTTGAGGACTCATGAAAAGAACTATCATATGCATGATTTAGAACTTGATGCAATTGTTTTTATGCTGAAGATTTTGAGACATTATCTTTATGGTTCTATATTTGAAGTGTTTAGTGACCATAAGAGTTTAAGGTATTTGTTTGATCAGAAGGAGTTGAATATGAGACAACGAAGGTGATTTGAGTTATTAAAGGATTATGATTTCAGTTTGAAATATCATCCAGGTAAAGCTAATGTTGTAGCTGATGCTTTAAGTCGAAAAATGTTGCATATGTCGGCAATGATGGTTAAAGAGTTGGAACTAATTGAACAGTTCAGGGATATGAGTTTAGTTTGTGAAATGACATCGAAGAGTGTTATGTTGGGATTGTTAAAGATTAATAATGATTTTCTAGACAGTATCAGAGAGGCTCAGAAGTTAGATGTGAAATTAGTATATTTGATGGTAGGAATCGATCAGTTTGAGAATAATGATTTCAAGTTAGATGCGTAAGGTGTGTTGAGATTCCGTGATCGAATTTGTATTCCTGATTATGTAGATATAAAGAAAGTAATTCCTGAAGAAAGTCATAAAAGTAAGTTGAGTATTCATCCGGGCGCTACAAAAATGTATCAAGATTTGAAGAATTTGTTTTGGTGGCTTGGGATGAAGAGCGATGTATCACGATTTGTGTATGCATGTTTAACTTGTCAGAAGTCGAAAGTCGAACATCAGAAGCCTGTAGGGTTGATGCAACCATTAGAAGTTCCAGAATGGAAATGGGATAGCATTTCAGTGGACTTTTTGACGGGATTTCCTAGTAATTCAAGAGGACATGATTCAATTTGGGTGATTGTTGATAGGCTTATGAATTCGGCTCATTTTATTCCTATTAACATCAGTTTTCCAGTATCTAAGTTGCCCGAGATTTATACGTGAGTAATTGTAAAGTTGCATGGTGTTCCTTTATATATTATGTTGGATAGAGGTTTACTTCTGATTTTTGGAAGAGTTTGCAAGAGGAGTTGGGTTCTAAGTTGAGGTTGAGTTCAGCGTATCATCCTCAGACGGATGGTCAGACTGAGAGAACTATTTAGTCTCTATAGGATTTGTTGAGAGCATGTGCTCTTGAGCAAGGAGGTTTGTGGGATACTTATCTTTCGTTGATAGAATTCACGTATAATAACACTTACCATGCTAATATTGGAATGACACCTTTTGAAGCATTGTATGGTTGGATATGTAGGACTCCTTTGTGTTGGCATGAATCTGGAGAAAGTGTAGTGCTTGGTGTAACACCCACTTCCCATTTATAATAAAATAATTATTTATTTAAAATAAAATCAGAGTTTTTATTAAAAGTGGAATGCTACATCTCAACAAAAAATCAGTTTAAAATAATTCTTTATTGAAACAACGGAAAATCACATTTTATTTCATCATACGACAACTACCAAATATAATATAATCACCTATCCTCATATTATAATTTTCCACATAGTTTTGATACGTAACTAATAACAGTAATAAATGAACATTAACAATCCCCTAATGACGTGTTACGTATCAGAGCGACTCCTAGGACTCGACCAAACGACTTGTACTCCAAGCTTACTCAAGTACCTGAATCATCTGTACTTCCGAAGAAGCACAGTTGCAACCACACGCAACAAAGGGGTGAGATACTTTCATCATCAAAAGAGAAAAATAATAAGAATAAGCAAGTATCATTAACTAGATCATCACCTCCAAACAACAACAACTACACACCCACATCATATATATAACAACATTGTATACATCATCAACATCATACACAACAACAACAATTATTATGTAATGAGACTCTACTTGACTATATGCATGCGGTACCGATTCCGATCTCTATTTCAAGATCCAGTTCCCGTCGGAACTCTCGACCCCTCTTTTATGGTCCAATATGACCCCTATTTCATGATCACACCCTCGACCCCTATTTCATGGCCACGTACGATCCCTATTTCATGACCGCACCAACATCACAACAACGACATACCCCACCTTGGTATGTTATACAACTATGCAACATGTCACTCAACACCGATGACATAAACAATGACTACAACTTCAACCCCACACAACAACATCATTAACGACATACAACAACAAATATACCATGCATTAGCATCATCAATAACATACCACATTAATAACATGTATCAACAACATACAACATCAACGATATCATGCATTAGCATCATCAACAACATACCACATTAACAACATGTATCAACAACATACAACATCAATGATATCATGCATTAGCATCATCAACAACATACCACATTAACAACATGTATCAATAACATATAACATCAACGATATAATGCATTAGCATCATCAACAACATACCACATTAATAACATGTATCAATAAAATACATCAACACCGACCAACTACTACATCATATTACCATGAATACAACAACAATGATCAACAACATTAACAACTTACATATATGCCCACAACTATCACGACATATAACTACAAGGGAAAAAACAACACAAAACAACATCATATAACTTCTATCAGCATCTACGTCATGTATCATTAATTACAACAACATATAGCAATAACAAATACTAACATCACCTATGACATGCATCTTCAACTATACAACATATAGCAACAACAAATCCTATCACCACCTACAACATGCATCTTCAACTATACAACATATAGCAACAACTCATGACATATATACAATACCAATTCCATGCATACATCCACAAGTATATTAACATTTATCAACACTAAGTCGTGCATTGACAACGATAACAACTACAATATATAACAACAACAACTTTCATTTACGTCATACATATTTAGCATACTACGACATAGGTCGACATGAGCGTCATCTCTTTCATAAACATCAATTATTCATCAAAACAATCATGTTATCATCCGTACATCAACAACCAAATCGACTATAAAAATCGGCACAAATAGGCCTTACGAATCATCATAAAACAGAAAAACAGACACCTGACACGGCCCGTGTCAGGGACACACGCCACCACCCTTCACAACTCAGCAAAACACAAGATACAGTGGTCTGACACGGCCGTCCGTGTCCTGTGACATGACCCGTGTCAGGCACACTGAAGCTAAAACATCATAATTCCCCCCTCCAGAAGGCTGACACGGGTGCCCGTGCCGTGGGACACGGCCCGTGTCAGAGCACGACAAATACAATCAATTGAACATAATTCACATTTGAATCATCTAAACCCTTAATTCCTCTAATCAACAACACTACACCAATTCCCATTATTTAATCCTTGAGAGACAGAAGAATCCCACCCTTACCTTAGTTTTGATGAGTGTCGCTCCCGATAAAATGGGACATAGGCCCAGATAAAGGTACAGACGCGAACGGTCGGCGAGAGGGACAATGAGAACACACAGCCGTGAACTCACTGGAGATGAATAGAGTCGCCAGCTAGGCATTTTTATCCCGGAGGAAAGGCAATGCTGCATAGACCTGGAAAGAGATGGATAAGACGGTTGCGAACCAGAGAGACTGAGAAAGGGGGTTGGTTACAACCTGGGAAGGTATTAGCACCCAGATTGTCCGCCGTACTCGACGGGATCCACGCTTAAAAGATTTGTGTTTAAAAGGGGTAGTGTCGGTGCAATTTGTGTGTAAGAGCTGGAAAAGGATGTACAGGTGTCAGTGTAAGAGAAGTGAAGTGTATAAATGTACAGTGTCAGTGCAAGGATGAGAGTATGCTCAAGATTATGAGGCTAAAAGAATGATACTAGAAGGAGGGGGAATATACAGAGACTTTTGTTCGATAACTGTTAAGTTATGCCTACGTATCCTCTCGTGCAATGAGGAAGTCAGAACACCGTAGTTCGACTCAAAGAGACTGAAAGGTGAATTGACTTGTGAACTGCTTGCTTGCCTATGCTCAAGTGTATGACCTGTCTGGCTCAGGTGCAAACTGTCTTGCATTAGACGGAAGAAGCAAGTTCTCGTTTGTGAGTGAATGAGATGAGACAAGAATCCCGGAGGAGACGATTATTGTTTGTTTTTGAGTTTTCAATCTTTTATTGCTTTTGAGAGTTTGTAATAAGTTAATGAGCTTAAGCCTAAACCAATGGATTTAGTAAACTCATCACATCTTCCCTCTGATTAGGGGTAATGAGAGTACCTTAAGTGTGAAGTCAGATTCTCACACTTAAACACCTTTGATGTAGGATTAAGATTATTAACCTACTTGTGATTATTTAGATGTTTTTGGTGTTTTTGTTTAGTGTTGAGTAATGAGGTTAAGCCATAATCAAGGATTAAACAGACTCATTACACCATCCTAATAGAAGGATAATAGATGAGAATGTTTAAGCTGAGGAAAGCTCCTCAACTTAATCCATGATTAGGGATTAAACTCATGACAAAACAAGCCTTTGATTAAGTGGATTTTATTTAATGGTATGATTATGAAGTGGATTTTATGATTTGTAAGATAACTTGAGGGGGACTTGTCCATTAACACTAGGGTTAGTCCTTCTTAACCAATTAAGGAAGAATTAGAACCCTAATGCAAGGCCCAAGTTACAAGTGTGATGCCTTGATGATTATTATGTGAATTGATTAAGAGATTTAAACACATTAAGGGTTTAACACTTAGGATTAAAGTTATACACTCCATCCTAATAGAAGGATGCAGGCATAAGCTTAATCACAAAGCCTTAAAGCCTTTAGTGTTTAGTCCCTGATTATGAGATGAGAAGAGAAGACTCAAAGAAGACACAAAGGTAAAACTAAGGGGGGGGAGACTAATCAAAACCCTAATTATTATCATGCTTGGTTGTTCCTAAGGTTTGTGAGGTTTACAAGAACAATCTTCAAAGGAACCACCAGGAAGCAGATGAAAGGATCAAGGGAAGCAAAGTGACTTGCTTCATTCAAGAAGTCAAGTCACTTGAAGAAAGAAAGTGGGAAGAAGAAGAATGAGCAAGCTCAAGCCCAAACACATATAAAAATGCAGCATGGATGCAAGAGAGATGAAAAGAAAAGTTGTGAGAAGTGAAGGCAAATTCACTTCTCAAAATCACTTACCACCTGAAAGGTTAGAAAAGAAATGCAATGCAATGCAAAATGGGATGAGATGACATGATGAGAAACAAAACCAGAAGCATTTACATGATGCTAATGATGCTATGAGATGCTACAAACATGAGGCAGCACATGGAAATGACCATACAAGTTCATGAATGCAAATGAAGCAAGTTAGGAAGCATGGACATACATGAAAAGTTATGAAGTGCACATGGCATACAACATGGCAAATACATGATGCAATGATCAATCATGCTTTCAATATGTCTTATGATGTCAAATGAATCAAATGGAGGCATGGAATGTCATGGCAAGTCATGTTGTGCAAGAGAATGCAAGATGGGTGCATATGAAAGCCCAAACTAGGGTTTATGAACAATACATCAAACAAAAATCAAAATCAGAAGCAAACCCTAAGATAAAAAAAATGAAAATGCCACTCAAAGGACCCCTAATCCTATACTAACCCAATGCCCAAAGGAGAGGTCTCAACTCCTAACCAAGTTCAAGTTATGATTTTTACAAGTTTGCTAGGGTTTTAGGGTTCCTAAACAAGAAAATTACCAAACAAATTGAAAATGGAAGATCAAAACATGGCCATTTAATCTCACAAACTACATGCTAAACATAATGCAATTCAAAAAGAATCAATGTCCAACTCCTCATGGATAGGCAGAAATGATTTTTGGAACTTTGGATCAAATTAATGCATAAAAATGATTTTAAATCAATGAAAAATTCTCAAAATGCATCAAGATCAAAAAAAAATTTGGTTTGAAGGTTGGACAATGTTTCTAAATGTCTTAGAACATTTCATGAATTTTTTGGTGATTTTTAAATACCTAAAAGTATTTTTAATAAATTAATTCTCATTAATCAATTAAAAATAAACTTTTAAATATTTTAAAATACTTTTTAAATGCTAAAAATGAAAATAAAAATATTTTTGTGTTTTAAAAATTAGTGAAACTCTTGACAAAAAGTTTCATAATTTTTAAAACAATTTTACTATTTTTAATAAATTGTATAAAACAAATGAATTAAATGAAAATAAAAATGAATTTAAACTGAATTAATGAGAAGTCAACAGATCTGATGGCCTGGATTCAAAGTCACACGCGCGGGAGTTGACTAGGCGCGCATCTGGACGGCCTACGTTCAAACTGACTTAATTACACTTAGCCCTAATTAATCAAACCCTAATTACTTTCTGATGACCGGAACAGTGGTTCCGGTCATCTTCTCCGGCGAGACAAAGTGCTAACTCCTTCTACACGTTACGAAAATGAAATCTAATTGAACAGAAATGATCCCCACTCACTCACGAATCAAAACCCTCAATCAAAACAAATTTATTTTTCCAGGAATGGCTGAATCGAAGCAAACAAGAACTAGGGCAAAAAAGTTTCAGAGACTGATTAAACTCTCATCTCTCCACCATTTTCAAAACTAAAGATATCAGAGCAATCAGTGAAGCATGGAGAACAACTTTAGAACTTAAAAATCCATTTCTGGAAAAAAAGTTCTTGAGCTACCTGAGTTTCGAAGCTTTCAATCCAGCAACTTTCTGCCCTCTCCCTTTGATGCAATCCACTCTACTTGGTCCCCTGATGATCCTTGAATGCTTAGAAGGAGTTTATGTTGGCTGGTTAAGGAGTTTGAACAGCTTCTGCTCAAGCTCAGTTGAAAATGGTGATGGTGATTCAGGCTGTTTCAGGCATGGGTGTGGGGTTCTTTATGACCAGTGTGATGAATGGAGAAGGTTTATGAAGTTTGTTCAAGTGTTTGGGAGCTGTGGCATGTGATTCGAAAGTTTCTGCTTTGGGGGGTGAAAAATGGAAGAGTGATGTTCTTGCTTGGTTCAGGCCTAAGTCTTGTTGGTTTTGGCTCAGTGAAGCAAGGTGAGTTGATCAATGGATTTGGTTTTTGTGTTTGTGAGTTGTGGAGACAGATTCGAAGAGAAATGCAAAATGGAGTGAGTTTGTGTATGTCTTGCTAGGGCTTGTTTCAGGCTGGCTCCTTGTATGAAATGGCTAGCAAATGGATAGTATAAACAACTCCAATTGGTCAGATGATGTGACCTGGCCTGCTGTGATAGGTAAGTTCACTTTTGCAAAATGTCAACTTTTTGGTAAGAGAGGCATGGGCTTGGTTCTAGGCAGGTACATGTGTGTGGGCTGGCGCAACATGGTGTGGAAGAGAGGCTAGGAAGGTTCAGCATGCTAGGCACCAAGTGGGTGAAGTGTGATGAGTGGTTTTGCAACTTGCTTACTTTTGAAACCTCATGAAAATCTCTTGTTTTGCCAACCATGAACATGTGATCTTTTGGTTCAATTCTGATTTTTAGAACTCATGTGATGTTTGTGCATTGGTTTGATGTGAACTAGAAGTCACAAATGGCCTTGATACATGATTTTGCAAATTTTCCAATTGGTGCATATCTTGAAAATTAGTGATTTTTGCCAACTTTGTCACACCATAACTTTTGATCCAAAATGAATTAGGTCATGTTCTTGTACTTTTTGAAAAGGGAAAAATGTGTTCTACAACTTTCATGACCAAAGTTTTTTCATTTGAAGCATTTTTGGATCAAAAAGCAAGGTTTGAAAAGTGACCTAGATTGACAAATTCCTTAAAAGTCAACCATGCCCTAAAAAGTCAACTTTGCAAAAACTTCAAATTCTTGAATTTTGTGAACTTCAACCTTCTTCCATGATCAAATAAAGATCATATACACTCAAAATGATGAAGATCACCCCTTGGTTGGGTCATTGGGGGCCTCAGATGCCCTGATTTTACACTGACTTGTCTGAAAAGTCAACTCTTGATCAGATGACTTCCCCATGGAATTTCTTCATGAAAATTGATATGCACACTCCCTATACCATATAGAGACCAATGGAAACAAGAATGACCAAAAAAATTGGAGTTATGGCCTCTGAAACCAAAACCCTAATTTTAGGTCAACTGTGCAGTCAAACTTGGCTCTGCATCCATACCAATCCCAGTTCTTGTGATTCTTTTGCATTTTTGACTTTGAGAGGATGTAATATGATATAAGAACACTCATGGATCCCTTTGAAGTGATTGATGGCCTTTGGGAGTGGCTCAGGAGGCTCTAGATTGCTCAGATCACAAACCCTAGGTGCAGATGACTTAGAACCAATGCAGTGAATCAAAATGTAATATGAGGTGTTATGATTGAGTTTATGCATATGAGATGATCACAAGCCATGGTGTGAATGGGTGAGGGCAAATTTGGGGTGTTTACAGCTGCCCCTATTCAAACATGAGTTAGCTGTGCAGGATGTAAGCTACGGCTTATCAGGCAAACAAGATAACTTGTGGTTGAATACCAAAGACAGTCCAAAATTTGCACTCACAGAATGAAGAAGAAAAGGGATATAGATTGTAAAAGAAAAATAAAGTATATTG
Organism: Lathyrus aphaca; assembly: GCA_963966055.1. Taxonomy (NCBI): domain Eukaryota; kingdom Viridiplantae; phylum Streptophyta; class Magnoliopsida; order Fabales; family Fabaceae; genus Lathyrus; species Lathyrus aphaca. Next base: position 688,059,805 of record OZ014519.1, on the reverse strand, counting down.
TAAAGTGTGGGCGACGGAGGACGACCGTCGAGCAGAGGACGACTGCTGGGTAAATAGCAATGACGGAGACGGCCGACATGCTGGGGATAAAAGGTAAAGCTAAGACGGGGACGACCGACTAGCTGGGAAGAATAAGATTATGATGGGGACGGTCATCAAGTTCGTAAAGCAAAGTAACCAACGATGGGGACGGCCATCGGGCTAAAAAGAGAAAAGGGACCACAACGGGGACGACCACCGGGTTAAAGAATAAATGAAATAAACAGATGATGAGGTACGGTCATCAAAGGTGAAGGACGATCACCTAGCAGGGGACGGCTGCTCTGTTGGGGTTAAGATGAGGGACGGTCATCTTAAGCGGAGGACGACCACCTGGCAGGGTACGGCTGCCAAAAATATCAACGATGGGGACGGCCATCGGATAAAAGGTCAACGATGGGGACGGCCATCGGACGAGCATGATGGAGGACGACCATCAAGAGGTGGAGGACGACCACCTAGCAGGGGACGGCTGCTCTCGAGGTTTCTCATGACACAGGACGAGTGCCAGATAACCAAAAATCAACAATGGGGACGGCCATTGGATAAAATGATGAAGGACGATCATCAAGAGGTGGAGGACGACCACCTAGCAGGGGACGGCTGCTAAAAATCAACGATGGGGACGGCCATCGGATGAGCATGATGGAGGACGACCATCAAGAGGTGGAGGACGACCACCTAGCAGGGTACGGCTGCTCTCAAGGTTTATCATGACACAGGACGAGTGTCAGATAAAAAGGAAAATTTGCTTACTTGGCGATCTACTGGGGAATAGTAAACACGGACAAGTGTTTACAACCAAGAGAAGAAAGCATAAGTGTTTAGGTGTTGTGTATAGATTAAAAATGCGGACGAGCATCCTTAAGACTACGATACGGACGAGTATCGGGTAGAAACAAACTGACACATGTTCAGAGATGATGATACGGACGAGTATCAACGGGTTAACAAAGAACACGGACGAGTGTTGAATCTGAGGGGATTCCTGGGGAATAGTAGACACAGACGAGTATCTATATCCAAGAAGACAAAAGTGTTTGACACGGTGTATGGATTAAAGATGCGGACGAGCATCCTTAAGACTATGATACGGACGAGTATCATGTAGAAACAAACACTTGACGCATATTCTGAGATGATGATACGGACGAGTACCATCTGGTTAACAAAGAACAAGGACCAATGTTGAATCTGTGGGGATGTAAATGGCATATACGAGATACGGACGAGTATCTGTATAAGTGTAACATGAGTAGTGAGTATGAGTTTTGTATGGATGAGTGTTTATCTGCTGGGGAGGGTGACACGGACGAGTGTCAAAAGGAGAAAAGTATGATATCAACAAGTATATGGGCTGTCAAAGTGTAGGCGACTGCGCTGGGGATATGACACGGACGGGTGTCAAGGAATTGTATATATAGGTATATGTGAGTGCAAAGAGGATGTCTTTGGCTTTCTGCTGGTGATTTGACACGGACGGGTGTCAGGAAGTATCTGTAATACGGGTGATCTTGTTTGTAAAGAGTGTTCAGGCGACTTTACTGGGGAGTGATGACACGGACGGGTGTCAACTGGTGTTTGTGAATTGTGAGGCAACTGCTTTTGCTGGGACTCTGGTGGGGACAGTTTCTGTGTATTGATGAATGGTTATTATTCACAAGAGTCCGATTCACAACATGGCTTATGATTATGCTATGTATTCAATTTTTGCCGTAATGCTCCGTATTAGACGGAATGCTACGCTTTGTGGGTGAATATGATGCAAATGTCATGATTATGCAAAGATACCAAACCGGGATTCGGATCCCAATGCCGCGAAGATCACTGGTCGATCTATTTGAAGTGGACATCCCAGCTGGGGATGAGATCATTGGCAGATCTGATGATATGATATTTGCTCGGGGATATAGGTCACCGATTGACATATCCTTGTAATACAGGACCCAGCTGGGGTTTGTAGAAGTCTTCTGTACTCTGTTGTGACTCCTTCATGCGTTGTTCTTCTGAAAAGAGGCCGATGATTCTGTGGGGAGATGATTCCCTGGCTTCTGCATTCTGCTGAGGAAGAATGATTGACACTACAGCTGGGGAAATTTGACAAGTGGCAACTGGCTGGGGAAAGTTGTTGGCAACTCAGCTGGGGAGAAAACACCTCTGGTGCCAAGAGTGAGTGTTGATTTGCCAGCTTGCTGAGATGTAACTTGCATGCCCCAAGTTGCGTTCTGGATACCTGCAATCCTGCAAATATAAGGAAACGCACAAATGATCCCGAGGTATCTTTTACTGGATTCCGCCATAGGAGTCAAGCACTTTCGAGAGTAAGTATATTCCCTGTAAGCATGTGTTTTTGAAGAAAAATATCTGTACTTATGCAATCAATTTTTAGAGACATCAGACATCCTTTGCAAATAAAAATGTATAAGACGAGACATGACTGGAAAATCTGATTTTAATTAATTCATGTGCCCTGAATTGGCAAGATACAGTCAAAGAAACAAATCTCCTAAAATGAAGAGACTGTTACAAATTGAGAAACAAAGTGCTGGCGATGTTGACGACGCTTTAAGGAGCTTCCTCTTCTGCTATGACTCGTATGACTTTTGACGTTCTTCTCGTCTTGCTTTCTGAAGAAGGCTGATTCTGATTGAAGCTTGATCCTTTCGAAGCTTAACAGGTTGTAGGCGATACAGACGAATTCATAATGCAGTTGTTCGCTTATTCCCTTATTTTGCATGGATCGCCCTTTCGGGTTTTCAATCCATCGGGATACCCATTTTTGCCTGAGTTGTCCAATGCGGCTTTTCAACTCAGCGGGTGTACACATTTTTTATTTATTTTCCCTTACTTTTGCCCGAGTCTTTTATTCTGTTTTTGACTCGCCGGGATGCCCTATTTTTGCCTGGACTTACATTCTGTTTTTATGTCCAGCGGGTCATTTTTTTATGCGAAGTATTTTTTAACTGCATCTGAATTCACAGGGGACGGGAAATCTTCACCATCCATGGTGCTGAGCATCAGTGCTCCACCAGAGAAAACCTTCTTTACCACGAATGGTCCTTCATAATTTGGAGTCCACTTGCCCCTGTGGTCTGTATGAGGAGGGAGGATTCTTTTCAACACAAGATCTCCCACTTGGTACTCTCGGTGCCTGACTTTCTGATCGAAGGCTCTCTTCATTCTTTTCTGATATAGCTGTCCATGGCAGATTGCAGCCAATCTTTTCTCTTCAATCAGACTCAGTTGCTCGTATCGGGATCGGACCCATTCTGCTTCGCTTAGCTTAACATCCATCATTACCCGCAGGGAGGGTAATTCAACTTCAACTGGTAGGACTGCCTCCATACCATACACAAGCTGATACGGTGTTGCCCCAGTGGATGTTCTGATTGACGTGCGGTATCCATGCAAGGCAAATGGTAGCATCTCATGCCAGTCTTTGTAGGTGACTACCATCTTCTGCACAATCTTCTTGATATTTTTATTTGCTGCCTCAACAGCGCCATTCATCTTTGGCCTGTAAGGAGAAGAATTGTGATGTTGGATCTTGAAGTCCCGACACAGCTCTGCCATCATTTTGTTGTTCAAGTTGGAACCATTATCAGTAATGATTCGCTCGGGAACTCCATATCGACAGATGATATCTCTCTTCAGAAATCTGGCCACCACTTGTCTTGTAACATTGGCATAAGAAGCTGCTTCGACCCACTTGGTGAAATAATCAATGGCAACCAAGATGAATCTGTGGCCATTTGAAGCAGTTGGCTCAATCTTACCAATCATATCAATGCCCCACATGGCAAAGGGCCATGGTGAAGACATGATGTTCAAAGGATTGGGAGGCACATGCACCTTATCTGCATAGATCTGGCATTTGTGGCATTTTCTGGCGTAGGCACAACAGTCGGCATCCATTGTGATCCAGTAATAACCTGATCTTAGCAGTTTCTTAGCCATGGCATGCCCTCCTGCATGGGTACCAAAGGATCCCTCGTGCACCTCGTGCATCAACAAGTCTGCTTCTGTCTTATCAACACATCTGAGGAGTACCATATCAAAGTTCCTTTTGTATAAAGACCTATCAGCGTTCAGAAAGAAACTACCAGCAAGCCTTCTCAAAGTCTTCTTATCATTGGAAGATGTCCCAGGTGGGTATGTTTGATCCTCCAAGAAGCATTTAATGTCATGGAACCAAGGCTTATCATCTTTGACAACATCTGCTGCAAATACATATGCTGGTCTATCGAGTCTGGACACTGAAATCTGAGGTACAAAGTTGGCAGCTTGAACTTTGATCATGGATGAAATGGTAGCAAGAGCATCTGCGAACTGATTCTCGTCCCGAGGGATATACTCAAGCTTGACTGTTGTGAAGAAAGTCAATAACCTCCTTGTATAATCCCTGTAAGGTATCAGATGATCCTGGTGGGTGTACCATTTTCCGTTGGTTTGATTAACTACCAGAGCTGAATCTCCGAATACAGTCAATGTTTTGATCCTGAGGTCAATGGCTTTCTCAAGACCCATAATGCAAGCTTCGTATTCAGCTTCGTTGTTAGTGCAGTTGAAAGTGAGTTTTGCCGAGAAAGGCATGTGAACTCCTTTAGGCGTAATGAGTACTGCACCAACACCACGACCATTCATATTAACAGCCCCATCAAACATCATAATCCATTCTTCTTCCGGGTCGGGCCCTTCAGTGTGAATAGGCTCTTCATGATCTTTTGATTTTATGAACATGATGTCTTCATCAGGGAAGTCAAATCTCATAGGCTGGTAGTCATCAATGGGTTGCTCAGCAAGATATTCAGATAATACACTGCCCTTGATGGCTTTCTGAGAGGTGTACTGGATGTCATATTCCGTGAGAATCATTTGCCATCTTGCAACCCGTCCGGTGAGAGCTGGGTTCTCAAATATGTACTTAACTGGGTCCATCTTTGAAATTAATAGAGTAGTGTGGGTCAACATATACTGTCTCAGTCGGCGAGCAGCCCACGCTAAAGCACAACATGTTTTCTCGAGCAGTGAATAACGTTGTTCACAGTCGGTAAACTTTTTGCTTAGGTAGTATATTGCATACTCTTTTCGACCAGACTCGTCATGCTGGCCCAGCACACACCCCATTGACTCTTCTAATACTGTCAAGTACATTATTAGAGGTCTTCCTTCGACTGGAGGCATAAGGATTGGAGGCTCTTGTAAGTACTCCTTGATCTTGTCAAAAGCCCTTTGGCAGTCTTCATTCCACCTGACCGTCTGTTCCTTTCTTAACAGCTTGAACAAAGGCTCACAGGTTGCTGTGAGGTGAGATATGAACCGTGAGATGTAGTTCAATCGACCTAAGAACCCTCAAACTTCTTTCTCTGTTTTCGGTGCAGGCATCTCTTGAATAGCTTTGACTTTATCAGGGTCAACTTCAATCCCTTTCTCGCTTACAATAAAGCCCAGCAACTTACCGGATCGTACCCCGAATGTGCATTTGTTGGGGTTCAGCTTCAATTGGTACTTCCTCAGACGCTTGAATAACTTCAGTAGATTCACCAGGTGATCTTCCTCTGTAAGGGACTTGGCGATCATATCATCCACATAACATTCTATTTCTTTATGGATCATATCGTGGAATAATGTCACCATAGCCCGTTGATATGTTGCACCAGCATTCTTCAGTCCGAATGGCATCACTTTGTAACAGAACGTGCCCCAAGGTGTGATGAAGGTTGTCTTCTCCATGTCTTCAGGTGACATCTTGATCTGATTATATCCTGAAAATCCGTCCATGAAGGAGAATACCGAGAACTGAGCCGTGTTATCTACCAGTACATCAATGTGAGGTAATGGGAAATCATCTTTCGGGCTAGCTCTGTTCAGATCCCGATAGTCAACACACATTCTTACTTTGCCGTCTTTCTTAGGCACAGGCACTATATTAGCAACCCACGGTGGGTAGCTAGTCACAGCAAGGAACCCGGCGTCCCACTGCTTTTGTACCTCTTCTTTGATCTTCATTGCCATGTCTGGGCGAGTACGGCGCAACTTCTGTTTGACCGGTGGGCACTCTTCTCTCAAAGGCAGCTTGTGCACGACAATGTCGGTGTCCAACCCTGGCATATCTTGATACGACCAAGCAAACACATCCACATATTCTTGAAGCAGATCAATCAGTTGTCTCTTCACTGAGTCTTGCAGGCAGGCCCCGATTTTAACCTCTTTCACGTCTTCATCTGTACCAAGATTAATCACTTCAACCTCCTCTTGGTGAGGAGTAATAACCTTTTCCTCTTGTCTTAACAACCTGGCTAGCTCTTCAGGAAGCTCATATTCTTCTTCAACCCCTTCATCAGCTTGATTGATCGGATTGTCAAAGTCATACGAAGTCATAGCCGTGTTGTTGTCGGTGCTGTCAGGAAGGCACTCTCTGCAAGGGTTCAGTTTGTTCATTTTAGTGATTGATTTTAATCTTGTTTAAAAAAGGTGAAATGAAGTTATCATTTTGAAAACATCGCCATTTATTTTTTGTACAAAAAGAAAAATGGAAAAACAGTGAACGAAAAGGAAAAAGACTCATTTGCAAAAAGATGTCTGATATTTCATTGATTAATCTTGTTTGCACAAAAAGTACAGATGGCCCGATTACAAAATGAGTCTTGTCATCTTGGGCAAGATGCAAGACTTTGATGCATTCTATAAAAATACAGGAAATAATAATTACTCTGCATGAGTAACTCTTATAATTTCCTGGGAAGACCAGTTTGAGATACTGCTCCCCGGGATCTTTGGACGAATCCAATTCTCCAGATTGCGCTCCTCTTCCAGCTCGTCTTCCAAATTGTTGATAGCATCAGGGGTGAGCATCCCCCCACTGACAAAACCGGGCTTCTCAGCAGCCTTTGCTTGATGTTGTTGAGTTGGTTCGTAACCCAACCCAAATTTGTCTTTCTTCTCCTCCACAGATAAAACCTTGCCCCAGCCTTGGGCAGTTCCTTCCTCAACAACCTTCCGGGCTTGTTGATAAGATGACATGGAGATCCCAGATACAGCAGATGCTTCATTAACATTCAGGGCCTCAAACCCTTGGCTCATTGTTTCATGGATCTCCCCATCCATCTCAATATACTTATAAGTAGCCAGATGGCTAACAAATATATCCTCCTCCCCACAGATAGTAACAACTTGGCCTTCCCACTCAAATTTTAACTTCTGGTGAAGGGTAGACGTTACTGCGCCAGCGACATGAATCCATGGTCTACCCAACAAACAGCTGTAGGCAGGCTGAATGTCCATCACATAGAAGATCGTTTTAAAGGTTTGTGGGCCAATTGTCACAGGTAGCTCAATTTCTCCCAGCACCAATCTCTTAGAACCATCAAAGGCTCTTACTACCAGGTTGCTGGGACGCAATGCTAATCCTTCATACTCTAGCTTCACCAGGGCCTTTTTCGGTAAGACATTAAGGGATGACCCTGTGTCTACCAGCACATGGGAAAGGACTGCACCTTTACATTCCATGGTGATGTGCAAGGCTTTGTTATGGTTGCGGCCTTCCGTTGTCAAGTCAGTATTGGTGAACCCCAGCCCATTGCTAGCAGTAACATTTCCAACCACGGTTTCCAACTGATTGACAGTGATCTCTTCAGGCACGTAAGCTGCGTGCAAGACTTTGAGTAGTGCATTCCGGTGGGCTTCGGAGCACATAAGCAATGATAGGATAGAGATCTTGGATGGCGTCTGGTGAAGCTGATCCACTATTTTGTAATCACTCTTTTTGATGATTCTCATGAACTCATCAACTTCTTGATCGAATGGTGTTTTCAAAGTTTCCTTAACTGTTTGATCTTCCTGCACCGGGCTCTTTCCTTTTGCCTTGGCAGCAGCTTCTGCTTCGGCAGTGGGTCTTTGAATTTGTGGCGCAAAGAGACGTCCGCTTCGAGTGAAGCCTCTGCCTCCTCCCACATTGTCTATCTGTGGTGCAGGTGTTGATGGTTCAAGGGTGATTTTCTTTCCTTCGCAGTATACGTCAGAGCCGTAGTGCCAAGGGATGGCCCTATTGCTTTCATAAGGTATGGGTCCAGGCACCGTGACAGTGACTGGACTGATGACAGCTGCAGAAGGGACTGTGATAGTTTGCGGATCATAATAAATTGTGACTGGTGCTCTGATGGGAGCAGCACTTTCTGAGTTGTAGGCAGAGTTGTTTTCAGGATCATAAAATATTGTGACGATTGAGACATCTTCAGAGTTCGTTGCTGGAGTTGTAGGAGACATTGTCGGAAGGATGGATGTTGTTGTTGTAGGAGATTCAAATTGGAGTGGTGCTGAAGTTGTAGAAGAAAAATTTGTTGATAACTGATCAGTTGAGATGATAGATGAAGTACTTGTTGATGAAGCCGAAGAATTGTCAGGAACAATGGTTGCTGCAGTTGTAGGAGATACCGGTACTGTTGCTGATGAGATTGCTAGATTTGTTGGAAATGATGTGGTGATCTGAAGTTGGCCACTCTGAATGAGACCATCTATGCCATTCCTCAGGTTATCGCACCCATTTACTGAAATATTGCAGTAAGCACACCCTAACTCACACCCCGGGAACATTTGACATTCGAGGAGCTGAGCCTTAATCTCTACCAACGGCGTCCGAATCTGACCCACACTGGTTATTAAATAAGACGGCTTGTCTCCTTCAATAGCGTTGATTCTGGGACCACCGTGGTTTGGCATAGGATTTTTGTTGACATTGGGTGGTGGTGCGAAATTTAGAGCTTTTGAGTCTACCAGGTCTTGTACCTTCATGTGCAAGGCTCTGCACTTTTCTGTACTATGGCCAGGTGCATTCGAATGAAAAGCACATCTGGCGTTGGAGTCGTAGTTCCTGGGTAGACTGTTGGGATCTGGAGGTGCCAATGTCCTTAGCTCAACTAGGTTGAGTTTCAGGAGTTGTGGCAGCAATGTAGCATATGGCATAGGGATCGGATCGATCACCCTGTTGGCTTGAGATGGCCTCTGCTGGAATGGCCTTTGCTGGTTATTGTTGTTGGTGTTGCTGTTGTTGTAATTTCTCGGAGGATACTGATTTTGTTGATGGTACTGAGGTTGTTGCTGATAGCTTTGTTGAGGAGGTTGATAAGCTGGTTGTGGATGAGCTGGAGCGGGAATGGTGACTGCTGCCACAAATCTATGAACATATTGGGGCCTGCCCCTGTTGGTGTGGATGGCATTTGTCTCACCAGTCCTTCTTGGGCCTGTAAAAGGCTTTCTCGCATTACTGGATGAGCTTGCACCGTTGTCTGAGATCTTTCCCATCTTCAATAGGCTTTCAATTCTCTCCCCTGCTATGACTACATCTGCAAAGCTGGTAGATGAGAAGGCAGCTAGCCTATCGATGTAAGTCCCCTGAAGGGTGTTCATGAACATATCAGCCATCTCCCTTTCTGACATAGGTGGCTGGACAGCGGCAGCAAGCTGTCTCCATCTTTGAGCGTACTCTCGGAAGCTCTCTCTAGATGACTGTGACATTCCCATTAGGAGGGTCCTGTTGGGTGCCATATCCAGATTATACTGATACTGTCTGATGAAGGCCTCTGCCAGGTCCTTCCAGCATCTAATAGTTGCTCTTGTCAGATGAGAGTACCATTCTCTTGAAGCTCCTGTCAAGCTATCCTCAAAATAGAACATCCAGAGCTTCTCGTCCATGGTATAGGCTTTCAACCTCCCCAGGAAAGATTGTAAATGGGTTCGGGGACAAGACGTCCCATTATACTTCTCAAAGCATGGTGGCTTAAACTTGTGGGGAATCCTGACCCCATCTACCAAGCCCATATCCATAACATCAAAACCCAAAGAGTTTTGAGACTCTAAGGATCTTAATTTCTCAGCTATCTCATCCAACCTTCTATCATAAGCTTCTTCCCCGGCTCCCATCACTGTGAACTGATCTTCCTGGGGGTCTTCTTGCAGCACTCTGCCTGCAGTGGCAGTCCCTTGAACATTTGCAGGAATGTTGACCTCTGGATGGAGGTGGGGTCCAAAGACTGGGGGATTGACATGAGGTTGGACTCTTTCATTGTTACTTGTGCCAGCAGTCCCTAGATGGGGATCTTCTTGATTCTGCCTCTCTACCATGGCTCTCAATCTCTCCTGGCTCTGAGCCATATTGTTCATCACTTCCATAAACTGTGTCATCTGGGTTCTCATTTCCAATCTTTCGTTTGCCATTTGATTTCTGACCTCTGCAAGGTCCTATTGTACCTGATCCATCTGTATGCCCGGAAGATTATTACGGGTTGGATATCGGTGCGGACGGTTGAGGGGAGATACTCGGCGCCGAGCAATAGTTCCTGAACATCACAACAGAGTTAGCAACAACAAAACAAAAACCTACAAAACAAACAAAAGGTTAGCATGCAATGCAGTATGCTTATTTGTTTTCAGGGTATCTGGCTTGGCATTCAGTTTTGACCCTTCCAGACCCTTGAAGATGCTGTTGATGTTGCTTTCGGAGTAAACTCGGACGGAACAAACTAAATACATATATTACAAAAGGCAAATGGTACATAGTTTGTTTACAAATACAAGCCCTCTGAGGGGTCAAAATACATTACAAGAAAAAAATCATAATACATGGAATGGAAACAACAACAAGCAAATGGTCAAACACCCAGACCAAACTCATCCTCCCGAACTTCCTTGAGAAGTGCTTCGGTCACAGGATCAGCCGGACGCTCCGTGAGATTCCTGATAAGGAGGTTCCGGGTAGTAACAGCTGCAGCTAGCTTCTTGTGTTGACCTTGGTCCTTTGACCTCTTCACTCCAGCTCTGATCTTTAGCTCTGATATCTCCCTCTGGGCTGCTGCCAGGGCTTCTTGTTGCTCTTTTGCACTAGCTTCCATCTGCTCCATCTTGTCTTGGACCCTCTTGTCCTCCAGAGTACGAGCCTCGGTGATCCTGACCCACCTAGCCTGACTCTCCTTCAGATACAAGTCTGTCCTGGCTTTCTGGAACTGGGCTTCTTTGCAAGCATTCTTCAGGATTTGTTCTCCAGCCCTAGACTTCTTAATGTACTCTTCAGACTTCTCAATTCTAGCCAAATGCTCTTTCTTCAACTTTTCCAACCTTTCAATATCCAATCTTCCATCCCTCCTCTCATAGAGGGTCTTCTGCAAAGCTTGAGTCAACTTCTCATTTCTCTCTTTCAATTTCTCAAACTCCTCTAAGCTGACAGTTGCTGGAGGTGGTGTTGTGGAAGGCCCAGGCATATCCTCTATAGTAAAGGGCATCCCAGAGAATTGAGCCCTGGCATGGGACCAATCATAGTATTGTGCTGATGCCACATTGTTGCACTTCCCCAGGATGGTTACCCCCTTAGTCTGCACATTGTCCCAGGCCCAGGCTGCCTGCCTAACAATAGCCAGATTAAGCTTGTTCTCACAATAAAGAGTCTCAACCAAGTCCTGTGCCTTAGGAGTGTGGACCAGTGCATAGCCCAGTTGTCTTTTGAACAGCAGAGGGTTGTAATTAATACTACCCTTAACTCCTATTAGGGGCACATTGGGGAAATGCCCACAGCTGGTGATGATATCCTTGCCTTTTGTGCTTTGAGTGCACCACCTGATATCAGCTGAAGTAAGAGTAGTAAGTCTTCCAGCCCAGTTTCTCTGCTGATGAGGGTTCAAAAATGCATCTGTCCTGGGCAAATGCCTGAGAAGCCAAGTATGGAACAAAGGAGCACAACACCTCACTAATCTTCCCCTCTGCTTTTCATTCCTCTGATGCACTGAATAGTAGAGATCCCCTAATAAAGTTGGCACTGGGTTCTTCAGGATGAAAAGATGGATTGCATTCTTACTAATGAATCGAGGCTCATCTGCAAATAATACAATCCCATATATACTCAGGGCCAACAAAGCACAGACTGCTTTCCACTCTCCTAAAGAAGCTTTCAGGGTAGCTTGAGAGATCAAGAAATCCAGATGCAAGCCAGGGATTCCAGCCTTAGAAGTCATATGCTGCCCACTCAGGACTGGTTCCAGATGTAATGCCTTTGCTACCTCTTCATTACCAGGAAAGACCATCTCAGGGTTGAAAGGGACTCCACCCCTGATAGGTATACCAACTAATGATGAGTATTCTTCCAATAAGGGGCCCAGCTGAAAGTCCTGAAAAGTGAAACATCTCAGTGGGGGATCATAAAACTGAAGGCAAGTGTGGATCAGGCTTCTCTGTGAGGGGTCCAGATCCATAACCATATCAAGTATATCTCCATGGTGTTCCCTGAACAGTGGTATATGGTCTGGAGTGATCAGGGTCTGAATCTTCCTGATGTCTGCTAGCTCTGGCTGGAAGAAGTGGTAGGTGATGTTGCTCTTTTTAGGTGCCATAATGTTGAGACTGAGTAGAGACAAGTGCTGATGGTGATACTGAAGAATGGGCCACTGGTTGGCTGAAGTTGATAACTGATAGCTGAAGCAAGTGTTGATGAAGATAGGTCAATACTGAAGATGGGGTCAAAACCAAAACCAAATGAAGATGGATACCCTGAAACACAAATAAGCAAATGTCAATATGATGCAATGATTATGTATGCAAATGATATGCAAGGTTTTGTGACTGAGCTGGATCTGATCAAATGCTCTGATAGAAGTCCACGTGTGTAAGAAATCCAGATGGAGGTCTATAAGTCCAGTAACCAAGGTGGGGGACTCAAATAAAGAGCCACATGTCCAGGGTTTAGAATCACAAGAACTGTTCCAACATGGAGTATTCTTAATCATATCAAAGTAACAGGGTATTCTGAGGTCAAGGTACCTGCAAACCTGTAAACAGCCCAACCCCCTCACAGGTGGTGTTCTAAAACAAGGATCCTCAGACTTGGATCAGTTATGAGAAGTGTAAACACTTCTAACCCGGAGGTACAGTGTTTACAATAACCATAAAAGTTCCTCCTCTAATTCACCTCAGTTTCTGAAGGTCAATACTAAAAGGTCATCCAGACTTAGCAGGCTTCCCAGATAGCCCTAGTATTGCAGGAAATCTGCAACACAGAGTTCTCAAGAAGAAACCCATATCTGAACCGTGTTTCATATTCCCGCACCAGACCGAGATGGAATGGGAAAGAATATGATTCACTCTAGCCTAGGTGTCACTCAGGTCCCAGGTATAGGACCTTAAACTCTCAATAGAACACCCACCCACCAAAGCAAACAAACAGATCCAGCCAGCAGCACAGTATGACAATATGATATAATGCAAAGCTATAAAGAAAGCAGTAAACAACTGTACATAAAGCAAAAATAAATACAAATATACCAACACAAATAAGCACATAACACCCCAGTAAGCACAAATCAATCAAGCGCTAGGAGGAACCCACAAAAAGAACCAGAAGCCCTGGTTACAGTATAAGGGTCCCCAGCAGAGTCGCCAAGCTGTCGCTCCCGATAAAATGGGACATAGGCCCAGATAAAGGTATAGACGCGAACGGTCGGCGAGAGGGACAATGAGAACACACAGCCGTGAACTCACTGGAGATGAATAGAGTCGCCAGCTAGGCATTTTTATCCCGGAGGAAAGGCAATGCTGCATAGACCTGGAAAGAGATGGATAAGACGGTTGCGAACCAGAGAGACTGAGAAAGGGGGTTGGTTACAACCTGGGAAGGTATTAGCACCCAGATTGTCCGCCGTACTCGACGGGATCCACGCTTAAAAGATTTGTGTTTAAAAGGGGTAGTGTCGGTGCAATTTGTGTGTAAGAGCTGGAAAAGGATGTACAGGTGTCAGTGTAAGAGAAGTGAAGTGTATAAATGTACAGTGTCAGTGCAAGGATGAGAGTATGCTCAAGATTATGAGGCTAAAAGAATGATACTAGAAGGAGGGGGAATATACAGAGACTTTTGTTCGATAACTGTTAAGTTATGCCTACGTATCCTCTCGTGCAATGAGGAAGTCAGAACACCGTAGTTCGACTCAAAGAGACTGAAAGGTGAATTGACTTGTGAACTGCTTGCTTGCCTATGCTCAAGTGTATGACCTGTCTGGCTCAGGTGCAAACTGTCTTGCATTAGACGGAAGAAGCAAGTTCTCGTTTGTGAGTGAATGAGATGAGACAAGAATCCCGGAGGAGACGATTATTGTTTGTTTTTGAGTTTTCAATCTTTTATTGCTTTTGAGAGTTTGTAATAAGTTAATGAGCTTAAGCCTAAACCAATGGATTTAGTAAACTCATCACATCTTCCCTCTGATTAGGGGTAATGAGAGTACCTTAAGTGTGAAGTCAGATTCTCACACTTAAACACCTTTGATGTAGGATTAAGATCATTAACCTACTTGTGATTATTTAGATGTTTTTGGTGTTTTTGTTTAGTGTTGAGTAATGAGGTTAAGCCATAATCAAGGATTAAACAGACTCATTACACCATCCTAATAGAAGGATAATAGATGAGAATGTTTAAGCTGAGGAAAGCTCCTCAACTTAATCCATGATTAGGGATTAAACTCATGACAAAACAAGCCTTTGATTAAGTGGATTTTATTTAATGGTATGATTATGAAGTGGATTTTATGATTTGTAAGATAACTTGAGGGGGACTTGTCCATTAACACTAGGGTTAGTCCTTCTTAACCAATTAAGGAAGAATTAGAACCCTAATGCAAGGCCCAAGTTACAAGTGTGATGCCTTGATGATTATTATGTGAATTGATTAAGAGATTTAAACACATTAAGGGTTTAACACTTAGGATTAAAGTTATACACTCCATCCTAATAGAAGGATGCAGGCATAAGCTTAATCACAAAGCCTTAAAGCCTTTAGGGTTTAGTCCCTGATTATGAGATGAGAAGAGAAGACTCAAAGAAGACACAAAGGTAAAACTAAGGGGGGGAGACTAATCAAAACCCTAATTATTATCATGCTTGGTTGTTCCTAAGGTTTGTGAGGTTTACAAGAACAATCTTCAAAGGAACCACCAGGAAGCAGATGAAAGGATCAAGGGAAGCAAAGTGACTTGCTTCATTCAAGAAGTCAAGTCACTTGAAGAAAGAAAGTGGGAAGAAGAAGAATGAGCAAGCTCAAGCCCAAACACATATAAAAATGCAGCATGGATGCAAGAGAGATGAAAAGAAAAGTTGTGAGAAGTGAAGGCAAATTCACTTCTCAAAATCACTTACCACCTGAAAGGTTAGAAAAGAAATGCAATGCAATGCAAAATGGGATGAGATGACATGATGAGAAACAAAACCAGAAGCATTTACATGATGCTAATGATGCTATGAGATGCTACAAACATGAGGCAGCACATGGAAATGACCATACAAGTTCATGAATGCAAATGAAGCAAGTTAGGAAGCATGGACATACATGAAAAGTTATGAAGTGCACATGGCATACAACATGGCAAATACATGATGCAATGATCAATCATGCTTTCAATATGTCTTATGATGTCAAATGAATCAAATGGAGGCATGGAATGTCATGGCAAGTCATGTTGTGCAAGAGAATGCAAGATGGGTGCATATGAAAGCCCAAACTAGGGTTTATGAACAATACATCAAACAAAAATCAAAATCAGAAGCAAACCCTAAGATAAAAAAAATGAAAATGCCACTCAAAGGACCCCTAATCCTATACTAACCCAATGCCCAAAGGAGAGGTCTCAACTCCTAACCAAGTTCAAGTTATGATTTTTACAAGTTTGCTAGGGTTTTAGGGTTCCTAAACAAGAAAATTACCAAACAAATTGAAAATGGAAGATCAAAACATGGCCATTTAATCTCACAAACTACATGCTAAACATAATGCAATTCAAAAAGAATCAATGTCCAACTCCTCATGGATAGGCAGAAATGATTTTTGGAACTTTGGATCAAATTAATGCATAAAAATGATTTTAAATCAATGAAAAATTCTCAAAATGCATCAAGATCAAAAAAAAATTTGGTTTGAAGGTTGGACAATGTTTCTAAATGTCTTAGAACATTTCATGAATTTTTTGGTGATTTTTAAATACCTAAAAGTATTTTTAATAAATTAATTCTCATTAATCAATTAAAAATAAACTTTTAAATATTTTAAAATACTTTTTAAATGCTAAAAATGAAAATAAAAATATTTTTGTGTTTTAAAAATTAGTGAAACTCTTGACAAAAAGTTTCATAATTTTTAAAACAATTTTACTATTTTTAATAAATTGTATAAAACAAATGAATTAAATGAAAATAAAAATGAATTTAAACTGAATTAATGAGAAGTCAACAGATCTGATGGCCTGGATTCAAAGTCACACGCGCGGGAGTTGACTAGGCGCGCATCTGGACGGCCTACGTTCAAACTGACTTAATTACACTTAGCCCTAATTAATCAAACCCTAATTACTTTCTGATGACCGGAACAGTGGTTCCGGTCATCTTCTCCGGCGAGACAAAGTGCTAACTCCTTCTACACGTTACGAAAATGAAATCTAATTGAACAGAAATGATCCCCACTCACTCACGAATCAAAACCCTCAATCAAAACAAATTTATTTTTCCAGGAATGGCTGAATCGAAGCAAACAAGAACTAGGGCAAAAAAGTTTCAGAGACTGATTAAACTCTCATCTCTCCACCATTTTCAAAACTAAAGATATCAGAGCAATCAGTGAAGCATGGAGAACAACTTTAGAACTTAAAAATCCATTTCTGGAAAAAAAGTTCTTGAGCTACCTGAGTTTCGAAGCTTTCAATCCAGCAACTTTCTGCCCTCTCCCTTTGATGCAATCCACTCTACTTGGTCCCCTGATGATCCTTGAATGCTTAGAAGGAGTTTATGTTGGCTGGTTAAGGAGTTTGAACAGCTTCTGCTCAAGCTCAGTTGAAAATGGTGATGGTGATTCAGGCTGTTTCAGGCATGGGTGTGGGGTTCTTTATGACCAGTGTGATGAATGGAGAAGGTTTATGAAGTTTGTTCAAGTGTTTGGGAGCTGTGGCATGTGATTCGAAAGTTTCTGCTTTGGGGGGTGAAAAATGGAAGAGTGATGTTCTTGCTTGGTTCAGGCCTAAGTCTTGTTGGTTTTGGCTCAGTGAAGCAAGGTGAGTTGATCAATGGATTTGGTTTTTGTGTTTGTGAGTTGTGGAGACAGATTCGAAGAGAAATGCAAAATGGAGTGAGTTTGTGTATGTCTTGCTAGGGCTTGTTTCAGGCTGGCTCCTTGTATGAAATGGCTAGCAAATGGATAGTATAAACAACTCCAATTGGTCAGATGATGTGACCTGGCCTGCTGTGATAGGTAAGTTCACTTTTGCAAAATGTCAACTTTTTGGTAAGAGAGGCATGGGCTTGGTTCTAGGCAGGTACATGTGTGTGGGCTGGCGCAGCATGGTGTGGAAGAGAGGCTAGGAAGGTTCAGCATGCTAGGCACCAAGTGGGTGAAGTGTGATGAGTGGTTTTGCAACTTGCTTACTTTTGAAACCTCATGAAAATCTCTTGTTTTGCCAACCATGAACATGTGATCTTTTGGTTCAATTCTGATTTTTAGAACTCATGTGATGTTTGTGCATTGGTTTGATGTGAACTAGAAGTCACAAATGGCCTTGATACATGATTTTGCAAATTTTCCAATTGGTGCATATCTTGAAAATTAGTGATTTTTGCCAACTTTGTCACACCATAACTTTTGATCCAAAATGAATTAAGTCATGTTCTTGTACTTTTTGAAAAGGGAAAAATGTGTTCTACAACTTTCATGACCAAAGTTTTTTCATTTGAAGCATTTTTGGATCAAAAAGCAAGGTTTGAAAAGTGACCTAGATTGACAAATTCCTTAAAAGTCAACCATGCCCTAAAAAGTCAACTTTGCAAAAACTTCAAATTCTTGAATTTTGTGAACTTCAACCTTCTTCCATGATCAAATAAAGATCATATACACTCAAAATGATGAAGATCACCCCTTGGTTGGGTCATTGGGGGCCTCAGATGCCCTGATTTTACACTGACTTGTCTGAAAAGTCAACTCTTGATCAGATGACTTCCCCATGGAATTTCTTCATGAAAATTGATATGCACACTCCCTATACCATATAGAGACCAATGGAAACAAGAATGACCAAAAAATTTGGAGTTATGGCCTCTGAAACCAAAACCCTAATTTTAGGTCAACTGTGCAGTCAAACTTGGCTCTGCATCCATACCAATCCCAGTTCTTGTGATTCTTTTGCATTTTTGACTTTGAGAGGATGTAATATGATATAAGAACACTCATGGATCCCTTTGAAGTGATTGATGGCCTTTGGGAGTGGCTCAGGAGGCTCTAGATTGCTCAGATCACAAACCCTAGGTGCAGATGACTTAGAACCAATGCAGTGAATCAAAATGTAATATGAGGTGTTATGATTGAGTTTATGCATATGAGATGATCACAAGCCATGGTGTGAATAGGTGAGGGCAAATTTGGGGTGTTTACAATGAGCAATCTCCTCTTCTCCGCGGATTCTCCTCAAGCCTTTCACTTTCTCCTTTCTTCTTCTCTTTTCACAATCGGTGTATCACTTCCCCAACACACAATTCCCTTTTCTCTTTTTCCTTATTCCAACATAACCCATTAGACCCAATATATAAACTTCCACCTTTACCCTTACTAATTTCACCAAATGGCCACCTTACCCTTTACCTCTTATTATTCCAATTATATTATTATTCCTCAAATAATTATTCCATCTAATATAATTCTTATAATAAAATATAATATTAAATAATAATTCCTTCTTCCACAACATAAAATACCACCAATCCAATTTAAATAATTAAATAAAATTTGGGGCGTTACAACTCTCCCCCACTTAGAAAATTTTCGTCCTCGAAAATTCACCGAATGCAACTACTGATGATACACCCTCACAACCACTAGTCAACTACCACTTCCTGGAAAACGATACCACAACAATACAACATGATACCACTTATCAACGTCAATCACAACAAGGCACATTTCTCATGCAGTGCACTCTACAACCAACTCACGACACAAATTAGTCTAACTACGAATACACAAGTTCACTCTTAAACCGGGCACAACACAATAGTTACCATCATCTTCAGTAACATCTCTCTAATTCCCCATTGTAGGAATTAGCTACACACACCTGAACCATCATCATAGGCAACAAGCAACAACAAAGATAAGGACACCACAATCCATAACACTATACTACCACAGCTAAACCACTAGCTCGATGATCCCACAACTTCGAGACATCTACTCTACAATTTCTCAGTTGAACACACAACCAATACAACCATCCATCTAGAAGTACAAGATTAGAGATTAAACCTTTTGCTATCTCAATTGCATCTTAGAACATCCAAAGATCTCACCATCCTCGTCAATGCTATCGTCAACATTCAAATTCCTACAAGTCATACCAATCCGAACAAGCTATGCTACCTCACGCTTCCACTGTGCATTCTGATACATGCAATTAACAAATACAACAAGTTCATGTCTAACTTTAACTCTTTCTAACCCTCACCACAATTATGATAATTCACTTAGCATACCTCAATATTCGATCGCAGGTCTCCTTGACTGCTAACCCAATTCCAACTCTTTAGCTGTCAATATAAACATAGGAAACTTTATCGACTCCCCACCACAAATATTCCACTCATCTTAGTCGTCTCATCCTCCATCTTTCTGATCAAATCGGAACCGTATGTTCATGTGATTACCAACCACTTCAATCTTCAATCATAACAACAATACTATCGGATATTCACACAATTATACTCTCATCCAGTTTCAATCCATGAGTAAGATAGTCACTTCCATAATTCCCTTCTCATCGTATAATACCAACTATAACTTTACAATCAAGTACTAGTAAACTATCAACTTATCACATCATTATCCAACACTCCATCCATCGCTTGTCAGAATCAACCAAATCATACTATAACCGTAAATAATTCTTACTCCGGATCTCCATCACTCTACCTCAAAATAACCCTTCTCAACGAACAACTTATCTTTCACAAGTTATTCGAGCCACAAAATACGAACTTAGAAAACTTTTTATAACCTTCAATAACAACCAACTAAGTCCAAATACATTCTAATATCTTATAACCTACTTGTTTCCATCATTGTAGCTCCATATCTACTTCAGACAAACTCATACCCATACCTTTCTCTGAACAACACAATTAAACACATCCACGCATGTCCATAAAAATTTCATCCTTGATAGCGTAATATACAACTATATCTTCTCCAATTCTTATATTTAAATTCCATCATTCTACAAATCCTTTTTCTACATTCATCATAAATCATGACATCTTCCAAAAGTCACCATCTCGAAATTATCTCAGTACATATGGAAGGTACAACTCATACTCCATACTCACCTTAATACATACCGGTCACCACTATCTTCTACACAATATCTGTGATCATTTCATAGTCTCACATTACTTTTACTCACTCGTTGGATCATCCTTCCAATGTTTCAAATTCCATAATAACTAGACCCTTAACTCATAAACTCCAGGGAGATAAATATTGCACTCTTACTACTTTACTTTTGCCTTATAAATCCAACACGTACCATGATACTTATATTTCTCTCCTTTCATCCTATAATAATTCACGACAATTAGCTTTTAACCAATCCTGTAGCTTACGATTCATTGCCTCAAAACATTCACGGAGCTATCCATACTTCGTATTACATACACCACACTACTAAGGCAATGACTCAACTTTACTACATTGTGGAAACACACGGTTATAATTAACTCCCGACAAAATTTACACCTTCGTACTTCCGAAGACCCGTCCTCCTCAGATCATACCATGCCAAACATAACTTAATACTTACATCCAAAATCTCCATTTCACATCTCTCAACGAAGTAATTTCATCCAACATGACCCGTCAACACCTGGTCCAAATTACCACATTCTCGTTATACTATTCTTACGAAGTCTCAACTAACTCCGGATTTTTGTATACACGATAATCCAATCACAACAACAATTATACCACGGGTGAATCCCATCTCATTCTCGATCCTTTATCAACGAGTCCCTTAACTATTCCTCTTAGTACCAGGGCCGACCAAGAAATAACTCCACCTTTCCTTAAAACCACATATCTAATATATTCTTCAAAACACGATTACAATTCGTACTCTACGGATGATCCATCGTTGTAACCTTACTTCCGATCAATACCATCTATACGACCAAACCGGACATCAAAGTCCTCTCTCAAAAGTTCCTCTACGTACTCGATAGATACACGTTCAACTTTTCACAATCGTCGATCTCAAATTCACTTCCTACTCGCTGAGGAGTAACCATTTATAATATCTAGTCAACATACTAAATCCTCCCATCCATCTCTTTTCTGGATGCCGGAATCCACATCTATTCTCTTAAACCACTATTAACTTTGGTTTAACTCCAAACAGTCTACTAAACATACTATCCCAGTTGAAAAATATGTCTTTTGCATCCAACACGATTTTGTCACCTATCAACAAGGGTTTGAGGGTGATCAGTTCCTCAATTTGCCAATAAGTAGTCGACAATCATGATGGTCATAAACCATATCACCCAACTCTAATAGCGTTCCTTGCATTTTGTGAACTAAGTTGCTTCACGAGCGAATCCTTAGTTAACGCCAACCTTAGCAACCTTTGCCACCCCGCAATTCCAACACACCACCAACCAACTCTCATGAGAAGCAATAACTTCTCCCCCACTTATATTCAACAAACACCTGCAAACAAACAACTAGCAAACAAGCAAGTACCGATAGTGTTCTACACACATATCACATACTCCGGGACAAATGACACACGACAACCTGGCCGGACGGACCGACCTGCTCTGATACCAATTGTAACACCCACTTCCCATTTATAATAAAATAACTATTTATTTAAAAAAAAACCAGAGTTTTTATTAAAAGTGGAATGCTACATCTCAACAAAAAATCAGTTAAAAATAATTCTTTACTGAAACAACGGAAAATCACATTTTATTTCATCATACGGCAACTGCCAAATATAATATAATCACCAATCCTCATATTATAATTTTCCACATAGTTTTGATACGTAACTAATAACAATAATAAATTAACATTAACAATCCCCTAATCCCGTGTTACGTATACGAGCGACTCCTAGGACTCGATCAAATGACTTGTACTCCAAGCTTACTCAAGTGCCTGAATCATCTGTACTTCCGAAGAAGCACAGTTGCAACCACACGCAACAAAGGGGTGAGATACTTTCATCATCAAAAGGGAAAAATAATAAGAATAAGCAAGTATCATTAACTAGATCATCACCTCTAAACAACAACAACTACTACACACACACATCATATATATAACAACATTATATACATCATCAACATCATACACAACAACAATAACAATTATTATGCAACGAGACTCTACTTGACTCTATGCATGCGGTATCGATTCTGATCTCTATTTCCAGATCCAGTTCCCGTCGGAACTCTCGACCCCTCTTTCATGGTCCAGTATGACCCCTATTTCATGATCACACCCTCAACCCCTATTTCATGGACACATACGATCCCTATTTCATGATCGCACCAACATCACAACAACAACATACCCCACCTTGGTATGTTATACAACTATGCAACATGTCACTCAACACCGATGACATAAACAATGACCACAACTTCAACCCCACACAACAACATCATTAACAATATACAACAACAACTATACCATGCATTAGCATCATCAACAACATACCACATTAATAACATGTATCAACAACATACAACATCAACGATATTATGCATTTGCATCATCAACAACATACCACATTAACAACATGTATCAACAACATACAACATCAACGATATCATGCATTAGCATCATCAACAACATACCACATTAACAACATGTATCAACAACATACAACATCAAAGATATCATGCATTAGCATCATCAACAACATACCACATTAATAACATGTATCAATAACATACATCAACACCGACCAACTACTACATCAAATTACCACGAATACAACAACAATGATCAGCAACATTAACAACTTACATATATTCCCCACAACTATCACGACATATAACTACAAGGGCAACAACAACACAAAACAACATCATATAACTTCTATCAACATCTACGTCATGTATCATTAATTACAACAACATATAGCAATAAAAAATACTAACATCACCTATGACATGCATCTTCAACTATACAACATATAGCAACAACAAATCCTATCACCACCTACAACATGCATCTTCAACTATACAACATATAGCAATAACTCATGACATATAAACAATACCAATTCCATGCATACATCAACAAATATATTAACATTTATCAACACCAAGTCGTGCACTGACAATGATAACAACTACAATATATAACAACAACAACTTTCATTTACGTCATACATATTTAGCATACTATGACATAGGTCGACATGAGCATCATCTCTTTCATAAACATCAACTATTCATCAAAACAATCATGTTATATCATCCGTACATCAACAACCAAATTGACTACAAAAATCGACACGAATAGGCCTTACGAATCATCATAAAACACAAAAACAGACACCTGGCACGACTTACCGTGTCCCGTGACACGACCCGTGTCAGGGACACGCACCACCACCCTTCACAACTCAGCAAAACACAAGACACAGTGGTCTGACACGGCCGCCCGTGTCCTGTGACACGGCCTGTGTCAGACACACTGAAGCTAAAACATCATAATTCCCCCCTCCAGAAGGATGACACGGGTGCCCGTGTCGTGGGACACGGCCCGTGTCAGAGCACGACAAAACCCCAATTTCTCCCTAATACTTTTCTGTTGTGTTTTCAATCTCAAATACCACCAAAAACCAGTTTTCTATAACATCAAAATGCATCAATTATTCATATAATTCACATATAACAACACCTAACATTCACAATCAATTTAATTCATCAACTATCCCATAACATCAACAAATACAATCAATTGAACACAATTCACATTTGAATCATCTAAACCCTTAATTCCTCTAATCAAGAACACTACACCAATTCCCATTATTTAATCCTTGAGAGACAGAAGAATCCCACCCTTACCTTAGTTTTGATGAGCAATCTCTTCTTCTCCGCGGATTCTCCTCAAGCCTTTCACTTTCTCCTTTCTTCTCCTCTTTTCACGATCGGTGTATCAATTCCCTAAAAAACAATTCCCTTTTCTCCTTTTCCTTATTCCAACATAACCCATTAGACCCAATATATAAACTTCCACATTTAACCTTACTAATTTCACCAAATGGCCACCTTACCCTTTACCTCTTATTATTCAGATTATATTATTATTCCTCAAATAATTATTCCATCTAATATAATTCTTATAATAAAATATAATATGAAATAATAATTCCTTCTTCCACAACATAAAATACCACCAGTCCAATTTAAATAATTAAATAAAATTTGGGGCGTTACACTTGGACCTGAGATTTTTTGAGAGACTACTAAGAAGGTCAAGTTAATTCGAGGAAATATGAAAACTTCCCAAAGTAGGAAGAAGAGATATCTTGACAGGCGAAGGAAAGATTTGGAATATCAAGTTGGTGATCATGTATTTTTTAGAGTTACACCTGTAACTGGTATTGGGCGTGCATTGAAATCTAAGAAGCCCACTCCTTGTTTTATTGGCCTGTATCAGATTTTAGACAAAGTTGGAAATGTTGCTTATAGAGTGGCCTTACCACCTAATATTTCGAATATACATGATGTGTTTCACGTGTCGCAACTTCGGAAGTAAATTTCGGATTCATCTCATGTGATTAGTATGGATGATGTGCAAGTACGAGATAATCTTACTATAGATGCGATGCCTGTACGGATCGTGAATCGTGAAATGAAGACTCTAAGAGGTAAATAGATTGCATTGGTGAAAGTAGTCTGGTTGGGAGCTTCCAGAGAAAGTATGAGGTGAGAGTTGGAAAGCAAGATGCGGGAATCTTATCCCTAGTTGTTTGAGCAAGGTAAGATTTTCGAGGACGAAAATATCCTAAGTGGGGGAGAGTTGTAACACCCTGTTATTTAATTAATTATTTAATTAAATAATATCGTATATTTGGCGTTGATTTGTGTTGATTATCAAAATTGTGTTGTGTTGAGTTGCTAAGTTGGTTTTAGTTGAATTAATTTAATTAAGTTGATTTAAGTTGTGTTGTGGTTAGTTGAATTAAAATTAAGTTGATTAAGTTGTAGAGTTGTTAATAGAATGATACTAGTATTGTTAGTGGGTTGGTTGTGATTAAAAGTTGTAAGAATGAGGGTGCAGGAATTAAGCCCATTAGAATTATTAAGATTAATTAAACCATAAGTTGATTAGATTAGAAGAAAAATAGGTTATCAGTAAAAGAGAAACAAGAAGTTTAGAGAGAACGTGTAAGTTGCAAAGTTGCAGAGGAAAATAGGCTAGGTCTAGGTTTTCAATTGGAGGTTAGAGTCGCCTTCAATCCAAGATAAGGGTGGGGTTCTGCCTCTATAATCAGGTTGTTTGATGTAAACATGTGGGATTGGGTGTTATAAATATATCTATTAGTATGTTGTGTTGTTTTGTTGAATAACAACATTGATTTGTATTTTTGAATTAGTCGTAGATTGATTAATTTGTGTTGATTGTGTATGGATTTGTTGTGTTGTTGTATTGTGTATAGGGATTAACTGGAAGAGTTAGCGGAGACTGAACGTAAGAGAACACATAGACGAAGAAGAAAAATGAGAGTAACAGAGAATGTAGGTTTTTGGAGGGGGAAGATCGTCCCAAATGCATGACGCCTATCTTGAGGAAGTGACGTTCGTCACCCTCATGTTACGACCGTCACAACGTCACAAGTGTGACGATGGTCATGGAAGTGTGACGATGGTCACACGGGTCTGGGGTATTTTTTCTTATTCTGCGTTTTGGTTTCTGTCTCGTGATTGAGGTCTGTCATTTTGGTATAGTTAAACTTAGTAAGTATTTTAAAGAAACATAATTATTGATTTGACTAATTATTTTCCAGAAACTTTAATTAATTGAGGTATTTAGAAGCAGGATTTTAGTAGAAGTATATATATATATATATATATATATATATATATATATATATATATATATATATATATATATATATATACGTTTATCAAAATAATAATAATGGCAGAGATATGTTAGAAAAGTGAAATAATAGTGTTGGTGATAGAAAACTGAATAGTGAATTAGCAGGTACATTCCAATAAGCACTAATAGTGATAGACTAGTAATTGTAACAAAAGACTAATTAACCGTTTAGTCGAAAATTATTGAATGGATTTTGTGTTGGATAATAGTATATTTTGGTTGTCTCATTGTGTTGTGCTCTTTGTTGAGAATTCATGAGTTGCAGGTGATATTGTGTCTTGTTGAAAATCCTCTAAATTATTGACAAGAATAAGTTGTAGGCCTATGGTCAAATTCGAATTGTTGTTGTGTTATTAAGTAATTATTATTGTTGTTGTTTTGATATTTGAGTTGAGTCGCATTGCATAACATATCAAGTTGGAGCTGTTGCTCGGTAAGTTGACCTGGATTGGCAAAATTAATTTGAAGGCTTATGCCTTATTGTTGATGCCTCTATTAATTGGTAAGTTATTAAGTTGGGAGTTCTGCTCCAATGGTACCACATGCATGTGCATTTGTCTAAGTTTCATTTCAAAGTTACATAAATATGTTGTCATGTTGTATTTTATGTTGATTGATGTCGTATGTGTTGTGAAGTGGTGGTTGTATATAATCTGATCTAATATATTATTTATCAAATATTTGATTATATAGTTTGATATCTCATCCCTTCTGTTTGAATGTTGCCCATCTGTTGCTAACGTGCAGGTAATCCAGAGTAGACATCCTTACCTTCATTAGTTCGAGTCGGTGTTGTCGCTCTGAAACGTAGCACTCTGGGGGATAATACATGTTTTCTTTTAATGTTGGATTTTATCACATTGCTGAATTCTAAGTTGTTTTCATTAAAGACTTGTTGTTCTTAAGTTGTTTTGATGCTGAATACAAGTTGTGTTATTTAAAGTTGAATTTTATGAGTCCGCTGCGTAGTAATGAAAGTATTTTATTTTAAAGACTAATCAGGAGTTTGTATGTTTCTCCTTAAGTTGAAAATGTATCATTCCATTTGGTTGTTGAAACTTTTGTAACTCTGATTTTGCTATTAATTACCGGTAAAAATGGGGTGTTACAGAAACGATCAAACTTGGAACATCACCTCAAATTCCTCAAGCTACTAAAAAAAACTTATTGACAAACATACGAATTATTAATATAAACATATAAAAAGACCTGGTGAAATTGTATAAACAAATTTAAAAGTGAAGATTTGAAATTTCAGAGCTCGTCCGATTTAAATTTGTTTAGACAATTGCACCACACTACCTAAAATAAACAACAACAAAAAACAATACAATATTCTTATTTTACATCATAAGCTCGACACCTATTATTTAAGAACGTTCCTCCAAATTGCTTCCACCCGGTTATTCCTAACCAACACATAAGCAATCGTGAAAATAAACAAACAATTATATTAAAACTTCACAAGTATTAGTATCAATATAAACAAGTGAAAATATATAATATGTGTGATTTAAACAAACTCATAACTACAAAGACTATTGAATGACAGTTCAGTAGCACCAATCTCTGTGGACACGATAAATTCCCAGAAAAATACTTTCAAAAATTTTGTTGCTTGCTGCTTTACACGTGAGTACTCCCGCCTGTCACGCGGGTGACCCGAGTTCGATCCCCGAGAACGGTTCCATTTTGTTGAAGCGGTAAAGCTTAAAACAACAAAAGATTTGGATGTATTTTTCCGAGAAATTATCATGTCCACGGAGATCGGTGCTAGTGAACTGCCATTCAACAGTTTCCATATTTATAAGTTTGGTTTAAAATGTTTAAAATAAATACGGGAATTAAAACTTATGAGCAAAAAAAGAATTTATTCTTTGGAGAGTAGAGAACTCACAGGTTTGCATTTCAATCTACCTATCAAGTACTAAAAAAATCTATGGATCAATTGTACTCAATCTAATTCACTTGTCAAAACCCCCACGTATCACTCACAACCAAGGTTATATATAACACAAAGCTAAGAGATCAATTGTATTCCTCTGTTGATAATCTCTCACTTGACACAAAAAACACAGAGGCATTAAGCTTTGATACCCCAAGTGAATGTCAACTCTAAATCTATCTCTGGCATCCAGAAACTAACATACGTTCATCTTAGTTTGAATAGGGAATACCACCCAACAAGAGAAAATGAGTCTCTAGTTGGGGAGATCCAACCTATCATGATTGAAATAATTCAAACAACTAATAGGAAGCGAATGAACCCAATTAAAATTGGGAGAGGATAACCCAAAATTAGATAACTTGTGTGGAATATTGGAACAAACCCTAGTACGAATAACATGCCGTTGAAGTCTGCTCACATGTTATTGTTTAATTGGGCCTTGTGTTATGGATTCAATTGTTTAAGTTAGGTTGTACCCTAATTTAGCTTGTAATGGGTAATTGTAAAAAATCCCATTAGGTTAGTATGTTAGTTTTATTATAAATAGCATACTAGTCTCTCATATTTTGTATAAGGGAAAATAAGAAGATAAAACTCTAATTCAAAAGTGAGAGAGGTTATTTGTTATTCTTGTATACTTGTAATATTGTTTTAAGAGAAAGGAAAGAATAGCAGTTTATAACCAATCCTTGTTGTTATATTTGGTAACCCTAAACCCTAACCATTGTGGGTTTCTTGAGAAACCTATTATACTTTGTTTTCTAAGGTATCATATTCACAACAAATTGGTGCAGTGAGCGTGGAGAAGACTCCTTCAACAAAGTATGAGATTGAAAAGTTCACCGGAGTGAACGATTTTGGTCTGTGGTACTTGAAGATGAAAGCCCTACTTGTTTAGCAAGATTGTTTGGAAGCGTTGAAGTGAGAGACGTCCATGAATGCTACGTTTAAGGGAGCTGAAAAGACAGCCATGATTGAGAAAGCACACAACGCAATATTGTTGAGCCTTG
The DNA here is from genome assembly GCA_963966055.1 of Lathyrus aphaca. NCBI lineage: Eukaryota > Viridiplantae > Streptophyta > Magnoliopsida > Fabales > Fabaceae > Lathyrus > Lathyrus aphaca. Next base: position 688,030,629 of record OZ014519.1, on the reverse strand, counting down.
GTGATAAGGTTCTTCGACAGGTAACAAAGGAGACGACGACGTCAGGGTTATGGTTGAAACTTGAAGGTTTATACATGACCAAATCATTGGTGAATCGACTCTACTTGAAGCAAGCCTTGTATTCATTCAAGATGAGTGAAGACAAAGCGTTGGCTGAGCAGTTGGATATGTTTAACAAGCTGATTCTTGATTTTGAAAATATTGACGTAAAGATCGATGACGAAGATCAAGTGTTGTTTCTGTTATGCGCTTTGCCCAGAACACATGCTCACTTCAAAGAAACCCTCTTGTATGGAAGAGAGTCCCTGACCTTTGAAGATGTTCAATCTGCCTTATACTCTAAGGACTTGAACGAACAAAAGGAGCATAAACCTTCGACGGTTGATGAAGGTTTGGCCGTTAAGGAGAAATTCTTGCGAAAGGATGGTAAGTTCGACAAGAAGAAGGGCAAAAGTATGCAGAAGTCTTATAGTGGTGAAGCATATGGTGTTCGATGCTATCATTGTAAGAAGGAGGATCACATTCGAAAGGTGTGCCCTGAACGCCTGAAAGATCATGGAGGTAAGGATAATGGCAACGCAACCATTGTTCAAGATGATTTCGAATCATCTGATGTTCTTGTGGTTTTAAGTGGCAACTCAAGAAAAGAGTGGATTATGGATTCAGGTTGTACTTGGCACATGACTCCAAACAAAGATTTGTTCAAGGAATTATGTGATAAGATGGTGGATCAGTGCTGCTGGGAAACAACAATGCTTGCAAAATTACATGTATTGGATCTATTAGATTCAAGCTCCATGATGAGTTAATAAGGCTATTAACTGAAGTTAGGTATGTACCCGACTTAAAGAGAATTTTAATTTCTCTTGGTGAATTCGACAAGAAGGGATATGTTTTTCAAGGAGAGAAAAGTATCCTAAGAGTCATGAAGGGGTCGAAGGAAGTCTTGAGAGGCGTGAAGAAACAAGGCTTGTATAACCTTGAGGCTGAAGTTGTAAGTGGTTCGAAAAATGTTGCATCCACGAACCTGTTGTCGAAGACAAAATTATGGCACATGAGATTGGGCCATGTCAGCGAGAGAGGCCTAGTCGAATGGGGAAACAGAACCTGCTAGGTGGTGACAAAGTCGAGAATTTGAGGTTTTGTAAACCTTGTGTATTTGGTCAATCCTTTAGGTTGAAGTTTAACAAAGGTAAAATAAGAACACATGGATTCCTTGATTACATCCATGCTGATCTTTGGGGGCCTGCAAGGAATCCTTCACATTCAGGTGCAAGATATTTTTTATCCATAGTTGATGACTATTCCATAAAGTTATGGGTATTCATTCAGAAGACAAAGGATGAAACTTTTGAGAATTTCAAGAGTTGGAAGATTCTGGTCGAGACTCAAACTGGCAGAAAGGTCAAGAGGTTGAGACCTGATAATGGCCTTGAATTCTGCAATGAAGCTTTCAACATTTACTGTGTTGAGTTTGGGATTGAAAGGCATAAGACCGTAGCAGGTACTCCTCAACAAAATGGTCTAACTGAGAGATTCAATCAAACAATCCTCGAAAGGGTTAGATGCATGTTGGTTAGTGCTGAATTGAAGAAGGTGTTTTAGGCGGAGGCTGTTTCGACAACAACATATCTGATAAACAAATGTCCTTCGACTGTATTAGATATGAAAATACCTGAAGAAGTTTGGTCGGGATATCCACCAGATCTCGAAAAACTGAGAGTATTTGGCTATGTAGCATATGCTCACATTAGGCAAGACAAGGTCGAACTTAGAGCTATAAAATGCATGTTCATGGGATATACTGAAGGAGTCAAAGCTTATAGGCTATGGTGCCTAGAGTCAGGTCACAGGAGGTGTATCACCAGTTGAGATGTAGTTTTCAATGAAGCTGAGATGGCTTTCAAGAAAACTGACGATGTTGTCGAAGAGCTGGAATAGGGGGAAATTCCTGTTGAGGTAGAGTGCAGTGATGCTGAATTGCATGACCCAGATGAAGTCGAAGAAGAAGAAGAAGCTGCTATCGAAGATGAGGAGACCGATAATGATTACCTGCTGAAAAGAGACAGGTCGAGAAAAGTCATCAAGCCACCTCAAAGACTTGGGTATGCAGATCTTATAGCTTATGCCTTAATCTCTACAAGTGAGGTTTTGGATGAAGAACCTAGAGACTATAAGGAAGTTATGAGGAGTCGAAATAAGATTGAATGACTGAAGTCCATGGATGATGAGATGAAATATATTCATAATAATAATCGAAAGAGTTGTGTCGAAGAGATACAAGGCAAGGGTTGTTGCAAGGGGGTTCACTTAGAAAGAAGGTGTTGACTTCAATGATGTGTTCTCTCCTGTTATAAAGCACAAGTCCATTCGAATGTTGCTTGCCATGGTGGCACAATTTGACCTTGAACTGGAATAGATGGATGTGAAGATTGCGTTCTTGTATGGTGATCTTAATGAAACAATCCTGATGAGGCAACCTGAAGGGTATGTCGAAGAGGGGAAAGAAGAGTATGTGTGCAACCTGAAGAGATCTTTATATGGGCAGAAACAATCTCCTCGACAGTGGAATAGGAGATTCGACAAGTTCATGGCACACATAAGTTTCATCAGAAGTCAGTTCGACCACTGTGTTTACTTCAGATTTTGACCTGGTAATTCATTTGTTATAATGTTGCTTTATGTGGATGATATTCTAATAGCAAGCAACAATGTTGAAGATGTAATGAGGGTAAAGGCTGAACTTAATAAGGAATTCGATATGAAGGATCTGGGAGTTGCGTCCAAGATTCTTGGGATTGACATCCAGAGAGATAGAAAGAAATCGAGATTATGCTTATCTCAAGAGGCATACTTGAAGAAGATTCTTGATAAGTTTGGTATGTCGAATTCAAAGTCTGTTGTGACTCCAACAAACCCTTAATTCAAGCTAAGTATAGATCAGTATCCCAATACTGATATCGAAAGAGCTTATATGAATAACATTCCATATGCTAGTATAATAGGTTCTTTGATGTATGTTATGGTCTGTACTAGACCCGACATAACATATGCAGTAAGTCTTATAAGCAGGTACATGTCGAATCCTGGAAAGGCTCACTGGAAAACATTGAAGTGGATTCTAAGGTACATAAATGGGTCTCTGAACAGAGTCCTAATTTATGGTGGAGCCTCGGGTGTAGATAATAAAGCAGCAATAGAAGGATATATCGACTCTGATTATGCAGGTTGTATGGATTCTAGAAAATCTATTTTTGAATATGTTTTCCCTATGTTTGGCACACCAATTAGTTGGAAAGCAACACTTTAGAAGGTTGTTACCTTATCAACCACTGAAGCGGAATATATTGCTCTAACTGAAGCTGTAAAGGAAGCATTGTGGCTTGAAGATTTTGCAAAGGAACTTAAACTTCAAAGTCAAAGTATCACTGTTAAATGTGATAGTCAAAGTGCAATACACCTGTCAAAGAACTCAGCCTATCGTAAGTGAACCAAGCACAATGATGTGAGGCTGCATTTTGTCAGAGGGATAATCGAGCATGGAGAAGTCCAAGTGCTGAAGATTTTAACAAATCATAATGTTGTTGATATGATCACCAAGACGTTGCCCAGTTGCAAGTTTTTCCATTGTATGCAGTTGATAAAGCTGCATGAAGAAAGCTAGTTTGTTCCTTGTTGGTATAGGGTGTGTTCCAAGGTGGAGATTTGTGGAATATTGGAACAAACCCTAGTATGAATAGCATGCCGTCGAATTCTGCTTACATGTTATTATTTAATTAGGCCTTGTGTTATGATCCAATTGTTTAAGTTAGATTGTACGTTAAGTTAGCTTGTAATGAATAATTGTTAAAAAGCCCATTAGGTTAGTATGTTAGTTTTATTATAAATAACATACTTGTCTCTCATATTTTGAATAAGAGAAAATAGGAAGATAAAACTCTAATTCAAAAGTGAGAGAGGTTATTTGTTATTCTTGTATACTTGTAATCTTGTTTTAAGAAAAAGGAAAAAATATCAGTTTATAACCAATCCTTGTTGTTATCTTTGGTAACCCTAAACCCTAACCCTTGTGGGTTTCTTGAGAAATCTATTATACTTTGTTTTCTAAGGTATCACATTCACAACAACTTGTCAGCAATGATATTTCCCTCTCTGAAGGAATGATAGATAGTGAAATTCATGCTTCTAATAAGCACCAAACAATTGGTCCACCATGTTTCTTAGCATCCAAGGAACAAGTGAAAAGGAGTTTTATGCAAGGAAGACTAACTTAGAATCGCTTTCAACCCACAAGTTACACAACTTTTATAATGAGCACACTCAATTGTGTTCATGACACAATGAGCTTATCATGGTCAGTTGTACCAATTCCCAATTTGATAGTAAATCCACATAGAAACCTGTCAAAATTGTATCTAAAAACACCAGCACATGAAGACAAACCTGTGAAACCAATAGCTGCACCATTCCTATTGCACTTAACCTAATAACCAATAGGAGGTTTCCATATGAACTCCTTTAGGCGAGTAGCTTTATGATGTTGAAACTTGATATGGAAAGCTATGAGCAGAAAACATCAAGAATAGAAAGACTAGACATAAGGGATGTGTGATTCCCAGAGATAGTCGAGTTTGCCAAAATCCTGTTCTTGGCCCCGTTCAAACTATGCAATATGTTATTGACGAGAGATTGATTCTTATGATACCAAATATCATTAATGATGTTGATTATGCTAGCATTAATGACAAGAAGACATTGAGGGCTCCATAAAGGATCAACGTACGACCACAACTCAGTATGGTGAAGAGGGAAAAAAACCACATTAATGAGGCTAGAGAACTAGGTCCAAATGGAAATCACTAAATGGAACTTGAAGAAGATATGTAAAGTAGAGTCTTTGTGTAACTTGAAAATATTGCATATACATGGAAGATTACAACCAATAATCTTAAGGTAATCATTACAAGGCAACGTGTTATGCACGAGCCTCCAAACAAGGAGGGACCTAGAAGGAGGAAAAGAAGAACTCCAAATTTTCTTGGACCAAGGCACATGAGTATTAAGAGGTCTCAAATGCAGGTAAGCATCCTTAAGAGTAAGAGAACTAGAGGGAGAGTGACTGTAAATTAGCTCATCCTCATACTGATAAAGAGGAATATGATAATTGGTGATTTCAGTAGTGATTTGAGGGAAATCTTCAAGCATCTTAGTAAAAAATTTCCATCTACCATTGACTATAAAATGTTGAGGTTTGGAGGTAAGGTCAATGTTGTGGTAAGGATTAAAATAAGGAGAATCAATGCAAGCATTACCACACTAAGAATCCAACCAAAAGTCAATCTTTGAACCCTCACCAAGAAGCCAAGAGGAATTATCCATGAGAATTTGAAACTTGTGCTTGATGTTGCTTCAAATGGAAGAATAAATGTGAACTTATGGCTTGCTTCTGTCTAGCACCATATGTCTCAAGAGAACAATCTAAGAATCTTGTGAGTGGAGGAAGTTCTAGCAGAGTTTCATGTCATAAGCCTCATTAAGCTTAGATATATTACTAATACCAATACCTCTTTCAGTGATAGGAGTACACATTTTCCCAAGAGAATGAAAATTTTCCTTTCGATAATATCTCCACTCCATATGAAATTACTAGCCCACATCTCAACCTGCTTGATAAGACCAGTGTGCCAAGAATAGATGAGAATGCTGTGAAGAAGCATGATCTTAATAACACTTTTCACAACTTAGACTCTTCCAACTATATAAAGGAGAAAGGCTTTCCAAGCAAAAAGTTTGTTTTTAATAGAATCATCAATAGGCTTGAGATGCTTAATTTTAGGCTTACCCCTAAAAATAGGAACACTAAGGTAAGTGAAGGTTGATTCACCAATGTTGAAGCCTAACATGTTAGAAGTAAGGGTGAGCTCGTTGTTGGATATTGATCCAACATATATGTAGGATTTTAAGGGATTAATTTTATGGCCAAATATGTTAGGATAATTATGGAAGAGATCCAATAAGGAATCAATGTTAGATAACTTGCCTTTGCAAAAAATGACCACGTCATCGACATAAAGGGAGTGAGAAGGAATGTTCATGTAGTGTTTTATCTAATCACGTAGCCAGAAACAACCCATTGATTAGACTGTCCCTAGTCATGATACTTATATATAGTAAGATTGGGATGAATGCACTGATACTTCGTATCAACAAAATGAGTTAAGTCCCATATGTTCAGTCAAATGGGCCAGAGTCCCCTACTGGGTTAGAGTCTCATAGAAGAATTTGAAGTGCTCAAGGAAATCGAAGTATGATACAAGGATTTGTGGCATGTGTCGATAATCCTAGACGTATGGTTGGTCGGGGAAAGATACCTTGGTATGGTTTCCGTTAGTGATTATTTGAGTTGATGAACTCAAGAGGCATGTTTCCATACATTGCGAGTTTTGTGAAGTCAAATCTTTCCCACTTATGACTTGAGTTAGGATTTGATTAGAACCTTGTAGATCTGAGTAAACCCATAAGAGAGGGAACTCACTGAGATTATTATCTCACCACAATATTGATGTTGTTTTCCAGGTATTGTTTTGCAGGTTATATTACATGAGGAGTTGTACATAGATATTCCAAGGGATGCTGATTACTGTGACCTTCGCTGTGGAGTTGTGTACAATTAAGATATTGTACATAGTTCTTAGATGTTTATTGTTTTGGTTTTATTGTATAACATGTGTCTTGAAGTATTTTAGTTGAACATGTGTATATAATGATGCCATTACTCTTATATTGTGTCAGTATAAAAAATTAACACTTGTATGATATTATTCTAGATATATGTTATACTAATTGTTACATATAATGTTTGAAGTGTACATAGAATATTTTTGCAATTTTCAAATGAAGTAACACTTGACTTAATGCAAATAATATGCAATAAATGATTTAAGAAATTTGAGACAAAATTAAGATATGACATCAGTCTTAAATCTTAATGTATAATTTTGGATGTATACTCGTGAAGCACAAATTGAAGTTCTGCAAATATAATATTGACACTAGAAATTCTCTATCAAATCTACTTTTATTACAACAAGAACATAATATACCACCATACCAGAAAATATAAATTACAATTGTTTGAAGCATTTCATTATTAAAATTAAACTTAAATAGTATTTTTGTGAGAATTTTTAGTTTTCGTCTTTGTAATTTGTTTTTTGATTTTCGTCCCTATATTTCATATTTGCATTCATTTTAATCATTAAAATCAAAATCCGAAGAAAATCCGTAGTAAAATCCACAGAAAAACTGCGGATTTTCCTGCATATTTTGATTTTAGGGACTAAACGACAAGTAAAAAATAAGATATACAGACGAAAAAAAATTATAAGGACCAAAACCAAAAATTCGCTAACGGGACGAAAACACTATTTAAACCTTAAAATTATTACAACATACATAAAACACCCCCATGACATAAGGATATAACTTATTGAGACAAAACATGACATTGCGATTTTTTTTTTTAAGAATAACCTAATTTATTAAATTAATTTCTAAAATAACGTACTGTTGAGAGAAATTACCAAAGTGGCGCAGTTTTAAAGCTCATTCGTCAAACCATTTGACGAATTAGTACAAAGGTGGTTTTTTTTTATTATAAAAAAACACACACACATGCGCCAATCATATTGACTCATGGATGTTATTTTATTTTATTTTTCCTGTTACACTAAGTCGTCATTTCATTTGGCGTCTTAGTTTTTTTTTTTTTTTGCTTTTACACTTTGTCGTCATTTCATTTGGCTCAGTATCATTTATTTATTTTTAAATATTCTTAATATTTGAATAAATTAAATTAAAAGAAATTAATAAAGAAGAATATAATAAAAAACAAATAAATAAAGAAATAGTAGAAAAGAAATAAATATGATATTACTTAAAAGTGGCTATTACAAATGATCAATTTCCCGCCCGATCTAGACGTCCTCCAGTTCCACATGCACGTGAATGACCCCGCCTTTGAACTCTATTACGAACTTGTTGAGATGTCTCTGGTCTTTGCGTGTTTGAAGGAGGATGTTGTTGTTGGTCCAAGGATCTCTGAGTATTTGATATGTTCACAACCATTTATCCCCAAAAACCTAGTGGGTTGCTGCCAACGGTGCTTATGTAATCCAATTGAGTGCCCATGTTTTCATAGTTGGTTCGTAGTGGTTGGGTTGGGTTGGGTGAGGACGACACGGTCGACGGAATGAGGATATTTCCTCATTTTGAGAATGATACAATGGTGGAGGGCTATGGTGGGCTGGTGTTGAGTGGGAGGAGTTATCAGGGGTATATTGGGGTAGGTTAGGCTTAGTTGTTGTGATTGTGTGTGTGTGGAAAGAATGGGTTGCGGGTTTGGATGAATGGTTGATGAGTGTTTGATGTTGATGGTTGGAATTTGATGGGTAAATCATGGCGTGGGGTTGGTGGTTTAGCGTATCCTGCGACTTCCGAGCACGGGTCAAGAAAATATGGGTTATCAGACACCCACTGTTGTGTTGTAACTGACCTAAACCAAATCAAATATTCTCTAGTTGGTCAAACATTTTGCTCGACTAGTTCGTTTAAGACGTGTTGACGGCGATCTCTCCATTGTTAACGCAACTCCCTGGGAAAATCTTTCCAATCATTCAAATTCCATTGGGCATCTACTCGTCTTAGATGCCAGTCTCCCAAACACGTCAGAGGGTCTGGAATATCTTGTTGCATTCCGAACTGGATTTTCACCCTATCATTCTAGGCACCCAAAAAATCATGTATGATTTTGTTATCTTGGTTTACCTTGCCGAAAATAGCTTTACCATTTACGCATAAGCCCAACAACATGTAAACATCCTCAAATATAATCATGCATTCACCAAATGGTAGGTGAAAGTGTGAGTCTCCGGTCTCCACCTTTATAGTAATGCAAGAATAAATTTTGTGTCGACCGAATTGTTGTTCACCTTTATTACATCACCAAATCCGTATAACCGTAAATACAGTTCTATGGTTGGATCGTATGGTATGTAGTCATGCACACGACAACGAAATATTTTTACATTCTGTACATAAAAAAAAATAAGAATACATAATATAAGTAAAAGAAACTTATAAGTAAAATAATAGATATAAGTAATTGTAGTAAATAATATGTAAAAAAAACTTACGAATGAGGCATTATTTTCTATGGTTCCTCTATGTTGGTTACTTATACTTAATAGAGCCATTGTGTTTGAGGAATGACTTGAATATAATAGATAGATTTGAATGTAAGTGAATGAATGAATTATTTGATTTGTATTTGATCTCCCATTTTATAGGATTAATTGGAGCAAAGGATACATAATCTTTGCATTTATTTGCCCTAAATTTTGATTGGTTCACTTACCTCATTCTTCAATATCATTGGCCCATGCATGTTTTGAAAGATCACCAAAATAAATACTCCAATATGATTGGCGTATGTGTGTTTTGTAGGATCACCAACCATTAAAGATTCACATGCATTAATTTGTATTTTTAGGAGTCACATGCATTAAAGAGACAAACATGTATGTAAGGAATAACTTTGGAAGCATGCATGCAAGGAATCATGTAAGGCTTAGCTATAAAGAGTCCCATGCAATGAATCACATAAAGCTCTTACACGAATCATGTAAGGAATCATGTAATGCTTAGCTTTATGAAACACAAACCATGAACCATGTTGATTGGCGCATGAGTGTTAATTCACATACCATGAGCCATGTTGATTGGCGCATGAGTGTTAATTCACAAACCATGAGCCATATTGATTGGCGCATGTGTGCTGGCTCTTGAAAAAAAATTAATGACCAGTGCGCCAATAACCGCAATTACATTGGATAAGTGGACCAGGGCATACGATAAAGGACATCAATTGGGTCACATGACCACAAATCTCGTGGAATCAATGAACTCATTTTTCAAAGGTATTTGTAACCTACCGATAATTGCTTTGGTGAGGGCAACCTATTTTAGGCTCGGGGGACTTTTTGATGTCAAACGTTCAAAATGGAGTTTTGTCTTACAGTCTGGTCAGATCTTCAGTGATAGTTCAATAAGGTTCATTAAGGATGAGGCTGCCAAATATAACACACAAGTGGTCACAATGTTTAACAGCAATAAATGACATTTCAATGTTGATGAGATAATGGATCACCACGAAGGGAGACCAAGGGGATCCTATCGGGTAGAACTAGATAAAAATTGGTGCGACTGTGGAAAATTTCAAGCCTTTCGTATGCCTTGCTCCCATGTCATAGTGGCATATTCAAAGGCTCGGTTGGACCCATCAAACTTACTGTCCGGTGTTTACCAAGTGAATTTTTTTTGCAATGTCTACAACAAAAGCTTTCTGGTGGTTGCAAATGAGGACTACTGGCCTACATAGAACGGGGAAATAATCTGGCATAATGAAAATATGAGAAAAAAGAAAAAGGATTGTCCTAACAACATGCGTATTTGAACGAAAATGGATACGGCGGACAAAATGGTGAGACTATGTAGCTCATGTCGTCAACTCAATCACAATCGTAAGAAATGTCCCAATGTTGGACCAAGCAGAACGAAATAATTTAAATCAATGTAACTGTATCTCTTTATAATAGAAGCATCGTTTATTTCATTCATATCATTAAATTCTTACAACTGCGCTAAACTTAAACAACCCAACAACATGACACACAAATACAACATCTCAACATACCTGATGTCTCAACCATTCTCAAAAATAAGAAAATAACAAGAACATACATATATAAAACAACTAAAACCTTCAATTTATCGAGGTTATTACAACCATCAAGACAATGTCATCTGGACCTAACAACATCGTAAGGACACCCACATCATTTACCACTTTTCTCCACTTCATCACGTCTGTCGCCACAACCCGATTCTCAATTTTCCTGAGATTTTCTTTATGCTCAATTTCTCCTTCTAACAAGCGGTTCAATTCCCTATGAAAATGTTCCAAAGTTTGCGTGTTCCAGAGCAGCATCTTCAGTGGAGGCTTTGTTGCTGAGAAAAACATCAAAGCATTTTTCTTCATAAGTGGAAATTCGGTAAGCGGTTTTTCTGATGTTGATGACGATGATGATGGACAGTGATTTACAGGAGCAAACATGTTGAGATGTAGATCTCTTTGTTAAAGATTTATGAGGAGGAAAAGAAAGAAATGAATAACAAATGAGAGGAAGCACAAGAAAGAAATGAATAACAAATGAGAGGAAGCACACTATATTTATAGGCAAATTTATCACTTTAAAAATATATGTCATTTCAATGGTCGAATAAGTGTAAAAAAAACCATTGGCCAAACCAAATGGTGCATAGGTTTAAATGAGAAAAAAATAACAGCAAACCATTAGCCAAATGGATTGGCGCATGGGTGCATTATTTAAAAAAACAGATACGTCAATCTGATTGGCGCATAAGTTGAAATGAGAAAAAAATAGCAACAACCCATTAGCCAAATGGATTGGCGCATGGGTGCATACTTTGAAATTCTGGTATGACAGATTCAGATGTCGAATATGTTTTGAGACATCTTATCTGTTACTTATAAACATGGTAAGACATACACATCAGTACTAAAAAAATTTGATATATCAGAGTCAAACATGCATCAGGATATTGTGACATCTGATAGGACATTCAGTTCAGGTACTGCATAACATAAATACATAAAAGCTATAAAGAACACAACATAATTGCTAACCCAGTTTGATCAAACCAATCTACTCTGGGGGCTACCAAGTTAGGAAGGAAATTCACTATGTAGTATCAATTCAAAGGCTTCTCAATAAACACCTACAGTTTACAGTCTTCTCACTTAATCACTACCAATGCAACTTCTACTTAGGAACTCCTAAATATGAGAAACTCATCCTCACTTCCAATCACCTCAGTGATGTCTCACAATCCTCAACTTTCAGTTGTTGTTATTGTCGACTTCAAGCCTATACAACAATTCACAATAGAAGTCACACTTCCATTACAATACATTAACCTTGCTTAGCAGCTTCAGTTAAGTACAATCCACCTCTTGCTTAGAAGCTTCGAGGTTTACACATAAGACAACTACAACAGGGTTCATTGTTGCGCACGGCTGCCACAAGAACACAACCCTAATAATGTTTACATTTTGAGTGGTTGGTTGGTTGGTTTTAAACTAGGTTACAAGGTTTCTTTTATAACTTATTCCCAATTGGATTTGGGCCAAGACAATTATAGCAATAGCTGCTACTAATATGCAGAAAAAATCTGCTTACAAATATACAAAAAGATCTTCAATCTAAAAACTCCTAAAATATCTCTAAATATAGAAACTCTATATTTTTAAATATTTGTCTTCAATTTAAATTTGAGTCTTCAAGGTCTTCTACAATCAGTGTCATTGGGTTGATTTAAATCTTCAAATAAATTGTTTATGTTGAAACCAAAACAGAAACTTCAATCCATCTTCAGCAGTTCATGATGTCGAATGAATTGTCTTGACATCTTCTTCGACATGTTGTTCAAGATGTTGAAACATTTCAACACAACATGTTTGGGCGCACACAAAAGGATTCTTTGTTTTATGTATATTCTTTCTTTTGCAAAGATCATGTACATACTGTAAACCCATAATTTCGACAAGGTGAAAATTCAGGCTTCAGGGTCATTTTTGTCGAAAGATAGCATCAGGAGGAAAACCCAAGAATTGCTGACAAGTTTTTAAAGCTTCGCTGTTTCGACAGAAATAGACATAGGTTTCTGGCAGAATAGTTTGGAGAGTTTTGAGTGTTTTCGACAGAAGAAGTTGTTGACAAAAGATTTGTTTTGGCAGATGTTGGTGTAAACCCATAATTTCGACAAGACTGAAATTAAGGGTTTTGAGATTATCTTTGTCGAAAGATAATAAGAGGAAGTAATTTCAAGGACTGTTGACAGGGTTTAAAATCCCATTACTTCGACAGAGAGGTAGATGTTGTTCTGGCAGAATAAAGTTTGAGAAGTGATTTGTGACTAAGTACTTGGCAGAGGAAAGTTCTCTTTCGACGGTTCGACAGAAGATAGTTTTTCAATGATTTCGACAGAAAAGGACATCTGACAAAAGAATATTTGGCAAGTGCTGAAGAGTTTTGTTTCTTCTTTAAAAAGGGTTTCGACAGTTTGAAAAGGTGCAAGGTTTCGTCACCAAAGAAAGAGATTCAAATTCAAAAGGTTGTAACCTTTGGCAGTTGGACACATGGAAGTTTCAGAGAAGAAATTTACATGCAGGCTGACACTTGTCGTTTAGTTATAGTTTTTCCGTTCTAAGCAGTTATTTTGTTTATGTATAAATAGGATAGTTTGTGGTTAGAATGGGTGTGTGAAAATTGATACAAAATTCCTGTTTAAAAACTCTAAGTACCCAGTGTGAGAGAAAATGAGTCTAAGATTTGGAACAATGTACGTTTGAACACCAGTTATATTTCAAAATCATTTAAATTACTTGTTTATTCTTCAAGTTCATGTCATTTTAAATGTTATTTACTTTTTCTGCAAGTTTACAGCCTTCGACAGTTTCTTTGTTCTTGTTTTAATTTTTAACTTTGTTTCGTCTTTAAGATTCAAACTTTACTTTACTTGCAAAATCAAAGTTCTTAATACTTTGACAATACTGATAAAACAAACCACAAATCAGTCACCAAATTCTAAGAAGATTTCGACAGAAACAATGCACATGTATCCCAGGACTTGTATGGTTGGTCCTGCACGTAACCCAGTTTTCTGAAGAGATTGGTTAACCAGAGGTTGTTCGCCAGAAACCAGCGCGAACAAATTGGCACGCCCAGTGGGACCAGTGCATTCGATAAAATCTAATAGAAAACTTCTTAGATAAATTGTTCCTTGCTACGTTGTATGATTCTTAGAAGCGGTAAACTAGCCGTAACCGACGTAGAGAGACCAAAGAGAACAAGAAGAAGAAATATGGCTAACTTGCCAAATACTTCAAATAATCCTGACGAAACAATATCAGTTTCCAACCCTATCCCCTCGTCAGGAACAATACCAGCGTCTGGCCCTGTTTTAGAACAGATTAGGCCTCCTTTGGGGGATCCCATACCAACAGGTTCAGGATCCCAGAATGCGCCTAGTTCTTCCACCATGGGACACGCTAGACCCTTGGGAACCCCTCCCCCTGGAGGAAATACATTCAGGCCATATCTGAATTATTCTCAGCCTTTGACTGGGAGGGAACAACCGTATGGAATGCCAACTTCAATGATGGCAAGCCTACATAATTCGTCACCATTATTCTCTGATGCCATGGTTCAAGTGTCATCACCATTGCAGGGATCAGGATATGGTGGAAATGGAAATAGAATGAATCAAATTCCACCAGGTTTCCATATGCCCGCTATGACAAACCATTCTGCACAAGTAATCCGTCAACAGATGGATGAAAGCAATCATGACATGGTGCAGGCTTTGACACAGCAAATGGGAGAAGTGTTCAATCCCTTAATACAAAACACTACCCAGACAAACCAAATATTGGCAGAACAGATGGCACGCATTGCTGACTTTTTTGGAGTCCCTCAAGCACAGCAAAGAATGCAATTAAATCAGAATCCTGCCAATAGGGCTGTCGAAGAGGAACTTACTATAAACCAAAGGCCCTTAGGGAACCCTCATGAAAATCCCAGGGGGCAAGAGGTGATAGTCGAACAGCCTAATGTAGAAGAGCCTATTCGACAAGAACCAAGAAGGATAATAGTCCAGAGAAACCAAAATGCTGACGAAGTATTACAGCAGAGAATGCGTTACAATAACATGCCTGTCGAAAACAACATTGCCACCATGGTTGAGAGAATAATGGCACAAAATGGAGTAAACGTAGGATTACAAAGGCCTAGTTATACTTCCCCCTTGTCTGAGTTTGTCTTACAACAAGAATTACCACCAAGGTGGAAAGTCCCCAAGTTTACAAAATTTTCAGGGGATACTAGTGAGTCCACCATAGAACACGTGGCACGTTATTTGATAGAGGCAGGAGAGATTGCTAATAATGAGAACTTAAGAATGAAATACTTCCCAAGTTCTTTGACAAAAAATGCTTTCACTTGGTTTACATCACTTCCTGCAACTTCAATTTTTACTTGGACCCAATTAGAAAGATTGTTCCATGAACAATTTTATATGGGACAAACCAAGATAAGTTTGAAGGAGTTGGCAAGTGTCAAAAGAAAGTTTTCTGAACCTATAGATGACTATTTGAATAGGTTTAGATTACTAAAAGCCAGATGCTTTACGCAAGTGCCGGAACAAGAACTAGTCGAAATGGCTGCAGGGGGTCTAGATTATTCCATAAGGAAAAAATTAGATACCCAATATTTGAGAGACATGGCACAACTGGCAGACAGAGTGAGGCAAATAGAAAGACTGAAAAATGAAAAGTTTAGATCAAATAGAAACAAGAAGGAAAGAGTGGCCTATGTAGGAATAGTTCAAGAAGATGATTATGACGAAAATGAACAAGTCATCTTCGACCAGCAAGAAATTGATCTTGCAGAATTAAAACAAGGCCCTCCATATTCTTGTAAAGTTTTAGCCCCGTCGAATGGAAAAAATCCAGTCGAAGTGGAAAAGAATGACAGGTTCCCTAAAAGAACCTATACATTCGACATCACCAAGTGTGATGAAATATTTGATTTATTAGTCAAAGATGGTCAGTTAATAAAACCAGCAGGCACTAAGGAGCCTCCTGTAGACCAACAGAAAAAGAGAGGTTTTTGTAAATACCATAATTTCTTGGGTCATAAAACTTCTCAATGTTACCTTTTCAGGGATCTTGTCCAGAACGCAATCCAAAATGGAAGGTTGAAGTTTGGAGACAAAGGCAAGCAGCAGATGAAGATTGACTCCAATCCCATGCAGGTTGTGGAGGCCAACTATGCTGAACCAGAAATGGTAAATGTGGTCGAAATGGAGATCATGGCTGAAGAAGATTTTGAAATGGTGGAAGTTACTGAAAGCTTCGACACCAACTTCACCATGATAGAAGCTGCCGAAGGTTTCGACACCCATGTAAATGTGGTGGAAGAAGGTGATAATCTTGCTGACCAGGCTGAAGAGAAAGAAGTCAAAGCTTCTGAAGACTTCGACAGTGAGAATGCTAGCGAAACTACTGAAGGTTTCGACGAAAGAAATACAGTCAAAGTGGGAAGAAGCTTCGACAAGAAAAACTACGAAAGAGATGCTGAGCAGGGGGTGATCTGGGATACTTTAGGAGAGTCGAATGGGAAGTTCGACTTCATGGTAAAATATTCAGCACCACCAAGCTCCAAAGTAGATATCAACAAAATCAAACCCACAGGGTGGGGAGATTCCTTCAAAAAGGATGACGAAGAGGAGGGTAACAAAACCCTCATTGTCCAAACAGAGGCCACTGAAGGCCCTGACCAAGAGGAGATCAAAACAGCAGGGGCTGATGACAATCCCCTCACTGTCGAACCAATAAACAGTGGTACCACCAGAACTGAAGAACATCCTGTCGAAAGGGTTGCACATTGCTGCAAATACATCTATAAGGGCTTACACCCAAAAGGCAATGTGGGTCAGTCAAAGGAGGACATCCCAGAGGAAATCATGCTAGTCGAAAAAATGAACAAATTGAAAATTACAACTGAACAGAGTGCTGGGATTCATATGGTGGAAATCACTCAAAAGGGAGGACCAGACACCAACAAGGGAAAGAAACATCAAGAGAAGCATCAGAAGCTGGTTTACCCAGAAGAGAACGAAAGTCTTGTCGAATTCATCCAGAGGTGTCAAAGGAAAAATGCAGAAGTCATGCTTTGCCCAAGATGCAGTGCTGTATTCGACAAGAAAGCAGCTGATGACTTAGAAGCAGCAGAAAAGACCCAGAGAAAGAGAAATTGGGGAACAGCCCCACCAACCAGAAATGAAAGATTTGACCCAAGAAGAGGGAAGTATTACAGTCAAGGAGTGGGAGAAAGACGTTCCAACACCTACAAACCATCCAACAGGCCAAACGATGACAAATGGGTTCAGCCTATAAGGGATGCCCAAGGTCAGAAGAGGTGGAAGAGTTTTGAAGTGAACAGGGGTCCTTCCATGGAAGTCAAGAAAGAGGCAAAACCAAGATACGTTTCTGAGAACTACAAAGGGAAGAATCCTATGTCCAGATCCCAATGGAGAAGATTCCAAAGGCAGAAGAAAATCGAAAAGAAAACTGCAGAATACCAAAAGGTTGGGCAGAAGGAAGCTGATTCAAGCGAATGCGTGCAGATTACGAACAAGGGAATGCCCCTGGCAGAAAAAGAAATCATTCAGAAGAAAGGACCTGGTGACACCACAGAGGTGCAGAAAACAAACAATAGAATGCCAGTGGACGAAGAAGTCACAGATGAATTTGGTTCAGAATCAGATGCTTCTTTCGACGTAACTTGCAATGTGGTTTCTGTACTGCCCAGAGACTTCGACAGGATAATGGAAGTCGAAGATGAAGAGGATGATGTAATAGATGATAGCATAAGCTTGAAGCCTGTATGCTACTACATAATGAACAATGGCTGCGTCGAAGAGCAAAATGCCTTCTTCGAAAAGCCAGATGATGCAATGAAGGCTCACTTAAAGCCTCTCTTCATAAAAGGAAAGGTAGAAGGTGTGGGCGTCAACAAGATTCTGATAGATGGCGGAGCGGCTGTAAATTTAATTCCTCATTACATGATAAAGAGAATTGGAAAAGATGACTCCGACACTAAGCCTCACAATATGGTGTTGTCCAACTATGAAGGTAAAGTGGGAACAACACTGGGAGTAATACAATTGAACTTGACTGTAGGATCCATCACCAGGCCTACAATGTTTGTGGTGATAGCATCAAAGGCAAATTACAACTTGCTGTTGGGAAGAGAGTGGATCCATGGGATTGGGGCTGTGCCATCCTCCATGCATCAAAGAATAGCAATCTGGAGGCCAGATGGGATTGTTGAAAACATAGAAGCAGATCAGAGTTACTTCACAGCTGACGTGAATAATGTCACTAGTCGTAACTTCGACAAAAATCTAGCCCACATAGCACCATGCAATCCTGCTGCTTTCGACTTAACAGCTTCCGACAATGCTTACTGTTCCATGTACCTCCATCCTACACATGGTTTTCAGTGGGATAAGGAAATAATTGGGGAAACAAATTACACTTGGGGAACTGCCCATGTAAACCCAACTGGATGGGGAAGTGAATTCAGTGAAAATGACTGAAGTTTCAGCAATGGAAAGGATTTCGGCTTATATAGCCGAAAAACAACTCAGAACGGCCCTTGAGGCTGAAGTTAGAAATATGGCTGTCGAAGCCAGCACTCAGGTTGTCGAAGGGCAACATCCTCAAGAAAATATTGAGGAGCAACATGCAAATCAGAGTTTTGAAGAAGACTCGAATGGTGAATGGCAGAACCAAAGACTTGATGCCATTTATGATGACGAACCTTTAGGGTTCGAAAAGGATCCAACTTCCACCAATTTGAAAATGGTGGCACAAGATCCTTTAGAGGAGATTAATCTGGGACTGGGGGCAGAAAAAAGGCCCACTTACATCAGTGCCAAGTTGAATCCTCAACTCAGAATAGAAATAATCCAACTGCTGAATGAGTTTAAAGACTGCTTCGCATGGGATTATGACGAAATGCCTGGTTTAGACAGAAGTTTGGTGGAATTGAAGTTGCCAATTCTGGAAGGGAAGAAGCCAATAAAACAGACCCCCAGACGCTTTGCACCTGAAATTCTGTCGAAGATCAAAGAAGAGGTCGAAAGACTTCTAAAATGCAAATTCATCCGTACAACAAGGTATGTCGAATGGATTGCTAATATTGTTCCTGTGATTAAGAAAAATGGCACACTAAGGGTGTGTATTGATTTTAGAGATCTAAACTCAGCCACCCCTAAGGATGAGTATCCTATGCCAGTAGCAGAAATGCTAGTGGATTCTGCAGCAGGCCATGAGTATTTAAGTATGCTTGATGGCTATTCTGGTTATAACCAGATTTTCATTGCTGAAGAAGACGTTCCAAAAACAGCTTTTCGTTGTCCAGGAGCAATAGGAACATATGAGTGGGTAGTAATGCCCTTTGGTTTGAAAAATGCTGGAGCTACTTACCAAAGGGCTATGAATTCTATTTTTCACGATTTCATTGAAACGTTTATGCAAATTTATATAGATGACATTGTGATTAAATCTGCTTCAGGCTTCGACCATATTAACCATCTTCGACAGTCCTTTGAAAGGATGAGGAAGTTTGGTTTGAAAATGAATCCTCTTAAATGTGCTTTTGGTGTGCAGGCTGGGGATTTCTTAGGCTTTGTGGTCCACAAAAAGGGGATTGAAATTAATGAAAACAAAGCTAAAGCAATAATGGAAGCAAAAGCGCCATCGACAAAGAAGGAATTGCAGTCTCTACTAGGGAAAATCAACTTCCTCAGAAGATTTATCTCCAACCTTAGTGGAAAAACCCAGGCCTTCTCACCCTTGCTTCGACTGAAGAAAGAGGGTTTCACTTGGGGGCAAGAGCAGCAAATTGCTTTCGACAAGATCAAGGAGTATTTGGAAAATCCCCCAGTCCTAATATCTCCTTGTCGAAAAAGAAGCATGAGGCTCTACATATCAGCATCTGACAGAACATTAGGAAGTATGCTTTGTCAAGAAGATGAAGATGGCGTCGAAAGAGCCATTTATTATCTCAGCAGAGTCTTAAATGATGCTGAAACTAGATATAGTATGATAGAGAAATTATGTTTATGTGTATATTTCTCTTGTACAAAATTGAAGCATTATATAAAACCTGTTGATGTACACATATCTTCTCATTTCGACGTAATAAAACATATGTTGTCTAAGTCTATTTTACATAGTCGAATTGGAAAATGGGCTTTAGCTTTGACTGAATACTCTTTAAAATATATGCCTCTAAAAGCTGTTAAGGGGCAAGTAGTTGCTGATTTTATAGCTGACCACTCCATACTTGGAGAGGAGACAAATTATGTCAAAAAAGAGCCTTGGAGGTTATATTTTGATGGTTCCAGTCATAAAAATGGAACAGGTGTTGGGGTATTAATTATTTCTCCCAATAAAGTTCCAACAAAGTTCAAGTACAAAATAGAAGGATTCTGTTCAAACAATGAGGCAGAATATGAGGCCTTAATTGCTGGACTTGAAATCTTGTTGGAACTAGGGGCAACAGGGGTCGAAATAATGGGTGACTCTGAGTTAGTGATAAAACAATTGACGAAAGAGTACAAATGTGTCAAAGAAAATTTGATCATGTACTTTGTGATAGCTAACAGACTCCTCAAGAGATTCGACAGTGTAGTTTTTAGACATATTCCCAGATTAGAAAATCAAGAAGCAAATGACTTAGCTCAGGTGGCTTCAGGGTATAAAGTGTCGAAAGAAAATCTGTTGAAGGTTGTCGAAGTGAGAGGTAAAGTTTTATCTACTAAGCTGGCCCCATCTGATTTGGAGACAATGAGATTGGGATATGGTGATGAAGAAAACTTTGAGATTTTCAATGTAAGTGATTTAGAAGTTGGAGATTGGAGAAAACCCATCAAAGATTATTTACAAAATCCAAATCAGACTGTCGAAAGAAAGGTAAAGTATAGGGCCATAAGCTATGTGCTCTTTGGAAATGAACTGTTTAAAAAGACTGCAGAAGGAGTTCTACTAAAATGCCTAGGAGAGACTGAGGCTTATATAGCTTTGTCGAATGTGCACAGTGGTGCATGTGGTGCTCACCAAGCAGGGCATAAAATGAAATGGCTATTATTTCGACAAGGAGTGTATTGGCCAACCATGTTGAAAGATTGTGTCGAATTCGCAAAGGGTTGCCAGGAATGTCAAATCCATGCAGGCATACCTCATGTGCCAGCAAGTGAGTTACATTCTATCATAAAGCCTTGGCCATTCAGAGGTTGGGCTTTAGATTTGATTGGTGAGATTCGACCAGCCTCTTCAAAAGGGCAGAAGTACATTTTAGTAGGAGTAGATTATTTCACTAAGTGGATTGAAGCCATACCTTTGGCAAATGTAGATCAGGAAGCAGTCATAGATTTCATTCAGAAACACATAATGTATAGGTTTGGAATACCAGAGACCATAACCACTGATCAAGGATCTGTGTTTACTGGCAGAAATATGCAAGCATTTGCAAGAGAGACAGGTTTTAAGTTGTTGACTTCGACACCATATTATGCCCAAGCAAATGGCCAGGTCGAAGCAGCCAACAAAGTGGTAATAAATCTGATAAAGAAGCATGTGGGTAAAAAACCCAGAAATTGGCATAAGACCCTGGATCAAATCCTTTGGGCTTGTCGAACATCTCCTAAGGAAGCAACTAATTCTACCCCATTTAAATTAACCTATGGACATGATGCAGTATTGCCTGTCGAAATATGTTTACAGTCAATACGAATTCAAAGACATCATGAAATTCCATCTGAAATTTATTGGAATATGATGATGGATGAGTTGGTTGATTTAGACGAAGAAAGGTTGCATGCTTTGGAATTAATAAGAAGGCAGAAAGAGAGAGTTGAAAAGTTTTATAACAAAAAAGTAAAATTCAAAGCCTTTTTAGTAAATGAGTTAGTTTGGAAAGTGATCTTGCCCATGGAGAAGAAAGACAGAGTGATGGGAAAATGGTCCCCTAAGTGGGAAGGACCTTTTAAAATTCTAAGAGTTTTTTCCAATGGTGCATACGAAGTCGAAGAGATAGAAGGAGATAGAAGAGTGATGAAAATAAATGGAAAGTATTTAAAGAAGTATAGACCAACATTGCAGGAAATAAAAATCATAACAAATTAAAATTGCAAAGGAAACTTGTCTTCGCCAAATAAATGGCGTAAAATAGCATTACATAGAAAAAGTGCTAAAAAAAGAAAATATCCTTAAAACGAATAAAATTCCTAAGTTCTATTACAGAGTCACTGTCGAAGGAATGTGGCTTTAAGCTCGTCGAATTTTTTCTGTTGGAGTTGAATTAGACGCTCACAAAAGGTTCTTGCTGACAGCCATTTCGTCAAGCTCCCTGTGAAGTTGCTGAGCAGTCTCTGCATATTGTAGCCCTTTCTGGAGTTCACTATCTATAGCTTCCTGATTTGGTTTCTGAAGAGAGGCCTGGCGTTCTTTTTCTTGGAGGATCTTTCTTTGGAGATCAGCAATCTGGGCTTGGTAGGTTTGAATATTGCTTTCGCACTCAGCAGCAGCTTTAGTGTATTCGTCAGAAAGTTTATTCAGCCCTGAAATCCTTTCTGTCGAAGAAGCCACTGTATTCCATGCTGACATCTGCTCCTCAGACTTGGCTTTGATCTTTTGGGAGAATTCTTTCTGTCGAACCAGATCAGCACTAGCAGAGTCAATCAAAGATATTAAATCCATCACCAAATGGCTTTCTTCAGTCGAAGCCTCCAGTAAGTTGGCACTCTTCAGGAGTTTCTTTAGATCATGTTGAGCAGAAGCATCTTTAGCCAAAACTTCAAACAGGTCAACTCCAAGTATCCTTGTCTTGATCTCATCCATGATGACATTGATTGGTTGAAGGTCAGAAGTGGCCCCTGAAGCTGTCGAACCACTGGCAGAAGAATCTTGGAAGTTATACCTGGTGTCGAGCAAGGCTTTTAAATACTCAAAGGGTTTTCTAACCTTCAAACTCTCAATTTCTTCATATGATAAACTTGTCGAATCAGTACCCAAAGAGGTTTCGACAGGAGCCTTTGATGAAGAAGGAATGTTTTGAGAAGTTCCTCCAATGCTCAAGTTAACTTCTGGCTGATTAGACAGAGTGACCTCTTCTTCGACAGTTTCTTTGTCAGCCATGGTGGTATCAGTCGAACCTGGGACTTGTACATCCTGAGCAGAAGCATTTTCATTAACTTCTGGTATATCAGCTGGTGGTGGAAGTGGTGCATCTTGGTCTGGAATTACTGGTTCTGCAGTGGGGTCTGGTCGAAAGGGAGAGTTGTTGTCGGAAGACTCAGAGTCACTAAGGTCGAATTCATCCAAGGTTTGAGGCCCATGGATCCCTGCATCTGGGGTGGCATCATCCTGGAGTCTTTCAGCCAGAGTCCTCTCAGAATTAGAGGGAGCATGTTCTTCTGGGATTGCAGAGGTCTCTTCGACATCAATAACAACCTAAAAAAAAAAAAAAAAAAAAAAACACAAAAGAAGAACTATAAGATAAAGATACATTCAGTCAAGGTTGGTTTGGTGTTTGTCGAAATGATTACCTGAGGAATTTCAGTATGGGCACTTGAGTCCCCACTTCTTTCGCTCCTTGAAGGAACTTTGTTGACTGGACTGGCAGGTGGGGTTCGTCTTTGGACCAGAGATCTTTGAGACGCCACTGTTTTAATTTTTAAACCTTTGTTTCTTTTCAAAGGCCGGGGTTCAGGGGATTCGTCTTCAGATTCTTCGACGCTTGTTTCTTTTTCTTCTGTTTTCCTTTTCTTTGCTGGGGTACGAGTTACCTATAAGAGAAAAAGAAGAAATGTTTAGTATAAGAAATATGAAGTATACAAATAAGGAGGGATGTTCTGTTTGTGTCGAAACCTTTTTTGTTGTTGAAGGGGTTTTTTCGACTGTTTTTGAAGAAGTTCCTTCGCCAGTAGTCTTCCTGACAATTCTAACAGCTGAAAAGGAAAAGTTGCATGAACATTGATATAATAATGAAAGAAGTTAGAAATAAGAAAGAAAAATATAGTCTCTTCGACACCTTCAAGAATGGGTTCGTCTATGGTAACATGTTCTATCCCAATATGAAGGTGCCCAGTGAAGTTGTGCAGATGATACTTCGTCGCAACCACGCGTTCGGCAGGTTTTTTGTTGCTTTCCCGAAGCAGTTTTAAATATGATCCACATACAAACCAATCTGGAAATGGAGGACTCAAGGCCACTCCAAATTCTGCAGAAGGGAGTGGAGGGAATTTTGGAGGAAAAGTGGTGAAAGCAAAATCATAGTGTGCATGTGGTGGAAGAGATGTAGGAAACCACAACTTATTCAATTTTTCTGTGAATTTGTATTTTAAAGATACTGCTGCTTCAGCTATGGTTCGACGAAGATCATCAGGCCTGTAAATAGTTTCAAAATACATTTGAAACTTGTGAACTTCTTTGATATGCTGATCTGTACCTTTTTTCTTTTTGTCCTGCACAAAAGTAAAAGCATTTGTTAGAAGAGCAGTGAAAGTTGCTACGTCGAAAAATTTGTTGATGTAGTATTCCTTCCACCAGACGTCGAACTCTTCAGTGCAGAGGAAGTTTGGTATAAAGATGGTGGGATAGACCTCCAGAGTTGGGTCGAAAAATTTGTTGTACAGTTCTAAGCTCTTGTCGAAATGGTGAAATGAGTTGTAGAAAATGATAGCACCTTTTTTGTGGTAGATGGGCTTTGTCTTCGTCTGGATTAATCCAAACTGCCTGGCTACCAGATTGGGTTGGTATACAATGAGTGATACTTTTGTATTGTTGAGGCTATGATGAGAAAAGAAGTGTCTGGGCATAAGAAAAGCTTCCCAAATGGAGATGTAGGAATCTTCATCTTTCTGGTTCTCTACAGGGAGTCTTCTGGTGAACCATCTTGGACCTATGTGTCTATTGGCGAAAGGTGCCATTGAAGGAGAAAATTTATAGCGTTTGGCGAACATCATGATGTAGCCAGTAAATGCTTGTTGAAGGCTTACAGTCTCATTAGTGGGGGTCAGTTGAACCAACCTAGGCCATTCGACACGCCTTTCCTTTACTGTTTCTTCGACAACAGGCATTTTGACAGGGATGAAGTTTTCAAAAGTGGCATTTAGCCATAGTTGTAGAAGCCAAAAGGGGCCTGTGAGACTGATGTTACCTTTTTCTTTGAGGGATTTGAGATTGCTGACACTTTCACTTAGAGATTCATAAAGGTTTGCTAGGAGTAACTCACTCAGGCAGAATGCAACTCCATTATGAAGCTGATTAGCCATAATGATGAAACTTCTAGCCACTTGAAGGGACCTTGTACAGAAGACAAATTTGGACAACCACAGGCTAAGGAAGGCAATGTGCTCTTTATCAGAGACTTCTTCATGGTTTTCACCTTGGTGATGGGCTATAAAAACAGAATACCCAGCATGTTTTGTGTCGAAGCCTATAGGGTCTTTGTTCAAGTGCTCAGGGTTGAATATCTCCCCTAAAGGACTAAGGCCAGTTATGGCTGCTATGTCGAAGAGGGTGGGAGTTAGCATTCCACAGGGTAAGTGGAAGGTGTTGTAGGTACTGTCCCAAAAATACAAGGAGGCCAACAGCATGTTTTGGCAGTAGCGGGGACCTTCTTTCGACAACTGGATTAAGTCATAAATTCCAGTTTTCTTCCAAAATTTTTCTTTGGATTTTTCGACTCTAGTTAGCCATGTTTGGTACTCAGAGGGATCTTTTGTCAAAGGGGGACTTCTAAAAATCCTATTTTGATTCAGATAAGACAGATCTATCTCTGTCGAAGCCATAAGGACTTCAGGTTCTTTTGATGAGGCTTCGACAGGTTTAGGGTTTTTATTAGCTGCTATGGGTTTGGAGGCAGAATAGCAAGGGTAAAATTCTTTTAAACGGTTAGGGTCCATAGCAGGATCAAAAATGGGGCCTAACATAGCATGATGGATTCCAGAAACAGAGATAGGGATTATTACCTGTGACCTGTAAATGCTTGCCTTTTCCCTTTCATTTGGGGGTTCTGGGAAGTACTGTTGATGCTGAGTTTGTGTAGGCCCAGACAGTACGTGAGCAGGAGGAAGATCCTTGGTTTTCTTTGTTTTCTTTGAACTCTGCCCAGTGGTGGTCTTGGGAGGAGCCATTGTTTGAAGATGGTGAAGAAGCAAGAGCTCTGAAAGGCTTGAAAATGGAGTTTTCACGTTTGGGTAAAAGAAGAGTAGAGAGAATGGAAAGTGTGAAATGTTGTTGAAAGTGGTATTTATAGAGTTTGAAATAAATGAATAATAAAAAAAAAGAAAATGAAAAGACTTTTTCAGTTGGGAAAAGGGAAACATGCATGTTAATCCATTGGTGGAGATTGAAAGTGGCGGTTGGTAGTGAACCATGATTTGCCTACAATATAGGGTCATGGGAGATTGTGTGAAACGTGGGCTAGATGTGACGTTTCATTAAAGTGAAAATCATTGTGTTTCCTTGGGACTCAACAAAAATCACTTTATAATAAATACAACTGGAAGTCAAAGGTCATTTCGACAGCAAAAGATATTTCTCCTTTGATAGTCGAAAATATCTTTGCTGGGGGGCAATTTGTAAACCCATAATTTCGACAAGGTGAAAATTCAGGCTTCAGGGTCATTTTTGTCGAAAGATAGCATCAGGAGGAAAACCCAAGAATTGCTGACAAGTTTTTAAAGCTTCGCTGTTTCGACAGAAATAGACATAGGTTTCTGGCAGAATAGTTTGGAGAGTTTTGAGTGTTTTCGACAGAAGAAGTTGTTGACAAAAGATTTGTTTTGGCAGATGTTGGTGTAAACCCATAATTTCGACAAGACTGAAATTAAGGGTTTTGAGATTATCTTTGTCGAAAGATAATAAGAGGAAGTAATTTCAAGGACTGTTGACAGGGTTTAAAATCCCATTACTTCGACAGAGAGGTAGATGTTGTTCTGGCAGAATAAAGTTTGAGAAGTGATTTGTGACTAAGTACTTGGCAGAGGAAAGTTCTCTTTCGACGGTTCGACAGAAGATAGTTTTTCAATGATTTCGACAGAAAAGGACATCTGACAAAAGAATATTTGGCAAGTGCTGAAGAGTTTTGTTTCTTCTTTAAAAAGGGTTTCGACAGTTTGAAAAGGTGCAAGGTTTCGTCACCAAAGAAAGAGATTCAAATTCAAAAGGTTGTAACCTTTGGCAGTTGGACACATGGAAGTTTCAGAGAAGAAATTTACATGCAGGCTGACACTTGTCGTTTAGTTATAGTTTTTCCGTTCTAAGCAGTTATTTTGTTTATGTATAAATAGGATAGTTTGTGGTTAGAATGGGTGTGTGAAAATTGATACAAAATTCCTGTTTAAAAACTCTAAGTACCCAGTGTGAGAGAAAATGAGTCTAAGATTTGGAACAATGTACGTTTGAACACCAGTTATATTTCAAAATCATTTAAATTACTTGTTTATTCTTCAAGTTCATGTCATTTTAAATGTTATTTACTTTTTCTGCAAGTTTACAGCCTTCGACAGTTTCTTTGTTCTTGTTTTAATTTTTAACTTTGTTTCGTCTTTAAGATTCAAACTTTACTTTACTTGCAAAATCAAAGTTCTTAATACTTTGACAATACTGATAAAACAAACCACAAATCAGTCACCAAATTCTAAGAAGATTTCGACAGAAACAATGCACATGTATCCCAGGACTTGTATGGTTGGTCCTGCACGTAACCCAGTTTTCTGAAGAGATTGGTTAACCAGAGGTTGTTCGCCAGAAACCAGCGCGAACACATACACTGCTGCTATATTTGTTTTACAAAATTAATGTCAATTTTACAGTACTTACATACTTAAAAAAAAAATCAAATTTGTACTTATACACCAATCCATATGACGTATAAAGTGCAAAACTACGTCAGTTTAAAAATTTATTTGAACACTACGTTATTTCAAATTTTTTAATAAACTAGGTTATTTAAAAAAAATTATGACATTGCACAATAAACAACCAGACCCAAAAACATAAATCAACCAGACAAGATTCTTATTCTTAGCTATTTACAAGTGCACAATGTTTCCTGATCTCACCCTCTGATCCTGTCTTAACTTTAATTTGACCCATTTTCTCAATTGATTTTGCAAATTCAGCATAGAAATTTTCAAGTGACCCTTGAAGAAATTGAGTCACCAAAGACTTTGTAACTGGATTAGTCAACAATGCAGAATCAGATTCAAACAAACCTCTTCTCTTGACAACTTGACTATAATAACTAAGATCAAAAGTGTTTCGACTTCCGGGGTCCATTTCGACAATTGTAGTATTGTCATTGATGTTCTTGCATTTGAATGTCTTGAGATTTTTTGCATATTCACTGTCAAGTGATGGATCTTTGTCACCCTTTCCGGTAAAATTGTACAAACGATTCGAAAATGAAGTGCAAAGAGAAATTCCAATTGTGTGAGCACCTACAAAATTTGAAATTTTGGTCATAAATCTTAAAACTGTATACACCACTAGAAAATATTGAATAAGCGACGAAAACTAGAAATAAAATTTATCTCTAGTTATGTCGTTAACATTTTCTAGCAGCGACTTAAAATACGTAATTTAAAAAAAATGAATGAATGTAATAATAATAATAATACCTGAGAGGAGGACTAAGTCTTTTAGATCAAGTCCTTGATTGGCAAAGAGAGTTTGGAGAGTGGTGAAGTTGTTAAATGGAGCAGGAATGTTTTGATTGGATTCCAACAAGTTTGATATGACTCCATCTCTTCTACCTGTTGGAACTTTCCAATAGGGACCTCCCTGAAAACATAAAAAAATATCAAATTGTTTTCGTAAGCCGAAAATATCTTATAAACATATAATATCTCGTTTCTATAAGCTCTTTCTAAATAGTCTCAGACGTAGTAATGTTAGTAGATAAGTCTGAATAAGTCAATTCAAACTGAACATAATATTTTGAAGATAGAATTGAGTATGTACTGTGACGACAATGGAGTCTCTAGCCGATAAGGCTATGATATCAGCACAAGAAACAACACCAGGACATTTAGCTTCAACAAGGCTTTTAATTCTGTCAATAAAATCAAATCCTCTAACTGTAAGATTAGGAGGAGCATTTTTCTCAGCTTGGTTGGTTGTTGAGTTCAGAAGAACTGATCCATCACATCCCTGAATCAAAATGCATACATAATGTTAGCTCATCAACATTGCAATTCAAAAGCACATAAATAAGACTGAACTTTATACATACCCTAACAAAACAATCATGAAAATGCATTCTTATTAAAGCAGCAGCAAGCGATGGAGCGTTGCGGATATGTTTATGAACAAATTTTTGAATGATTCGTTCCGCTTTTGGACAGCTCTTAGAATAAAACCCTAGCTCCAATTGAGCATGAGTCGATGCAGCCAAAAGACAGATAATCAAAACCTTGAAGTCCATTTTCATAGACTTTTGTTCCATTTTTGTATAGCTGGAAGCTATAAGGGTGTGAGATACTAATGAAAAAACTTGTATCTCTCTGGTTGAAATATAAGCTTATGCAGTTTAAGAGGTGGTTCATACGACTTAAATTAAATGATGTATATTTAATATTTGATAAATAAATATAAGCTGTTCTAACAAATTCAATGTATATTATCCTACCGTTACTATTTGACAACTAATTAGACTTTAATAAAATTTATGTTGGTCAAAATATAATTTTTCTTTTTTAATTTTTAAAATATTTTTGAAAAAAAAAACTAACTAACTTGTCCTCTTAAAATTTTGATTTATTAAATTGGTTTAAAATTTGATTTTCCCAACACAATATATAAAAACACATATAATTAAAGATTGATTTATTTTTTGAGTTGGTTTTCATTAAAATAGACCAAACATTGAAATTCAATAAATACATATTTGGTCGGTATCTTATTTTTTTTTATCCACATGTAGATTGTGGACATAAATTTGATATCGCTTTTAATCGATGTAATTAAAATCGGATCAGATATTGAACAGTATAGGTTGAGATTTAGAAAAATTTACCTTGTATCTTTATATTCAATTTTATATTCCTATATATTTTTAAAATTCTAATTTTTTCTTAATTTTAATTTTTTTTGTTAAATTTTCGGAATACAAAATATTTCAAATCGGAAGTAACACCATTGTTACTTCCGAAGTGTATTTTTTATTTTTTTTCTCAATCATAAGTAACACCCTTGTTATTTCGGAAGTGTATTTTTATTTTTATTTTATTTTTTATTTTTCACTTTAGTTAAGAAACGTGAATGTTCCTTTGATGATATGCGGCAAAAAGCAGACAAATGTAGATACAATAGAGATATTTTAACCTACAGAAAAATTTCCTACAAAAGAAGAGGTCGACTAGCTGAATTAGGGAGGTTGGACTTAAAAATAGAGTCATTGTTATAATAACTCGTTCGAACACAAAGACTGATAAGAGAGGAAGAAACAAGTTATTATAACAATAACTCTATTTCTGAGTCCAACATCCTTAATCCACTTAGTCGTCTCTTCTCTTGTAGGAAATTTTTCCATAGTTGAGAATATCTCAGTTGTATCTACATTTGTCTGGTCTTTGTCGTATATCATCAAAGGAACATTCATGTTTTTTTTAACTAGAGTGAAAAATAAAAATAAAAGATAAAGTAAATTAATAAAAAAATACACTCCGGAAGTATCACCCTTGTTACTTTCGGTTGAGAAAAAAAATAAAAAAATACACTCCGGAAGTAACAAGGGTGTTACTTCCGGTTGAGAAAAAAA
Source organism: Lathyrus aphaca (assembly GCA_963966055.1). Classification (NCBI taxonomy): domain Eukaryota; kingdom Viridiplantae; phylum Streptophyta; class Magnoliopsida; order Fabales; family Fabaceae; genus Lathyrus; species Lathyrus aphaca. Next base: position 688,000,087 of record OZ014519.1, on the reverse strand, counting down.
ATAAAAAAAAATACACTCCGGAACTAATAATAGTGTTATTTTCGATTGAGACAAAAAATACACTCAGGAAGTAACAAGGGTGTTACTTCCGGTTGAGAAAAAAAAAATAGACTCCGGAAGTAACAAGGATGTTACTTCTGTTTTGAAATATTTTGAATTCTAGAAGTTTTTAAAAACAAAAATAAATAAATAAATTAAAAAATGGATAAAAATGGAATTTTTTAAAATATATAGGGGTATGAGGTTAAATGTAGGGATACTAGGTGATCGGTGATTTCCAGTCATATATTTCAAGATATGTTAGTTGTTGGTTTTTATGTTTTTGAGTCTTATGTTTATGTTATTTCATGTTATTCCGTTATGTGGCGAGGATGTTACATGTTTATCCTTTCTATCGTTGGTGCGTTTAATTTGGTTGTTTTTAGTGTATTTTCAGGAAGATAACAAGTCGGTGATCAGATACTAAGGAAACAGCGATTCGTGTGCAAAGACATAGAGGAAAAGGAGGTTTCAGAAGCCTGACATGGGTGCCCGTGTCACCTGACACGGGTGCCCGTGTCAGGATGGCTATGGAGAGAAGACTTAAAGAATGTGTGTGAGGCAATACAAAAGCATGACACGGCCCGTGTCATAGTCCCCCATTGAAGGATGCTCGCAGCCATGATTCCAGCAGCATGACACGGGTGCCCGTGTCACACGACACAGCCCGTTGTCGCTCCCACCAAATGAAGCCTGGCTCAAATGGGGTACAGACGCGAACGGTCGGCGAAAGGAGGGTGCGAGAACACACAGGAGTGAACTCACAGGGAATGAAAAGAGTCGCCAGCTAGGCATTTTTATCCCGGGGGAAAGGTAATGCTGCATAGACCTAGAAAGAGATGGATAAGACGGTTGCGAACCAGAGAGACTGAGAAAGGGGGTTGGTTACAACCTGGGAAGGTATTAGCACCCAGATTGTCCGTCGTACTCGACGGGATCCACGCTTAAAAGATTTGTGTTTAAAAGGGGTAGTGTCAGTGCAATTTGTGTATAAAGAGGCTGGAAGAAAATGTACAGGTGTCAGTGTAAAGGAAGTGTAAAGTGTATAAATGATGTGTCAGTGTAAGAATGAGAATGAGTTGCTCAAGACTATGAGGCTTAAAGAGTAAAGCTGGAAAGAGGGGGAATATACAGAGACTTTTGTTCGATAACTGTTAAGTTATGCCTACGTATCCTCTCGTGCAATGAGGAAGTCAGAACACCGTAGTTCGACCCAAAGAGACTGAAAGATGAATTGACTTGTGAACTGCTTACTTGTCTATGCTCAAGTGTATGACCTGTCTGGCTCAGGTGCAAATTGTCTTGCATTAGACGGAAGAAGCAAGTTCTCGTTTGTGAGTGAATGAGATGAGAAAAGAATCCCGGAGGAGACGATTATTGTTTGTTTTTGAGTTTTCAGTCTTTTATTGCTTTTGAGAATTTGTCATGAGTTAATGAGCTTAAGCTTAAACCAATGGGTTAGTAAACTCCTCACATCTTCCCTCTGATTAGGGGTAATGAGAATACCTTAAGTGTGAAGTCAGCTTCTCACACTTAACCACCTTTGATGTAGGATTAAGATCATTAACCTACTTGTGATTATTTAGATTTTTTTGTTGTCTTTGTTTAGTGTTAAGTAATGAGGTTAAGCCATAATCAAGGATTAAACAGACTCATTACACCATCCTAATAGAAGGATAATAGATGAGAATGTTTAAGCTGAGGAAAACTCCTCAACTTAATCTATGATTAGGGATTAAACTCATGACAAAACAAGCCTTTGATTAAGTGGATTTTATTGAATGATAAAATGATGAAGTGGGTTTTATGATTTGTAAGACAACTTGAGGAGGACTTGTCCATTAACACTAGGGTTAGTCCTTCTTAACCAATTAAGGAAGAATTAGAACCCTAATGCAAGGCCCAAGTTACAAGTGTGATGTCTTGATGATTATTAAGTGAATTGATTAAAGGAGTTAAACACATTAAGGGTTTAACACTTAGGATTAAAGTTATGCACTCCATCCTAATAGAAGGATGCAGGCATAAGCTTAACCACAAAGCCTTAAAGCCTTTAGGGTTTAGTCCCTGATTATGAGATGAGAAGAGAAGACTCAAAGAGACACAAAGGTAAAACTAAGTGGGGAGACTAATCAAAACCCTAATCATTGTCATGCTTGGTTGTTCCTAAGGTTTGTGAGGTTTACAAGAAAGATCTTCAATGGAACCACCAGGAAGCAGATGAAAAGAAGCCAAGAGAAGCAAAGTAACTTGCTTCACTTAAGAAGACAAGTCACTTGAGGAAAGAAAGTGAGAAGAAGAAGAATGAGCAAGCTCAATCTCAAACACATATCAAAATGCAACAAGGATGCATAAGAGAGATGAAAAGAAAATGTGAGAAGTGAAGGCAAATTCACTTCTCAAAGTTACTTACCACCTGAAAAGTTAGTAAAGGAATGCAATGCAATGCAAAAAGAAATGAAATGTCATGATGTAAATCAAAACCAGAAGCATATATGAGATGATAATGATGCTATGAGATGATGCAAACATGAAACAACACATGGGGATGATCATACAAGCTTATGGATGCAAATGGAACAAGTTAAGAACCATGAACACACATGAAAAGTAATGAGATGCACATGACATACAACATGGCAAATACATGATGCAATGATCAAACATGCTTTCAATATGTCTTAAGATGTCACATGAATCAAATGGATGCACAACATGCTATGGCAAGTCAAGGTATGCAAGCAAATGCAAGGTGGATGCATATGGAAGCTCAAATTAGGGTTTATGATCAAAGCATCAAACACAACCCAAAATCAGAAGCAAACATCAATATAAAAAATTGAAAATGCATTCAAAGGATCCCTCAACCTATACTAACTCACTGCCCAAAGGAGAAGTTCCAACTCTTAACCTAATAAAAGTTATGCATTTCCTAAAATTTCTAGGGTTTTAGGGTTCCTTAACAAGAAAAATGCCAAACAAATGGAAAATGAAAGATCAAATCATGCCAATTTAATCTCACAAACTACATGCTAAACACAATGCAATGCAAAAAGAATCAAAGTCCAACTCTCAATGGTTAGGCATAAATGATTTTTGGAAGTTTGGATCAAAATAATGCTTTGAAAATGAATTAATTCCATGGAAAATTATCAAAATGCATCAAGATCAAAAAAGAAATTTGGTTTGAGGGTTGGAGAATGTTTCTAAATGGTTTTAAATGTTTCATGAATTTTTTGATGATTTTTAAATACCTAAAAGTATTTTTAATTAATTAATTCTCATTAATTAATTAAGAATAAACTTTTAAATATTTAAAAATATTTTTTGAATGCAAAAAATAAAAATAAAAATGTTTTTGGTTTCTGAAATTAAATAATAGTTTGTATAAAAAATTTCAGAATTTTTGAATAAGTTTTACTATTTTAAAATAAATGGAGAAATTAAATGAAATAATATGAAAAATAAAATGAATTAAAGCTGAAAAAGGAAAAGTATGCAAATCTAAAGGTCCAGATTCAAATGTACACGCGCGCGAATTGACCTGGCGCCATATCCAAGGGCTGACATTCAAACTTGGCTAATTAACTGATTAAGCCCTAATCTTGCCCTAATGACTTTCAGGCGACCGGAACACTGTTCCGGTCGTCTTCTCCGATCATCCAAAATCTCAAACTCTCTCTATACGCATCTAAAACAAAATCTAATTGCCCAGAACTCTTCCCCACTCAAACACGAATCAAACCCCTCACTCAAACAACATTTATCATTCCTAAATCAGCCAAATCGAATCAAAATAGTTTTAGGGCAAAAAGTTTCAGAGCATTCATACATCCTGGTTTCTCAACCATTTTCAAAAATAATCACATATTCATGATCAGGGAAGCATGTAGATTCATTTAATAACTTAAAATACACGTTCTGGAAAAAAAGTTCATGAAGCTACCTGAGTTTGAAGCTTTTCAGTCTGGAACTTTCTGACCTCCTCTCTTGTGCAAAACCACTCCTGTGACCTCCCTGGTGCTTCTGAATGGCTTGGAACAAATTTATTTGGGCTGGTTTGAGAGTTTGCAGAGGTTCTGTTCAAGGTGGTGTGAGAATCGTGTTTTTGATTCTTTGAGTTTCAGGTTGTTTTGAAAGGTGCTTTGTGACCAGGGAGATGTGTTGAGTTGGTTTATGAAGTTTGTTTGAGTGTTTTTGAGTTGTGTGGTGAGTTTCGAAAGCTTTTGCTCAAGAGGGTGAAAATGAGAATGTTGTGTTGTTGCTGGTTTCAGGCTTGCTTCTTCTTATGTTTGGCTTCCATTTGATTAACATAAACAATTGGGATTGGTCAGATGACATGATGTGTGCTTTATTGATTGGTATGGGTGCTTTTGCAAAAATGTCAACTTTGTGTAAGAGAAGCATGGGTCACTTGCTAGCCTAGTACAAGGAGGGTGTGCTGCGCAGCATGATGAGGGAAAAAAGCCTAGGAGGGTTCATCATACTAGCCAGCAAGTGGATGAGAAGCCATCATGAGTTTTGCAACTTGCCTTGCCTTTGGTTTTCATGAAAGAAACTTGATCCATGGGCCATGAAACATGTGATTCCTTGGGTGCATTCTGAACTTTAGATGTTGTGTGATCATGTTATGTGGATTAGAAGTGCATTTGATAACTTTAGAACACTTGATCAAGTCATTTTGCAAAATACCTCTTTGGTAGAAACCTTGAAATTTTGTGATTTTAGCCAACTTTGACAAGCCATAACTTTTGATCAAAAAGTAAAGGTTGAAAAAGTTGCCTAAAATGGCAATTTCATTAAAAGTCAAACTTGCCCAAAAAGTCAACTTTGCAAAAGACTTGAAATTCTTCAATTTTATGAACTTCTAACATCTTCTATGATCAAATAAATATCATACACAATCAAAATGATGAAGATCACCCTTTGGCTGGGTCATTGGGGGCCTCAGATGCCCTGATTTTGCACTGACTTGCTTGAAAAGTCAACTCTTGATCAGATGACTTCCCCATGGAATTTCTTCATAAAAATTGATATGCATACTCCCTATACCATATAGAGACCAATAGAAACAAGAATGACCAAAAAAATTTGGAGTTATGGCCTCTGAAACCAAAACCCTAATTTTAGGTCATCTGTGCAGTCAAGCCTGGCTCTGCTTCCATGCCATTCTTAGTTCTTGTGATTCTTTGGAATTCTTGACTTTGAGAGGATATAATATGATACTTGAACACACCTAGACCTCTTTGAAGTGATTGATGACCTTTGGAGTGGCTCAAGAAGCTCTTAGATTGCTCAGATCACAAACCCTAGATGCAGATGACTTAGAACCACTGCAGTGAATCAAAAATGTAATATGAGATGGTATGATTGTGTATATGAAATGATCACAAGCCATGGTGTGAATGGGTGAGGGAAAATTTGGGGTGTTTACAGCTGCCCCTATTCAAACATGAGTTAGCTGTGCAGGATGTAAGCAACGGCTTAACAGGCAAATAAGATAACTTGTGATTGAATACCAAAGACAGTCCGAAATTTGCACTCACAGAATGAAGAAGAAAAGGGATATAGATTGTAAAAGAAAATAAAGTATATTGTGAAGTGTGGGCGACGGAGGACGACCGCTGAGCAGAGGACGACTTCCGGGTAAAGAGCAATGACGGGGACGGCCGACATGCTGGGAAAAGTGCGGAAAATAAAGCAATGACGGGGACGGCCGACATGCTGGGGATAAAAGGGATCATGATGGGGGCGGCCATCAAGATAAAGTTGTAAGATTCTCTGGGGATTAATGAAACATGACGGGGACGGCCATCAAGTTCATAAAGTAAAGTAACCAACGATGGGGACGGCCATCGGGCTAAAAAGAAAAGGGACCACGACGGGGACGGCCATCGGGTTAAAGAATAAATGAAATAAACAGATGATGAGGTACGGTCATCAAAGGCGAAGGACGATCACCTAGCAGGGGACGGCTGCTCTGTTGGGGGTAAGATGATGGACGGTCATCTAAGGTGGAGGACGACCACCTGGCAGGGTACGGCTGCCGAAAATATCGCGACATAGGACGAATGCCGGATAAAAGGTCAACGATGGGGACGGCCATCGGATGAGCATGATGGAGGACGACCATCAAGAGGTGGAGGAGGACCACCTAGCAGGGGACGGCTGCTCTCAAGGTTTATCATGACGTAGGACGAACGCCAGATAAACAAAATCCAACAATGGGGATGGCCATTGGATAAAATGATAAAGGACGATCATCAAGGGGTGGAGGACGACCACCTAGCAGGGGACGGCTGCTAAATATCACGACATAGGACGAATGTCGGATAGAAAATCAACGATGGGGACGGCCATCGGATGAGCATGATGGAGGACGACCATCAAGAGGTGGAGGACGACCACCTAACAGGGTACGGCTGCTCTCAAGGTTTATCATGACACAGGAGGAATGTCAGATAAAAGAAATTGTTTTGTTGGCGATTTACTGGGGAATAGTAAACACGGACGAGTATTTACATCCAAGAAACAAAAGGTATAAGTGTTTAGATGCTGTGTATAGATTAAAGATGCGGACGAGCATCCCTAAGACTACGATACGGACGCGTATCGGGTAGAAACAAATACCGACACGTGTTCAGAGATGATGATACGGACGAGTATCAACTGGTTAACAGAGAACACGGATGAGTGTTGAATCTGAGGGGACTCTTCCGGGGAATAGTAGACACAGGCGAGTGTCTATATTCAAGAAGACGAAAGTGTCTGACACAGTGTATGGATTAAAGATGCGGACGAGCATCCTTAAGACTACGATACGGACGAGTATCAGGTAGAAACAAACGCTTGACGCATGCTCTGAGATGATGGTACGGACGAGTACCAACTGGTTAACAGAGAACACGGGCTAGTGTTGAATCTGCGGGGATAGTAAGTATGAGTGGTGTATATTTAAATGTTCAACCTGCTGGGGAAAGCGACACGAACGAGTGTCGAAAGGAGAAGAGTATAGTATAAACAAGTATCTGATATACAAAGTGTTTATGTTACTGTGCTGGGGAAAGTGACACGGACGGATGTCAAGGAACTGTATATATATATAGGTATATGCGAGTGCAAAGAGGATGTCTTTGGCTTTCTGCTGGGGATATGACACGGACGAGTGCCACAAGGAGTACATACTGGTGTTTGTGTGCAAGGCAACTGTATTTGCTGGGGAATCTGGGGGAACAATCTGTATATTGCTGATGGACTGTCGTTATTCACAAGTGTTTGATTCAAAACATGGCTTATGATTATGCAATATGTTTGACTTCTGCCGTAATGCTCCATATCAAACGGAATGCTACGCTTTGTGGGTGAATATGATGCTCATGCTATGATTATGCAAAGATACCAAACCGGGATTCGGATCCCGTTGCTGTGAAGATCTCCGGTTGATCTGCTTGAAGTGGACATCCCAGCTGGGGATGAGATCATTGGTAGATCTGATGAGATGTATTTGCTTGGGGAGATAAGTTACTGATAGACATATCCTTGTAAATGAGAGACCCAGCTGGGGTTTGTAGAAGCTTTCTTCACTCTGTTGTGATTCCTTCATGCGTTGCTCTTCTGGATGGAGGCTAAAACTCTTGTGGGGAAGTGGTTTCCTGACTTTTGTACTTGGCTGAGGAAGAATGATTGGCAACTCGGCTGGGAGAAGCAACAAGTGGCAACTCAGCTGGGGAGAAAACACTTCGGGTGTTAAGACTGAGTGTTAACCTGCCAGCTTGCTGGGATGAAGCTTACATGCCCCATGTTGCGCTTTGGATACCTGCAATCCTGCAAAGATAGAGAAACGCACAAGTAATCTCGAGGTATCTTCTACTGGATTCCGTCATAGGAGTTTAGACACTTCTGAGAGTAAGTACATTTCCTGCAAGCATGTAATTTTTATTTTTGAAGGTAAGCATCTGTATTCATGCAATCAGTTTTTCTTAAGACATCAGACATTTTTGCAAATAAAAATGTACAAGACGAAACATGACTGAAAATCTGATTTTATTAATTCATGTGCCCTGAATTGGCAAGATATAGTCAAAGAAACAAATCCCCTAAAATGAGGGGAATGTTACAAATTGAGAAACAAAATGCTGGCAATGTTGATGACGCTTTAAAGAGCTTCTTTTGCTATGACTCGTATGACTTTTGACGCTCTTCTCGTCTTGCTTTCTGAAGAAGGCTGATTCTGATAGAGGCTTGATCCTTTCGAAGCTTACCAAGTTGTAGGTGATACAGACGAATTCAGAATGCAGTTGTTCGCTTATTCCCTTATTTTGCATGGATCGCCCTTTCGGGTTTTCAATCCATCGGGATACCCATTTTTTGCCTGAGTTGTCCAATGCGGCTTTTCAACTCAGCGGGTGTACATTTTTGTTTATTTCCCTTATTTTTGCCCGAGTCTTTTATTCTGTTTCTGACTCGCCGGGATGCCCTATTTTTGCCTGGACTTACATTCTGTTTTTATGTCCAGCGGGTCATTTTTATGCGAAGTATTTTTTAACTGCATCTGAATTCACAGGGGACGGGAAGTCTTCACCATCCATGGTGCTGAGCATCAGTGCTCCACCAGAGAAAACTTTCTTTACCACGAATGGTCCTTCATAGTTCGGAGTCCATTTGCCCCTGTGGTCTGTATGAGGAGGGAGGATTCTTTTCAACACAAGATCTCCCACTTGGTACTCTCGGTGCCTGACTTTATGATCGAAAGCTCTCTTCATTCTTCTCTGATACAACTGCCCATGACAGATTGCAGCCAATCTTTTCTCTTCAATCAGACTCAGTTGTTCGTATCGGGACCGGACCCATTCTGCTTCGCTTAGTTTAACATCCATCAATACCCGCAGGGAGGGTAATTCAACTTCAACTGGTAGGACTGCTTCCATACCATACACAAGCTGATACGGTGTTGCCCCAGTGGATGTTCGGATTGACGTGCGGTACCCATGCAAGGCAAACGGTAGCATCTCATGCCAATCTTTGTATGTGACTACCATCTTCTGCACAATCTTCTTGATATTCTTATTAGCTGCCTCAACAGCGCCATTCATCTTTGGCCTGTAAGGAGAAGAATTGTGGTGTTGGATCTTGAAGTCCCGGCATAGCTCAGCCATCATTTTGTTGTTCAAGTTAGAACCATTATCAGTAATGATTCGCTCGGGCACTCCGTACCGACAGATGATATCCCTTTTCAGAAATCTGGCTACCACTTGCCTTGTAACATTTGCATAGGAGGCTGCTTCGACCCACTTGGTGAAATAGTCAATGGCAACCAGGATGAATCTGTGGCCGTTCGAAGCAGTCGGTTCAATCTTGCCAATCATATCAATGCCCCACATGGCAAAGGGCCAGGGTGAAGACATTATATTCAAAGGATTGGGAGGCACATGCACTTTATCCGCGTAGATCTGATATTTATGGCATTTCCTGGCATAGGCACAACAGTCGGCATCCATTGTGATCCAGTAATATCCTGATCTTAGCAATTTCTTAGCCATTGCGTGTCCCCCAGCATGGGTACCAAAGGATCCTTCGTGCACTTCATGCATTAACAATTCTGCTTCTGTTCTATCAACGCATCTGAGGAGTATCATATCAAAGTTTCTCTTGTACAGGGAACCATCAGTGTTCAGAAAGAAACTACCAGCAAGCCTTCTTAATGTCTTCTTATCATTTGAAGATGCCCCAGGTGGGTATGTTTGATCTTCCAAGAAGCACTTAATGTCATGGAACCAAGGTTTATCATCCTTGACAACATCTGCTGCGAACACATATGTTGGTCTGTCAAGTCTGGACACTGAAATTTGAGGTACAAAGTTGGCAGCTTGAACTTTGATCATGGATGAAATGGTAGCCAGAGCATCTGCGAACTGATTCTCGTCCCGAGGGATATACTCAAGCTTGACTGTTGTAAAGAAGGTCAATAACCTCCTTGTATAATCCCTATAAGGTATCAGATGATCCTGGTGGGTGTACCATTTGTCGTTGGTTTGATTAACTACCAGAGCTGAATCCCCGAATACAGTCAATGTCTTGATCCTGAGGTCAATGGCTTCCTCAAGACCCATAATGCAAGCTTCGTATTCAGCTTCGTTGTTAGTGCAGTTGAAAGTGAGTCTTGCCGAGAAAGGCATGTGAACTCCTTTAGGTGTAATGAGTACTGCACCAACACCACGACCATTCATATTAACAGCCCCATCAAACATCATAGTCCATTCTTCTTCTGGGTCATTCCCTTCAGTGTGAACAGGCTCTTCATGATCTTTTGCTTTTATGAACATGATGTCTTCATCAGGGAAGTCAAATCTCATAGGCTGGTAATCATCAATAGGTTGCTCAGCAAGATATTCGGACAATACACTGCCCTTGATGGCTTTCTGAGAAGTGTATTGGATATCATATTCTGTGAGAATCATTTGCCATCTTGCAACCCGTCCGGTAAGTGCTGGCTTCTCAAATATATACTTAACTGGGTCCATTTTTGAGATCAATAAGGTAGTGTGGGTCAACATATACTGTCTCAGTCGGCGAGCAGCCCACGCTAAAGCACAGCAAGTTTTCTCGAGCAGTGAATAACGTTGTTCACAGTCGGTAAACTTTTTGCTTAGGTAGTATATTGCATACTCTTTTCGACCAGACTCGTCATGCTGGCCCAGCACACACCCCATTGACTCTTCTAATACTGTCAAGTACATGATTAGAGGTCTTCCTTCAACTGGAGGCATAAGGATTGGAGGCTCTTGTAAATATTCCTTGATCTTGTCAAAAGCCCTCTGGCAGTCTTCATTCCACCTGACCGTTTGTTCTTTTCTTAACAGCTTGAACAAAGGTTCACAGGTTGCTGTAAGGTGAGATATGAACCTTGAAATGTAGTTCAATCTACCTAGAAAACCTCGAACTTCTTTCTCAGTCTTCGGTGCAGGCATTTCTTGAATGGCTTTGACTTTATCAGGGTCAACTTCAATCCCTTTCTCACTCACAATAAATCCTAGTAGCTTACCGGATCGCACCCCGAATGTGCACTTGTTGGGGTTCAATTTCAGTTGGTACTTCCTTAGCCGCTTGAATAGCTTCAACAGATTTACCAGGTGGTCTTCTTCAGTGAGGGACTTGGCGATCATGTCATCCACATAACATTCGATTTCTTTATGGATCATATCGTGGAATAATGTCACCATAGCCCGTTGATATGTTGCACCGGCATTCTTCAGTCCGAATGGCATCACCTTGTAACAGAACGTGCCCCAGGGTGTGATGAAGGTTGTCTTCTCCATGTCTTCAGGTGACATCTTGATTTGATTGTATCCTGAAAATCCGTCCATGAAGGAGAACACCGGGAACTGAGCCGTATTATCAACCAATACATCAATGTGAGGTAATGGGAAGTCATCTTTCGGGCTGGCTCTGTTCAGATCCCGGTAGTCAACACACATTCTTACTTTGCCGTCCTTCTTAGGCACCGGTACAATATTAGCAACCCACGGCGGGTAACTAGTCACGGCAAGGAACCCGGCGTCCCACTGCTTTTGTACCTCTTCTTTGATCTTCATTGCCATGTCTGGGCGAGTACGGCGCAGTTTCTGTTTAACTGGCGGGCAATCTTCTCTTAAAGGCAGCTTGTGCATAACAATGTCGGTGTCCAACCCTGGCATATCTTGATAGGACCAAGCAAACACATCCACATATTCCTGAAGCAGGTCAATCAGTTGTTTCTTCACTGAGTCTTGTAAGCAGGCCCCGATTTTAACCTCTTTCACGTCTTCGTCTGTACCAAGATTGATCGTTTCTACTTCCTCCTGATGAGGAGTGATAACCTTCTCCTCTTGTCTCAACAATCTGGCTAGCTCTTCAGGAAGCTCGTAATCTTCTTCAACCCCTTCATCAGCTTGATTGATTGGATTGTCAAAGTCATACGAAGTCATAGCCGTGCTGTTGTCGGTGCGGTCTGGAAGGCACTCTCTGCAAGGGTTCGGTTTGTTCATTTTAGTGATTGATTTTAATCTTGCTTAGAAAAGTGAAATAAAGTTGTCATTTTGAAAACATTGCCATTTATTTTTTGTACAAAAAGAAAAATGGAAAAACAGTGAGCGGAAAAGAAAAAAGACTCATTTGCAAAAGATGTCTGATATTTCATTGATTAATCTTGTTGCACAAAAATTACAGATGGCCCGATTACAAAATGAGTCTTGTCATCTTGGGCAAGATGCAAGAATTGATGCATGCTATAAAAACACAGGAAATAATAATTACTCTGCAGGAGTAACTCTTATAATTTCCTGGGAAGACCAGTTTGAGATACTGCTCCCCGGGATCTTTGGACGGATCCAACTTTCCAGGTTGCGGTCGCTTTCATCCTCGTCTTCCAAGTTGTTGACAGCATCGGGGGTGAGCATCCCCCCACTAACAAAGTTGGGCTCTTTAGCAGCCTCTGCTTGATCTTGTTGAGTTGGTTTGTAACCCAACCCAAATCTATCCTCTTTCTTCTCCATAGGCAACAGTTTGCCCCAGCCTTGGGCAGTTCCTTCTTCAACAACCTTCCGGGCTTGTTGATAAGATGTCATTGAGGTTCCAGGTACAGCAGATGTTTCATTTATGTTCAAGGCCTCAAACCCTTGACTCATCGTTTCGTGGATCTCCCCATCCATCTCAATGTATTTGTATGTAGCCAGATGGCTAACAAAAATATCTTCCTCTCCACAAATAGTAACGATTTGGCCCTCCCACTCGAATTTTAACTTCTGGTGAAGGGTAGACGTAACTGCGCCAGCGGCATGAATCCATGGTCTACCCAACAAACAGCTGTAGGCAGGCTGAATGTCCATCACGTAGAAGGTCGTTTTGAAAGTTTGTGGGCCAATCGTTACAGGCAACTCAATTTCTCCCAGAACTGATCTCTTAGAACCGTCAAAGGCTCTTACTACCAAGTTACTGGGACGTAATGCCAATCCTTCATACTCTAGTTTCACAAGGGCTTTTTTAGGTAAGACATTGAGGGATGATCCTGTGTCTACCAGCACATGGGAAAGAACTGCACCCTTACACTCCATGGTAATGTGCAAAGCCTTGTTATGATTACGACCTTCCGTAGTCAAATCAGTGTTGGTAAATCCTAGTCCATTACTAGCATTAACATTTCCAACCACAGCTTCCAACTGATTGACGGTGATCTCCTCTGGCACATAAGCTGCGTGCAAGACTTTTAGTAGTGCGTTCCGATGAGCCTCGGAGCACATTAACAATGATAGAATAGAGATCTTGGAAGGTGTCTGATGAAGCTGGTCCACTATCTTGTAATCACTTTTCTTGATGATTCTCATGAACTCATCAACTTCTTGATCAAAAGGTGTTTTCAAAGCTTCCTTAACAATTTGCTCTTCTTGCACCATGCTCTTCCCTTTTGCCTTGGCAGCAGCTTCTGCTTCAGCAGTGGGTCTTTGAATTTGCGGGGCAAAGAGACGTCTGCTTCGAGTGAAGCCTCCGCCTCCCCCCACATTGTCTATTTGTGGTGAAGAAGTTGATGATTCGAGAGTGATTTTCTGTCCTTCGCAATATAGATCTGAGCCGTAATGCCAAGGGATGGCATTACTGCTTTCATAAGGTACTGGCCCAGGCACTGTGATAGTGACTGGACTGATGGCAGCTGCAGAAGGGACCATGATAGTATGTGGATCGTAGTATATTGTGACTGGTGCTCTGATAGGAGTGGCATTTTGTGAGTTGTAGGCAGAATCATTTTTAGGATCATAATAAATTGTAACCGTTCAGACATTTGCTGTTGAAGTTGTAGGAGACGTTGTTGGAAGGATGGGTGTTGTTGTTGTAGGAGACTCTGAATGAAGGGGTGCTGAAGTTGTAGAAGGGATGTTTGCTGATATTTGGTTCGTTGAAGTAACAGATGAAGTATTTGTTGATAAAACTGAAGAGTTGTTTGGAACAATGGTTGTTGCAGTTGTAGAAGACTCTGGAACTGTCGTTAGGGAGATTGCTGGATTGGTAGGTATTGATGTTGTGATTTGAAGTAAGCCACTTTGGATGAGACCATCTATGCCATCTCTCAAGTTATCACAACCATTCACTGAAATGTTGCAATAAGCACACCCTAGCTCACATCCCGGGAATATTTGACATTCAAGGAGTTGAGCTTTAATCTCCACCAAGGGCGTCCGAATCTGACCCACACTGGTTATCAAATAAGACGGCTTGTCTTCTTCAATAGCGTTGATTCTGGGTCCCCCGTGCTGTGGCATAGGGTTCTTGTTAACATTTGGTGGTGGTGCAAAGTTTAGAGCCTTGGAATCCACCAAGTCCTGTACCTTCATGTGCAAAGCTCTGCACTTCTCTGTACTATGGCCAGGTGCATTTGAGTGAAAAGCACATCTGGCGCTGGCGTCATAATTTCTGGGTAGACTGGCAGGATCTGGAGGTGCTAGTGTCCTAGCTCAACCAGGTTGAGTTTTAGGAGTTGTGGCAGTAATGTGGCATAGGGCATAGGGATCGGATCGATCACCCTATTGGCCTGAGATGGCCTCTGTTGGAATGGTCTTTGCTGATTGTTGTTGTTGGTGTTGTTGTAGTTTCTCTGAGGAGGATACTGAGTTTGTTGCTGATAATTTTGCTGCCATGGTTGATAAACTGGTTGGGGATGAACTGGAGCGGGAATGGTGACTGCTGCCACAGACCTATGAACATATTGGGGTCTGCCCCTGCTGGCATGGATAGCATTGGTCTCACCAGTTCTTCTTGGGCCCACAAAAGGCTTTCTTGTGTTGCTGGATGAGCTGGCACCGTTGTCAGAAATTTTGCCCATTTTTAACAGGCTCTCAATTCTTTCTCCAGCTATGACTACATCTGCAAAGCTGGTAGAAGAAAAGGCAGCTAGCCTGTCAATGTATGTTCCTTGGAGGGTGTTCATAAACATATCAGCCATCTCCCTCTCTGACATGGGAGGCTGGACAGCAGCGGCAAGCTGTCTCCACCTCTGGGCGTACTCCCGAAAGCTTTCCCTGGATGATTGTGACATTCCCATTAGGAGGGTCCTGTTGGGTGCCATATCCAAATTATACTGGTATTGTCTAATGAAGGCCTCTGCCAAGTCCTTCCAACACCTGATGGTTGCTCTAGTCAGATGGGAGTACCATTCCCTTGAAGCTCCCGTTAAGCTATCCTCGAAATAAAACATCCATAGCTTTTCGTCCATGGTATATGCCTTCAGCCTCCCCAGAAAGGATTGTAAGTGGGTCCGTGGGCAGGAAGTCCCGTTATATTTCTCAAAGCACGGTGGTTTAAATTTATGGGGAATCCTGACCCCGTCCACTAAGCCCATGTACATAACATCAAAACCCAAAGAGTTTTGAGACTCCAGGGATATCAGTTTCTCAGCAATCTCTTATAGCCTTCTGTCATAGGCCTCCTCCCCAACTCCCATCACTGTGAACTGATCTTCCTGGGGGTCTTCTTGCAGCACTCTGCCTGCAGTGGCAGTCCCTTGCACATTAGCAGGAATGTTGATCTCTGGATGAAGGTGGGGTCCATAGACTGGAGGATTAACATGAGGTTGAACTCTCTCATTATTGCTTGTCCCAGCAGTCCCTGGATGGGGGTCTTCTTGATTCTGCCTCTCTACCATTGCTCTTAATCTCTCTTGGCTTTGAGCCATATTATTCATCACCTCCATAAATTGTGTCATATGAGCCCTTATTTCCAATCTCTCATTGGCCATTTGGTTCCTGACCTCTGTAGGGTCCTGTTGTACCTGGTCCATCTGTATACCCGGAAGATTGTTACGGGTGGGATATCTGTGTGGACGGTTGAGTGGAAACACCCGACGTCGAGCAATAGTTCCTGAGATCACAACATAGTTAGTAACAAAAACAAAACAAACCTACAAAACAAACAAAGGTTAGTATGCAATGCAGTATGCTTATTTGTTTCATGAGGTATCCGGCTTGGCACTTGGTTTTGACCTTTCCAGACCCTTGAAGATGTTGTTGATGTTGCTTGAAAGAAAACTCAGATGGCACAAACTGGTACATATATTACAAAAAGCAAATGATACATAGTTTGTTTCTTACAAATCATGCCCTCTGAGGGGTCAAAATACAACATAAGAAAATAAAAGTACATGAAATGAAAGCAACAACAAGCAAAAGTCAGACACCAAGACCAAACTCATCCTCCTGAACTTCCTTGAGAAGTGCTTCAGTCACAGGATCAGCTGGACGCTCTGTAAGATTCCTGATAAGGAGATTCCTGGTAGTCACAGCTGCGGTTAACTTCTTGTGTTGACTCTGGTCCTTTGTCCTCTTCACACCAGCTCTAATCTTCAACTCTGAGATCTCCCTCTGGGCTGCTTCCAGGGCTTCCTGTTGCTCTTTTACACTAGATTCCATCTGCTCAATCTTGTCCTGAGTCCTCTTATCTTCCAGAGTACGGGCTTCGGTGATCCTGACCCACCTAGCCTGACTCTCTTTCAGATATAAATCAGTCCTGGCCTTCTGGAATTGAGCCTCCTTGCAGGCATTCTTCAAGATCTGCTCTCCAGCCCTAGACTTCTTGATATAATCCTCTGACTTCTCAATTCTGGCTAGATGCTCCACTTTCAGCTTCTCTAACCTCTCAATATCCAACCTACCATCACTCCTCTCCCAGAGGGTCTTCTGTAGAGCCTGAGTCAACTTCTCATTTCTCTCCTTCAATTTCTCAAACTCCTCCAAACTGACAGTGACAGGAGGTGATGCTGAGGATGGTCCAGGTATATCTTCCATGGTGAAGGGCATCCCAGAAAATTGAGCCCTGGCATGGGACCACTCATAGTACTGTGCTGAGGCCACATTGTTGCATCTCCCCAGAATAGCCATTCCCTTAGTTTGGACATTGTCCCAGGCCCAGGCTGCTTGCCTGACAATAACCAGATTAGGCTTATTCTCACAGTAAAGAGTCTCAGCCAAGTCTTGTGCCTTAGGAGTGTGGACCAATGCATAGCCCAGTTGCCTTTTGAATAACAGAGGGTTGTAATTGATGCAACCCTTTACTCCTATCAGGGGTACATTGGGAAACTGCCCACAACTGGTAATGATGTCCCTGCCTTTTGTGCTTTGAGTGCACCACCTGATATCAGCTGAGGTCAAAGCAGTGAGTCTTCTAGCCCAGTTTCTTTGCTGGTGAGGGTTCAAGAATGCATCAGTCTTTGGCAAATGCTTGAGCAGCCAAGTATGGAACAGGGGAGCACATCACCTCACCAACCTTCCCCTTTGCTTTTCATTCCTCTGGTGGACAGAGTAATAGAAATCTCCCAGTAAGGTGGGCACTGGGTTTCTCAGGATGAAAAGGTGGATTGCATTCTTGCTAATGAACCTAGGCTCATCTGCAAATAATATAACCCCATATATGCTAAGGGCCAATAAAGCACAGACTGCCTTCCATTCTCCTGAGGAGGCCTTCAGGGTAGCCTGAGAGATCAAGAAATTCAGATGTAGACCAGAGACTCCAGCCTTGGTAGTCATATTCTGCCCAATCAGAACTGGTTCCAGATGCAATGCCTTTGCCACTTCTTCATTACTTGGAAAAGCCATCTCAGGGTTGAAGGGGACTCCACCCCTGATAGGTACACCAACCAATGATGAATACTCCTCTAATAAAGGTCCTAACTGAAAGTCTTGAAAAGTGAAACACCTTAGAGGGGGATCATAGAACTGCAAGCAAGTATGAATCAAGCTCCTCTGTGAAGGGTCCAAATCCATAACCACATCAAGTATGCCTCCATAGTGTTCTCTGAATAGTGGTATATGGTCTGGAGTAATCAGGGTCTGAATCTTCCTGATGTCAGCTAGCTCAGGCTGAAAGAAATGATATGAGATGTTACTCTTCTTAGGTGCCATGTTGCTGAAGAAGAACTAAGACAGATGCTGATGATGAGGAATTAAAACTGATGATGGGCCTCTGATAGGCTGAGACTGGTGATGCAAGTGACTGCAGCAGGTAGTAGATACTGATGAAGATAGGTCTATGCTGATAAGGGGTCAAAACCAAGCCAAAATAAAGGATGGATACCCTGAAAAACAAATAAACACATGTTAAAATGATGTAATGATGATGTATGCAAATGATATGCAAGGGTTTGTGACTGAGCTGGATCTGATCAAGTGTTCTGATATAAGTCCAGGTGTGTTCAAGAAATCCAGATGGAGGTTCATAAGTCCAGTAACCAAGGTAGGGGACTCAAATAAAGAGTCACATGTCCAGGGTTAAAAATCACAAGAACTGTTCCCAAAATGGAGTACTCTTAATCAAACAAAGTAACAGGGTATGCTGAGGTCAAGGGTACCTGCAAACCTGTAAACAGCCCAACCCCCTCACAGGTGGTGTTCTAAAACAAGGATCCTCAGACTTGGATCAGTTATGAGAAGTGTAAACACTTCTAACCCGGAGGTACAGTGTTTACAATAACCATAAAAGATCCTCCTCTAATTCACCTCAGTTTCTGAAGGTCAATACTAATGGTCATCCAGACTTAGCAGGCTTCCCAGATAGCCCTAGTACTACAGGAAATCTGCAGCACAGAGTTCTCAAGAGGAAACCCATATCTGAACCGTGTTTCATATTCCCGCACCAGACCGAAATGGAATGGGAAAGAACATGAACCACTCTAGCCTAGGTGTCACTCAGGTCCCAGGTATAGGACCTCAATTCTCAATAGAACACCCACCCACCAAAGCAACAAAACAGATCCAGCCAGCACGGTATGACAGTATGATATATGTAAAGCTATAAAGAAAGCAATAAAACAACTATACATAAAGCAATAAAATACATATACAAACACAAATAGCACATAACACCCCAGTAAACACAAATCAAACAAGCGCTAGGAGGAACCCACAAAGAGAACCAGAAGCCCTGGTTACAGTATAAGGGTCCCCAGCAGAGTCGCCAAGCTGTCGCTCCCACCAAATGAAGCCTGGCTCAAATGGGGTACAGACGCGAACGGTCGGCGAAAGGAGGGTGCGAGAACACACAGGAGTGAACTCACAGGGAATGAAAAGAGTCGCCAGCTAGGCATTTTTATCCCGGGGGAAAGGTAATGCTGCATAGACCTAGAAAGAGATGGATAAGACGGTTGCGAACCAGAGAGACTGAGAAAGGGGGTTGGTTACAACCTGGGAAGGTATTAGCACCCAGATTGTCCGTCGTACTCGACGGGATCCACGCTTAAAAGATTTGTGTTTAAAAGGGGTAGTGTCAGTGCAATTTGTGTATAAAAGAGCTGGAAAAGGAGGTACAGATGTCAGTGTAAAAGAAGTGTGAAGTGAGATATGTGAAGTGTCAGTGTAAGAAATGAAAGGAATGCTCAGGAATATGAGGCTAAAAGAATGATACTGGAAAGAGGGGGAATATACAGAGACTTTTGTTCGATAACTGTTAAGTTATGCCTACGTATCCTCTCGTGCAATGAGGAAGTCAGAACACCGTAGTTCGACCCAAAGAGACTGAAAGATGAATTGACTTGTGAACTGCTTACTTGTCTATGCTCAAGTGTATGACCTGTCTGGCTCAGGTGCAAACTGTCTTGCATTAGACGGAAGAAGCAAGTTCTCGTTTGTGAGTGAATGAGATGAGAAAAGAATCCCGGAGGAGACGATTATTGTTTGTTTTTGAGTTTTCAGTCTTTTATTGCTTTTGAGAATTTGTCATGAGTTAATGAGCTTAAGCCTAAACCAATGGGTTAGTAAACTCCTCACATCTTCCCTCTGATTAGGGGTAATGAGAATACCTTAAGTGTGAAGTCAGCTTCTCACACTTAACCACCTTTGATGTAGGATTAAGATCATTAACCTACTTGTGATTATTTAGATTTTTTTGTTGTCTTTGTTTAGTGTTAAGTAATGAGGTTAAGCCATAATCAAGGATTAAACAGACTCATTACACCATCCTAATAGAAGGATAATAGATGAGAATGTTTAAGCTGAGGAAAACTCCTCAACTTAATCCATGATTAGGGATTAAACTCATGACAAAAAAAGCCTTTGATTAAGTGGATTTTATTGAATGATAAAATGATGAAGTGGGTTTTATTATTTGTAAGACAACTTGAGGAGGACTTGTCCATTAACACTAGGGTTAGTCCTTCTTAACCAATTAAGGAAGAATTAGAACCCTAATGCAAGGCCCAAGTTACAAGTGTGATGTCTTGATGATTATTAAGTGAATTGATTAAAGGAGTTAAACACATTAAGGGTTTAACACTTAGGATTAAAGTTATACACTCCATCCTAATAGAAGGATGCAGGCATAAGCTTAACCACAAAGCCTTAAAGCCTTTAGGGTTTAGTCCCTGATTATGAGATGAGAAGAGAAGACTCAAAGAGACACAAAGGTAAAACTAAGTGGGGAGACTAATCAAAACCCTAATCATTGTCATGCTTGGTTGTTCCTAAGGTTTGTGAGGTTTACAAGAAAGATCTTCAATGGAACCACCAGGAAGCAGATGAAAAGAAGCCAAGAGAAGCAAAGTAACTTGCTTCACTTAAGAAGACAAGTCACTTGAGGAAAGAAAGTGAGAAGAAGAAGAATGAGCAAGCTCAATCTCAAACACATATCAAAATGCAACAAGGATGCATAAGAGAGATGAAAAGAAAATGTGAGAAGTGAAGGCAAATTCACTTCTCAAAGTTACTTACCACCTGAAAAGTTAGTAAAGGAATGCAATGCAATGCAAAAAGAAATGAAATGTCATGATGTAAATCAAAACCAGAAGCATATATGAGATGATAATGATGCTATGAGATGATGCAAACATGAAACAACACATGGGGATGATCATACAAGCTTATGGATGCAAATGGAACAAGTTAAGAACCATGAACACACATGAAAAGTAATGAGATGCACATGACATACAACATGGCAAATACATGATGCAATGATCAAACATGCTTTCAATATGTCTTAAGATGTCACATGAATCAAATGGATGCACAACATGCTATGGCAAGTCAAGGTATGCAAGCAAATGCAAGGTGGATGCATATGGAAGCTCAAATTAGGGTTTATGATCAAAGCATCAAACACAACCCAAAATCAGAAGCAAACATCAATATAAAAAATTGAAAATGCATTCAAAGGATCCCTCAACCTATACTAACTCACTGCCCAAAGGAGAAGTTCCAACTCTTAACCTAATAAAAGTTATGAATTTCCTAAAATTTCTAGGGTTTTAGGGTTCCTTAACAAGAAAAATGCCAAACAAATGGAAAATGAAAGATCAAATCATGCCAATTTAATCTCACAAACTACATGCTAAACACAATGCAATGCAAAAAGAATCAAAGTCCAACTCTCAATGGTTAGGCAGAAATGATTTTTGGAAGTTTGGATCAAAATAATGCTTTGAAAATGAATTAATTCCATGGAAAATTATCAAAATGCATCAAGATCAAAAAAGAAATTTGGTTTGAGGGTTGGAGAATGTTTCTAAATGGTTTTAAATGTTTCATGAATTTTTTGATGATTTTTAAATACCTAAAAGTATTTTTAATTAATTAATTCTCATTAATTAATTAAGAATAAACTTTTAAATATTTAAAAATATTTTTTGAATGCAAAAAATAAAAATAAAAATGTTTTTGGTTTCTGAAATTAAATAATAGTTTGTATAAAAAATTTCAGAATTTTTGAATAAGTTTTACTATTTTAAAATAAATGGAGAAATTAAATGAAATAATATGAAAAATAAAATGAATTAAAGCTGAAAAAGGAAAAGTATGCAAATCTAAAGGTCCAGATTCAAATGTACACGCGCGCGAATTGACCTGGCGCCATATCCAAGGGCTGACATTCAAACTTGGCTAATTAACTGATTAAGCCCTAATCTTGCCCTAATGACTTTCAGGCGACCGGAACACTGTTCCGGTCGTCTTCTCCGATCATCCAAAATCTCAAACTCTCTCTATACGCATCTAAAACAAAATCTAATTGCCCAGAACTCTTCCCCACTCAAACACGAATCAAACCCCTCACTCAAACAACATTTATCATTCCTAAATCAGCCAAATCGAATCAAAATAGTTTTAGGGCAAAAAGTTTCAGAGCATTCATACATCCTGGTTTCTCAACCATTTTCAAAAATAATCACATATTCATGATCAGGGAAGCATGTAGATTCATTTAATAACTTAAAATACACGTTCTGGAAAAAAAGTTCATGAAGCTACCTGAGTTTGAAGCTTTTCAGTCTGGAACTTTCTGACCTCCTCTCTTGTGCAAAACCACTCCTGTGACCTCCCTGGTGCTTCTGAATGGCTTGGAACAAATTTATTTGGGCTGGTTTGAGAGTTTGCAGAGGTTCTGTTCAAGGTGGTGTGAGAATCGTGTTTTTGATTCTTTGAGTTTCAGGTTGTTTTGAAAGGTGCTTTGTGACCAGGGAGATGTGTTGAGTTGGTTTATGAAGTTTGTTTGAGTGTTTTTGAGTTGTGTGGTGAGTTTCGAAAGCTTTTGCTCAAGAGGGTGAAAATGAGAATGTTGTGTTGTTGCTGGTTTCAGGCTTGCTTCTTCTTATGTTTGGCTTCCATTTGATTAACATAAACAATTGGGATTGGTCAGATGACATGATGTGTGCTTTATTGATTGGTATGGGTGCTTTTGCAAAAATGTCAACTTTGTGTAAGAGAAGCATGGGTCACTTGCTAGCCTAGTACAAGGAGGGTGTGCTGCGCAGCATGATGAGGGAAAAAAGCCTAGGAGGGTTCATCATACTAGCCAGCAAGTGGATGAGAAGCCATCATGAGTTTTGCAACTTGCCTTGCCTTTGGTTTTCATGAAAGAAACTTGATCCATGGGCCATGAAACATGTGATTCCTTGGGTGCATTCTGAACTTTAGATGTTGTGTGATCATGTTATGTGGATTAGAAGTGCATTTGATAACTTTAGAACACTTGATCAAGTCATTTTGCAAAATACCTCTTTGGTAGAAACCTTGAAATTTTGTGATTTTAGCCAACTTTGACAAGCCATAACTTTTGATCAAAAATGAATTAGGTCATGTTGATGGGCTAAAGACGTGTCTAATTATGCGTCTAGCGGTATCTTAACTGCAAGTGCACAGCCCATCAAGTTTTTGGCGCCGTTGCCGGGGATTCCTTAATTTAGTTACTAGTGCATTTAGGTAGCATTGTCTAGACTAAGGTATCAACTATTTAATTTAATTTAATTTCCGAGTGTATGCCAAGTACTCGCTCTAAAAGCGAAGACTTGCAACCTCTAATCCCTGAATCGGAACGCTTCTTACACGTAAGAAGACGTATATTCGATTACGAAAATAATTACAATATTCCAGATCTTCAATTAGATCCGCCTAAACCAGTCGTAACATCAAAGGACGCAGAGATGGCTGAAGAACAGAATCATCCACTCAAGTATTACGCCAGTCCTTCGCAAGCTGAACCACATTCAAGCATTGTCGCGCCGGCTATCAACCGAAACGATTTCGAACTAAAACCTTCGTTGATATCAGCCGTGCAACAAAATCAATTCGCCGGAAATCCTACCGAGGATCCGAATCTTCATCTTTCGATCTTTGTGCAATATGCCGATACCGTAAAAGCCAATGGAGTTACCCAAGAAGCTATTAGATTACGTTTATTTCCTTTTTCGCTTCGAGACAGAGCAAGAGCTTGGCTTCAATCTCTGCCTTCAAACTCAGTAACTACGTGGGAGGAACTTAAGAGAGTTTTCTTGAATAGATATTTTCCACCCAGCAAGACAGCTATGCTGAGAGCTCAGATCAACGGATTTAAGCAAAGAGAAAGTGAATCATTATTCGAAGCTTGGGAACGCTATAAGGATCTGCTGAGACTTTGTCCACATCACGGATTAATAGAATGGATGGTCATCCATACCTTCTATAATGGACTCTTGTACAATACAAGAATGACAATTGACGCTGCCGCGGGCGGTGCATTAATGGACAAAGAATATAATGATGCTTATGCACTCATCGAAAGTATGGCTCAAAATCATTACCTTTGGGGAAGCGAGAGAGTCGCAACTGAGAAACCAACAAAGGGAGGTATGTACGAAGTAAGTAGTATGGACCAAGTCAATGCGAAGTTTGACCAACTAAGCCAAAAGATCGACAACTTGGCCATAACACCAACAGCCAACGTGGCTGCAGTAACACCTAACTGTGAGTTATGTGGAGTTTCAAGACACGAAGTTTCTGATTGTCAACTATTGACAGGAACTCCCACTGATCAAGTGAATTATGCTCAAGGAAACCCTTACTCAAACACATATAACCCAGGTTGGAAGAATCATCCGAACTTCTCCTATAAGAATAACAATGCTTTATACGCACCAGGTCAAGCACCAGCTACATCACCAGGATATCAAAAGACTGCTCCTAATGTCCCTAGGAAGTCGAACCTTGAGTTGATGATGGAGAACTTTATAGCTAACCAATCTCAAACAAACAAGGACTTCTTAAACCAAAACATTCACACTAATGAGCAGATTAAACAATTAGTGAGCAAAGTAGATGCATTAGCTACACATAACAAAATGCTGGAAACTCAGATTTCACAAGTAGCTCAACAACAAGCACCTACTGCTGCACCAGCTGGAGTATTCCCTGGACAACCTCAACCTAATCCGAAAGGACATGCTAACGCTGTGATATTAAGAAGTGGCAAGGAACTTGACGGACCTACCGATCCAAGACTTGACAATCCAGCCATGTACCAAAAACCGGATAAACCGACTGAAGTGGTGAATGATCCAGAAGAAAAGGAAGATGACAATCAAGAGGTAGTGGAGAAAGAACAACCTTATGTGCCTCCACCACCCTATAAACCACCAATTCCGTACCCTCAAAGATTAATAAATTCCAAGACGACGGGTCAATTTAAGAAATTTGTCGAACTTCTGAAACAGTTGAATATTACTATTCCGTTTACAGAAGCAATTACCCAAATACCCTCGTATGCTAAGTTCTTAAAAGAAATCTTATCCAATAAGAAAAAGATAGAGGATAACGGAACAGTTACACTTACTGCCGAGTGTAGCGCCATAATTCAGAATAAAATGCCTCCTAAGCTAAAAGATCCAGGAAGTTTCTCTATACCCTGTGTAATAGGAAAATTCGTCATTGACAAAGCTCTATGTGATTTAGGAGCCAGTATCAGTGTTATGCCCTTAACGATTTGCAAAAGGCTAGACATGGGAGACCTAAGACCAACTAAAATGTCTGTTCAACTAGCCGATCGCTCTGTTAAATATCCTGTAGGCATACTAGAAAACGTCCCAGTACGTATAGGACAATTCTACATCCCTACTGATTTTATAATCATGGACATCTCTGAAGACTCCACTACACCTATCATACTAGGAAGACCATTCTTAGCTACCGCCGGAGCTATAATAGATGTAAAAAGAGGAAAGCTAACCTTTGAAGTAGGTGAAGAAAAAGTTGAATTTATTTTAACACAATTCTTACAATCACCAGCTATAGAGGATACATGCTATCTATTGGACGTAATTGACGAATGTGTAAGAGAAATGGAACTAAAAGAGACCACTTATTCTGAAATAATGAAAATTCAAATCCCTCCGATTTTCGAAGATGATAATTGGCGTAAACCATATCAGGATGATAGTCTAAGCGAAAGTTTAGCACTTACACCGGATCCTATGCCAAGTAAAGATAAACCTACATTAGGATTAAAAACTTTACCTCATAACCTAAGGTACGAATTCTTAGACGTTGAATGTAAAAGACCAGTTATAATAAATTCTAGTTTAGGAACTATAGAAACAAAGAAACTTTTAGATGTTTTGAAGAAATATCCAACTGCATTAGGATATAACATATCTGATCTCAAAGGAATATGTCCTTCAGTTTGTATGCATCGTATTCTGCTAGAAGAAGATTGCAGAACCTCCAGAGAATCTCAAAGAAGAATTAACCCAACCCTTAGCACTGTAGTAAAAGAAGAAGTTAAAAAATTACTAGATGCCGAAATAATATATCCAATCTCTGATAGTGAATGGGTTAGTCCAATACATGTAGTGCCAAAGAAAGGAGGTATCACTGTTGTGAAAAACGCTCAAGGCGAATCGATATCGCAAAGAGTAGTGACAGGATATAGAGTATGCATAGATTATCGTAAACTAAACAAAGCCACTCGAAAAGATCATTTCCCACTACCTTTTATAGATCAAATGTTAGAACGATTAGCCAAGCATTCTTACTTCTGTTATCTTGACGGGTACTCAGGATTTTTCCAAATCCCTATCCATCCAGATGATCAAGAGAAGACTACATTCACATGCCCTTATGGAACGTTCGCTTATAGACGAATGCCCTTTGGATTATGCAACGCTCCTGCAACCTTTCAAAGATGTATGATGTCAATCTTCGCAGATTTTATAGACAACATCATGGAAGTGTTCATGGACGACTTCTCTGTATGCGGGCAAAGTTTTGAAGGATGTTTATCAAACTTAGAAATGGTATTAGAAAGATGTGTAAAAGTAAACCTCGTGCTTAACTGGGAGAAATGTCATTTTATGGTCAACGAAGGAATCGTATTAGGTCATGTAATATCCGACAAGGGAATTGAAGTTGATAAAGCTAAGATTGAAGTAATAAAAGATCTTCAACCCCCTAAAACCGTTCGAGAAATACGAAGCTTTTTAGGACACGCCGGTTTTTACCGACGATTCATCAAAGATTTCTCGAAAATTACTAAACCTCTTACTGGTTTATTAATGAAAGACGCTGAGTTCATATTCAATGAAGATTGTCTTAAAGCATTCGAAACTCTAAAAACAGCCCTCATCACCGCACCAATCATGCAACCCCCTGACTGGAGATTACCTTTTGAAATCATGTGCGATGCGAGTGACTATGCTGTAGGCGCAGTTCTAGGCCAGAGGAAGGAAAAGAAACTTCATGCGATTTACTATGCCAGTAGAACCTTAGATTCTGCCCAGATGAACTACGCCACTACCGAAAAAGAATTGTTAGCAGTTGTCTTTGCGCTTGACAAATTCCGTTCTTACTTAGTTGGAGCGAAAATAATCATTTACACAGATCATGCTGCTATCCGATATTTATTAACTAAGAAAGATGCTAAACCAAGACTCTTAAGATGGATTTTACTTTTACAAGAGTTTGATCTAGAAATAAAATATAAGAAAGGTACTGAGAACGTCGTAGCGGACCATTTATCTAGAATAGAAGGTATTAAACCCGAACAAGTGCCGATTAACGATGATTTTCCGTATGAACAGCTGATAGCACAAATAGGAAGCGACCTAGCTCAGTTAGATATAAATGAACCAGAATCCGTGGAAACAATCCAGACAACTGTAGGACTGCCATGGTACGCTGACATTGTCAACTACCTAGCCGCAGGAGCTCTTCCACCCGATCTAACCTATCAGCAGAAAAAGAAATTCTTTCATAATCTGAAACATTACTATTGGGATGAACCATTATTGTTCAAAAGAGGACCAGATGGAATCTTTCGCCGATGTATTCCCGAAGAAGAAATAGAAGATGTCATTGCTCAATGCCATTCATCTCCTTATGGTGGACATGCAAGCACTTCCAAAACTTGTGCAAAAATCTTGCAAGCCGGGTTATTCTGGCCTAATCTATGGAAGGATGTCCACATCGCTGTTATAAATTGCGATCGGTGTCAACGCACCGGCAATATTTCAAGAAGAGATGAAATGCCTCAAAAAGGAATATTAGAAGTAGAAATCTTTGACGTCTGGGGAATAGATTTCATGGGACCATTCCCATCATCTTTCGGTAATAATTACATACTCGTAGCTGTTGATTATGTTTCGAAATGGATTGAAGCTATAGCTTCTCCTACAAACGATACACGAGTAGTAATAAAGCTTTTCAAAAATATAATCTTTCCCAGATTTGGTGTGCCTAGACTCGTCATAAGTGACGGTGGCTCGCACTTCATTTCAAAAATCTTTGACAAATTACTATCTAAGTATGGAGTAAGACACCGTGTGGCTACACCATATAATCCACAAACGAGTGGACAAGTCGAAGTCTCAAACAGAGAAATTAAACAAATCTTAGAAAAGACTGTCGCCATATCTCGGAAAGATTGGTCATCTAAACTTAATGAAGCTTTATGGGCTTATAGGACCGCTTACAAGACACCCATAGGTACTACACCTTTCAAACTAGTTTATGGAAAATCTTGTCACCTCCCGGTAGAACTAGAACACAAAGCTTATTGGGCGATTAGAACTCTCAATATAAACTATAATGCTGCAGGAGAAAAGCGAATCCTAGACATTAACGAATTAGAAGAATTAAGGTTAGATGCTTATGAGAATGCTAAGATATATAAAGAAAGAACTAAGCGATGGCATGATAAACGCCTATCTAGGAAAGAATTTAGTGTGGGAGACGTTGTACTCCTCTTCAATTCAAGACTTAGGCTCTTTCCTGGAAAATTAAAATCTAGATGGTCAGGACCCTTTGAAATAATTAAAGTATTCCCGAGTGGAGCAATAGAAATTAAGGGTAGGAATAGTGAACCATTCATAGTAAACGGACAACGTTTAAAACATTATCATAAAGTTGAAAATAGAGATTATGCGAATAATCTAAAGCTTTTAGAGTTGTCCACTGATTCCCCTGATTAATCTAAACCTAAGCATTACGTCAGGCTTTTGACGATAAAAACAGCGCTTAGTGGGAGGCAACCCATTTACTCATTTAATTATTTAAATTATTCTCTTTATCATTTTATTATTTATAGTTTTACTATTTGTTTATTTGTTTTGTCATTTTACAGTTTTATTTTATATTACTATTACTGCCATTACATTATGCATTTCATTTTCTTATTTTTATCTTAAATCACTTTTTACAGATTTTCTAAAAGTCTTTTCCACTTTCCTTCCTTCCCCAATTTGTTTCCTCCATATTTGCACTGACCATGGCTAACCAACCAATTAACCATATGGAAACCAAATTTAGAGGTAGGAACCAAAGAATGAAATTTGAAGAGTTATCACAGAGGCAAATGGATTTGACCCTGTACCCGGATGATCGGACTATGGAAACCTTAGGAATACATGATGGCATCATGTACTTGTTTAACCGACTCGGATGGGAGAATGCATTGATCCAACATAAGTTTGTGACTTACCGCGAGCTCACTCTTGAGTTCCTTAGCTCCTTAATTTACCTACCTGAGCGCGGTTTTGGATTTAGGAAAGGATTTATTAGTTTCCGCCTATTTGGAATAGAATATGACTTTAACCATAAAGAACTAGCTGACTTGTTAGGATTCCCTAGTGGACCATTTGCTTTTACTACCACACAGGTAGAATTGATGGATATTGAGCTAGATTTCTTTTGGGGAACTTTAACCGGAAACTACCACCCTGAACCAAATAGCATGAATAATGATGAGATTCATAACCCTGCTCTCCGTTACTTCCATAAAATCCTTGCCCACACCTTCTTTGGAAAAGAAGAAAACATTACCGGAGTTTCTAAAGATGAAATATTTATTATGTCATGTTTCACTAATGGACAGCCTGTTAATGGTGTACCTTTCATGATGCAAACCTTCACCCGTATCCACGAAGAACCTGAATTACCTATATTAGTAGGAGGTCTTGTAACCATGATTGCTGATGCTTTAGGACTTAGGTACCAATTGCACAGGTGCAACCGTTTAGGTAACATCCGTCCTATGGATCTTAACTTCTGCTTTAATAGACATATCATAAGGAATTTAGGACATCCACCTTTTGAGTACCTAATCCGGAACGAGGTAGTAACCCTGTTCACATTGCCTAACCATGCTAGAGTAAGTGTTCACAATAAGGATAACTGGCTTTATGAGTTAAACCCACCTGATTATCCACCCACTCCTGAAACACCTCAGTCTTACAAGATAAAAGATGATACAATGACCGATGTCGAAACTGACCCTGAGACGCCTCCTGGTTACCATGACATTGACCACACTGAACAAGTTTATGAAACCCCTGAAGTGAATCAAGGAGATTATGCTAACAACTTGCAAAACATCATGAACACTCTCAATGCTTACCAAACTGACATTAACTTATTTAAAGAAGACATTAAGAGCATGCGATTGGATATTATAGGGTTGACTGACATAACCTGCGAACAATTCTATCACTTGAATTCCGCCATCGAAGACTTGAAGAAACGCTTTTGATAATGTTATAAGTGATTTAGTTTATTTTTCCCATTGTTTTCGTTTCTAGTTAGATTTATTTTTCGCAACAATTTCTTACCGCAAATTTCCGTTTATGTAACTTCATTTTCAATTACTTTATGCAATGCATCTTTAATTCCAAAATTTCTCCATTTTTAGCAATTTATGTATTTTTCATTTTATGTACTGTTATGCTTGCCTTTATACATTTTATATACAATCTTTCATGCCATGCAAGTTATTGAAGTACTGTGTTGAAACTATATACTATATGGTATTTATAATTTAATATGAGTGTTAGTGAAGAAAATACATTATTATAAAATATGTGAAATAGGTGAGAAAGTGTTTTCTGGAAATTATTCTAAGAAGCAAGCCCTCACGGTCGTCACTGCCCCATAACGATCGTGACGCGCTCATTTTGAGTGTCACGACCGTCGTACCCCTGTCACGACCGTGACGACCCATATACCAGGAATCGTGAGAAACAGAACTGTTTCTCTTCGTGCCTCTTCTTCTTCTTCTCCATAACTTCCTAAAAAACTACCCATCTTCTCCATAACCTCCGTAACCCCCCATTTACCATCTTTAAACTCATTATCACACCCTACTACATTCTCACTCTCCATTATTTATCCCGAATCCGTATTTCTTTCATTTTACCATTTTTTTCACAAAACTTCAAAAATCTTCATTCTTCACTCTAAGCTCTTGCATGCAATGGATACTATTACTTTTAGAGAAGGTGATGCTGGAGAAACTCAGAGAGAACGATTTCTCCGATTCCAAAACCGCGGTGTGCAACCTACACGTTACATCGACACTGTGTGTTTGAGGGAACTCGGAATGCTTGCCAGTGTTACGAACCTGCTTCAAAAAGTCGGGCTCTGGGACCTTTGCAGTCAACCTCAGCCAACCTTCGAACTTTTGACACTGGAGTTCTTAAGTTCATTCAGTTACATCACCGGAACCGGTTCTCTGAGTCAGCTCACCGGTTTCGCAAAATTCAGATTGCATGGCCAAGAGTTCAACCTTACGCAAGACAGGAT
Source organism: Lathyrus aphaca (assembly GCA_963966055.1). Lineage (NCBI taxonomy): Eukaryota > Viridiplantae > Streptophyta > Magnoliopsida > Fabales > Fabaceae > Lathyrus > Lathyrus aphaca. The sequence continues at coordinate 687,968,726 of OZ014519.1, read as the reverse complement.
CGCCGAGTTATTAGGCTTCGATCACGGAACTGAAGCTCACCGTCGCGTGCCCGATAATTTTAGTGAACAAGCTTTCACTCTATGGCACGACTTAACCAACACCCGTGCATCAGCCTTCCAAAGCCTAAACGTTACGCACATTCACAACCCGGCCATCCGCTATTTCCACCGAGTCATTTGCAACACCATCTTCGCTCGAGAAAGCAACCATAAGCTCAACTCTAAGGAGCTTCTATTCTTGCATTGTGCTCTTAATGACGAGCCGATCAACGCTGCCCCTTTCATGCTTTATCATATCCAGGCTATTGCACACAGAGGATCCACCCCGTTCTTCATAGGCGGCATTGTCACCACCCTCGCCATTCAGTTGGGGCTTGGTGACTTGGTCGCAGATCAGCCTCATTTAGCCGCAGAATTCCTCACCAAGAGTTATTGCAGGTCCGCTCACCTGATTGCGCAGCGAGAGGATGGCAGGTATAGCCCTGTTGTCCATGGCACCATATTTCACCATATCATTCTGCCGTCCCGCGACCGCATCGACCCATCCAGCCGAGCCAACTGGCTCTTTGTTCTACCTGATGCTGCTGACCACGCTCCTATCCATGATCAGGCAGATCTCCCTGCGGATGAGATGCAGGACGCTATGGATGCAGCTGAGCCTGTCCAGGATATACCAGAGTCATCTACTCGACAGCCTCCTGCACCGGAAGTCACACTTGAGGAAGTCCTCCGTGCGATTCATCAGCAGAACCAGATGAACGCCGCACTGGAGCGCAGGCAGAAGGAGCAGTACGATGCTTTACTCGGCACTATTGCAGCAAACCAGGCAGCTACTAATGAGAGGTTCAACGAGATTTTCAGCGAGTTAGACGCCTTGCGTATCGACATCACTGGGACCACCAGCACCGGTTCTGATCCTGAAGCGACTCCTTCCAGACGCCGCTCCCGTACCAGAAGCCGACCCCGCGGTCCTCAGCAGCCATAGTTCTAGTTTTTTTTCTTATGTTTGTTTTTCGTTTTTGTCGTTTGTACTGTACTTTTACCGCATTTATATCACAACATTGAGGACAATGTCTGATATAGTGTGGGAGAGGTACCTTTCATTTCCGAATTTTTCCTTTTCGCATTTTTCCATTTCGTTGTATTTTCAATTTCGTTGTATTTCCTTTTAGTAAGTTAATGAAGCGTGCAAAATCTTTATGATATTTTCTTTAGTTTCAAACTTTCCCGTTTATTTAGCCATAACCGAAAATTTTTTAATTATTCGCATTACCCGACTTACCTACGAAATCGTAAATAGGAAGCTGAGAACGATTAAACAAGACCAATACAATCTTGACAACTTTGACTTCCTACTTAAGCGATTCCATCTCCGATTACCATTACGAGTACACTTCTAGTTTCAGTTCAAAAGTAACCCCTAGTAGTTTATACTAGCAGTCAGCACCGTCTGAACACAAACCACGTGGGGAGCCGATGAATATAAGCGTTTGATGCCTAATCAATAATGATCCTTCATATCTCGATGCAAAATGAAAAGAAATTGCACCAAAGTACACGGTCGCATATAAGAAACGAGAAATATGAGAAGGAGTCCATTGCGGGTTGGTTCAGAGGTACTGGTTCTGAACTCGGTAGGGCGTGCTACGGCTCGATCCCCCACAACCTCCAAATCGGATACAAAATGTAGGGTTACCACACTCGTGTACCAGACCCCGTGCTTAAAAAGGATCAAAGTCGCTAACCGGCTACTCCACTACGTGCGTGCTAAGGCAAAGGGCTTAATGTGATTGCGCTAGAATGAAACCGGGCGAAATAAGATCGAAAAACTTTAGGTGAAATCGTAAAGTAATTGCCGATTGGCTCATTTAACGGGAAGTCGACGACATAGCTTGTTGCTTGTGTCATTAGTGTATCGGTAGTGTTCTATCAAAGTATCGGATTATCCGACAAAACGATCCCTCGTATGATTTGTTATGAGTATGCGTGAATAAAATCTTGTCCGCCGATTTTCAACCGACTATTTGCTTGAGGACAAGCAAAGGTTTAAGTTTGGGGTATCTAATTTGATGGGCTAAAGACGTGTCTAATTATGCGTCTAGCGGTATCTTAACTGCAAGTGCACAGCCTATCGAAGTAATATTTAAGATTATCGATCCACAGGGATTCTATGGTTACTTAGTGCTAGATGAACTTCTAGTTTAGCTAAGGCGAATGGTTGTCACGATTTTTTGTTGATTTTTAAGACTATTAAAAGCGGAATTAAATTTAAGTTTTAGTTTAGTAATACTAAGGCGGTCGGTATGTAATTATACTAACTTAGGTGGGTCAATCTAACCTAGGCTTATAAAGATGTTTACTTAATCTATTCGGTAGAGGTTACTAGTTTAAATACCCTCAACTCACACTCTCGTGGTCTTATATCAGATCTTATCCCTAAAGCCCTATGCCTGCTCTCGCTAGCCCATAAGTGTTTAGAGGTAATTTTTGGAAACTAAGTAATTCTAATTTATTTTAAAGCGCTCTCGCTGTGTTTAATTTAAATGCCTAACTTTAGTTATCTGGTTAAAACCTCACACTCTCGTGGTCTTGACCTAACCTAATACTCTTTTCTTACTCTCGTAACGAAAAGGTCTATTTAATTAAAAAGTATCAGCCAGAATGTTAAGTGATTAATTATTTTTAGCCTATGGTTATATTTTACCGGTTAAGTTTGTTCTAACTACATACCGCCCTAAGGTGTTTAGCTACTCATCGATGTTGAACCAGACAGAGACAGAAAATTAAATAATAAAATACTCATGGCAGAAAAATAAACAAACATTATAAATAATTAAATTTGCAATATAATGAAAAACCTGGTTAACAATATTAGAGCAGACTCCTTCTTCCACAGACCGGAAAGCTTGGAGTTGGCGAAATCGAAAATAAACGAATGCTGAAGGTTTAGAAAAAAAATAAATGTATAACAATTTCCTGATGTTGGAAATTGTTATATGGCGGGTTTGGATACAATAAGAACGAAACAGAAAATAATGCAGAAATAAGAAACGGGTCGTAAATCAGTTCGGCAGAGCTTCCGCAGGAATTTGAATAGAAAAATGCTCTGTACATTGTTCATAGAACTTGTACTATTTATAGAACTCTAAATGGGCTGGATTTTTGGACCTTTGTTGTTTGGGCCTTGCTGAATTTGTGGAGAGAATGCAGGAACGTGGCAAATATTTAGGAAACAAATTCTTCACGTAATGGCTTGACGTAGTCTTGGTCAAAAACCTAAAATAATCCTTGTCACGGTCGTGACAATGCTTTCACGTTCGTGTCCTGCAGTTTTTAAGTGTCACGGTCGTGACACTTCTCTTACGGTCGTGATGCTTCCTTTTGGGGTGTCACGGTCGTGACACCCTTGTAACGGTCGTGACTGCTGCAAAATATGCAGTTTTGCAGGAAGCTTCATTTCTTCATCTTTTTATGATTGATTTTGTTCCTTTTTCTCTTAGTTCATGATTTAGCTTCATATAATGATGTACCTGCAAAATGGTAAGAAAAACTCGAGAAATCGAGTGTTAAAACGGTGAATGTGCGATAAAACGTTAATGAAACTTAGCAATATAATCGATACGTTTTCTCGTTATCACATGTTCTTGTACTTTTTGAAAAGGGAAAGATTTATTCTACAACTTTCATGACCAAAGTTTTTCCATTTGAAGCTTTTTTGAATCAAAAAGTAAAGGTTGAAAAAGTTGCCTAAAATGGCAATTTCATTAAAAGTCAAACTTGCCCAAAAAGTCAACTTTGCAAAAGACTTGAAATTCTTCAATTTTGTGAACTTCTAACCTCTTCTATGATCAAATAAAGATCATACACAATCAAAATGATGAAGATCACCCTTTGGCTGGGTCATTGGGGGCCTCAGATGCCCTGATTTTGCACTGACTTGCTTGAAAAGTCAACTCTTGATCAGATGACTTCCCCATGGAATTTATTCATAAAAATTGATATGCATACTCCCTATACCATATAGAGACCAATAGAAACAAGAATGACCAAAAAAATTTGGAGTTATGGCCTCTGAAACCAAAACCCTAATTTTAGGTCATCTGTGCAGTCAAGCATGGCTCTGCTTCCATGCCATTCTTAGTTCTTGTGATTCTTTGGCATTCTTGACTTTGAGAGGATATAATATGATACTTGAACACACCTAGACCTATTTGAAGTTATTGATGACCTTTGGAGTGGCTCAAGAAGCTCTTAGATTGCTCAGATCACAAACCCTAGATGCAGGTGACTTAGAACCACTGCAGTGAATCAAAAATGTAATATGAGATGGTATGATTGTGTATATGAAATGATCACAAGCCATGGTGTGAATGGGTGAGGTCAAATTTGGGGTGTTTACACCCGTGTCATGGCACCTGAATGCAAGATTTTTGTCTTTTCTTTATTCTCTTGTGTTGAGGGCAGTTTAGACGTTTCACATGTAATTTTGTAATCTGATACATTAGGGTGATCGTAACTGAAAAAGAACACTTTTGGATTGTGGGAATTGACACGCAAAGGAAAGAACAACAGATTTAGAGAGGAGAAGAAGGATCGATCAAACGCGGAAACAATTGACAATCCAATCAATCCTTTATATATTGTAATGTCTTTTTCCCTTATGTATGTGATTTTCATTGTTTTGAATATGAGTGGCTAAACCCCCCAATGCTAGGGGGTGTCCCTGAGTTTATTGTAATGACATTGAATTTGATTTTATGAATTTCACTGCTTCTATATTCATTGTGTTGATTGATTGATTTTATTGTAAAAATCAATATTGGAAAATTAGATTTTTAATCATCGGTTAACAAAAGGTAGGAATGCCGCTGTTAATGTTTTTCAATCAAAACTTTTTATCGTATATGATCAAGGAATTGGGATATCATATTTAACCGTAAAAACTTTCGATATGCAAATGCTTGGTATTCATTCTATACGATCAAGGAATTAGGTATAGAAGGAATACCAAAGGGTTTTCCTTAAAGGAATTTTTGAAAAACTAATCTTGAAAGGCAGTAATGATTTAGTTGCAGTGATATTTTAACGATTATAAACAATTTGTCATTATACGAATTTCTCATACACCTTCCCTAGTATAATTTTCATATTTGTCATCCTTAGTATTTTCCTAGATTTTATATTTACAAGTCTTTTGAGAATATCTAAACCAACCCTAAGAAACTTTTGTTCAAATTGAAATAGTAAAAAACTTAATTTGCTACGCAGTCCTCGAGATCGATATTCGGGGAATTTTCCTTAAGATTACTACCGTGGACAAAAATAGTACACTTGCTATTTTCCCATCACTAGGTAAAATTTTCTGGTATTTAAGGTTTAAAGGTTGACCTGATCAGACCGTTATGTAAAAACAAGAGTTGTCTCTGTCAAGGTTGTTAAAATCGCGATTTAAAACTTAAACTCTTAGAATTTACGTTTTTAGGTCGGTATTTGGTGTTAAATCACAAGTAAAATTGTATATTAGAACGATTTTACACATCCATCTGATGGTGAGACATAAAAGTACTTTGATCGCATACATACTGATTTTTCCGCATAACCTAGAAATGTGAGGCTTGAATTATGCTATGATGGTTTTACTCCATACAGTTGATATTAATTTATACTATTTGTTAAAAAATATTAATTTAAAAATACTTAATATAAAGTTTATTTTTATTAAATTAAAATGAATAATTAAATTTTACATACAATGTTAATGTTATGTAGAAATATTGTTATGATAAAACAATGTGTAAAGAATTATACTATTTAATTTCGCATATATTAAAATCTCATTTTTAAATAAAATGATAATGATAGTACAAATTTTCAGTATGGAATATTTTCGTTACTATCTTAGTTGGATGTACGATAGAACGTTACCAATAAGGCGTGGACTTACACAAAATTTTGAGAAAAGAGTTAAAGGGTTTATCACGTGGGTATTTGCTCAAGATCCTTGTCGAAGGGAATGAGGAGTAAGATGTCCTTGTCTTAAATTTGAATGTAGACCTATAATTAATGACCTAGACAGAGGAAGTGGAACGTCATTTGAAGAGAAAGGGTTTCATTAAAAATGATTGGGTTTGGACATATAATGAAGAAGAACTGTCGAGTAATATTATACATCCCAAAGTTACTAATACGCATGCATCAAGCAGTCGATCACATATAGAATTTCAGGAACAATTTTAATATGATCGATGAAATGGTTGACAATGTCTTTAGCGTAAAGTTGCCGAATGAGGAAACGCAAAGATTTTACCAATTGTTGAAAGAAATGAACACGTTGTTTGAGGGATCGTCAGATTCAAAATTATCAATGTGTGTGAGATTATTAGCCTAAAACTCAAATTGGAATATTCCTGATCAGGGCTTAGAATTATTTGCAAAAATGATTTTGGATGTGACTCCTACGAAAGACAACTTGCCTACAAGTTACTATGATACAAAGAGGTTGGTGTCGAAGTTGGATTTAGAAGTACGAATGATTGATTGTTACATAAATGGATGCATGTTGTTTAATGACAATGAGTTTGGTACTAATTATGGAGTTCTGGAGGAATGTAAGTTCTATAAGAGTCTGAGATATCAAGTTTATAGTAAAACCATTAATCATAAACAAAAATGTGTAGCAGTGAAGTCCATGTTTTATTTGCCGATAATACCAAGATTAAAAAGAGTGTTTGGTTCAATGCACAATGTAAGTCAAATGACATGGCATCATACAAACAAAACAAGTTCATGCACTATGCGACATCCATCTGATGGTGAGACATGGAAGCATTTTGATAGGGTACATTCTGATTTTGCAGCAAAACCTAGAAATGTCAGACTCAGATTATGTTCTAAGGATTTTACTCCATATATCCAAGCATCCGTAGATGCATATTCTTGTTGGCCATTTATTGTAACCCCTTACAACCTCCCTCCTGAGATGTGCATGAAAAAATCATACATGTTTTTGACCTGCCTCATTCCAGGACCGTCTAGTCCAAAAGCAAGAATTGATGTGTACTTACAACCTTTAATCACTACTACGGAAAATCTATTTCACAACGGTTAGAAAATGGGTACTCCGGTCATACCGTGGTTAAGTGAAGTGTCATTGTAAGTTCATTGTTTTTACAACGGTCTGAAAACTATTATTGAAATCCAGGACGTGCACCACACATCACAATGGTTAGACTTATAAACCGTTGTGATATATACACTTAGGTACTAGGTTTGAAATCCATCAGCAGTAAATTAGCCAAAAACATAAATTACCTTTAATCTCGGTTAAAATAGATAAATGTCGTTGAAAGTTCCCATAGTTTATTATATTATATATAAATTGCTCATTTTCTATACACCTCACTAAAAAAATACAAGGATTCAAATTAATGAAGAAGTCTATAATATGAAAATTAAACTATTATTGAAAACCAATTTAATCAAACCATTGTTGTTTTCTAATTGCATTCGTCTCATAGTGTATCTCATGTTATTTACTTATATTATGGTATATTGACCAGACTCCTTAGATGAATCGCTATCTTCGATTATAGTTAAATTTCCATAACATCAATTTATTGGATAATCTTCCTTATTATCATCACCACTTATTACCATAATTTTTATAATAATAATTTTTACGATTATAAGTGTTGATGATGAGGTAGACAATCCACTAAATTGTTGTTCTGGAAATTTAACTATAATCGAATTCAGCGATGCATCTAAGGAGCCAGATTATTATTTCATAACATATGTAAACATCATGAGATAAACGATGAGACGCATGAAATTAAAAAACAATAATATTTTGTTTAAGTTGATTTTCAAATACAACTTAATTAGCAGATTATAAGTATCTATATCAATTTAAATGAATGTATTTTAAGTGAGGATTAGTGAAACAAACAATCTACATAAAATATAATAAACTCAAACAACATCATACACTAGAGCCAGCTATTATAAATTTATCAACAAAACCTTAACTGCATATAATGTCACAAACTATATTAAACTGTTTCAAGAAAGCACATTTTATTGAAATTTATCGCGGAACTATGAATTTCATCTAGTTTGTGAAGCAATGAAGAAAAAACACAATATGGATGAAGTTTACACAATGACTTCATACTTCTTGTATTTTTTTTCTATTGCTACTCAAACCATATGAACCTTATCATTTCATACTATATGCTTCCTACCACCGTTTGCTAGCACCATGTATCATCCACTTAATCTACAAAATTCAACAATGAGTATCTTCTGTTAAAACCAAACCCTAAAACCATAATCCAGTGAAGAGTAAATAGAGATCAAAAGAGAAAGCAGGAGAACATATTATATTCTCCGCCGTCGTAGTGTGGGTTGTACCATGAATTTCGAAACTATGAATTTCATCTAGTTTGTGAATCAATAAAAAATAAATACAAGGTGGAAGAAGCTTACACAAAAGCTTCATACTTCTTATATTTCTTTTCATAATTTCTAAAACTAGATGAAGTTTGCTGCCACAGTTGTTTCTTCATTTACTATCATCTTGTTTGTGAAGCTATGAAGAAAAAGAACAAGCTGGATGAAGTTTCATCATAACTTCATGCTTCTTGTACTTTTTTCCATAGCTACACAAACATTATGCATTATAGCCAAAGTATGGTCTTTCTTAAGGTAGTGAAGACGCATCTGAAAAAATGAGAACAATCAACAAAAATAACATGAAACAAATAAGATAATGGGAAATATCTAACAATAGATGGAAGAAGAAGAATATCTTAATGCATGAAGCAAAAGATTCAGGGCTAATGGTGTAGAAGAAGAGAAAAAATGGGTTCTAGGGTTTCACTATGAAGGAAATGACGCTACTGTCAATATGTGGAAGTTAAGTCATTTATATATGGGTAAACAATTTCACAACGGTTAAAAGTAAGGACTGTAATGATAAGTATTAATTTATAATAAATATATCACAACGGTTGGTTCTATAACCGCTGTTATATACAAATAATTTTTAAATATATCACAAAGGTTATCCATATGAACCGTAGCGATACCGCTTTTAATTGGTACAAGATTTGAATCCCGACAACAATATTTTTCCAATTTGCATAATTATGTAATCACAGTTATAATAAGCAACCATTGTAATATTACAACATTTGCTCTTCCCGGAAGAGGAAAACACTCATCCCAAGTATAATAATGATTTAAAAAAATTTATGTTTTTCAAAAATATCATTTGAGAATATCAAACATTACAAGTTATCATCATTTCAAGCATTAAACTATCAGAATTTTCATCTTAAACCTCATTTATAAATAGAAAATTTTACATTTCTTCATAATATGCGGTAACAATGAGTTCTACAAATGAGAATGCTAACAGAAACATCACTGAGGTCACAAATGAACAACGTCAGCGGCCAAATGAGGAGGTCCAACCATCTGGATCGTTGTCTTTTAGAGACACATTAAGGGTGAGGAATGCCAAAAAGAAGAAGAAGACGAAGAAGTCTAAGAAGAAAAAGAAAAAGAAGGAGAGCATGACTTTTTATTATGAATCTGAGGGTAGTGAGGAAAGAGTCCTAGATTATGAAGATGCATTTGTTGCTATGGGCTTGAACATTTAAAAATATATATGTACTCCTCTTTTTAAAATATTAATGAAGTTAACTATTATATATACTTTTGTCTTTCACTTTTTTTATCAAATTCTTCCCATTCACTTAAAAATAGAAAAAGATGAATTTGGGGTTTTGATGGTAAAGTCTTGTAACACTAAGAAATGAAATAAAAGAGATGTTTAAAATGGAAAGAAAATGGAAAAGATATAGTTTGTGGGAATCGAAGCTAGTTTACACATCATTTATTACTATGAATTTTAATACAACCGTCGTTAAATGACTGATATTGATTGTAAAGTCCCAATAACACTATAAAATGAAATAAAATATATGTTTAAAATGAAAAAAATATAGCTGCCGAGAATCGAAGCATGTTACACATCACTTATTACTACGATTTTTAATACAACCGTCGTAAAATGAATGGAGATAAATCTAGCTGTGAAAATTTTAACGTATTACAACGATGTATAAGAATCCGTTGTAAACCTGACGTTGTTGTTTGCGCGTTTTGTAGTAGTGAATTGATGATTTAAAGAGGTTGTGGATTGGAGAATGGACTTATGATATATTAAGTAAATAAAACTTTACTATGTGACTTGCCTTGATGTGGACTACTAACAACTTTCCAACATATGGCGTGTTGTCTGGATGATGTATGCATGAAAAAATGGGATGTTCGTATTACATGGGAAACACCATGGCGTTTACGTTGGAAAAAGGGGGAAATGTTTGTGGTTTTATTGTCACCATAGATTCCTACCAAGAAATCATCATTATAGAAGAAACATGACTAATTTAAAAAAATAAGAATAAGTAACAGATTTTCCTTCGCTTCGATTGTCACCTGGTGAAATATGGAACTAAGTTTGTGAACTACCAAAAAACACAGATACTGGTAAAACATGTAGATTTCAAGGATATGAGGTCACACAAAATTGGACAAAAATAAGTATATTTTAGGACCTCCCATATTAGAAAGATAATTTGATGTGTCATAATCTTGATGTTATGCAAATTGAGAAGATTTTTTTTATAATGTATTTAATTAATACATTGATGGATGTTAACGACAAAACAAAAGATAATGAAAAGGCTAGACAAGACATGCAATTTTTTTGTAATTGAAAAAAATTGGAGTTGGAGCGTCAACCGAATGGAAAATTATTAAAACCTAAGGCTAATTACAGTATAACTTCCCAAGATGCTAAAGCGGTTTGTCGATGGTTAAAAGATTTGAGAATGCCAGATGGTTAAGCTTCAAATTTGGTAAGGTGTGCCAACGCTAACATTGGAAAGTTCCATTTTATGAAAAGACATGATTGCCATCTTTTTATGAAACTGTTACTTCCAATTGTGTTTGGTTCATTTCCCAATCATGTGCTCAATCCACTAATTGAAATTAGTCAATTTTTTAGAGATATTTGTGCGTCAACTTTAAGAGTGGATGACCATGCATTATGGGGTGTCCCGCACTGCACATCCCACACAAGTACCCTTACAATCCACACATATGCCTGATCGTGAGGATGATAATGTCGACGATTATCATGTGGTGGATGATGATGTCGACGATGATAATGAAGAGGAGGTTGATAATCATGAGGAGGTTCATATCATTGACGGAAGATATTATATTTGGCCTAGCGAAAATTCGTAAGTTATAAACTTTTATTTAAGTATACAAGTTATAATTTAACTTATATTTAAGTAATAATATAAATGTTTATTTAATACTAATTAAAATTATTGATGTTTAGCTTTGAGCCGATTCGAACTGCTGCCAAAAATATAAGTTAAGTAATTCAGCAAAAGTATAAAAGAGATTGGAAGAGATTTAGAGAAGCTCCTGGGACTGAAAAAGAAGTTTGGTTTAAGTATTATTTATTTATTTTTGTTAAGTTATTTAATTTAATTGTTAAGTTAATTTTGTTTAAATTACTTTTTTATTATAATTATCTAATTATTTATTTGAATGTCAAACAACATTGCAGGAAAAGTGTGTGTTAGAAGTAATGAATGAGAGAGAGGTTAAAAAATTATTTTGGCAGAACATCAGTTCGATTTTCTAAATGCTACGACGGGCTACAAATCGTTGGGAAAAATAAAATATTTGTCCCAAATGGATAGACAAAGAAGATTTTATGAACTTTTTATCTTTTGAGACACATATACTGGTTTTAAGGAAAGTTCTGAAAATGCAAAGAAAATGAGAGCATTTGAAAAAGGGGTAGTCTTAATGCAGTTGAAAGTATAAGTGTTGTCGAACATGCTCGACACTTGGTAATTAGTACTACTTTTAAAGTTATATTTTGATTTACTATAAAAATTTAATTAAAGTTAATTTTATTATTTAGATAAAGGATTTGGGGAAAGATCCAACAATGGTGGAGCTGGTGATAAAAACCCGAACAAAATAATCAGGGGAATTTGTTAACAAACGTACCAAAAGAGCTTTGGTAAGTTATTTTATTTTATTTTATGTCAATTTTGTGGCGTCATTTTCACGTGGCAACTAAGATATTGTGGCATGAAAATCATGTGGCTATATTTCATTTATTATTTCATTTTATTTTATTTAAGTTGTTTAACCTATATTTAACTTAATTTTTTTATTGCATGTGTAGAAGGATTATCAGAAGTTGTTCACCCAATATTTGGTTGAAAATCCTCAATATACCCTGAGAGGTTCCGAGCCGCTTAATCTGTGTGTGGATTTTTATATTTGGGGTTTAGTAATTGACAAAAATTGACCTAATGAGAGTTTATTTGGTTTGGAGCTTTGGTCGGCGATATAAGAAAAAGGGATAGAACCTTATTCCAAAGAGTTAGAGATGGTGAAGGAGCGTCACATCCGTCACAATATTTTAATTTTTGAATGAGTTTTTATGATATTAATTATATTTATATTTATATTTTTTTTAAGATATTAATTTTATTTATATTTATATTTATAAGAGAGAAAATGCGGAATTTCTCCATACTCAACAGTTGAATGCAAAAGGCCAAGTCTCTTTCTTCTCTCATCTTTCCAAAAGTTTAACAACCTTTATCTTAATTATGTTTTTCCATGTTGTTGAAAGAGATAGACAAACATTTGAAGAAGATTAATCATCAAGTACCCCATTTTTGGAGAAGCTTCATGAAAAGTTCTTGAGGCACAAGATATGTGAGTTATATCCTTTTAGTCTGGCGTGAGATTTGTGACGACTTATAATTTTGGATGTTTACTCATGAAGCACAAACTGAAGTTCTCATGAGAAATAGTACTACTTGTGAAGTCCATGACCTACGAGCTATAGGGGATGGTTACACTCTCAACTCATTTTCAGATGTAGTGAACATGTATAACCCAACTCATGTGGATCACAGTAGTATAGGCTAGATCCACATGTTGTGCTTATGGGAGGACCCTGAGTGGTCATGACCACCTTGTGAATGATATAAGAGTTATCAAAATTACAATTAAAAAAATATTTAATATATATGATTAGAGTTTGACATTGAAGTAAATGTTTACATAAAAAAATTGCATTGAATTAACAAATCTAGCACAACCAGAATGTAACCAAACTTCTGCAAATATATTATTGACACTAGAAATTCTCCCTCAATTCTACTTTTATTACAACAAGAACATAATGTACCATAATACCAGAAAATATAAATTACAATTGATTGAAGCATTTTATTATTTAAATTATTACAACACACATAAAACACCCCATAACATAAGGGTCTAACTTATTGAGACAAAACATGACATTGCACAATAAACAATCTGACCCAAGAACATAAATCAACCAGACAAGATTCTTTTTCTTAGCTATTTACAAGTGCACAATGTTTTCTGATCTCACCCTGAGACCCTGTCTTAACTTTAATTTGACCCATTTTCTCAATTGATTTTGCAAATTCAGCATAGAAATTTTCAAGTGACCCTTGAAGAAATTGAGTCACCAAAGACTTCGTAACTGAATTTGTCAACAATGCAGAATCAGATTCAAACAGACCTCTTCTCTTGACAACTTGACTGTAGTAACCAAGATCAAAAGTGTTTCGACTTCCGGGGTCCATTTCTACTATTGTAGTATTGTCATTGATGTTCTTGCACTTGAATGTCTTAAGATTTTTTGCATACTCACTGTCAAGTGATGGATCTTCATCACCCTTTCCAGTAAAATTGTACAAACGGTTCGAAAATGAAGTGCAAAGAGAGATTCCAATTGTGTGAGCACCTAAAACAATTATATTCATTAAATTTAAAACAGTATACACTACTAGAAAATGTTGAATAAGCGACGAAAACTAGAAATAAAATTTGTCTCTAGTTATGTCGTTAACATTTTCTAGTAGTGACTAAGTAATTTTTTTTAAAATGGTTGAATGTAATAATAGTAATAATACCTGAGAGGAGGACTAAGTCTTTTAGATCAAGTCCTTGATTGGCAAAGAGAGTTTGTAGAGTGGTGAAGTTGTTAAATGGAGCAGGAATGTTTTGATTGGATTCCACCAAGTTTGATATGACTCCATCTCTTCTACCTGTTGGAACTTTCCAATAGGGACCTCCCTGAAAACATAAAAAAATATCAAATTGTTTTCGTAAGCCGAAAATATCTTATAAACATATAATAACTTGTTTCTATAAGCTCTTTCTAAATAGTCTCAGACGTAGTAATGTTAGTAGATAAGTCTGAATAAGTCAATTCAAACAGAACATAATATTTTGAAGATAGAATTGAGTACGTACTGTGACGACAATGGAGTCTCTAGCCGATAAGGCTATGATATCAGCACAAGAAACAACACCAGGACATTCAGCTTCAACAAGGCTTTTAATTCTGTCAATAAAATCAAATCCTCTAACTGTAAGATTAGGAGGAGCATTTTTCTCAGCTTGATTGGTTGTTGAGTTAAGAAGAACTGATCCATCACATCCCTGAATCAAAATGCATACATAATGTTAGCTCATCAACATTGCAATTCAAAAGCACATAAATAAGACTGAACTTTATACATACCCTAACAAAACAATCATGAAAATGCATTCTTATTAAAGCAGCAGCAAGCGATGGAGCGTTGCGGATATGTTCATGAACAAACTTTTGAATGATTTGTTCCGCTTTTGGACAGCTTTTAGCATAAAATCCTTGCTCCAATTGAGCATGAGTCGATGCGGCCAAAAGACAGATAATCAAAACCTTGAAATACTTACTCAGATTTTCCATTTTCATACAAGAGTATAAGAATGAGATAGTAATGAAAAACTTGTATTTCTGTTGTTGTTGAATCCATAACAGTGGTAAGTGATTTATATATAGTTATGTTGAGAACTTGAGGCAGAATAAAGAAAGAAAATAATAGAGATGGACCATGCAGCTAGGTAACATGTGAGATAAGGTGACAAAACACATGCTACTTTGCTATCCATTTGCAGTTAATAATAGTTTAAAATAGGTTAGTTGAGAATGTCCTTATAAGACAGATATGATGAGTCCCATATTATTGGGTTTTTGACTGCTTCTGTAACGTCAGTTTAATTATTTAAGTCTCTGACATAATGAGTATATTTGCTTTTCTCAAAGTTTTGGATTCTTTTTAGGTAATACATCTAATTAAAATTATTTATTAGAGATATAATATTAATGAGCTGTTATTAACTTAAGTAAATAACTAGTTTCTTAATTCGTTAGTTATGTTCTTACTAACTAAATAATTCTTGTACTATTTCGTATAATAACCACATTGTTCCTTCCAATAAGAAAGTTACTTATCGAAATTGTTGGATCAAGTTATTTTGAAAATCGGTCTCCTTGTCGCAAATATGTCACTTTGGAAAAAAAGAGAAATATATACATACTTTGACATTCAAGTTAGTAATTCTTAGAGATATAAAGATTTTAATGGTGTTGTTAGATTAATTATTAAATAATCAATTATGGATTAATATAATTAGTTATTAATGGTGAAATATTGGATCGAACTCTAATACGAAAGAGATTTATACATATTGTAGTCGAAGTCAGTTCTAGTATGTATATTTAATTGTTTCCTTGATATTATAGAGTTTGTTCCAAGGTGGAGATTTGTGAGATATTGGAATGAACTCTAGGTTTAACATGTCGTCGAAATCCGCTCACATGTTGTTGTTTAATTGGGCTTTGTGTTATAGTTCCAATAGTTTTCTTATAAATAGCATATTAGTCTCTTATCTTTTAGAAAAAGAGAAAATATGAAGATAAAACCCTAATTCAAAAGTGAGAGAGGTTATTTGTTATTCTTGTATACTTGTAAGCTTGTTTTAAGAGAAAGGAAAGAATAACAGTTTATAACCAATCATTTTATCTTTGGTTACCATAAATCATAACCCCTGTGGGTTTCCTAACTGATCAAAGAACCAATTATACTTTGTTTATAAGGTATCCAATTCACAACAAATATATGAATTGTTTAATTGAGTTTTGTGTCTGAATGGACTGCGATACGTTGGAGCTTTCAGTTAAATCCAATCAGAGATTTCTGTCCTCAACCGTTTAGCATTTATATGAAATTAATAATTTTCCAGAATATTTAGAAATAAAACTCATAATTTATCGTCATAAATCGATTTCAAGTTATATACTCAAATAAAAATCTAGTTTTTTTAGTATATTAAAAATCTTATTATTTAAGAATTTTATTCTGTATAATTGAGTAATCACTATCAATTTGTATAATTGTAATATCATCTATCGTGGATATAACTATACAAATTTTCCTATTTTAAATAAAATATAATCATTCTTAATTTGTATGATTGTAACTCGCCTATCGTGGGTACAATTGTACAAATTTTGTTTAGTAAAATAATTAAATTAATTTTAATTAATATAGATATTATATTGATAATAGTTATACCCTATCGGTGTGTTATTATTAATATAATTTTGTCATCAATCATGCAATTTTGCTTAGTAAATAATTACATTATTTTAATTATATGTAACATTATATTGATTATAGTCATACCCTATCGGTATGTATTGTTAATATAATTTGTTATTAATTGATATATGTACTTATGATTTATGATTATGTAAATTATTGTTCAAGTACTCTATCGATATTATAATTTTTTGGTGAAATAATATGTGTACACTGCTAAATTGTTGAAAATTGTGTTAGTTGTAATGTGAATATCACTTTGGCTATCACGATAGATCACATGAAGTTTATTGCATTGGATTCCCATGTGTTGTAGCAAGTAGATTAACCATTGAAGTTCACAACTAGCAAATGATAACGTTCATTATTCTTCTTCTGATGAGCTTCTAGAAATTATTTCTGGTTTCTATGCTACCCAAGAAACCAATGATGATCCAATGAAAAACAATAACCTGAAGTTGACCTTCGTGTGTCAATGCACCCTACTCAACCAACATCTGTGAAGGAAAGCAATTGAAGATTGGAATCCCTTTTGAATAAGATCCCTCTTCCGATTGGTCTATATTTGAGTTATTTGACAACTCTATATATCGTGTCATATTGTGTAACTGTTGGTGATGACAAAAGCTGACTAAGTTGTTGTGTTGCAAAACTCTTGTCAGGCCAGGTAGCCGTCAAGTACAACAGTTTTCCTACTAATGTTTTATAGCCAAGTATGTTTTCATATGGAGCGGAGGAGTCTCTATGTTGTTTTATACATGGATCAAAAGGATTCTTAGTCAGTTTGCAATCAAGAAGACTTGTGTCATTTACAAGATCTAAATAATACTTCCTTTGGCAAATGCTAATTCCAATTTTGGGATGTGTAACTTTTGTTCCTAGGAAATATTCGAGTCTTCTAGGATCTTTGATCTTGAACTCATCATCAAGTGTGGATTTTGTTAGAACAAGAATTTTGATTCTACTCTCTTTTATTAAGTTTTGATGATAACAAATATTTTCATGTTATAAAGAACAAAGTATACTTCTAAAAATTATTGATTTTATTAGTGTGCAGATTCTCTGATGAAAAAACAAGAAGATTCTCATTATAAAAGTTCTGACGCAGAAATAAGAAGATTCTCATAACCGAAATTCTGACATAAAAATAAGAAGATTCTCATAACTGAAGTTCTACAACAAGAAGATATTCTAAAAGTCTTTATAGAAGATCTCAATACGCAACGCACGCTCAGCACAAGCTGCTAAGTTAATCAAACTCTGATACTCTGATACATACAAGTGTTGATTTTCAGAATCAGCCTCATTTATTGAAGATCAAGAATTAACGGCTCCAGACACAAATCTTTAGTTTTGGAAACTCTTCAATGTTTTTTATCTTCATCCAAAAATATATCAAGTTGTCTCCAACGATACAAATATCCACATCTATATAAAAGAGTCAACTGAAGCAATTTGCAACAATTTCCTTGTGTGTATATTCATTATTCAAATTTCTATTTTCCATCAATTGTGAAATAACCTTGTGTAAAAATATCACAGTTGTGATAATAGCTTTTTAGAAGCAATTTTTGTTACACATTTTGTAATCATATTTTGATATACCTTGAGTGAATAAGTGTTAGTCAGTAGACTCAAGAAGACTTTGACAGTAGGTCATTGTGACTTTGTAATCTTTATTGATTAGTGGATTAAGACCTCATCTGGACACTTCTGCTGAAGAAACTTTTTCATCTTCTCTTGTGCTAAAAACTTTGGAAGAATTAAAGAAAGAGAATGAAGTGGTCAAGATCCGACTGGACAAACAAGATGAAACAAATACAGAACTCAAGAATATGATTGGTAAGCAAGTGGAGTATACTTCTCAGATAAAAAAATCTTCTTGAGGCATTGTTCACAAGACTTCCTCCTCCTCCACAACCTTAGTTTTTGTTTATTTGTTTGTTTCTATGTTTTTTTATTTGCTTTTATGTTTATGTGCTATCCTGATTATCATTAATGAAAGTTTCCATATTCTGTTTATATATGTTCTTATTACATATTTTTTTCTTTGATTACATTGATTTTTTTAATTATGACAAAAAGGGGGAAAACGTAAAATATTTTGATTAATAACAACTCACCAAGACTAAGCCTCAAACATCCTAAGACTCTGTTAATTTTAATCTGATGTTAAGTAAATAGGAAAAGACTTCAATTCAGGGGGAGCTTCTCTCATAAGAACTTCCGATCAAACACTCTGAAGGAACATTGTCAAAGGACTTCATAACTCAAAGGGAGTCTCACTATCATCTTTTGTTCTTATTTAAATATCTCAAAATATAAGTTTTGTCATCATCAAAAAGGGGGAGATTGTTAGAACACGAATTTTGATTCTACTCTCTTTTATTAAGTTTTGATGATAAAAAATATTTGCATGTTATAAAGAACAAAATATACTTCTAAAAATTTATGGATTTTAGTATGCAGATTCTCTGATGAAAAACAAGAAGATTCTCATTATAAAAATTCTGACGCAGAAATAAGAAGATTCTCATAACCGAAGTTCTGACGCAGAAATAAGAAGATTCTCATAACTGAAGTTCTAAAACAAGAAGATATTCTGAAAGTATTTATAGACGATCTCAATACGCAACGCACGCTCAACACAAGCTGCTAAGTTAATCAAATTCTGATACACTATGATACTCTGATACATACAAGTGTTGATTTTCATAATCTGCCTCATTTATTAAAGATCAAGAATTAACGGCTCCAGACACAAATCTTTATTTTTGGAAACTCTTCAATGATTATTATCTTCATCCAAAAATATATCAAGATGTCTCCAACAATACAAATATCCACATCTATACAAAGGAGTCAACTGAAGAAATTTGCAATAACTCTCTCACGCACATATTCATTATTCAAATTTCTATTTTCCATCAATTGTGAAATAACCTTGTGTAAAAATATCACTGTTGTGATAATAAATTTTTAGAAGCAATTTTTGTTACACACTTTGTAATCATATTTTGATATACCTTGAGTGACTAAGTGTTAGTCAGTAGACTCAAGAAGACTTTGACAGTAGGTCATTGTGACTTAGTAATCCTTATTGATTAGTGGATTAAGACCTCATTGAGAGAGGCGAAATCACCTTGGAGGGTGGACTGGATGTAGTTTGAGTTCAAACGAACCATGATAAATCAATCGTGTTCATTGCCTTAATTTTTAAAAACCTCAATTCAAACCCCCTTTTCTTGTGTTTTTCGTCACTTCAGATTTAATTCTTTCAATTTCTTCTAAATTGTTTCATGTTAAGATTAAATCATACACATACACTAAAAGTGTAGTGAAAGGTTTTACCTTGTAAAAAATGATCAGAGTGGGATATTTTGTAATCTTGAGAGATTACAAAACATGTCAATTTTTCATTCCACTTTTTGCTGGCCTATTTCAATCAATAGAGTGATATTAGCAACTTACAAACTTGATTTATTTTGGGACTTATAACTCCTTGAGGAAATGACGTGTACACTTCTTCATGCAAATCTCCATGCAAAAAAAGCATTGTGTACATATAATTGGTGTAGATGCCATGAATTGATATAATCTAGAGCAAGTAATGTTGTCTCAGTGGTGATCTTAGCAACTGGTGAGAAAGTATCAAAGAAATCAAGTCCTTTCATTTAATTGTAGCCTTTGGCTACTAATCCAGCTTTGTGTCATTTAATTGTTCCATCTAAATTATGCTTCACCTTATAAACCCATTTTCTTCCAATATGTTTATCATTGAGTGGTGGATCAACAAAAATCTAGGTCTTGTTGAGTTTCAGTGGATCCAATTTAGAGTTCATGACCTTGATTAAACACTCATGTTTGCTAGCTTTCTTGTAACTGGTTGGCTCAGTATTGACAGTTACAGAGGAAACAAAGTGTTGTTGTGAAGTAGATAACCTATTCAAAAAATGAAAATGGTTAATAGGATAGAGAATACATGAAGATTCTTGATTGACTGGTTTCTTTGAGAGATTGTATGTGTAATTAGATAGATCACTTATCTTGTGTGCATGTCTGTTTGATTTCCTTAAGTTTTTTGTGTTAGTTATTTGGTTCACATCTATATGAGGATGTGTGGGTTGGTCATCAAGTTTTTTGTGACAGTTCTTGTGGTTTTAGGTTGGTCATTATTTGTGAGATGAGGTTGGGTATGATTGTTGGTTAAATCGGATGTGAAGTTAATATCATGATGTGAGGTTTTATCTATATAATACATCCATTTGAAATGTTGGTTTCGATTATGGTAAGGTAAGATGTGGTATTGATGTATGAAATGTCTTGATATAAAAATGGATTTGGTATTTAGGTCTAACAAACCAACTCCTTTAACATTTGGCATGTAACACAGGAATACACATTTTATTTCTCTAGGGTCGAGTTTTGTTCTATGATTATGTATAGTGGATGCATAAAACAATGGTGATTTGTTTTGGAGGATTGGGCTAGGAAAATTTAGTTTATGAAATAGGTAGTATGCATAAAAGCATAGGTACAAAAGTATTTAGGAAATTTTGGTTGAGACAATAAGGGTTGAACTACATTTAATATGTGTTAGTGCTTCCTATCAACCCTTTTATTTTGTTGATGATTTTCAACATAACTAGCTTGGTGTTTTATAACTTTGGAATCATAGAATTCAGGCATGAAGAACTCAGGTTCACTATTTGTCTTGACTGTTTTGACTTTATAATCATGTTACTTTTCAATCATTAAGATAAATCTTTCAATAATAACACTAACTTTAGAGTTAGATTTGAAAACAATAATCTAAGTGAATCGATTATGATCATTAAGTGTAGTAATGAAATACTTATGACCATGAATTGATGAAATAGACAAAGGACCTCATATATCAAAATATAAAAGTTCATAACATTGTGTAACAGTGTGATTATTAAGTTGAAAAGGAAGTTTATTATTCTTTGCATAGTGACATATATCACATGTAACATTTTTATATGTGGTTACAAAAGGGAAATGATGATGCTTATATATGGGAAATGATGATTATTAAGCTGAAATGATATTGTTTTTGAATTAGAAACCATTGGAGTCAAGATTGATGACGAAGATAAATATTTGAGACTCATATGGTCTCTTTCATCTTCATATGAGCATATAACCTACTTTTATATATGAGAAGGAAACTTTTAGTTTTGAAGGAGTTACTAGTGAAATTATTTCTAAAGAAAGAAGATTGAAAGGTAAGGATAATACTTTATCATACTCAGTGTTGGTTTCTAGAGAGAGGAATTATGCGAAGAAAAACAATGAAACAAGTGTGAAATGTTAGAAATGTGGAAATATTGGGCATGTAAAGTATAAATGTCTTAATGGGACGGTGTCAGAGAAGGACTCTGAGTCAAATACTAGCAATGTCTCCCTCATTGTGGGAAAGGATGATCTTCTTTGAAAATTGAGAAATGTGTCATCATGACATTAATTTTGCTGTCATGGAAAAGGACGACTATTACTAGTGGATTAACACACAGACATTAGTGCAAAGTGTGTTGTGAGATTATGTTGATGGTTGAAGAACTTCCTACCAACAAGGAATTTGCATCATAAATTTTTAACCTGATTTTCGACATATGAAAATTCGTGAATTGATTGAGCTTCTTCAGGTGGAGTATGATAATTTTCAAACTATGATTGTCGATGAAGACAATGTGAAAGTTCTTTGAGTCGAGTAGCTTCTAGTGACTATACTTTTTATGTTGGAGTATTATTGTTGGTAAAGACAATGAAAGTTGATGTATTATTTTCAAGTAATGTGGAACTCAGGGTCGGCCTTGGATCAGGGCAAGCAGGCCCACGACCTCAAAAAATCGGGGGCCTCAAAATCGGAAAAATACTTACAAATTATATAAATTATAAGTAATAAATATATTTTTTTGCTAAAATTTAAACACATTGCAGTTCTAGCCTAGCTGTAGCAGATGTAGCTTTTGAGTTCTATTATTATGTGTTCGATCCTTGACATACGTAGGTTTTTTATAACTTTATAATTTTATTATAATTAATATTTGGTTTAAAGAAATGATGTAAAGCTACTTACATAAAATATTTTGCACATTATAATTTTATTCTTTTCCAACTTCATATTTTTATATTTCTAAAAAACCAACTTCTATTAATATAACTAAAAAATCATATATGTATCTCATGGATGTTTCCAATTTTTTTTTTTAAAAATGTATTAATATATAAATTATATTTAATTGATATTTAAAAGATCTATCATATAATAAATTCATTTATTATTAAATTTTTAGGATAAAATAAAATACATTATTATTTGTGTCTAATTCTATTACTTTATATTTTATTTTATAAAAATATATATTATTAAATTTTGTTTATTATAATAAATTAAAATTTAAAAAATTCAGGATTATTTTTTTACTAAGACACCATAATTAAATTATTAAAATTAATTTTTTTCAAAAACTTAATTATAATTAATCTAAGTTGATGTATTATTTATAAAATTTTATAATTTGTTTAACTAGTTTAACTTCCATCATGTTTATATATCAATTTTAATAAAATTGTAAGGTTGTTACAATTATGTCTTATCGAAATACTTATTATTATATTTTAGTTTTTAATGTTGTTTATCGACGATCATGAAAAATAATGAAAAGAGTATCATCATAGTCATGTGTGTTTCATAATTTAGTGATATATTAATAAAGAGGTAAAGACTAGAGAAATTTGACAAACATGTTATATCAAGAGAGAAATTTAATTGACAAAGTCATTTGTGTGATTGTGATTAATTTTATTTTGCATCGCTGTCATCTTTGGTGAGCACCACAGTCACCACTCTTCTTTTTTAGTTTTATACATTGACATTCTTCTCTTTATAAAATAAAAGGGAAAAATAAAACCCAAAAAAATAAAATAAAAATTCAAGATTAGCTATTTAGTATTTTTTTAGGACACAATTTTTATTATTTGCTCAGGGTCTCTAAAAAGTCAGGACCGATCCTGGTGGAGATTGTTGGGATTTGTTGAAAATATATCTATTTAAAAATTCTCACATCGCTTAATTTTGTAAGGAAAGAGAGAGTTTAAGGATATATATATAAACGATTCAAGTTCTTCATTACAAAATGTACTGTCAAAAACACATTTAATTTCTATTTATTTTTTTTATATTTTCTCTTATATTCTTGTGTTAGTGTGATGTGAGAAATATTTAAATATTTATTTTTGAGAGTGTGAGTGTATTGGAATCTATATATGATTGATAATAATCTATATTATTATAATAATTATTACATAATATTATTCTCTCGTTATCATTTGACAACCATCGTCATGATTTTTTATTTAGATTTAAAATCTTTGCGTTAAATTTTCTTACTATAATTGTGTTTCTCTTTTTCTCAATACATTTGTTTTTCCAAGCCATAGTTATGATTAGAAATTCCAATTTAAATTTTGATAATGAATGTCTCATCTTTATCTCACATTCTCCTTATTCCTTGCCATTTGCTAGAATCAAAGAAGAATAAAGCAATGGACTTTACCTGCTCCTATACTATGATTCATTTTACTTTAATGATGCAATACATTGAGACAGCTAATTTTCAAATTAAATTAACTTTGATTACCTGCTGCCACCTGTGGAACAAATTGTTAAAAAATTAGAAAAGTGTGACGAAAGAATTATAGAGTTGGCAAACTAGTTGCTAAAAAAGGTTGTAAGATAGGGACATCTTTGTGAAATAATTGTATTAGTGATGATAAAGATAGGGACACATTTTTGGAGTTTCTTTTGTATAGAGAAAGTCATATTGATACCTATGTACAACTGTGGGGTATAATATAAATTATAAACTTTGGGAAATAATTGTAATGAGACTTAGAAGTCAAATATAGTAAAGATGATATGAGAGATAATTATGGCTAATGTTATGGAGAGAATCATGTTGCCATAGCTAACTTTCACCAAAATAAAAACTAACAAGATTTGTCAAATGTCAAATAGTAAGTGAGTCAAATTTCATATAGTTATGGATAAGAAAGTGCTGAAAGTCATTATTGAGTATCACTTTATTGACAAAAATTACCTGTTTTTTCTTGTCTTTTCCATTACAATAAACTTTTGTCTTATAATTAAATTAAAATTTTAAGAATATTAATTTTAAATTAATTAATTTTTACGTGACATCAATTTTAATTAAAAAAGTAAAATATGTTGAGATTAATTATATTTTTCTAAAACCACTTTTGATTATTACATCAATAAAACAAAATCTACATGACATAAATTTCAAAATATGGATGACAATTGTACTCGTATTTAATGGATATATGTAAAAATTCGTAAAGATATATATGGACATGAGCTAGTCATTATCTATTAAAAGAAACAGATATGAATATGAGTACAGATATGGATACTTTGATACCCACTTTATCTCATTATAATATATTCTACTAAGTTATCATATATTTTTAAATTAATTATGTGATATGACTATGATGGACAAATTGTGTATCCCCAAATAAATCATATACAATAAATATTTATATTAAGGAAATGCTAACGAATATCCTTGAATATTGGTTAAAAAATTAAAATGATAAATTGAGTATTAAAAAAAAAATTATATATATCGAATAAATTGAATCTAACATATTTTCCTTATTTAGAATTCTAAACGAGTATTAGAGAGAGGCAATGGTTAGCCTGATCATTTATATTATTAATTTTAGAAATTAATTTAAAAAAAATAATAATGAGATCATAATATTAAGAAATAGAAAGTTATAGAAAGAGACAAATGAAGAAAAAGGAGCATATACAGAAAGAAAGAGGACTATCTGTATAAAAAAAGACTGGAGTATGAATATGCATAATTGCATTTAAAATAGCTGGACGTAACTAAAGTGTGCAATGGGACCAGTCTCTTGTCATTTGTGTCTTTATATATATGTTGCATAGCATAGAGTAAGTTAGCTGGCATGTAAATTGTAAAGCAGATTCCAAATTCCGAATACATGTGCTTATCAAAAGCAATATTATTAACAACATAAGTTAAAATAAAGCAAGTCTAGAAACCTTTAAATCATGTTTTGAATTTAAACCAATGATTGATTTTCATCGATAAAGAAGGGCCTGGTCTGGTCTCCTTGATGACAGGAAATCAGAAAAGGAAATATTGAGGAATACAGAAGGTTCATTATTCATCGAAAGTGGAAAAATAATAAAATATGATTTTCCTGTAAGTTTAGTGTAACTATTTGATGTATAATATTTGCGAGTGAAAATATTGATTTTGATTCATACTAATAAAAATAATAAAATATTATTAAATAATTTAAATTTTATTTAAGTGGAAATGATTAATTTAGGATTGAAAGAGATAGAGAAAAATAATGATTCAAAAGAGAGAAAATAGGACAGAAATTCATTCCTATTTTTTCTGCAACGAGTCTTATCTAATCAACGATCCCCAATTCATTAACCGTACTTCAAATTTGAAGGGTATGTTCATAACATTTGTATATATTTTTTTACCGTTAAAATTTTCAAAACAACATCTGAGTTGAGAGTTATATGCTTCACACTGAATCTGCATATTTTGAGAAATTTTTCAGTTTTCAGTTTTTTTATTCTTATTTATAAGCTAGTTTGCTTTGTCATTTGCAGTTGTTTGCACTAGTTTGTGAATTACTTCAAGATTCTCTTGTACCCTTAATTGATTATAGTGGAGTTATTTCTTTGGTCTGGATGACTCATGGTTTTTATTTTGAGGGGTTTGTTTTTCTGTGCCTTTATTTTTTCGATTTGTCACCTTATATTTTTTGTTGATACTTAAGGTTCCTAGGTTCCTACAAATCTGTGAAATTTTATATCTGATGTGTATTGTTCTGCTATTATGTCTTAATCTCTCATCATTATAACAATCTAATTTATCTTCCTTTTGCTTATCAATTGATCTTGTCTGTAATGAGCTCCTCAACCAGTTGTAATCTTCACGATCACCATCTTTAACATTTGACAAACTTCAACTTTAAATACTCATTGATCTTAACTCAATACTAAGCTTCAAATTTTGAATTATTTTCTTCAACCTTGACAATTTGTTGATCTTTACTTGATCCCAAATTTCAAGCCTTGGATACTTCTTTAAAAGGTTGAAAAATGCACAAGAAAAAACTCCACACCTGTGGAGAAAAATACCTTCTCTTCTTCTTCAATGAAATTCACTTCTTGAATTTCCTCATAATCTAATACTTGATATGCAATCTACATAGTCCAAAATGCATAATTAGATAACTAATGACTTTTCCCAATTTCATATCATATAGACTAACAATATGATAAGTCTCCATTAAAATTATGAAGATGAAGATTTGAGAAAGAAAACAATTATAGTTTCAAAGCTTTTTTCACTGAAAATTATTTGATCTTGTTTTTTTATGAGTTTTCTCATCATCAGTTATAAATTTATGAAATGAAAATCTTATTTTGTGCATGAGATTATATACAAAACGAGCTAAAAATGAATTGAATGATTCTATTCAAATGCTCAATAAATCAATTTAAAATGATGAAAACTTAATAGGATAAAAACCAAAATTTGAGGACATTTTGCTTTTGAATCGGATCAAACGTTTCAATTGAGTTGATTTCTCCAAACAGAAGTAAAATTGATTTTATGGACACTTTCATGAATTGAGTCGAGTTTAGCTTGGATCGAGTTAATTTACCTATTCACTTTGAATTGAGTCAAATTGTGAATGACTCAAGTCATTTTGCTTTTCCATTTTGAATCAAATCAGTTAAACTTTGAATTAAGTCAATTTATTCTGAATTTAGTAAACACTTCATTATATGCAAGAAAAACTAATTATTCTGGACTGATCCAATGATTAGACATGGCACAATCCACTCATGCTTCTCAGATGGCCAAATAGCTTAATGTCAAAGGGGATTCACTGGCTTTATGCTCTCAGCCGAGGAGGATTCGTCGACCACGATTACATGTGGTCGGATTCCTCTATTCCTTTTGGGCTTCAACCCGGCATACGAAGAAGTCATTCGGATTCAGTCAAAGGTAGCTCCTGCTCGGATATCCCCTGCCCGACGCGCATCAATTTGACCAGGTATGCTCGGTGCAACGGCTAGTTACCTATTTTCTGGGGATCCACAATCCAGGCCCAAAATAGGGACCAATAACCAAGCGTTTGGGCTCTATATAAACCCTATCACTTGAGAGGGCCATGGATCTAATATTCACTCTCTCAACTCGCTTTACCCGTACTTGCTCACTCTTCTGTCCTGTCTTACTTTGGCATCGGAGTGTCTTGCGCGTACACCCTGACCGAGCATCATCCTCATCAACATGCATGACCCACCTTAGATTCTGATCTCCAGGAGCGATCAGTGGCGCCGTCCGTGAGAACCGTGTTACCTCGTCTTGCATCTTCGGATCGTGAAGACTAAAACATCAAAATTCAAACTCTCCCAATGGTTAACCGCAAAGACTCAACTGATGCCCGGATTGTCACCAGCATCCCCGTCAATCAACGGGAGAGTGATGAAACCAATCCTCCGCTCGGGGAGACTAATCGTTTCCAAGACGGGCTCACCTCCTGCCCGCCACCAGAACCAACTATTCAACCAGAGATCACTCATGCTGATCTCTCTCTCATCCCATTTCCCGAGGTGACCGATGCTATCCTCGCTGCACTGGTCAAGACTACAAACAACGTCAACCTTTTGAACTTGCACCAGGGAAAAAGATCAGAAGCTCTAGAAGATGCTCGACATACCAGATCCCCCTCCCTTGCGAGGAGACTCCTCAGGTCCCGTAGTCGTTCACCTGAATGACGAAAGACTCGCCAACACCTAAAAGAAGTTGGGTCTATCAAGAAACAAACTCGTTCGTCTCCTCAATGACACAAGTCCCTAGAGACCAGGAAGACCAGGAGGACCCTCTAGACGGGAAAGCAACCATCACTTAAGGGTGCAAGAAATCGATCAAGATCACCATCCCATCGATGACACAAAGACAACCACTCTCGCTCCGTCTCCTATGACTCAAGCGACGAGGATGAGCCTCGTGGGCCTCTCTCCCATGAGATTATGTCCACAAAACTGCCAAAGGGATTGGAGAAGCCTCCTCCTTTGGGGTCATATGATGGGACAACAGACCTGGACGAGCATATAGAAAACATTGACGTTTTCCTCGATTATAGAGGTGTTCGGGGAGCCATCAAATGTCACTTGTTCCCCATAATACTCAAAAAGGGAGTCATTACTT
Organism: Lathyrus aphaca; assembly: GCA_963966055.1. Lineage (NCBI taxonomy): Eukaryota > Viridiplantae > Streptophyta > Magnoliopsida > Fabales > Fabaceae > Lathyrus > Lathyrus aphaca. The sequence goes on along the minus strand of OZ014519.1, from coordinate 687,939,811 downwards.
GGTACAAAAGCATCCCTTATGAGTTTATCACCTCGTGGAGGCAACTCGGGAGGACCTTCTCCTGACATTTCACTGCATCGCGCCGACATCCTAAAATTGAGGCCTCTCTTGAGGCAATAATTCAGGGCAAGGATGAGTCCTTGCAGGCATATATTGAAAGGTTTAATAAAGAAGTCATCCAGGTCTCGACAACCGATGGCGTGAATAAATACCTTCTTGAATGTGGGCTTCATCCCCGTAATGATTTTTCCAAGGCCGTGGGCATTGAAACGCCGGCCACGCTTGATGTTTTTCTCCTCAAGGCCAATACGTATATACAATACGAGGAGAAGGAGGCATCCAATATTGCCTGTGATACCAGGCATCCAGAAGATGCCAAACCCTCCAAAAACAAAGACCCCTCAACATCACGTTGGGGAGGTGAAAAAAGGAAAGAATATCACTCCCTTGAACCGCGGGAGCACAAAGGCCCATCGGGTAGATTCCATGAATACACTTCGCTCGCTGTGTCGAGGGAGAAGATTTTATTCGAATGTGCCAACACTGAATTCCGCCAGGCGGGCGTCAGGCTCCCTAAGTAGTTTCCGACCAAAGCCAATATAGATAAGACGAGGTACTGCAGATTTCACAAATCCCATGGGCACAATACTGACGATTTCATTCATTTGAAGGATGCCATCGAAATACTCAATAGGGACGGCCACCTGAAACAGTTTACTAAGGGGAAGGAGGCTCCCAGGTAGGAGGTGCAAGAAACTCAAAAGGTCGAAGAGGCTGCCCCTGTAGCCACAGACACCAACCTCTCGGTTTCTCTTAGTATCACACGGCCAGAGGACTTCTATATCCCCAAACCATTCACCGACCCAACATACTTCACTACCTACAGTCCATGGGAGTTCTTACCTTGAGCTATGGTGATGACAAGCAGTTTTTCGTTGAGACGTTTTGTGCCCAATGGTGACTTTGAGCTGATCGTGCTCGGTGAAGAACCTTCTAAAGGGGTCAAGATTGGAGTAGACCTTCCCGACCTGGCGTGGAATCAGTTGAAGGCGTGTGTCCGAGAGAACGCGTATTTGTTCACATGGAGCGCAACTGAAATACCCGGGTTTGACCCAGAAACTGCCTTCCACCACCTGACAATAGATCCATATGTCAGCACTGTGGCACAAAGCATGAAGAAGCAGTCCCCGAAAAAGATAGAAGTTGTCGAGCAGGCAGTTAAAGACCTCTTAGAGGCACAATTTGTAACTAAGTCCATGTACATTACCTGGCTCTCAAACATTGTACTAGTGAAAAAGAATAATGGAAAATGGTGCATGTGCATGGACTACACTGATCTTAACCGGGCTTTCCCAAAAGATGTTTACCCTTTACCTAACATAGATAAATTGGTAGATAATCTGTAGGTTTTAAGTTGTTGTCGTTCCTCAACGCCTATTCCGGGTATAATCAAATACCCATGGCTGTGACCAACAAGAAATATATTGACTTCATGACCGAATCAGGCAATTATTACTACAACGTAATGACTTTTGGCTTGAAAAACGCAGGTGCAACTTACCAATGCATGATGAACAAAGTGTTCTGAGAAAAAATCGGGGACATGCTTGAAGTATAAATGGACAAAATGATTTTTAAATCCCACAAGGAAACCGATCATGCTCTCTATTTAAAGAAACATTCGACCAAGCACGGAAGTGAACAATGCGATTTAATCCAGAAAAATGCACGTTCAGGGTACGCGTGGGCAAGTTCTTCGATTTCTATTTAACTGAAAGAGGAATTGAGGCCAACCCCGACAAGTGTCAAGCATTTGCCGAAACACAAATGCCAAAATCCAAAATATCCATTCAGTCACTAAACGAGGTCCTAACATTGCTATCTCGCTTCGTAGCGAAATACGCCCAACATGTTCTCCCCATTTTCAAGCTCCTCCACAAAAAGGATGCCTTCAAGTGGACAGAAGAATGCGATCAAGCCTTGACACATCTCAAGAAGGCTCTATCAGAGCCCTCACTTCTCTCCTGGCCTGAGATTGGTGAGACTTTGTTTCTGTATTTGGCCATTGCGAACGAGGCCATAAGCGCCGCCCTTATACGATTAACGCCCGAAGGGAAACAACCCATCTACTTCACAAGAAAAGCCCAAAAGGGGCCCGAGCTCATGTACCAACAGATTGAAAAGGTCACTCTAGCCCTCTTCAACGCACCGAGGAGACTCAGACACTACTTCCTAGTGCATACAATCGTCGTTGTAACAGACCAACCCATCAGACAACTTCTTGGTAGACCAGATATTGCCAGAAGGATGATTAAGTGGTCCCTGGAACTATTTGAGTTCGACATTAAATATGAAAGCAGCCTGGCCCTCAAAACACAAATCCTGGCCGATATGTGGCCTAAATGACCACCCTAGAGATCGTAGCTTGCACGTCTAGGAAATGGACTATTTTCGTGGACGGGGCATCGAGTTCAACGGGCAGCAGGGCGGGGATTATTTTGGAAAACGGGGAAGGAATCCTAACAGAAGTATCACATGCACTTTCCTTCCCCACTTCTAATAACCAGGTATAATACGAATCCTTCCTCGCTAGTCTGAGGTTGGCCGACGATCCGGGAGCCTAGGAAATAATCATTTGTACATACTCTCAACTTGTGGCCTTACAAGTCAAGGGAGAGTACCAGGTAAAGAACGACAAATTGTAAGAATACCTGACCCTAGTCAAAGAAAAAATGAAGAAGTTTTCATTTGTAGAAGTTAAACATGTCCCTCGTGAACATAACATACGGGCAGACGTGTTATCGAAACTCACGAGCACAAAGTGGAAAGGTGGAAACAAATATGTCATACAAGAGATACTCCCTCGATCAAGCATCGAAAAAGCATCCTCGAAGATAGATGTAAATGTTGTCGGCGACACCAATTGTTGGATGATTCGGTCTACAACTATCTAACAAACAAAGAACTACCCCCAGATCCTAAGGACGCCAGTACAATCAGGCGAAGAGCTTGCTCATATGTATTAGTCGAGGGTAAACTCTACCGACGGGGATTCTCCATTTCTCTCCTCAAGTGCGTCGAGAAGGAGTTGATCCTGCACATCCTGCGAGAGATCCATGAAGGAATCAATGCCCAACATCTGGGTGAGATATAGCTGAAAGGAAGTCCCTGCGAGCAGGATGTTACTGGCCGACTATGCAAAATGACACCAAATAACACGTGGAAAAAATGTGAGAAATTCCAAAGGCAGGGGGATATACACTTGACACATCCAAATGAGCTCAAGAAAATGTCGTCCCTATGGCCCTTCGCGTGGTGGGCCTATATATCCTCGGTCCCTTCGTTGTTGATTCAAACTAGAACAAGTACTCGATCATCGGTGTAGACTATTTCACAAAATGGATAGAGGCTGGAGCCTTAGCTAAAATAACGGGACTCAACATATTGTGTTTCTTCAAATGAAATATTCCCACTCGTTTCGAGGTACCCCAATCCATAGTCACCGACAATGGGACACAATTCACGGACAAGAACTTCCAGGAATTCGTTGCCAACGTAGGGACCAAACAACATTTTACTTCAGTTGAGCACCTACAAACTAACGGGCAGGCAGAAGTAGCGAACAGTGTAATCCTATGAGGACTCGAGCGAATATTAGATGAGATTAAGAAGTGTTGGGTCAAGGAATTACACAGTGTCCTATGGGCATACCAGACCACACCTCATTCCACAACCGGAGAAAACCCTTTCCGACTAGCATATGGAATATAAGTTGTCATCTGATAACTCAAATTTGTATCGATTATTTAATACAGTTTCCGATCGTTTTAACTTTATAATTTATACATTTTGAACGATATTACGCGAGTTTTATGTTTGTTTTGCATATATTTGATTAAGCTTGACTTTTGGAGGCAAAATATTAAAAGAAGACTTATTGGACAAGAAATATAGAAAAACAAAATAAAACAGAAGAAGAAAATAAGATTCTGCATAATTAACTGTGGGACGACTGTCACACATTAGTGACGACCATCACAAAACCAGGTATGGAACTGGTGAAAATGTGGTGCTTGGACCTGAAATTGTACAATAGACAACTGAGGCAATTCATATGATCCGTGAAAAGATGAAAGCGTATCGGAGTAGACAGAAGAGTTATCATGATAACCGAAGGAAAGAATTAGAATTTACTGAAGGTGATCATGTATTTCTGAGGGTTAATCCAATTACAGGTGTTGGTCGTGCTTTGAAATCGAAAAAATTTGATCCTAAGTTCATTGGACCATATCATATTTTGCAGAGAGTTGGTATTGTTGCGTACAGGGTGGCGTTGTCTCCAGAGCTTTCAAATTTACATGATGTCTTTCATGTATCGCAACTTCGGAAGTATGTGTCTGACCCATCTCATGTTATTCAGAGGGATGAGGTGCAGGTTAGAGAGAATCTTATTGTGGATGCGATGCCGATAAGAATTGAGGATCGCAAGATGAAGCAACTCAGAGGTAAAGATATTCCTCTGGTGAGAGTAGCTTGGGGTGGAGCTGATGGTGGGAGTGTACCTAGGAGCTAGAAAGCAGGATGCGGGAGTTGTATCCAGAACTTTTCTCATCCGGTACATTTTCGAGGACGAAAATATTCTAAGTGGGGGAGAGTTGTAACACCCCATTTTTAATATTTAATCGTCGGGTAATTTTGTTATTATGTTGGCCTTAGTTAAGGAGTGTGTCTTATTATTATTGGTGTTGTGTCCTAGTGGGACGGGTATAATCGAGTGCGATTAGTAATAGAGAGGGTGCAAATAGTAATAAGAGTATTTACTTATTATTATTATTATTATTATTATTATTATTCTTTTATAAAAACCACTGATTAAAATAATAGAATTAAATAAAAATAATTATTATTAACTGGATTAAGGGGTGGTTTAGTAAAAGGTTAGTAAAGGGTTAATATTGGATTAGTCAAAACAGAAAAATCAGCGTAAGATTAATCGTAAAAGTTTTGGTTAGAAGAACAAAGAGGCTAGGAAGGAAGAACATATCTAGGGCACCCAAATCATCCAAATTCACTGGATTTTTCACTGAAATTCGAGGTAAGGGGGGAGAACGGTTTAAATTCAGGTGATTTAACATGATGGGTAGTTGGGGGTATCCTTCCCTCTTAGGGATTTTTGTTATTCATGATGTTTATGATGAATATGTGAATTGTATGATGATTGTGCGAAATTGTGTATAAGATAATGATTCGTTGATATATTGTTGTTGTTGTTCTAATGAATCCATGAAATATGATGAATATTGTTGTTGTTGATGAACTGAGTAGATTGCAGATCTAGATGAAAATTAATCGGAATATAATAACATAGAGGAAAGATAGATGAATATTGGAGAGTAAAACTTGTGTATAAACGATTTTAGGACAGGTATGAACCATGGAATCGAGTGAAATGAGGTTTAGATCTGAAATTATGCAGAAAACCCAAAAAAACGCACTTGTTCTACCCATACACGTATGGACTAGGCCAATACGCGTATGGAGGGCTGGAGATTGGACCAATACGCGTATGAGGGGGATGATACACGTATTGGAGGTGTATGGCACGGGCCAATACGCGTATTTCTAGGCCAGTACGCGTATGGCCAGTGTGTGGTGCAAAAAAACGCAGTTTTGCGATTTCTCTTCCGATTTTGCATGCGTAGCTGATTCTTTTGGTGTGAGGCATTGAGATGAATCTTAAAACATATTTAATCGAGATTTAATCTTGAGGATGAATAAATGTTGGAAATTAGTTGGATTAATTTAGTCGTAAAATCGAGTAAATCGCGTGAAGTAATTATTGGTGATTATTGATGGAAATTTTGTTGTGTTTGATCGGATGGATCGTGTAGATGTATAATATGGTGAATTATACATGATGTATGCTTTTACATTGACATGCATACATTTGTCATTACTGTTGGATGTATAATATGATGAGTTATACAATAATGGCTTCATAATTCTTACATAACACCAAATCCAAAAAGACATCTTAGGTCATGACAGTTACAAAATGACTGCTTAGGTCATGCACTATGCCAAACAAGACCTTAGACAGCGCTTTTTTTAGCCTTAGACAGCGCTTTAAAGCGCTGTCTAAACCTCCGCTGCTAAAGGTTTAGACAACGCTTTTTTAAATCTTAAAAGCGCTATCTAAGAGCTGTCTAAGGTACCCTTAGACAGCGCTTTTAGGAATACCTTAGACAGCGCTTTTGATAAAAGCGCTTTATAAGCCCCTATACCTTAGACATCGCTTTTGGTGAAAGCGCTGTCTAATCCCCTCCTATTTTAATTTTTTTAGGTATACCTTAGACAGCGCTTTTCAAAAGCGCTGTCTAAGCCCCCCCCCCCCCTTAGACAGCGCTTTGTGTAAAGCGCTGTCTAAGGTATACGAAAATTTTTGCAGCTTTTGTTTTAAACCACATTTTTTCCAGGTTTATAAACCAGAATTTCTACCTGTTTTCAACCAAATTTTGGCAGACAAATATCACATTTTATATATGCCATTTCAAACCATTTTGGCCTTTTTTCTACCAATTTTTGGCTAACAAATATATATATACCAATTCAAACCAATTTTGCCTTAAATGTATCAAAATATATACAAATTTATGTACAAATTTACAAGTCATTACATAAAACATTGAGCTCTATAATGAATTGACACCATTCCTCTTTGATTTCGTCCACTTGATCTTTTGTATAATATCGAATTCATCAAAGTACTACATAATAATATAACATAGTTTGATTTAATTTCAACTATTTAATTATATGAGATATGTGTAAATATAAAAATAACTCATAAGTTAGAAATACATACATCGGTGGGAATCTCTAATCGGCCCAAAACAAGAGTATCTCGCATAAACCTCAACATGAAATACCCGCAATCTATTTGATTACGTTGATGAGGACACTACATATGAAAAAAAATGGATAAATCCTAAGTTTTATCAAGTGTCATAACTAATATAATAAAAAATGTGATAATTAAAAATATACCGCCACTTGAATCCATGTAATGGAGTTGGCGCCCCTCTTTGATGTTTGGATATCTCGTTGGGCTCGAAAAGCTTGTAGGGTGCTAATAAAATAAAAATGAAGTAATTAGAACAATTCACATAAACTAAGAAATACACACAAGAAAATTTTGAACATTCTCACTTACGTGTCAATTATGACCTTCATATCCGGGTATGTTGTCCAATCATTTCCTAACGAGTCAAGATAATAAACGATTTCTCTGATAGGATTGATTGCGAGCAACAACCAATGTCCACTGTAATGATTAAGCAAATGTTAGATGTCAACTTGGAAAAAAATTATAATAGATGAATTTAGAATGAAATTCTAACCCAGTATTAAACGGTATAAAGAACAACTTCTCCGCATCTTTGTTGGCCATGAGGATCCTAAGAACGCACTCCGTCACGGTATCCGGTCTACTTAAGATTGAACTTAAGTTGACGGTCGCGGGTGCTAAGAATCCAAATGACACGTCCAAACCATTGGGGCGCATCAATTTGTCATACAAAAACCTTATATAAAAACATCATTGACATTAGACACCTCTTTTGAAACATAAATTAAATAAGTTGTTCAATTAATATAACAAAGTAGACCGGATTTACCTGATATATGTATTGACAACAGTGACGCTGATTTCTTCACGACCAAAAACTTGCATGAAGTCTTCATTACCAATCATTTGGTCGTGATCAAAGCCGAAAATACCTACCTCCATATGCACAAGCCGAACACCTCCGATCGGTATATCGGTCATCTCTAGAAATTTCTGGAGGCACGACCTATACTTGGTGGTAGGATTTTTCCTAGCTACGGTCTTCTTAACACCGGCACTTTTTACCTGTGCGGAAGCGTTGCTAACCTCCTTTTTTTGTTGTGCGGAGGCGTTGCTAACCTCCTTTTCTTGAAGCTACATATCATATAAATAGTTAGATCAAATTAAGAATGTAACAACTTCCATAAATATATGCCATATAATTGTATTGTACCTGTTTTCTTGAAACCACGGACTCGGTATGCCGCGGAATAGCATTATCTTTTGATTTGGATTTTGTGGGAGTCTATTTAACATAACCAAGGAAAATATGTACGTAAAATGTGCGTAAAAACTTTGAATATACACATTAAAGTTAACATAGGTTTTAGGCATACCTCATATCCTACGCATATGAGGTTTGTCGGCCATGCAACAAACGAACCTACTGCTTCGTCCACCGTTGTTGCATCCGAACCATCGCTAGGATATGGTAATGATGCATTCGGCTCAACTACAATATCAACCGATACTTTCAAACATCCAGTAGGGAGCTCTCTAGTGTGGAGTAATACTCCGCTAACGTTATGCACTTTTCCCTTGTCAACCATCCGATAGTATGGTAACGACAAATATAGCTGACAATGGGAAATGCCCTAAAACCAATAATAACAAGAAATTGTTAATGTGTATATATGTCAAATACATAATTTAAGCAAATAGTTCAATTTAAGACAATTATATGTAATTACCTCTGGAATGTTCGGATGAAAGGTACAGCTGATACTGTCTTTGTCCGAACCATCTTTGAAACGTGCTGAGGCGCTAGCCTCTCTTTCTCTCCTGAATGCATCAAGCTCAGCTTGCATGGCTTCCAATTTTGCATGAAGCTCCCGATTACTAGGAGCCTTTCCTTTTTTAACACTCAGGGAGGTCGGAGTGACTCCAAATCCCTTACCCCTCACCCGACCAGAATACTCAGGGACATCTAATGCCCGACTAAGTATGCTCCTAGTATCATCGGGAGATAAAGACTGAGATAGCGCCTCCTGAAAAATCAGATGAATACCGTATACTTGTCAAATATTTGTGTATAAAAATGTTATTCAATTAATGAAAAATGTTATACTTACACATTTCTGGTATACGTGTAAAACGTCTTTTTGAGGAACTCCAGATTTGCCCACACGGGCTTCCTTCCACAAAACATGTGCAGGAAGAGATATTTCTGAACTTTTCTCCTTCTGCAGCTACACATTAAGTCATACAATTTGATCAGATAAAACTAATATATGATGAACAAATTTGTTATCGCAATTTATAAATACTTACCATGGATTGTTCTAAGCGTTCATATCCGACACGTCCTTTTCGGTACGGATATGCGGGACTTGATGCTCTTTCCCGATTTGTGGCACTTATTCTTTTAAAAATCGGGTCTTGTCGTTTGGATTGGAAATCTTCCCATTCTTCAGCTGATATCAAACTTTCATATTTTTTAGGAAGCTCCGCATCCACATAATTACCATCCGCATCCCTAAGGAACTTGGATGATAAAAATGTTTGAAACCCTCTTAAAAGCTTTCCGGCCAATTTCATACAGAAACCTCTTCTTTCTTCTTCGGTGTTAAAACATCGCTAAGATAATCATACAGATTGATAGTTAGTACCGGTAATTGAAAAAACATAATTCATACCGTATAATTAAGGGCCAAATGATTGTACCTTTATCTCACTCCAAATTTTTTCTTTGGAGTCATTCAGCTCTTTGTTTCTCCAATCATCACAGGTAATGGGAATTTCATTCCTTACTAGTGCACCGATAAAACTAGTTAAGGTATGCCCATTAGGTTCTACAAGTTGTCCCTGGTGGCTCCAATGCACATCTAGTATGATGCCTCAAGATCTTCCTTGGACCACCTTTCTCATTACTGTTATGCCTCTTCGAATCTCTTCTTCCGCGGATACTTTTTTACTAACTTCCTCATGTGTCGAATGCTCGTGATCATCATGTTGGTTATCAGCCATGTCTAACCTGTAATAAACCAAGGAAACCATCAAATATCAAATATAACTTATAATCAAAGCAATTAAAAACAAAAAATAAAGAAATCATGCATTATCAGATATAACTTATAATCAAAGCAATTGAAAACAAAAATATAACGAAATCATGCATTATCAGATATAACTTATAATCAAAGCAATTGAAAACAAAAAAATAAAGAAAACATGCATTATCAGATATAACTTATAATCAAAGCAATTGAAAACAAAAATATAACGAAATCATGCATTATCAGATATAACTTATAATCAAATCAATTGAAAACAAAAAAAATAAAGAAACCATGCATTATCAAATATAACTTATAATCAAAGCAATTGAAATAAAAAATATAACGAAATCATGCATTATCAGATATAACTTATAATCAAAGCAATTGAAAACAAAAAAATAAAGAAACCATGCATAATTTACCTCAGTCACTAACATCTCTTTCTTTTCTTTGTTGGAATATTAATCACTCGTTTCTTAGCAATGCGTGCGGATGAATTGATCCAAATTCCCTCATTATGATCGTTTCTTATATATGACTCATCCGGTATAAGATCCTCAACTTCATCATTTCTATTCAACTAATTCCGTCTAATGCATGACTCATTCTCAACATCAATATCACATTGATCGACACCGCTATCATCAGTCACTTTGTTAGAGAAAAGCACTATAGACCATTTTGTACTCTTCGGGTCATTCACATAGAACACTTGTTTAGCTTGAGATGCTAGAATAAAAGGTTCCGCAACCCCACTCTCGTACTCTTTGGTCATTCGATCGGCACAAATCCATGTTTTATCCATGGTTTTCCTACTTATTAAGGTAAACAATCAATCCAGACGAAAATACATAACTAAGGTAGTATCTTTGAATATTCTAACAATTTTAAAGTTCAATTCATTTTATCACATTTAACAGAAATTTACAACTTTGAAGTTGAAAATAGAGTTTCGTATAATAACAACAATATTAGTATCCTAAATGTTTTAAACAAAAATTCCGTATACTAAATGTTTTAAACAAAAATTCCGTATCCTAAATGGTTTTCCTACTTATACGTATTTTAATCGTATCGTACCTCAGTGTTAATATTTAGCTAAACTCAGTGTTAATCCTAACACAGTGTATATATAATCTCAGTGTATATTTTAATCCTAACTCAGTGTATATTTTAACACAGTGTATATATAAACACAGTGTATATTTTAATCCTAACTCAGTGTTAATATTTAGCTAAACTCATTGTATATATAAGAAAAAGAACAATATCCATCAAATGAATAAGAACAAGAACAATATACATCAATCATCATTATGTTCTTATTGTATCTACATTGTAACTAACACGGTTTATATACATTATTCTGGAACTTTTCAACAAAAAACAAGCAAGAACAAGAACACCATGAACAAACAGTAGGGCAATCAATGGAGAACACATACCTTTTTTAAAGAAACTGACGGTTGAAGACGGAGGTTGTCGGAGGACGACGGAAGGACGACGGCGAGCTGGACGGCGGTGGGGTTTTATGGACGACGGTGGCAAAATCAGTGGTAGGGCAACAATGGCGATTTCACGGCCGCGTCTGATACTGAGAGGGAAAGGAAGAAATGAAAATAGTAACTGTATAATTTTAATATAATAAGACCTTAGACAGCGCTTTTGATAAAAGTGCTTTCTAAGGTAGGCCTTAGACAACGCTTTTTAAAAGCGCTGTCTAAGCCCCCCCTTAGACAGCGCTTTTGGTTTTAATTTTTTTTTAAATTAAAAGACTTTAGACAGCGCTTTTGAAAAAGCGCTGTCTAAGGCATACCTTAGAAAGCGCTGTCTAAGGCCTACCTTAGAAAGCGCTTTTTCAAAAGCGTTGTCTAAAGTGGGACTTTAGACAGCGCTTTTTGATTATTTTTGAACAGTTTCTGTGTTTTGATTTTAATTTTAACCTTAGACAGCGCTTTCTTTTAAAAGCGTTGTCTAAGATGCGCTGTTAAAAGTCATTTTTGGCGTAGTGATGACAGCAAAATACATAATTCAACATAACACTAGTTCATTCAAAAAGTCAGTAATCTATATAAATCTATTCTTGAGTGGGCTATGGAGCTTGAGAACATGATTCAATCTCTTGAGTTGACTCCTTGGAACCATTTGTCTGCTTCTTTTGCTTCTTTGTCTTTGCACCCTTTCCAACTTTATGCTTCTTCTACTTACTTATATTATTTTGCTTTTTGTTCCCTCCGTTAGGCATCACTCTGTATGCTATTCTCTTCCCCTTACAAATTCTCATGTTATGGCTCATGGAACCACACTTGTGACATGTTTCAGTTTAAAATTTCATCAGTAACAGATGTGGAATTAAAACAAACTATCAAATGACGATCGCACCTGCGTACTCTTTATAAACATTACAATCATGGTAATCAATTTCTCGTTTTTTGCAAAATAATGTTACATTCTTTAATAATTCATCTCAACTATCATATCTTTCAACTTCTAATAAAATGTTTTTGTAGGGTGGATTCACTGCATAACATTGTACATATATGAACTTCATAACATTAAATATAACCACTCAAATGATTGCATTCAAAGTGAGCCTAATTTTGTCCTCTACAACTGGATCAATATCTAACAAATGTTAAATCTTCCTCTAAATTACATCTTACAATTCATCATGACGCTTATCAAGAAAAACATATATCATTGACAATAAGAGAAAATAAATCATGAACATGAAAAACTTCTCTCAACACATCAAACAAAGCAAGTTTTATGTGCAAATTAAAGTATGCAATATGAAATAATGCATACATTTCATTCAACTCCTCTCTCATACAACTAACATCATGATATCCTTGTTCAAGGATATCTAAAACATCAAAATCGTGCCGAGAAATAACATCATAAACTATTTTCATATACATATACAAGGCATGCTTCAAATACTCACATCTTTTGTTTTGGTTCAAAAATACTCTCATATCTCATTTGAAAAAACATAATTGATACCGTATAATTAAGGGCCAAATGATTGTACCTTTATCTCACTCCAAATTTTTTCTTTGGAGTCATTCAGCTCTTTGTTTCTCCAATCATCACAGGTAATGGGAATTTCATTCCTTACTAGTGCCCCGATAAAAATAGTTAAGGTATGCCCATTAGGTTCTACAAGCTGTCCCTGGTGGCTCCAATGCACATCTAGTATGATGCCTCGAGATCTTCCTTGGACCACCTTTCTCATTACTGTTATGCCTCTTCGAATCTCTTCTTCCGCAGATACTTTTTTACTAACTTCCTCATGTGTCGAATGCTCGTGATCATCATGTTGGTTATCAGCCATGTCTAACCTGTAATAAACCAAGGAAACCATTAAATATCAAATATAACTTATAATCAAAGCAATTAAAAACAAAAAAATAAAGAAATCATGCATTATCAGATATAACTTATAATCAAAGCAATTGAAAACAAAAATATAACGAAATCATGCATTATCAGATATAACTTATAATCAAAGCAATTGAAAACAAAAAAATAAAGAAAACATGCATTATCAGATATAACTTATAATCAAATCAATTGAAAACAAAAATATAACGAAATCATGCATTATCAGATATAACTTATAATCAAATCAATTGAAAACAAAAATAAATAAAGAAACCATGCATTATCAAATATAACTTATAATCGAAGCAATTGAAAACAAAAATATAACGAAATCATGCATTATCAGATATAACTTATAATCAAAGCAATTGAAAACAAAAAAATAAAGAAACCATGCATAATTTACCTCAGTCACTAACATCTCTTTCTTTTCTTTGTTGGAATATTAATCACTCGTTTCTTAGCAATGCGTGCGGATGAATTGATCCAAATTCCCTCATTATGATCGTTTCTTATATATGACTCATCCGGTATAAGATCCTCAACTTCATCATTTCTATTCAACTAATTCCGTCTAATGCATGACTCATTCTCAACATCAATATCACATTGATCGACACCGCTATCATCAGTCACTTTGTTAGAGAAAAGCACTATAGACCATTTTGTACTCTTCGGGTCATTCACATAGAACACTTGTTTAGCTTGAGATGCTAGAATAAAAGGTTCCGCAACCCCACTCTCGTACTCTTTGGTCATTCGATCGGCACAAATCCATGTTTTATCCATGGTTTTCCTACTTATTAAGGTAAACAATCAATCCAGACGAAAATACATAACTAAGGTAGTATCTTTGAATATTCTAACAATTTTAAAGTTCAATTCATTTTATCACATTTAACAGAAATTTACAACTTTGAAGTTGAAAATAGAGTTTCGTATAATAACAACAATATTAGTATCCTAAATGTTTTAAACAAAAATTCCGTATACTAAATGTTTTAAACAAAAATTCCGTATCCTAAATGGTTTTCCTACTTATACGTATTTTAATCGTATCGTACCTCAGTGTTAATATTTAGCTAAACTCAGTGTTAATCCTAACACAGTGTATATATAATCTCAGTGTATATTTTAATCCTAACTCAGTGTATATTTTAACACAGTGTATATATAAACACAGTGTATATTTTAATCCTAACTCAGTGTTAATATTTAGCTAAACTCATTGTATATATAAGAAAAAGAACAATATCCATCAAATGAATAAGAACAAGAACAATATCCATCAATCATCATTATGTTCATATTGTATCTACATTGTAACTAACACAGTTTATATACATTATTCTGGAACTTTTCAGCAAAAAACAAGCAAGAACAAGAACACCATGAACAAACAGTAGGACAATCAATGGAGAACACATACCTTTTTGAAAGAAACTGACGGTTGAAGACGGAGGTTGTCGGAGGACGACGGAAGGACGGCGGCGAGCTGGACGGCGGTGGGGTTTTATGGACGACGGTGGCAAAATCAGTGGTAGGGCAACAATGGCGATTTCACGGTCGCGTCTGATACTGAGAGGGAAAGGAAGAAATGAAAATAGTAACTGTATAATTTTAATATAATAAGACCTTAGACAGCGCTTTTGATAAAAGTGCTTTCTAAGGTAGGCCTTAGACAACGCTTTTTAAAAGCGCTGTCTAAGCCCCCCCTTAGACAGCGCTTTTGGTTTTAATTTTTTTTTAAATTAAAAGACTTTAGACAGCGCTTTTGAAAAAGCGCTGTCTAAGGCATACCTTAGAAAGCGTTGTCTAAGGCCTACCTTAGAAAGCGCTTTTTCAAAAGCGTTGTCTAAAGTGGGACTTTAGACAGCGCTTTTTGATTATTTTTGAACAGTTTCTGTGTTTTGATTTTAATTTTAACCTTAGACAGCGCTTTCTTTTAAAAGCGTTGTCTAAGATGCGCTGTTAAAAGTCATTTTTGGCGTAGTGATGACAGCAAAATACATAATTCAACATAACACTAGTTCATTCAAAAAGTTAGTAATCTATATAAATCTATTCTTGAGTGGGCTATGGAGCTTGAGAACATGATTCAATCTCTTGAGTTGACTCCTTGGAACCATTTGTCTGCTTCTTTTGCTTCTTTGTCTTTGCACCCTTTCCAACTTTATGCTTCTTCTACTTACTTATATTATTTTGCTTTTTGTTCCCTCCGTTAGGCATCACTCTGTATGCTATTCTCTTCCCCTTACAAATTCTCATGTTATGGCTCATGGAACCACACTTGTGACATGTTTCAGTTTAAAATTTCATCAGTAACAGATGTGGAATTAAAACAAACTATCAAATGACGATCGCACCTGCGTACTCTTTATAAACATTACAATCATGGTAATCAATTTCTCGTTTTTTGCAAAATAATGTTACATTCTTTAATAATTCATCTCAACTATCATATCTTTCAACTTCTAATAAAATGTTTTTGTAGGGTGGATTCACTGCATAACATTGTACATATATGAACTTCATAACATTAAATATAACCACTCAAATGATTGCATTCAAAGTGAGCCTAATTTTGTCCTCTACAACTGGATAAATATCTAACAAATGTTAAATCTTCCTCTAAATTACATCTTACAATTCATCATGACGCTTATCAAGAAAAACATATATCATTGACAATAAGAGAAAATAAATCATGAACATGAAAAACTTCTCTCAACACATCAAACAAAGCAAGTTTTATGTGCAAATTAAAGTATGCAATATGAAATAATGCATACATTTCATTCAACTCCTCTCTCATACAACTAACATCATGATATCCTTGTTCAAGGATATCTAAAACATCAAAATCGTGCCGAGAAATAACATCATAAACTATTTTCATATACATATACAAGGCATGGTTCAAATACTCACATCTTTTGTTTTGGTTCAAAAATACTCTCATATCTCATTTGAAAAAACATAATTGATACCGTATAATTAAGGGCCAAATGATTGTACCTTTATCTCACTCCAAATTTTTTCTTTGGAGTCATTCAGCTCTTTGTTTCTCCAATCATCACAGGTAATGGGAATTTCATTCCTTACTAGTGCACCGATAAAACTAGTTAAGGTATGCCCATTAGGTTCTACAAGCTGTCCCTGGTGGCTCCAATGCACATCTAGTATGATGCCTCGAGATCTTCCTTGGACCACCTTTCTCATTACTGTTATGCCTCTTCGAATCTCTTCTTCCGCAGATACTTTTTTACTAACTTCCTCATGTGTCGAATGCTCGTGATCATCATGTTGGTTATCAGCCATGTCTAACCTGTAATAAACCAAGGAAACCATTAAATATCAAATATAACTTATAATCAAAGCAATTAAAAACAAAAAAATAAAGAAATCATGCATTATCAGATATAACTTATAATCAAAGCAATTGAAAACAAAAATATAACGAAATCATGCATTATCAGATATAACTTATAATCAAAGCAATTGAAAACAAAAAAATAAAGAAAACATGCATTATCAGATATAACTTATAATCAAATCAATTGAAAACAAAAATATAACGAAATCATGCATTATCAGATATAACTTATAATCAAATCAATTGAAAAAAAAAAAAAATAAAGAAACCATGCATTATCAAATATAACTTATAATCAAAGCAATTGAAAACAAAAATATAACGAAATCATGCATTATCAGATATAACTTATAATAAAAGCAATTGAAAACAAAAAAATAAAGAAACCATGCATAATTTACCTCAGTCACTAACATCTCTTTCTTTTCTTTGTTGGAATATTAATCACTCGTTTCTTAGCAATGTGTGCGGATGAATTGATCCAAATTCCCTCATTATGATCGTTTCTAATATATGACTCATCCGGTATAAGATCCTCAACTTCATCATTTCTATTCAACTAATTCCGTCTAATGCATGACTCATTCTCAACATCAATATCACATTGATCGACACCGCTATCATCAGTCACTTTGTTAGAGAAAAGCACTATAGACCATTTTGTACTCTTCGGGTCATTCACATAGAACACTTGTTTAGCTTGAGATGCTAGAATAAAAGGTTCCGCAACCCCACTCTCGTACTCTTTGGTCATTCGATCGGCACAAATCCATGTTTTATCCATGGTTTTCCTACTTATTAAGGTAAACAATCAATCCATACGAAAATACATAACTAAGGTAGTATCTTTGAATATTCTAACAATTTTAAAGTTCAATTCATTTTATCACATTTAACAGAAATTTACAACTTTGAAGTTGAAAATAGAGTTTCGTATAATAACAACAATATTAGTATCCTAAATGTTTTAAACAAAAATTCCGTATACTAAATGTTTTAAACAAAAATTCCGTATCCTAAATGGTTTTCCTACTTATACGTATTTTAATCGTATCGTACCTCAGTGTTAATATTTAGCTAAACTCAGTGTTAATCCTAACACAGTGTATATATAATCTCAGTGTATATTTTAATCCTAACTCAGTGTATATTTTAACACAGTGTATATATAAACACAGTGTATATTTTAATCCTAACTCAGTGTTAATATTTAGCTAAACTCATTGTATATATAAGAAAAAGAACAATATCCATCAAATGAATAAGAACAAGAACAATATCCATCAATCATCATTATGTTCATATTGTATCTACATTGTAACTAACACAGTTTATATACATTATTCTGGAACTTTTCAACAAAAAACAAGCAAGAACAAGAACACCATGAACAAACAGTAGGGCAATCAATGGAGAACACATACCTTTTTGAAAGAAACTGACGGTTGAAGACGGAGGTTGTCGGAGGACGACGGAAGGACGACGACGAGCTGGACGGCGGTGGGGTTTTATGGACGACGGTGGCAAAATCAGTGGTAGGGCAACAATGGCGATTTCACGGTCGCGTCTGATACTGAGAGGGAAAGGAAGAAATGAAAATAGTAACTGTATAATTTTAATATAATAAGACCTTAGACAGCGCTTTTGATAAAAGTGCTTTCTAAGGTAGGCCTTAGACAACGCTTTTTAAAAGCGCTGTCTAAGCCCCCCCTTAGACAGCGCTTTTGGTTTTAATTTTTTTTAAAATTAAAAGACTTTAGACAGCGCTTTTGAAAAAGCGTTGTCTAAGGCATACCTTAGAAAGCGTTGTCTAAGGCCTACCTTAGAAAGCGCTTTTTCAAAAGCGTTGTCTAAAGTGGGACTTTAGACAGCGCTTTTTCAAAAGCGTTGTCTAAAGTGGGACTTTAGACAGCGCTTTTTGATTATTTTTGAACAGTTTCTGTGTTTTGATTTTAATTTTAACCTTAGACAGCGCTTTCTTTTAAAAGCGTTGTCCAAGATGCGCTGTTAAAAGTCATTTTTGGCGTAGTGATGACAGCAAAATACATAATTCAACATAACACTAGTTCATTCAAAAAGTCAGTAATCTATATAAATCTATTCTTGAGTGGGCTATGGAGCTTGAGAACATGATTCAATCTCTTGAGTTGACTCCTTGGAACCATTTGTCTGCTTCTTTTGCTTCTTTGTCTTTGCACCCTTTCCAACTTTATGCTTCTTCTACTTACTTATATTATTTTGCTTTTTATTCCCTCTGTTAGGCATCACTCTATATGCTATTCTCTTCCCCTTACAAATTCTCATGTTATGGCTCATGGAACCACACTTGTGACATGTCTCAGTTTAAAATTTCATCAGTAACAGATGTGGAATTAAAACAAACTATCAAATGACGATCGCACCTGCGTACTCTTTATAAACATTACAATCATGGTAATCAATTTCTCGTTTTTTGCAAAATAATGTTACATTCTTTAATAATTCATCTCAACTATCATATCTTTCAACTTCTAATAAAATGTTTTTGTAGGGTGGATTCACTGCATAACATTGTACATATATGAACTTCATAACATTAAATATAACCACTCAAATGATTGCATTCAAAGTGAGCCTAATTTTGTCCTCTACAACTGGATCAATATCTAACAAATGTTAAATCTTCCTCTAAATTACATCTTACAATTCATCATGACGCTTATCAAGAAAAACATATATCATTGACAATAAGAGAAAATAAATCATGAACATGAAAAACTTCTCTCAACACATCAAACAAAGCAAGTTTTATGTGCAAATTAAAGTATGCAATATGAAATAATGCATACATTTCATTCAACTCCTCTCTCATACAACTAACATCATGATATCCTTGTTCAAGGATATCTAAAACATCAAAATCGTGCCGAGAAATAACATCATAAACTATTTTCATATACATATACAAGGCATGCTTCAAATACTCACATCTTTTGTTTTGGTTCAAAAATACTCTCATATCTCATTTGAAAAAACATAATTGATACCGTATAATTAAGGGCCAAATGATTGTACCTTTATCTCACTCCAAATTTTTTCTTTGAAGTCATTCAGCTCTTTGTTTCTCCAATCATCACAAGTAATGGGAATTTCATTCCTTACTAGTGCACCGATAAAACTAGTTAAGGTATGCCCATTAGGTTCTACAAGCTGTCCCTGGTGGCTCCAATGCACATCTAGTATGATGCCTCGAGATCTTCCTTGGACCACCTTTCTCATTACTGTTATGCCTCTTCGAATCTCTTCTTCCGCAGATACTTTTTTACTAACTTCCTCATGTGTCGAATGCTCGTGATCATCATGTTGGTTATCAGCCATGTCTAACCTGTAATAAACCAAGGAAACCATTAAATATCAAATATAACTTATAATCAAAGCAATTACAAACAAAAAAATAAAGAAATCATGCATTATCAGATATAACTTATAATCAAAGCAATTGAAAACAAAAATATAACGAAATCATGCATTATCAGATATAACTTATAATCAAAGCAATTGAAAACAAAAAAATAAAGAAAACATGCATTATCAGATATAACTTATAATCAAATCAATTGAAAACAAAAATATAACGAAATCATGCATTATCAGATATAACTTATAATCAAATCAATTGAAAACAAAAAAAATAAAGAAACCATGCATTATCAAATATAACTTATAATCAAAGCAATTGAAAACAAAAATATAACGAAATCATGCATTATCAGATATAACTTATAATCAAAGCAATTGAAAACAAAAAAATAAAGAAACCATGCATAATTTACCTCAGTCACTAACATCTCTTTCTTTTCTTTGTTGGAATATTAATCACTCGTTTCTTAGCAATGTGTGCGGATGAATTGATCCAAATTCCCTCATTATGATCGTTTCTTATATATGACTCATCCGGTATAAGATCCTCAACTTCATCATTTCTATTCAACTAATTCCGTCTAATGCATGACTCATTCTCAACATCAATATCACATTGATCGACACCGCTATCATCAGTCACTTTGTTAGAGAAAAGCACTATAGACCATTTTGTACTCTTCGGGTCATTCTCATAGAACACTTGTTTAGCTTGAGATGCTAGAATAAAAGGTTCCGCAACCCCACTCTCGTACTCTTTGGTCATTCGATCGGCACAAATCCATGTTTTATCCATGGTTTTCCTACTTATTAAGGTAAACAATCAATTCAGACGAAAATACATAACTAAGGTAGTATCTTTGAATATTCTAACAATTTTAAAGTTCAATTCATTTTATCACATTTAACAGAAATTTACAACTTTGAAGTTGAAAATAGAGTTTCGTATAATAACAACAATATTAGTATCCTAAATGTTTTAAACAAAAATTCCGTATACTAAATGTTTTAAACAAAAATTCCATATCCTAAATGGTTTTCCTACTTATACGTATTTTAATCGTATTGTACCTCAGTGTTAATATTTAGCTAAACTCAGTGTTAATCCTAACACAGTGTATATATAATCTCAGTGTATATTTTAATCCTAACTCAGTGTATATTTTAACACAGTGTATATATAAACACAATGTATATTTTAATCCTAACTCAGTGTTAATATTTAGCTAAACTCATTGTATATATAAGAAAAAGAACAATATCCATCAAATGAATAAGAACAAGAACAATATCCATCAATCATCATTATGTTCATATTGTATCTACATTGTAACTAACACAGTTTATATACATTATTCTGGAACTTTTCAACAAAAAACAAGCAAGAACAAGAACACCATGAACAAACAGTAGGGCAATCAATGGAGAACACATACCTTTTTGAACGAAACTGACGGTTGAAGACGGAGGTTGTCGGAGGACGACGGAAGGACGACGGCGAGCTGGACGGCGGTGGGGTTTTATGGACGACGGTGGCAAAATCAGTGGTAGGGCAACAATGGCGATTTCACGGTCGCGTCTGATACTGAGAGGGAAAGGAAGAAATGAAAATAGTAACTGTATAATTTTAATATAATAAGACCTTAGACAGCGCTTTTGATAAAAGTGCTTTCTAAGGTAGGCTTTAGACAACGCTTTTTAAAAGCGCTGTCTAAGCCCCCCCTTAGACAGCGCTTTTGGTTTTAATTTTTTTTTAAATTAAAAGACTTTAGACAGCGCTTTTGAAAAAGCGCTGTTTAAGGCATACCTTAGAAAGCGCTGTCTAAGGCCTACCTTAGAAAGCGCTTTTTCAAAAGCGTTGTCTAAAGTGGGACTTTAGACAGCGCTTTTTGATTATTTTTGAACAGTTTCTGTGTTTTGATTTTAATTTTAACCTTAGACAGCGCTTTCTTTTAAAAGCGTTGTCTAAGATGCGCTTTTAAAAGTCATTTTTGGCGTAGTGATGACAGCAAAATACATAATTCAACATAACACTAGTTCATTCAAAAAGTCAGTAATCTATATAAATCTATTCTTGAGTGGGCTATGGAGCTTGAGAACATGATTCAATCTCTTGAGTTGACTCCTTGGAACCATTTGTCTGCTTCTTTTGCTTCTTTGTCTTTGCTCCCTTTCCAACTTTATGCTTCTTCTACTTACTTATATTATTTTGCTTTTTGTTCCCTCTGTTAGGCATCACTCTGTATGCTATTCTCTTCCCCTTACAAATTCTCATGTTATGGCTCATGGAACCACACTTGTGACATGTCTCAGTTTAAAATTTCATCAGTAACAGATGTGGAATTAAAACAAACTATCAAATGACGATCGCACCTGCGTACTCTTTATAAACATTACAATCATGGTAATCAATTTATCGTTTTTTGCAAAATAATGTTACATTCTTTAATAATTCATCTCAACTATCATATCTTTCAACTTCTAATAAAATGTTTTTGTAGGGTGGATTCACTGCATAACATTGTACATATATGAACTTCATAACATTAAATATAACCACTCAAATGATTGCATTCAAAGTGAGCCTAATTTTGTCCTCTACAACTGGATCAATATCTAACAAATGTTAAATCTTCCTCTAAATTACATCTTACAATTCATCATGACGCTTATCAAGAAAAACATATATCATTGACAATAAGAGAAAATAAATCATGAACATGAAAAACTTCTCTCAACACATCAAACAAAGCAAGTTTTATGTGCAAATTAAAGTATGCAATATGAAATAATGCATACATTTCATTCAACTCCTCTCTCATACAACTAACATCATGATATCCTTGTTCAAGGATATCTAAAACATCAAAATCGTGCCGAGAAATAACATCATAAACTATTTTCATATACATATACAAGGCATGCTTCAAATACTCACATCTTTTGTTTTGGTTCGAAAATACTCTCATATCTTTAAGATGAGTTCAATCAATTCATGTACATTTGCAATCTCATGAGCCTAACTATGAGTTTGTCGCAATCTCATTTGACAGACTGTTTTTATAAATTTTAAAACTCAAACTTTCAATTCTTGTTTCCCATTTTGGTATCCAAGAATATCAGGCTTCAACACTATTCTATCATGAAAATTATTATTGCCACAAGAGTTGATCAATTTCTCATTGAAGTAGGTAACTTAGAAACAGTTATTGAAATCAAAAGGAAAATAGAACAAACTCATGGTGTTCCGGTGTCTTACCAAATCCTAACAGTTTCTGGATGGGAACTAGTTGATGGATTAGACATGGAAGATTACCCAATAATCACTGAAGGCACAAAAGTTGATCTCACCATCAAGTCAGGGGAGTCACATTCCATTATTTACTATAATAAGAAAATCCAAATCACATTAAAGTTTCCATCTAGACAGACTAACATAGAGGTGGACGAGACCGATACCGTCCGTAGCTTGAAGGAAAAAATTCATATCATCGCGAATACCCCCATCAAAAGAATGTCACTTTTCTTTTTGGGGAAGGAACTGAATGAAGATTTTCGAAACCTGAATGAGTATGGTATTTATGAATTTTCGGAAATTATTGTGTTCCTCAAGACCACGAATCAGTCCAAAGAACCATCGTCTAAGAAGGTGAGCTTTGTAGTACAAACTTCCTCTAGTTTGCTTAATGCAGCCAGCATTCCAGTGGAGATGAGGGATATAAGCACTGTTAATGACTTGAAGCAGTTACTCATAGGTAGAACAATTCTGCTGGTTGATGACTATTTGTTTATACACAGACAGAGGATTATGCGCGATAGTTGTAGCCTTAGGTGGCATGGAGTTGAAAATGGCGACTATCTCTACGTGTTCAAAGGGACAGCTAGTCGCAATGGGTAAGCCTGAGATTGAAGTTATCATCATAATTATAGATTTATGTTGTATGTTTTTTTGTCACATTAAAACGGAGAAGTGAACCGCATTCTACATTAAATTTTGTTGTTTTTCATAAACATGTTTAAATTTTTTACTATCTTTACCTGTTATACCAGCTGCTACTTATACAAATTTATATGACTTTTGAATAGAATAAAAACAAAATATTATAGATTCCATTAATGTAGTCGTGCATTTTTATTAACATCTATCAATAGCTTAATTAGCCTCAATAATCTTCAACAAAGAAACAGAAAAGAACTATATCAGATGGCGTGGATATACATTTGACGTGATTTATCAGACGTGTATTTTATCGTAATTTTCTTCATTGATTTTTCAATGGACGTTTGTAACTTTGCACATTCCCCTCTAGAATGCTTTTAATACCATTCATGAACCCTGTTCTTGGCACGATGGATGAGAACATTACTAGCAAGTAATACCTGATTGGCAACAGGAGCCATGGCACAAACAGGGTAAAGTTGGGAACGTTTCTCAATTCTCTTGAGAAACATGGGTCTGAGTTTCCTTAAGGCTACTTTGGTGGCTTAGAATCAGCCACGGTTTCCAAAGCAATAGCAGCGAATTTCTTTCTAAAAGCCAATGAATGATCGAGCAATGAATTCTAATAGAATTGGAATAGAGAAATGATCCTAGGATTCAAGTAGGAATTCAAGTAAAATTGGAATAGAATTCCGTACATATATCCTAGGATCCATTCTTGGATCCTAGGATTCAAGAAGGAATTCTAATAGAATTGGAATAGAATTCTTTACACAAATGTTATTCTTACACTATAGATGACACATACACAGTCTGAATATATTGTTTTGTTTTTTCATTAAGAAATGTTATTCTTACATATAGGGGTGGCAAAACGGATCGTGACCCGCCGGGCCGGCCCGCACACCCGCCAAAAAGTGGTGGGTTGGGTTGGGATTTTAGACCCGCCGCCCACTAAAACTAAAACTCACCCCGCTAAATCCCGCCACCCGCCAAAGCCCGCCACACCTATATAATAACACTATTTAAGTATTTGGAAGAGCCTATGAAAATAGTTTGTGATATGTACATAAGTTGTTATTAGATTATTAGGACTAATCTACTTTCTCTTTCTTTATTGTTGGACGAGTATTTGAATTTTTCTAATGAAAAATGACAAAAGTGTGATCGAAATTTGAATTTAGATCATATAAAATACTAAATGTGATATTATATATGATAAGAGTATTATTTCACTAAAAGTTGATGTTTTAGGCTAATAAAAATTATGCTTTTTAAATGTTGGTTTGATGTATTTTTATTGAAATGTAGAAAGAAGAATCTTTTAATTTATTTAAAAAAATAGAAAAAATAATTAAAAAAGAAGGCGGGCAAGCCCGCCGCCCGCCAACCTGCCACCTTGGCAGGGCGGGCTAGACTTTTATGCCCATTTCAACTTGGCGGGCATGTCCGCCCCGCTATTTTTTGGCGGGCTTTAGGCGGGGCGGGCACGGGGCAGGGCGGGCGGCCCGTTTTGCCACCCTTACTTACATATGTGCTTTGGGTAGGGGCCCGTTTAGGCCCTCCCCGCAAAAGTCCAAAAAAAATGAGGCGGAGTGGGATGGTCAAAGTTGAGAATGCAGGTATAAAACCTAAACTCATTCTACAAAAAAAATGAGGGTGGACGGAGAAAGTTTGCGGGCATTGCACTTTTTAAGTCTAAAAATGCAAAAATTTAAGTAAATGTGAATGTCCGCAAAAACCCGAGAAGAAAACGGAGCGGGGAGGGGCAAACACTTTAGAGAGTGGGAATCTAAATTTTTGGCTCGTCTCACACTAAAGTCCGGGCAAGACAGGCATGCCTAACGGGTATGGCCTGTTTTACCCCCCCCCCCCCCCCCCCCCCCTAATTTTGAGTGATGTAAGATACGGTGTCACCGTTTTTTAGTGTCAATATAACAGGCCTCTAGTATTTAATACAATTGAATTTCTAATATTAGGATAAAAAAATATTTAATTTCATGTCATGAATAGGATATTTTAATATTTAATAATATTTTTAATTAAATTTAATATATTTCATATTTTTTATTAGAGAATTAATAATTAAAATTATTATTTAATTAATTAAAATTTGAAAAAAATCCATTCAAGGTCTTGCAACATATATTTAGTTCTCAAAGGCTGACTTCCATCTCAACCCATTTATGTAATAGCTCATACTTGATCAAGTTTTATAAAACCTTCATTTATACTAGGAATAAATAATGTGAGACTCAATGAATTGAGAGAAGCAGCAGAATCAGATACAAATGTTCTTGTTAGTGTCTTTCGGATAATATCTAAATGGTTGTTTTTTTTAACACTCATAGTTTGAAATTAACACAAGTTCACTACTCCTCATACATACTTGAATATGTAGTTGCATCTCTCTCTTACTGCAACTTTCAATTTATGCTAAAATATAAGATCTTGTAATGGTATACAATGTTTGTTTTTCTCATTTGAAATCATATATATTTTTATTTTTTGTTTAAAACATTGATCATATGAGAGACTTTATCATCTTTCAATCTTAGGAATATGCTCAAAACTTCCAAGAATACAGTCTTTCAATCTTAAGAATCTAAGCAATTTAGTGCACAATGATGACCTGTTTACTTCCTTTTCAATGAAAATGCCAGACAAAAAACCAGGGTTGACAAATTGCAATTTAGAACGTTATCTTGTTGTTTCCTTGGCAATGATTGTTATGTTGACAGAGGGTTTCAATATGATCCTCACATCTTTCTTATTTACGAGATAATGAGAATAATGGACAACATAAATAGAAAAAATGAGTATGATACTTGGAATTGATCCTTTAAATTCATTTTCCTTTATAATGTTACTTTTGGCCTTAAAAAGATGTGAATAAGTTGAACTCATCAAGTACACAAATCAACCAATAAAATCTCTCATGATGATGATAATGTTTTGAAGGTGTGAATCTAAAACCTCAAGTAACCCTTTTGATAAAAAGATCTGTGAACCTAAAAACAAGTATGGTTTCAATATGGTAAAAGCAGCAACATCAAATACAAGTGTTCTTGTTTGTGCCTTTCTTTCTTCTTCCAATTGTTGATGTTGTTGTTTCTCTCAATTCATTGAGTCACACATTATTTCTAGTATAATTTAAAGGTTATAAAGTTTGATCAAGTGTGAGCTATTGCATAAATGGGTAGGATGGAAGTGGTCACTTGAGAGCTAAACATATGTTACGAGGCTCTAAATGCTTTTTCAAAATTTTAATTAATTAAATAATAATTTAAACTATTAATTCTATGATTAAAAATATTAAATTAGATAAAACATTGTTAAATATTAAAATATCTTTGTCACCAATGAAATTTTATTTAAAATAATTTTTGTATCCTAATCATCATTACCACGTATGCAAAAGTGGAAGGGGACCAATTATTTAAAATGCGCAAACTAGGGGGATCAAAAGTGCATTTAAGCCTAACATAAAAAGTAAGTTTTATTAATTCACATTGTCATCCCTTTGACAATACCCACCCCTTCAAAGCACCTTTGACCTCAAAGGTGAAAATTTAGATATTGTTTCAATAGATCATGGTAAAACTTCCAAGTGACTAAGTTCGACCTCATATTCTTATACTTAACCAACATTTTTTTAGCACTTACACGTCTTCATTTAACCATTTTTCTGCCAAGGATAGTTTCAGGAACTCCCTAAAGTGGTGGTTGATCAATAATTTGAGGGAGTCTTGAGAGGTCACATCAAGAAGGTGCTTGCAAAACTTTAGTTGTGAGATATATGAAAGACATCAAGGATGTCTATAGAAGAGGGAGAAAGTAACTTATAAGCAGCACCCACCTTGTTAACAATCTTAAATGGGCCATAAAACTTAGGAGACATTTTGTTAATGCTCTGCTGACTCACAGAGACTTGACGATGAGGTTGCAGCTTCAAATAGACATAATCCGCTAGTAAAAATGAGCGGTCACTCCGATGCTTATTGGCCTGTTGAGCCATGCGATTTTATGCATGCATAAGATGAAACTGGAGTAATTTGATGACTGATTCACAGGCTTCAAGTGATCGAGCAACTGTAACATTAGATATTTCACCCGGCAAGTACGATAAATGGAAATGGGTGACTGGCCATAAACCACCTCATATGGCGTAGTCCAAATAGAGGAATGAAAGTTCGTATTATACCGTCATTCAGCTAAGGGTAACCATTGAACCCAGGTAATTGGTATCTCGCAACACATCCAACAAAGGTATGTTTCCAAGCAGTTGTTCACCACCTTTGTTTGCCCATCAGTTTGAGGAAGATAGGCAGTTGATTTGTCCAAGGCTACACCACTAAACTGGAAAACATTTGTCCATATTGTGCTCAAAAAGAAGGGATCCTTATCACTTCTAATCGTGCTAGGCATGCCATACAATTTATACACATTATCCAAAAAAAATAGCAACATCTGGGGTCGTGTACGGGTGGGATAAAGAGAGAAAATGTGTGTATTTACTAAGTCGATCAACCACCACCAGGATGACATGTTTACCTCCATATTGAGGTAATACTTCGATGAAATCCAAATTGATGTTCTCCCAAATACAATGTGGTATCATTAATGGTTTACAGCGCTGACAAACATTGCAATTACGAATTATTACCTCGGATTTTCTACACAAGTTTTGAGTGCGGAGATTTGACAAATTTTAAGGTTGTTTGATGACTTGGGTTTTTACCTAGGTCGAAGTGGTCAGTCATGACCATGGAGTCGGATATGCATTTCGACGAATTTGTTCTATCGAAGGGTGATGGTGACCTTGGTCAAATTTTCAAGAAATCAGTTTTTAAAGACCATGTAAATGCAAGTTTTGGACTTAGTAAAATTTGGAGTTTCCAATGTGATGTTACTAACTACACGCGGTTGAATGATGCACAAGCGGATAAGATCAAACAGTTATTTCAAAACACGTAGATGCCTGTCGGAGATGAAAATGCTTGGAGACAAAGATGTGACGCAGTTTGCAAAGTTGAACGTTGCAGGCGGTTATGTTATGACTAGTATATAAGCATTGTTCGCTTATAGTTTAGGGGTCCGTAATTTCACACAAATTCTACAAACTAGAGTTACCCAAGTGTTTAGTTAGAAAAAAGTAATCTGAAAATGTATGTATTTGGATTCCACTTCATGAGTTAAATTCTTTTCTTTTTTAAGTCATTTATTGCATTGAAAGTTATTTTCAAGTTTCTTTTATATTTGACTTTAACATCAAATGTGTTTAAAACTCACAATTTTTGCACAATCTGTCCTCGAATTTTTTTCAAGTTTAATCCCTTAAGTAAAATCAAACTTGTCTTTATTTACTGAATTTCACAGTAAACACAAATATACTATTATATATCCTTATTCATACCCTTCCAAAAGAAAAGGAATTTGACCATTACAGTCGTAACATTCCAACCAGAGTGTCATTTTATTACGGAGACATGCAACCAATTGAGAATAATAAACTTTAGATTTGTGTCATTCTACTGCGGAGACATGCGACGACTAAGCTCATGATTACCAATCGTGAGTGTAAGTTATTGATTAACTTAACTTAAGGTAAACAGAGTCATCACCGCGCTTTTGTTTTATTCCAAAAGGAAAAGAAAAAAGAGCGAATAAATTCTAAAATGAATCTAAAAGCAAAAGCTAAAATAAACAAGCAGAGAATGGGTAAGGGAGTTGGTTACAAAATAGGAAGGTGTTATCACCAAAAATGTCGGTAGTACTCCACGGGAGCCCTTTGAAATATGTTTGCTTTTGGTTTGAAAATAGTTTGGTAAATGTGAGTGAGGGGATGAGAAAAGAATTAATTTTCAATGTTTTTGTGTTTGACGAGACTTTCATCTCATGCCTACGTACCCACAAAGTGCAATGTAAGATCAAAACCATGTAGTATGTGGTACAAATAGTGAAAATTGGTTGGTTTTGATTGATTTTATTAAGTAAAGACCATTTGTCATTTTCAAGTGGATAGTCTCACAAATCTACCATGATAATGAGGGCATGGACTCATACATCATTATGGGGAGGGCGCCGACTCGGATAAAATCAACGAGTATGCCACTAAACCCCCACAAATGATAAGAGACTCAATTACATTAAACTACAACCATGGAGCCTGAGAGACTTGCACCCGACTAGAAAAAATGACTCATAATCTAAACTTGCAAAGAAAAAAAAAGGTGCACAAAGGCACAAAACAACTTGAATGAGTTTAGTTCTTTTTATTTTTGAATTAAAGTAAAAATAATTAAGTTCATTGACATTTATATAAGTAAATATGAAGTAAAAGCCACTTGACAAAAAGTTAAGGTTTGGTTTATTAAGGTGGTGAAGGTTTGAAAACAAGAATCCTTTGAAAAAGAGAGGAAGTTTTGAAAATTAAAGAAGGGGATGAGGTGAAGAGGTTATCCTAAAAAAGATAAAGGAGGAAATATCTTACCAAACTTGATGATACTTCCAAGCATAAGCACAAGAGTTCCATCCTTATAAGCATAAGCTAGAAAATTTCCAAATAAAGGCTAAAGTACCAACTCCATGATGATCAAAGCAAATGGAAGGTGTCCTAGAATCTAAGTCCAAAACTCTAATTCCAATGCAAAGGATAGTAAACATAGTCCAAGATCAAGATCATAAGTTTTTTAGAGGTTTAATCTTTTATTAATATTTTTGTGTCCAAATGGACAAAGGAAAAAGGAAAAGCACAAAGATATATAAACATAAACATGATCATGGATTATAAAGGATAATAAAATTAAAGGAGATAAGGGAGCAATAAGGGAATTAAAGAGGATAAGGTGCAAGAGGAAATCGATTGGACTAATGGTGCAATAAATTGCACAGTGTAAAATTTTGAAAAATACCTTGTTGATTGGATTGTGTTGGCTCTGAGCTCGATTCTTTTGCGAGTTAAAGAAGGCATGGAAATAAACACATGAACCTTGGAATTCCTTGAATAAATCAATTAAAACTTGAGAAATCAATGATCAGATGAATTTGAATTATTTGCATATCAACTTCGACTTTGTTCAGATGAAATTTAATTCGAGCTGTGGGATTGCTATTTTTGGTATTTTTGACTTGTTCTTCCCCTATAAATGTTAATAAATGAAAATAAAATAATTTTGGATTTTGATTAAAGGTTAGTAAACATAAATAAATAAAAGGAAAACAAAAGCAATAGTGATTCCTTGTGAGGTATAAACCTGCAACCAAAAAGGATAAAAGAACCTGTGCGTGATCCTGTTTGTATGCAAAATGCAAATGAAAATATGAAAAATCTTAGGAGAAAAAATTAGGGTATGACTAGGGGTGGCAAAACGGACCGCATGACCCGTTCCACTTTGCTCCTCCTAAAGCCCGCCAAAAAAGAGTGGGGCGGGCATTGCCCGCGAAGTTGAAATACGCATAAAAGTCATATCCTTCAAAAGGTAAATCTTTTCGTATTTTTTCTTTCCTCTCCATGATTTGCTTTGATCTGATTTGTTGAACTGATGTTGTCACTGTGTGATATCTTGATGCTTCATTGGGATGAAGAATCCTACATTAGAACAACATTTAACCAAATAATAGAGAGGTTGTATAATAGCAACTATCATCTTTCTCAAAAGAGGCATTTGAAGGTGTATGAAAAACTTCTTTCTTTTTTTCTTTCTAAAATTTTCATCACCACCTATTGTTATTTCCTATTATGATTTGTTTCAATTCCTACAACTATCATTCAGATCGGATTTTTCAGTTCAAAAGGTAAAGATTTTTTTCTTATTCTTTATATAATGAATTTGTTTTCAATTATGAAATTGTTAAATTCTGAAATTGTTTCCAAAATTGGAAACGCTTTCGTTTATTTTACAAACCCATATCTTAAAATTCCCAATTTCATTTACAAACGATTCGTTTTAGATATGTTATCTGTAAATCATCAATTTGAAAATAATTATATGCATGCTACAATTCGTTTCAGTTCTTGCAGCTGTCATACGATCCGGTTAGATTTTCAGTATAAAAGGTAAAGCTTTTTTTTATTCTTCTTATAATGGATTCGTTTTCAATTATGAAATTATCGATGGGATGAGGAATCCTGTATAATATCAATTATCATCTTGCTCATAAGAGTCGTCGTTTGAAGGTATGAAAAACTTTATTTTTTTGCTTTTGTGTAATAGTCCAGGATCTGTTCATGCATCAATGAGGATGATTTTACATAATGAATGGGGTTTCTTTCTTTATTGATTTAAATGGGTATATATTTCCTAATTTGATTTTTATTATCATTAACTTTATATCATGATGTGTGTGTTGTATACATAATAACAAATAACAGATACATATTCTAACTTTTTCTCTTTTCTCTTTAAAGCTCTCTCTATCATACAATTATTTCTGACTAAATTGTTTCAAATAGGTTTTAGTGTTTTGATGGTGTTGTAGAATTCGTGTTCTTCTTTCCTTTTTTATTTAGTGCATATTTATTTATGATTTGTTTCCTAAAATCTCTCCTTGATTCAAGAAAGAGAATTGATTGTCATCTTTATGTCATCTTTATATATAAACGGACTTTGTCTAATGAGTAAAACCTTACAATATTTGCCTTAATATTTTCTATACTTAGGTAAAGTTTAAACCTACTACAGATCCATGAAATCAACCGCACCTAGAAGAACACAAATTTGGTTGTTTATTTTTTGGCTTGAAAATTAACATAAACAAAAAGGGTTAATCTTAATCAACAAAGAAAATTAGCTTCATAGTTCTTTTGATAATTTGGTTGGTTTCCTACAAGAAATTCTCAACTAGAATTTTCTTGGTTATGCAACCTTTTGATAATTAGGTAATGTATATGGTGGGAATTAATCAAAGTGATGTAGGGGAATTAAATGAAGATGGTCTAGAATATTCTCAAATGATAAAATTGGTGTCAAATGCCTCAAAACATGAAAAATGCTGATTTTGGCCAAATTTGCCCTCGTGCAATCGATTTACACTGCTGAAAATCTAAATATTTGGGGGGAAAACATAGGGTGAAATCGATTGGACTAATGGTGCAATCGATTGCACAGTGTAAAATTTTGAAAAATACCTTGTTGACTGGATTGTTTTGGCTCTGAGCTCGATTCATTTGCGCGTTGAAGAAGACATGGAAATAAACACATGAACCTTGGAATTCCTTGAATAAATCAATTAAAACTTGAGAAATCCTTGATCAGATGAATTTGAATTATTTGCATATCAACTTCGACTTTGTTCAGATGAAATTTAATTTGAGCTGTAGGATTGCTATTTTTTGTATTTTTGACTTGTTTTTCCCCTGCAAAAGTTAATAAAAGAAAATAAAATAATTTTGGATTTTGATTAAAGGTTAGTAAACATAAATAAATAAAAGGCAAACAAAAGCAATAGTGATTCCTTGTGAGGTATAAACCTGCAACCAAAAAAAATAAAAGAACTGGTGTGTGATCTTGTTTGTATGCAAAATATAAATGAAAATATGGAAAATCTTAGAGGCAAAAATTAGGGTATGACTAGGGGTGGAAAAACGGCTTGCATTCCCCGTCCCTCCCCGCTCCTCCTAAAGCCCGCCAAAAAAATAGTAGGGTGGCATGCCCGCGAAGTTGAAATGGACATAAAAGTCATATCCTTCAAAAGGTAAATCTTTTCGTATTTTTTTCTTTCCTCTCTATGATTTGCTTTGATCTGATTTGTTGAACTGATGTTGTCACTGTGTGATATCTTGATGCTTCATTAGGATGAAGAATCCTACATTAGAACAACATTTAACCAAATAATATAGAGGTTGTCTAATAGCAACTATCATCTTTCTCAAAAGAGGCATTTAAAGGTATGAAAAACTTCATTTTTTTCTTCCTAAAATTTTCATCACCACCTATTGTTATTTTCTATTATGATTTGTTTCGGTTCCTACAACTATCATTTAGTTCGGATTTTTCAGTTCAAAAGGTAAAGATTTTTTCTTATTCTTTATATGATGATTTGTTTTCAATTATGAAATTATTAAATTCTGAAATTGTTTCCAAAATTGGAAACGCTTTCGTTTATTTTACAAACCCAAATCTTAAAATTCCCAATTTCATTTACAAACAATTCATTTTAGATATGTTATCTATAAATCATCAATTTGAAAATAATTATATGCATGCTACAATTCGTTTCAGCTCTTGCAGCTGTCATACGATCCGGTTAAATTTTCAGTTTAAAAGGTAAAGCTTTTTTTTATTCTTCTTATAATGGATTCATTTTCAATTCTGAAATTGTTTACCGTTCTGAAATTGGATTCGCTGGGATGAGGAATCGTGTATAATATCAATTATCATCTTGCTCAAAAGAGCTGTCCTTTGAAGGTATGAAAAACTTTTTTTTTTCTTTTGTGTAATAGTCCAGGATCTGTTCATGCATCAATGAGGATGATTTTATATAATGATGGGGTTTGTTTCTTTATTGATTTAAATGGTTATATATTTCCTAATTTGATTTTCATTATCATTAACTTTATATCATGACGTGTATGTTGTATACATAATAACAAATAATAAATACATATTCTAACTTTTTCTCTTTTCTCTTGAAAGCTCTCTCTATCATACAATTATTTCTGACTAAGTTGTTTCATATAGGTTTTAGTGTTTTGATGGTGTTGTAGAATTCGTTTGCTTCTTTCCTTTTTTATTTAGTGCATATTTATTTTCTATTATTATGTTATGATTTATTTCCTAAAATCTCTCTTTGATTCAAGAAGGAAAGGATTGTTTGTTATTTAAGGTGGATTTTGAGAAAGCGTACGATTGTGTCAGTTGTAATTTTCTCAAGTTTTTGTTGAATTCCATGGGCTTCGGGAGCAGGTGGAAAGGGTGTATGGAGGCTTGTATTTTCAGGAGCCATATTTTGGTCTTGGTGAATGGTAGCCTGACGAGAGATTTTGAGGCCAGAAGGGGTCTTCGGCAAGGGGATCCTTTATCTCCTTTTCTCTTCGTTTTGGTTTCGGAGGCTCTTGTTATGTTAATGAAGAAAGCGGTGGAGGAGAGAGTTTTCTAAAGTTTTGAAGTGGCAGAGAATATTAAGGTGGAGCTAATTCAGTTTGTTGATGACACTCTTATTATCGGAACAGGCGGTTGGCAGAATATATGGGGTCTTAAATCCATCTTGAGGGGTTTTGATATCATTTCAGAGCTAAAGGTAAACTTTAACAAGAGTCGTTTATGGGGATCAATATCAGCAATCATTTTTTATCGGCGGCTTCGATTTTTCTATCTTGTAGGATAGATAATCCGGAGTTCTCTTTCTTGGGCATTCCGATTAGTTGTAATCCGATAAGAATTAGTACGTGGGAACCATTGGTGGAAAAAATCAAAAACAAGCTAGCTACTTGGAAAGGGAGAGCTTTTTCTATGGCTGGAAGGTTGGTTGTTTTGAATGCAGTTCTTTCTAGTTTGCCATTTTTCTAGATGTCGTTCTATAGAATGTCGGTTACGGTGGTGGATAAAATTGATAAGCTCAGAAAAAAGTTTTTGTGGGAAGGTTGTGGAGACAAATCTAAGATCCATTGGGTGAATTGGAGTATTGTGTGTCGGGATAAGGCGAAGGGAGGATTGGGAGTTATCGGTTTGAATGATTTTAACAAAGCTTTGTTGTTTAAATGAAAGTGGAAACTCTTGCAAGATACTAAGGCTCAATGGAAGGAGGTTCTTAAAGCTAGATACGGAGCGGTGGAAAGTTTGGTGTTGAGCGAAGATTTTAAACCGCGTGGAGTCGCATCTTATTGGTGGAAGGATCTTTTAAAGAGTGGGGTTGTTTCTGCTAATTTTGGTTTTTCTTTTGCAGGTCATATTAATCATTTAATTGGGAATGGGAACCTTACATCCTTTTGGAGTGCTAATTGGGCTCCGTCGGTGCCGTTGAAAACTCTTTTTCCTGCATTGTACCAAGTATGTCCGCACAAGTTCAATCTAGTGTGTGATATGGGAAGTTGGAACGTAGCAACTTGGAGTTGGGGAGATCTCGGAATATTGGAGCATAATTTAGATTCAAATGCAGCTTTGTTTGAGGAATTGAAGGATCTTCTTTCTCAAAATCTTCCTTCGGAAGGTGTTTCCGATATAGTCTCGTGGGGTTCTATTCAAGATGATAAGTTCTCGGTCAAATCGGTTTATCAAGGTCTGCAGCTTAGCAGAAATTCTTTGATCATTTTTGAGGTTCAGAAGCTGGCTTTTGACATTCTTTGGAAACTCTGTGTGCAGGGAAAATTGAATCTGTTCAGGTGGAAGCTGCTTTGGGAGAGATTATCCACGAAGGAATTGTTAATATTTAGAGGTATACTTGTTGATAATTCTGACTGTTCTTTTTGTTTTGATAGTCTTTGTCTTCATCAAAATTGAACTAGATAAATGATATATTCTTCTCAATCTCCCCTTTTTGATGATGACAAACTCTTTGAATTTCTTGTTTAGATAAGATTTAAAAGTCTCCCCCTAAGTCGTGTGTCTCCCTTTAATTGGTGAATCTTACAATGACAAAGTCAAATTTTTGATGTCATTGTTTCTGTGCTTGTTTTAGTCCATACAAGGATTTGACAATCTTGCATGCTATTACCGAAAAGAATATAAGCTTATGGTTTCTCCATGTAAATCTCCTCACTAAGATCTCCATTTAGAAATGCTTGTTTGACATCCATAAGGTCATGTAAATAAGTTAATTCAAAGATAATCTAGTTTTGATTGTGCTTGCTACTAGTGCATATGTGTTGAAATTACCAACACCTTTTTTTCCGTATAAAACCCTTGGCTATTAATCTATAATTGTAGGTGTTTAGAGTATCATAACACTATGATACTTCCTTTAAAACACCCACTTGTTTCCAATAGGTCTTGATCCTTGGATATCATCCTTCCATATAGAGGAGTATTTTGAAGTTATTGCTTTCTTATAAGTTTTAGGATCGTCTTCCACTTGAAGATTAGGAACCTTATGAACAAATTCTCACTTTTCCCTTCTACCAGATAAAAGAAATAAATTGATTATCAATTTTTTTCGGTCCTTGATCCTTAGCCTTTCAAACTCTCTTGCTTATTTAAAGTTTATGTGGCTTTTCAACAATCAATGTAGAACCTTCCTCACGAGGTTCTTCATTTGTGGAAATATCAAATTCCTTATCCTCCGCGATAATTTTCTCAAAATTCCACAATTCATAATTCAATAGTTACATTAAACTCCAAATTCAGAAGTCTATAGAAATCATCATCCATTTATTTTCCCGAATTTATGATAAATATCATTTATCATAAACATATTATTTCCAAAGAATTCAAATCAAAATTTTATTAATAAATATATTGACTTACTGCAACATATTGAATTATATATGAAACAAATGAAACCAACGACCTTGATAATTTGTGTGTGTGTGTGTATATATATATATATATATATATATATATATATATATATATATATATATATATATATATATATATATATATATATATATATATATATATATATATATATATATATATATATATATATATATATATATATGCTGAAAGATTTAAATTATACAACATCACAAATCTAATCTCATATCAATGTACTTTAAAAATAAAAGAAGACGTATACATAGTATATGAATTATTTATTATTGTAATCACATCATGCAAACAAAACTCATGAACTTTAAAAAAATGGTTTTTGAATGCATAGCATATAAGTTTTGTACAACTCCAAATATTAATAGTAACTATAGACAACATGACTTTTAGCATATAATCAATATTCATATTATATAGGTTATTTGAAATAATTATTAATATTATATTTCTGCAGTAGTATCTTCTTCAACATTCTATTTAAAATTTACTTCCAATCCAAATAGCAAACTATTTAAGAATTATGAATTAAATTCATTATTTATTATAATATATATGTTTAAATCATTAAAACACAAACATCATTTTGTCTTAGTAAGGTTCATATATCATGTTTCAATTATACTTTCTCTTAATATGATACTAGCATAATATATAATTAAGTTATAAGTATGTAACCTTATGAAATGAATGATATGAATACATGTTTACATCATCAAATATTGCATTATATTTATATTCATATATATTACTAAATGCTATCCATATACGATAAATATCATTATAAATATATTTATCTGTCATTTTCATAATAAATATGCCAATTAGGAGATCACAAACAATTATTACCGCATTTTGAAATTTATGCATAATAAATTTCCAGATTCATATATTAATAATTATTGAAAATTCTTAACATGAAATTCATGTATTCAGAGCTGGCATATCATGCATAGCATATTGTAAACACCCCAAATTTGCCCTCACCCATTCACACCATGGCTTGTGATATCCTCATATGCATAAATCCAATCATGGCATCTCATATTGCATTTTTGCTTCACTGCATTGATTCAAAGTCATCTGCATCTAGGGTTTGTGATCTGAGCCATCCCTGAGCCAGTTGAGCCACTCCAAAGGTCATCAATCACTTCAAAGGGGTCCATGTATGTTCAAGCATCATATTATATCCTCTCAAAGTCAAGAATGTCAAAAAATCACAAGAACTAAGAGAGGCATGGAAGCAGAGCCAGGTTTGACTGCACAGATGACCTAGAATTAGGGTTTTGGTTTCAAAGGCCATAACTACTTTTTTTTGGTCATTCTTGTTTCTATTGGTCTCTATATGGTATAGGTATCATTCATATCAATTTTCATGAAGAAATTCCAAGGGGAAGTCATCTGATCAAGAGTTGACTTTTTGAGCAAGCCAGTGCAAAATCAGGGCATCTGAGGCCCCCAATGACCCAACCAAAGGGTGTTCTTAATCATTTTGATTATGTATGATCTTTATTTGATCATAGAAGATGTTAGAAGTTCACAAATTTGAAGAATTTCAAGCCATTTGCAAAGTTGACTTTTTGGGAAAGTTGACTTATAATGAAAATTGCCATTTTGGGAAACTTTTTCAACCCTTGCTTTTTGATTCAAAAATGCTTCAAATGGAAAAACTTTGGTCATGAAAGTTGTAGAATGGATCATTCCTTTTTCAAAAAGTACAAGAACTTGACCTAATTCATTTTGGATCAAAAGTTATGGCTTGTCAAAGTTGGGAAAAATCACATAATTTGAAGTTTTCCACCAAAGAGGCAAAGTTGCAAAATCACTTGCCAAGTCAAATTGTGCTACCAAATGGACTTCTAAACTTCACACAAACATGAACCAAGGCCTAAAAGTCAGATTTCATCAAAGAATCACTCATTTTTGTGACTTGTGGGGCAAGAAACTTCAAAAGGGCCAAAGATGAACCAAGTTGCAAAACCTCATTCAAACCCTAATCCACTTGCTTGCTGACTTCATAATTGATCCTAGGGCTCTCCACACTTCTTGCTGCGCAGGACACCCCATTTGTCCTTGGCTAGCTATGAGCCCATACCTCTCTTACACAAAGTTTGACATTTTGGCCAATGACCCATACCAATCACAATAGGGCACACCAACTCCACAGGCCTATCCATGAGTGATAAGTGGACCAAAGGCAAGCCATAGCACATAACCATTCATGCTGAAACACACCTAAAGCCCTAGTTCCAAGTTTATGCTTCATTTGAAAAACCATTCAAAATTGATTCCACAAGCATCAAACACACAAACAAACTCCACCATTGATCTCAACATGACTCACTGATCACAAACCAATCACTGAAACAGCCTGAAAGTCACTGAAACCAAAACACGATCACCACCCCCCCCCCTTGAACAGAACTTCTGCAATCTCCCAAATCAGCCATCAACAAGAGTTGTGAAGCATTCCATTGAGCTCAGGGGGACCAGAGGAGTCAGTTTGCATAGGAGAAAGGCTCAGAAAGCTCATGTTCGAAGGACTTCAGTTCAGGTATCCATCAAGAACAAATTTTCCAGAACTCCATTTACTTGTTATAAATTGATTCTACATGTTATCCTGATCATCATGATGTGTTTAAAAATGAAAATGGTGGAATATTGAGTATGTATGAGTTGTCTGAAACTTTCTGCCCTAAATTTGTTTCGTTTCGATTTGCATGATTGATGAATGAAAAATGGTTTTTGTTTGGGGGTTTTGATTCAGTGATGAATGGGGTTTGATTCTGGGCAATTAGATTTCATTTTCATGGAGTTTAGAGAGAGTTAGAGAATTGGCTCGTCGGAGAAGACGACCGGAACCACTGTTCCGGCCGTCTGAAGGTCATTAGTGTTAATTAGGGTTTTAGTCCAGGTTTGAATGTGGAGCGTTGATCTGGTTGACTAAGTCAATCTCCCGCGCGCGTGTGTGGTCCAGATTTGTCATTAAGCCCTAATTCCACTTAATTAATTTAATTAATCAGCTTTAGTCAAGTTTGAATTTCAACCACTAGATGACGCGCGCAGTCAACTCCCGCGCGTCCAGTTTGAATGCCAGCCCTCAGATCTGATTACTTCTCATTTTATTCATATTTATTTTCATTTTATTTCATTTGTTTTGTTCATTTATTTAAAAATAGCAAAAATTGTTCAAAAATTCTGAAAATTTTTATTCAAGCTTTTATTAATTTTCAGAACACAAAAATATTTTTATTTTTATTTTTTGCATTAAAAATTATTTTCAAAACATTTAAAAGTTTATTTTTAATTAGTTAATGAGGATTAATTAATTAAAAATGCTTTTAAGTATTTAAAAATCACAAAAAAATTCATGAAGCATTTAAAATCATTTAGAAACATTGTCCAACTCTCAAACCAAATTTCTTTTTTGATCTTGATGCTTTTTGACAATTTTCAATGGAATTAATTTCATTTCAAGGCATTATTTTGATTCAATCTTCAAAAATCCATTTCTGCCTAGCCTTTAAGAGTTGGACAATGATTCTTTTTGCATTGCATCTTGTATAGCATGTAGTTTATAGGATTAAATTGGCATGAATTGATCTTGCATTTCCTATTTGTTTGGCATTTTTCTTGACAAGGTACCTTAAAACCCTAGCAATCTTAGGAAATCATAACCCTCACTAGGTTAAGAGTTGGATCCCCTCCTTTGGGCAGTGAGTTTGTATAGGTTTAGGGTTCCTTTGAATGCATTTTCAAATTTTTGTCATGATGTTTGCTTCTGGTTTTGAATTTTGTTTTGTGTATTGATCATAAACCCTAATTTGAGCTTTCCTTTGCATCCATCTTCCATTTGCTTGCATACCATGACTTGCCATGACATTTTGTGCATCCATTTGATTCATAATACATCTTAGGACATGTTAGAATCATGTTTTATCATTGCATCATTCATTTGCCATGTTGTATGTCATTTGCATTTCATAACTTTTCGTGTGTGTTCATGGTCCTAAGCATTTTTCTTTTGCATCCATATGTTTGTGTGATCATTCTCATGCCTTGCCTCATGTTTGCATCACCTCTTAGCATCATTAACATCATACTCATGCTTCTGGTTTTGGTTTGCATCATGCTATTTCATCTCATTTTGCATTGCATTTGTCGCTCCCGACAAATGAAATGGATCATATGAAGGTACAGACGCGAACGGTCGGCGAAGGGAACAGTGAGAACACACAGCCGCGAACTCACTGGAGATGAATAGAGTCGCCAGCTAGGCATTTTTATCCCGGAGGAAAGGCAATGATGCGTAGGCCTAGAAAAAGATGGATAAGACGGTTTGCGAACCAGAGAGACTGAGAAAGGGGGTTGGTTACAACCTGGGAAGGTATTAGCACCCAGATTGTCCGCCGTACTCGACGGGATCCACGCTTAAAAGATTTGTGTTTAAAGGGGTAGTGTCAGTGCAATTTGTGTGTAAAATAGCTGGAAAAGAATGTACAGGTGTCAGTGTAAAAGAAATGAAATGTGATATGTGCAGTGTCGGTGCAGGAATAAGAATGAAATTGCTCAGGAATATGAGGCTAAAGGATGAAGCTGGAAGGAGGGGGGATATACAGAGACTTTTGTTCGATAACTGTTAAGTCATGCCTACGTATCCTCTCGTGCAATGAGGAAGTCAGAACACCGTAGTTCGACCCAAAGAGACTGAAAGGTAAATTGACTGATGAACTGCTTACTTGCCTATGCTCAAGTGTATGACCTGTCTGGCTCAGGTGCAAACTGTCTTGCATTAGACGGAAGAAGAGAGCTCTCGTTTGTGAGTGAATGAGATGAGAAAAGAATCCCGGAGGAGACGATTATTGTTTGTTTTTTTGTGTTTTCAATCTTTTATTGTTTTTGGATTTTGTCATAAGTTAATGAGCTTAAGCCTAAACCAATGGGTTTAGTAAACTCATCACATCTTCCCTCTGATTAGGGGTAATGAGAATTACCTTAAGTGTGAAGTCAGATTCTCACACTTAATCACCTTGGTGTAGGATTAAGATCATTAACCTACTTGTTGATTATTTAGATGTTTTTGGTATTTCTGTTTAGTGTTGAGTAATGAGGTTAAGCCATAATCATGGATTAAACAGACTCATTACACCATCCTAATAGAAGGATAATAGATGAGGGTGTTTAAGCTGAGGAAAACTCCTCAACTTAATCCATGATCAGGGATTAAA
Organism: Lathyrus aphaca; assembly: GCA_963966055.1. Classification (NCBI taxonomy): domain Eukaryota; kingdom Viridiplantae; phylum Streptophyta; class Magnoliopsida; order Fabales; family Fabaceae; genus Lathyrus; species Lathyrus aphaca. The sequence goes on along the minus strand of OZ014519.1, from coordinate 687,897,169 downwards.
CCCATGACAAAACAAGCCTTTGATTAAGTGGATTTTACTTAATGATATGATGATGAAGTGAATTTTATGATTTGTAAGACCACTTGAGGGGGACTTGTCCATTAACACTAGGGTTAGTCCTTCTTAACCAATTAAGGAAGAATTAGAACCCTAATGCAAGGCCCAAGTTACAAGTGTGATGTCTTGATGATTATTATGTGAATTGATTAAGAGATTTAAACACATTAAGGGTTTAACACTTAGGATTAAAGTTATACACTCCATCCTAAGAGAAGGATGCAGGCATAAGCTTAATCACAAAGCCTTAAAGCCTTTAGGGTTTAGTCCCTGATTATGAGGTGAGAAGAGAGGACTCAAAGAGAGACACAAAGGTAAAACTATGAGGGGAGACTAATCAAAACCCTAATTCATTGTCATGCTTGGTTGTTCCTAAGGTTTGTGAGGTTTGCAAGAACAATCTTCAGAGGAACCACCAGGAAGCAGATGAACAAGATCAAGAGAAGCAAAGTGGGAGGAAGAGGAATGAGCAAGCTCAAACTCAAACACATATAGAAATGCAGCAATGTATGCAAGAGAGATGAGAAGAAAAGTTATGAGAAGTGAAGGCAAATTCACTTCTCAAGCTTACTTACCACCTGAAATGTTAGGAAAGGAATGCAATGCAATGCAAAATGGGATGAGATGACATGATGAGAAACAAAATCAGAAGCAATTACATGATGCTAATGATGTTATGAGATGCTATAAACATGAGGCAGCACATGGAAATGTTCATACAAGTTCATGGATGCATATGAAGCAAGTTTAGAAGCATGGATACACATGAAAAGTTATGAAGCATACATGGCATACAAGATGGCAAATATGTGATGCAATGATCAAACATGCTTCCTATATGTCTTATGATGTCAAATGGATCACAAGAATGCATAAAATGCTAAGACAAGTCATGTTATGCAAGAGAATGCAAGAGGGATGCAAATGGAAGCCCAAATTAGGGTTCATGAATCAAACATCAATCAAAAAACCAAAAACAGGAGCAAACCTTAAGATAAAAAATGGAAAATGCCACTCAAAGAAACCCTAAACCTATACTAAACCAATGTCCAAAGGGGAGGTCTCAACTCTTAACCAATCTCAAGATATGAATTTTCTAAGTTATTAGGGTTTGTAGGGTTCCTGAACAAAAGAAATACCAAACAAATGAAAAATGCAAGATCAAATCATGGCCATTTTATCCTAGAAACTACATGCTAAACACAATACAATGCAAAAAGAATCAATGTCCAACTCTTCTCAAATAGGCAGAAATGAATTTTTGAACTTAGGATCAAATTAATGCATAAAAAATGATTTAATTCAATGAAAAATTCTTAAAATGCATCAAGATCAAAAAAGAAATTTGGTTTGAAGGTTGGACAATGTCTCTAAATGTCTTAGAACATTTCATGAATTTTTTTGTAATTTTTAAATACCTAAAAGTATTTTTAATTAATTAATTCCCATTAATCAATTAAAAATAATCTCTTAAATATTTAAAAATACTTTTTTTGATGATAAAAATAAAATAAAAATATTTTTGTGTCATAAAAATTAATAAAACTTTTAGGAAAAAGTTTCATAATTTTTATGTATTTTTTGCTATTTTAAATTAAATATGCAAGTTAATTGAAAAAGAAATGAATTTAAATTTAATAAAAAGAAAGTAATCAGAAAGGAGGGCCAAGATTTGATCTGGGCTTGGCCTGGTTGACTGCGCGCCAGATCCAAGGGCCCAGATTCAAATCTGGCCAAATTAAAATTATGAATTAATTAATTACAAATTAAATGGATAATCAGGATTAGGGTTTCTAATGGCTCATCTCAGCCTTTCATTCGCGCGCGGGAGAGTCCATCCAAGGGACCAGATTCAAACAACCCTAATTAATGACACTTAACCCTAATCACTTTCAGGCTGCCGGAGAAGACTTCCGGTCGTCTTCTCCGGCCAGCTCCCTCCCTGAGAAACTTCAAACTCCCTAAAAACGTATCAAAAATGAAAAATAAAAACTGGGAAATGTTCCTCACATCCTCACGAATCAAACCCCTATCCTAAAACAAATTTATTCTTCCTAAACAAACTGAATCGAAGAGAACAAGTTCTAGGGCACGCAGGTTTCAGAGACAAATTACATACTCAAATCAAAGCCATTTCAAAAACTAAGAACATCAGGATGATCAGTGAATCACATAGAACAAGTTTGTAACAAAAAAAATGATTTCTGGAAAAATGAATTTCAAGCTACCTGAGATTTGGAGCTTTCAACCTGAGAACTTTCTGGCCACTTCTCCTTGTGCAATCTACTCCACTTGACCCCCAGAAGATGTTTGAATGCTCAAAAGAAGTTTGTGTTGGCTGGATAGTGAGTTTCGAAAGCTCCTGCTCAAGCTTGGTCAGAAATGGCAATGGAGTTTCTGGAGGTTTCAGGCCATTGTGAATGATGGTTTGTGGTCCTGAGGATGAATGGAGAAGGTCTGTGGTGTTTGTTGGTGTGTTTGTGAGCTAGGGTGAGAGTTTCGAATGAAACTGCAAAATAAGGTGAGAAATGGCAGTGGGATGCTTTGGCTGTTTCAGGCTTGTGTTCTTGGTGATTTCTACTCAGTGATATATGGTGAGTTGAATGGAGAAAATGGTTTGAGTGTTTTGTGGCTGTGAAGGCAGATTCGAAGACAAATGCAATGTGGGGTGATTTTGTGAATGTGATGGTGTAGAGTGTTTCAGCCTTGCTTCTTCATATCTTTGGCTTGCCAAGGGATATTGTATTATAATCCTATAGGTCAGATGATGTGACCTGGCCTATAGTGATTGGTAAGTTTGCTTTTGCAAAATGTCCACCTTTTGTGTAAGTGAAGTATGGCTCATGATCTAGGCAAGTACAAGGCATGGGGCTGCGCAGCAAAATGAGGTGAGAGGCTAGCAAAAGTCAGCATCCAATGTCACAAGTTGTAGGAAGCATGATGAGTGGTTTTGCAAGTTGTTGCAACTTTGGTTCACATGTGATTTCTTTGCCTAACCAACCATAAACCATGGGCATTCTTGGTTCAATTCTGATTTTTATGACTTAGAGAATGTTTGTGTCATGGTTTGAAATGAATTAGAGGTTGCAAGAGGCATTGGTTCATGACTTTGCAAAATTTCCATTTGAGGCATGCCTTGAAAATCAATGATTTTGGCCAACTTTGCCACACCATAACTTTTGATCCAAGAAGAGTTTGATCATGTTCTTGTACTTTTTGAAAAGGGAAAGATGAGATCTACAACTTTCATGACCAAAGTTTTTCCATTTGAGGCATTTTTGGATCAAGAATCAAGGCTTGAAAAATGACCTAAAATGATGCATTCTTGAAAAGTCAACTATGCCCAAAAAGTCAACATTTGCAAAACTTCCAAATTCTGATTTCTATGAACCTCAACCTTCTTCCATGATCAAATAAAGATCATATACACTCAAAATGATGAAGATCACCCATTGGTTGGGTCATTGGGGGCCCCAGATGCCCTGATTTTACACTGACTTGCCCAGAAAGTCAACCTTTGATCAGATGACTTCCCCATGGAATTTCTTCATGAAAATTGATATGCATACTCCCTATACCAATGGAAACAAGAATGACCAAAAAATTTGGGGTTATGGCCTCTGAAACCAAAACCTTAATTTTAGGTTAACTGTGCAGTCTATCCTGGCTCTGCATCCACTCAAACCCTAGTTCTTGTGATTCCTTTGCATTTTTGACTTTGTGAGGATGTGATATGATATAAGAACACATGTGGATCCCTTTGAAATGATTGGTGGCCTTTGGAGTGGCTCAAGAAGCTCTGGGATTGCTCAGATCACAAACCCTAGGTGCAGATGACTTAGAAACTATCCAGTGAATCAAAAATGGGATATGAGGTGATATGATTGTGTTTATGCATATGAGAATGATCACAAGCCATGGTGTGAATGGGTGAGGGCAAATTTGGGGTGTTTACAGCTGCCCCTATTCAAACATGAGTTAGCTGTGCAGGTTGTAAGCAACGGCTTAACAGGCAAACAAGATAACTTGTGGTTGAATACCAAAGACAGTCCAAAATTTGCACTCACAGAATGAAGAAGAAAAGGGATATAGATTGTAAAAGAAAATAAAGTACATTGTAAGGTGTGGGCGACGGAGGACGACCGTCGAGCAGAGGACGACTGCTGGGTAAAGAGCAATGACGGGGACGACCGACATGCTGGGAAAAGTGAGGAAGATAAAGCGATGACGGGGACGGCCGACATGCTGGGGATATAGGGTAAAGCTAAGACGGGGACGGCCGACTAGCTGGGGGAAAATAAAATATTATGATGGGGACGGCCATCACGATAAAGCTGTAAAATTATTTGGGGATTGATGAAAAAAATGACGGGGACGGCCATCAAGTTCACAAAGCAAGGTAACCAACGATGGGGACGGCCATCGGGCTAAAAAGGAAAAGGGACCACGACGGGGACGGCCATCGGGTTAAAGAATAAATGAAATAAACAGATGATGGGGTACGGCCATCAATGGTGAAGGACGATCACCTAGCAGGGGACGGCTGCTCTGTTGGGGATAAAAGAAATATGATGGGGACGGCCATCAAAGGTGGAGGACGACCACCTGGCAGGGTACGGCTGCCGAAAATATCAACGATGGGGACGGCCATCGGATAGAAAAGGTCAACGATGGGGACGGCCATCGGACGAGCATGATGGAGGACGACCATCAAGAAGTGGAGGACGACCACTCAGCAGGGTACGGCTGCTCTCGAGGTTTCTCATGACATAGGACGAATGCCAGATAACCGAAATCAACAATGGGGACGGCCATTGGATAAAATGATGAAGGACGATCATCAAAAGGTGGAGGACGACCACCTAGCAGGGGACGGCTGCTAAAATCAATGATGGGGACGGCCATCGGATGAGCATGATGGAGGACGACCATCAAGAAGTGGAGGACGACCACCTAGCAGGGTACGGCTGCTCTCAGGGTTATCATGACACAGGACGAGTGTCAGATAAAAGAAAATGCTTTGTTGGTGATCTACTGGGGATATAGTGAACACGGACGAGCGTTCACAACCAAGAAAGGAAAGTGTAAGTGTTTAGATGTTGTGTATAGATTAAGGATGCGGACGAGCATCCTTAAGGCTATGGTACGGACGAGTATCAGGTAGAAACAAACTGACACGTGTTCAGAGATGATGATGCAGACGAGTATCAACTGGTTAACAAGGAACACGGACGAGTGTTGAATCTGAAGGGACTCTTCTGGGGAATAGTAGACACAGACGAGTGTCTATATTCAAGAAGACAAAAGTGTTTGACACAGTGTATGGATTAAAGATGCGGACGAGCATCCTTAAGAGTATGATACGGACGAGTATCATGTAGAAACAAACATTAGACGCAATGTTCTGAGATGATGGTACGGACGAGCACCAACCGGTTAACAAAGAACAAAGACTACTGTTGAATCTGTGGGTATATAACTGGTATGTACAAGATACGGACGAGTATCTGTATGAGAGCGAGTGTTGTATAGATGGTGTTTAACTGCTGGGGAGGGTGACACGGACGAGTGTCAAAAGGAGAAAAGTGTGATATCAACAAGTATATGGGTTGCAAAAGTGTAAGCGACTGCGCTGGGGATATGACACGGACGGGTGTCAAGAAAGTGTATATATAAGTATGTGTGAGTGCAAAGAGGGTGTCTTCGGCTTTCTGCTGGTGATATGACACGGACGGGTGTCATGAAGTATCCGTGATATGGGTGATTTGTTTGTAAAGAGTGTTCAGGCGACTTTACTGGGGAAAGATGGCACGGAAGGGTGCCAAAAGGTGTATATACTGGTGTTTGATGATTTGTGAGGCAACTGCTCTTGCTGGTAACTCTGGTGGGGATTTTTCTTCTGTATGTTGATGAACTGCTATTATTCACAAGTGTTAATTCAGAACGTGGCTTATGATTATGCTATGCGTTTGACTTTTGCCGTAATGCTCCGTTTTAGACGGAATGCTACGCTCTGAGGGGATAATATGATGCAAATGCCATGATTATGCAAGGATATCAAACCGGGATTCGGATCCCGTTGCTGCGAAGATCTCTGGCTGATCTGTTTGAAATGGACCTCCCAGCTGGGGATGAGATCATTGGTAGATCTAATAAGATGATATTTGCTTGGGGATACGGGTCACTGATAGACCTATCCTAATAAATGAGAGGCCCAGCTGGGGTTTGCAGAAGCTTTCTTCACTCTGTTGTGATCTTCATGCATTGCTCTTCTGAATAGAGGCTGAGGATTCTGTGGGGATATGATTCCCTGATTCTTGCATTCTGCTGAGGAGGAATGATTGGTACTACGGCTGGGAGAGTTGTTGGCCACTCAGCTGGGGAGAGTAAAGAGAGGCAACTCAGCCGGGGATAGAGCATTTCAGATGCTGAGATTGACTGTATGTTGATTTGGCAACTTCGCTGGGGAAATGGGCACCTTCCAGTGCCACATGGAAGATAGACCGAATTGATAATGATCTGCCAGCTTGCTGAGGGTGAAGCTTTCATGCCCTAAGCTGTGCTCTGGATACCTGCAATCCTGCAGAGATAAAGAAACGCACAAACGATCCCGAGGTATCCTTTACTGGATTCCGTCATAGGAGCTTAGACACTTTCGAGAGTAAGTATATTCCCTGCAAGCATGTTTCTTTATTTTCTTAGAGAAAAACATCTGTACTTATGCAATCAGTTTTTTCCTTTTAAGACATCAGACATTTTTTTGCAAATAAAATGTATAGAACGAGACATGACTGAAAATCTGATTTTATTAATTCATATGCCCTGAATTGGCGAGATACAGTCAAAGAAACATATCTCCTGAAATGAGGAGATTGTTATAAATTGAGAAACAAAATGCTGGCGGTGTTGACGACGCTTTAAGGAGCTTCCTCTTCTGCTATGACTCGTATGACAATGACGTTCTTCTCGTCTTGCTTTCTGAAAAAGGCTGATTCTGATTGAAGCTTGATTTTGTTGGAGCTTTCCAAGTTGCAAGTGATACAGACGAATTCAGAATGCAGTTGTTCGCTTATTCCCTTATTTTGCATGGATCGCCCTTTCGGGTTTTCAATCCATCGGGATACCCATTTTTGCCTGAGTTGTCCAATGCGGCTTTTCAACTCAGCGGGTGTACATTTTTTCATTTATTTCCCTTATTTTTGCCCGAGTCTTTTATTCTGTTTTTGACTCGCCGGGATGCCCTATTTTTGCCTGGACTTACATTCTGTTTTTATGTCCAGCGGGTCATTTTATGCGAAGTATTTTTTAACTGCATCTGAATTCACAGGGGACGGGAAATCTTCACCATCCATGGTGCTGAGCATCAGTGCTCCACCAGAGAAAACTTTCTTTACCACGAATGGTCCTTCATAGTTTGGAGTCCATTTGCCCCTGTGGTCTGTATGAGGAGGGAGGATTCTTTTCAGTACAAGATCTCCCACTTGGTACTCTCGGTGCCTGACTTTCTGATCGAAGGCTCTCTTCATTCTTTTCTGATACAACTGCCCATGACAGATTGCAGCTAATCTCTTCTCTTCGATCAGACTTAGTTGCTCGTATCGGGCCCGAACCCATTCTGCTTCATTCAGTTTAACATCCATTAGTACCCGTAACGAGGGTAGTTCAACTTCAACAGGTAGGACTGCTTCCATACCATATACAAGCTGATACGGTGTTGCCCCAGTGGATGTTCTGATTGACGTGCGGTACCCATGCAAGGCAAACGGTAGCATTTCATGCCAGTCTTTGTATGTGATTACCATCTTCTGCACAATCTTCTTAATATTCTTATTCGCTGCCTCAACAGCGCCATTCATCTTTGGCCTGTAAGGAGAAGAATTGTGATGTTGGATCTTGAAGTCCCGGCACAGCTCTGCCATCATTTTGTTGTTTAAATTGGAACCATTATCAGTAATGATTCTCTCGGGCACTCCATACCGACAGATGATATCTCTCTTCAGAAATCGGGCTACCACTTGTCTTGTAACATTTGCATATGAGGCTGCTTCAACCCACTTGGTGAAATAATCAATGGCGACCAGGATGAATCTGTGACCATTCGAAGCAGTTGGCTCAATCTTGCCAATCATATCAATGCCCCACATGGCAAAGGGCCACGGTGAAGACATTATGTTCAAAGGATTGGGAGGCACATGCACCTTATCTGCATAGATCTGGCATTTGTGGCATTTTCTGGCGTAGGCACAACAGTCTGCATCCATTGTGATCCAATAATAACCTGATCTTAGCAATTTCCTAGCCATGGCATGCCCTCCGGCATGGGTACCAAAGGATCCCTCGTGCACTTCATGCATCAACAAATCTGCTTCCGTCTTGTCAACACATCTGAGGAGTACCATATCAAAGTTCCTTTTGTATAAAGACCCATCAGTGTTCAGAAAGAAACTACCAGCAAGCCTTCTCAAAGTCTTCTTATGATTGGAAGATGCCCCAGGCGGGTATGTTTGATCCTCCAAGAAGCATTTAATGTCATGGAACCAAGGCTTATCATCTTTGACAACATCTGCTGCGAATACATATGCTGGTCTGTCGAGTCTGAACACTGAAATCTGAGGTACAAAGTTGGCAGCCTGAACTTTGATCATGGATGAAATGGTAGCAAGAGCATCTGCAAACTGATTCTCGTCCCGAGGGATATACTCAAGTTTGACCGTTGTGAAGAAAGTCAATAACCTTCTTGTATAATCCCTGTAAGGTATCAGATGATCCTGGTGGGTGTACCATTTGCCGTTGGTTTGATTAACTACCAGAGCTGAATCTCCGAATACCGTTAAAGTCTTGATCCTGAGGTCAATGGCTTCCTCAAGACCCATAATGCAAGCTTCGTATTCAGCTTCGTTGTTAGTGCAGTTGAAAGTGAGTTTGGCCGAGAAAGGCATGTGAACTCCCTTTGGTGAAATGAGGACCGCACCAACACCACAGCCATTCATGTTAACAGCCCCATCAAACATCATAGTCCATTCTTCTTCTGGGTCGGGCCCTTCAGTGTGAATGGGCTCTTCATGATCTTTTGATTTAATGAACATGATGTCTTCATCAGGGAAGTCAAATCTCATAGGCTGGTAGTCATCAATGGGTTGCTCAGCAAGATATTCAGATAGTACACTGCCCTTGATGGCTTTCTGAGAGGTGTACTGGATGTCATATTCTGTGAGAATCATCTGCCATCTTGCAACCCGTCCGGTAAGCGCTGGCTTCTCAAATATGTACTTAACTGGGTCCATTTTTGAGATCAATAAAGTAGTGTGGGTCAACATATACTGTCTCAGTCGGCGAGCAGCCCACGCTAAAGCACAGCAAGTTTTCTCGAGCAGTGAATAACGTTGTTCACAGTCGGTAAACTTTTTGCTTAGGTAGTATATTGCATACTCTTTTCGACCAGACTCGTCATGCTGGCCCAACACACACCCCATTGACCCTTCTAATACTGTCAAGTACATAATTAGAGGTCTTCCTTCGACTGGCGGCATAAGGATCGGAGGTTCCTGTAGATACTTCTTGATCTTGTCAAAAGCCCTTTGGCAGTCTTCGTTCCACCTGACCGTTTGTTCTTTTCTTAACAGCTTGAACAAAGGTTCACAGGTTGCTGTAAGGTGAGATATGAACCGTGAAATGTAGTTCAATCGACCTAAGAACCCTCGAACTTCTTTTTCTGTTTTCGGTGCAGGCATTTCTTGAATAGCCTTGACTTTATCAGGGTCAACTTCAATCCCTTTCTCGCTTACAATAAAGCCCAGCAGCTTACCGGATCGCACCCCGAATGTGCATTTGTTGGGGTTCAGCTTTAGTTGGTACTTCCTCAGTCGCTTGAACAACTTCAGCATATTCACCAGGTGATCTTCCTCTGTAAGGGACTTGGCAATCATGTCATCCACATAACACTCGATTTCTTTATGGATCATATCGTGGAATAATGTCACCATAGCCCGTTGATATGTTGCACCAGCATTCTTTAGTCCGAATGGCATCACCTTGTAACAGAACGTGCCCCAAGGTGTGATAAATGTTGTCTTCTCCATGTCTTCAGGTGACATCTTGATCTGATTATATCCTGAAAATCCATCCATGAAGGAGAATACCGAGAACTGAGCCGTGTTATCCACCAATATATCAATGTGAGGTAATGGGAAGTCATCTTTCGGGCTGGCTCTATTCAGATCCCGGTAGTCAACACACATTCTTACTTTGCCATCTTTCTTAGGCACAGGCACTATATTAGCAACCCACGGCGGATAACTAGTCACAGCAAGGAACCCGGCGTCCCATTGCTTTTGTACCTCTTCCTTGATTTTCATAGCCATGTCTGGGCGAGTTCGGCGCAGCTTCTGTTTGACCGGTGGGCACTCTTCTCTCAAAGGCAGCTTGTGCACAACTATGTCGGTATCCAACCCTGGCATATCTTGATACGACCAAGCGAACACATCAACATACTCTTGAAGCAGATCTATCAGTTGTCTCTTCACTGAGTCTTGCAGGCAGGCCCCGATTTTAACTTCTTTCACGTCTTCCTCTGTACCAAGATTAATCGCCTCAACCTCCTCCTGGTGAGGAGTAATAGCCTTTTCCTCTTGTCTCAACAACCTGGCTAGCTCTTCAGGAAGCTCATATTCTTCATCAACCCCTTCATCAGCTTGATTGATCGGATTGTCAAAGTCATACGATGTCATAGCCGTGCTGTTGTTGGTGCTGTCAGGAAGGCACTCTCTGCAAGGGTTAAGTTTGTTCATTTTAGTGATTGATTTTAATCTTGCTTTAGAAAAAGTGAAATGAAGTTATCATTTTGAAAACACCGCCATTTATTTTTGTACAAAAAGAAAAATGGAAAAACAGTGAGCAGAAAGGAAAAAAGACTCGTTTGCAAAAAGATGTCTGATATTTCATTAATTTAATCTTGTTTGCACAAAAGTACAGATGGCCCTGATCACAAAATGAGTCTTGTCATCTTGGGCAAGATGCAAGACTTTGATGCATGCTAAAAAATACAGGAAATAATAATTACTCTGCATGAGTAACTCTTATAATTTCCTGGGAAGACCAGTTCGAGACACTGCTCCCCGGGATCTTTGGACGAATCCAATTCTCCAGATTGCGCTCCTCTTCCAGCTCGTCTTCCAGACAGTTGACATCGTCGGGGGTAAGCATCCCCCCACTGACAAAACCAGGCTCTGCAGCAGCCTTTGCTTGATGTTGAGTTGGTCTGTAACCCAACCCAAATTTGTCCTTCTTCTCCTCCACAGCTAAAACCTTGCCCCAGCCTAGGGCAGTTCCTTCCTCAACAACCTTCCGGGCTTGTTGATAAGATGACATGGAGATACCAGATACAGCAGATGCTTCATTGACATTCAAGGCTTCAAATCCTTGGCTCATTGTTTCATGGATCTCTCCATCCATCTCAATGTATTTATAAGTAGCCAGATGGCTAAAAAATATATCCTCCTCTCCACAGATTGTGACAACTTGGCCTTCCCACTCAAATTTTAACTTTTGGTGAAGGGTAGACGTTACTGCGCCGGCGGCGTGAATCCAAGGTCTACCCAACAAACAGCTGTAGGCGGGCTGAATGTCCATCACATAAAAGATAGTTTCAAAGGTCTGCGGGCCAATTGTCACGGGCAGCTCAATCTCTCCCAGAACCGATCTCTTTGAACCGTCAAAGGCTCTCACCACCAGGTTGCTGGGTCTCAATGCCAATCCATCATATTCTAACTTCACCAGAGCCTTCTTTGGTAAGACATTCAGGGAAGAACCTGTGTCCACCAGCACATGAGAAAGGACAGCTCCTTCGCATTCCATGGTTATGTGCAAGGCTTTGTTGTGGTTGCGGCCATCCACTGTCAGGTCAGAATTGGTAAACCCTAGCCCATTGCTAGCAGTAACATTTCCAACCACGGTTTCCAATTGGTTGACAGTAATCTCCTCGGGCACGTAAGCTGCGTGCAGGACTTTAAGTAGTGCATTCCGATGGGCTTCGGAGCACATAAGCAGTGAGAGGATAGAGATTTTGGATGGCGTCTGGTGAAGCTGATCCACAATTTTATAATCACTCTTTTTTATGATCCGCATAAACTCATCAACTTCCTGATCGAATGGAGTCTTCAAGGCTTCTTTAACAGCTTGATCTTCCTGCACCGGGCTCTTTCCTTTTGCCTTGGCGGCAGCTTCTGCTTCGGCAGTAGGTCTTTGAACTTGTGAAGCAAAGAGACGTCCGCTTCGGGTGAAGCCTCCGCCTCCTCCCACATTATCTATCTGTGGTGCAGGTGTTGGTGTATCAAGAGTGATTCTTTTTCCTTCGCAGTACACGTCAGAGCCATAGTGCCAAGGAATGGCCCTATTGCTTTCATATGGTACTGGTCCAGGCACCGTGACAGTGACTGGACTGATTGCTGCTGCTGAAGAGACTGTAATTGTTTGTGGATCATAAAAGATGGTAACTGGTGCTCTGATGGGAGCAGCACCTTCTGAATGGTAGGCAGAGTTGTTTTCAGGATCATAGAATATGGTAACAGTAGAGACATCTTCATGATTGATTGCTGGAGTTGTAGGAGACATTGTCGGAAGTACGGATGTTGTTGTTGTAGGAGATTCAAAATGGAATGAAGCTGAAGTTGTAGCAGGAGAAATTGTTGAAAACTGATCATTTGAGACGATAGATGGAGTACTTGTTGATGTTGCCGAAGAATTGTCAGGAACAATAGTTGCTGCGGCTGTAGGAGGTTCTGGAACCGTTGCTGATGAAGCTGTTGGGTTTGTCGGGAATGATGTAGTGATCTGTAGCAGGCCACTCTGAATAAGGCTGTCAATGCCATTCCTCAGGTCCTCACACCCATTCCATGAAATATTGCAATAGGGACACCTTAGTTCACACCCTGGAAATATTCGGTTCTCATGAAGTTGAGCCTTGATTTCCACCAATGGTGTCCTGATCTGATCCACACTGGTTATTAAATAAGACGGTTGGTCTTCTTCAATAGCGTTAATTCGGGGACCACCATGGTTTGGCATAGGATTTTTGTTGACATTGGGCGGCAGTCTGAAATTCAGAGCCTTGGAGTCTACCAAGTCTTGTACCTTCATATGCAGAGCCCTGCATTTTTCTGTACTGTGACCAGGTGCGTTTGAATGAAAAGCACACCTAGCATTGGAGTCATAGTTCCTTGGTAAACTGTTGGGATCCGGAGGTGCCAACGTTCTTAGCTCAACTAGGTTGAGTTTCAGAAGTTGTGGCAACAAGGCAGCATATGGCATTGGGATCGGATCGATCACTCTGTTAGCTTGAGATGGCCTCTGTTGGAATGGCCTTTGCTGGTTATTGTTGGTGTTGCTGTTGTTATAATTTCTTGGAGGATACTGATTCTGCTGATGATACTGAGGTTGTGGCTGATAGTTTTGTTGCGGAGGTTGATAGACTGGCTGAGGATGAGCTGGAGCAGGAATGGTGACTGCTGCTATTGACCTTTGAACATACTGGGGTCTGCCCCTGTTGGTGTGAATGGCATTGGTCTCGCCAGTTCTTCTTGGGCCTGCGAAAGGCTTTCTTGCATTACTGGACGAGCTTGCACCGTTGTCTGAGATTTTTCCCATTTTTAACAAGCTTTCAATTCTCTCCCCGGCTATGACAACATCTGCAAAGCTAGTGGAAGAGAAAGCAGCCAACCTGTCAATATAAGTTCCCTGAAGGGTATTCATGAACATATCTGCCATTTCCCGTTCAGACATAGGTGGCTGAACAGCAGCAGCCAATTGCCTCCATCTCTGGGCATATTCTCGGAAACTCTCCCTTGAAGACTGTGACATTCCCATTAGGAGGGTCCTGTTGGGTGCCATGTCTAAGTTATACTGATACTGTCTGATGAAGGCCTCTGCCAGGTCCTTCCAGCATCTAATAGTTGCCCTTGTCAGATGGGAATACCACTCCCTCGAAGCTCCAGTCAAGCTATCTTCAAAATAGAACATCCACAATTTCTCGTCCATGGTATAAGCTTTTAATCTCCCGAGAAAAGATTGTAGATGGGTTCGAGGACAAGAAGTCCCATTATACTTTTCAAAACATGGAGGCTTGAACTTGTGGGGAATCCTAACCCCGTCTACCAAGCCCATGTCCATGACGTCGAAACCCAAAGAATTTTGAGATTCTAAGGACCTTAATTTCTCAGCTATCTCATCTAGCCTTCTATCATAAGCTTCTTCCCCAGCACCCATTACTGTAAACTGGTCCTCCTGGGGGTCTTCTTGAAGTACCCTGGCTGCAGTGGCAGTCCCTTGAACATTTGCAGGGATGTTGACCTCAGGATGGAGATGGGGTCCAAAAATTGGGGGATTGACATGAGGTTGGACCCTCTCGTTGTTACTTGTGCCAGCAGTTCCCACATGGGGCTCTTCTTGATTCCTCCCTTCTACCAAAGCTCTGAGCCTCTCCTGGCTTTGAGCTAAGTTGTTCATTACTTCCATGAACTGTGTTATCTGCGTTCTCATCTCCAATCTTTCGTTTGCCATCTGGTTTCTGACCTCCGTAAGGTCTTGTTGCATCTGGTCCATCTGGATTCCCGGAAGGTTGTTTCTAGTTGGGTACCTGTGTGGCCTGTTGAGAGGAAATACCCGGCGGCGAGCAATAATTCCTGAACATCACAACAGAGTTAGTGGCAATAAAACAAAAACCTACAAAACAAACAAAAGGGTTAGCATGCAATGCAGTTATGCTTATTTGTTCTCAAGGTATCCGGCTTGGCATTCAGTTTTGACCCTTCCAGACCCTTGAAGATGCTGCTGTTGAAGTTGCTTTCGAAATAAACCCAGATGGAAACTAACACAAATATATTACAGAAGGTGAAATAATACATCTTGTTCATTTTACAACACCAGCCCTCTAAGGGGTCAAAATACATCACAAAAACAAAAGTACATGGAATAGGAATAACAACAAGCAAATGATCAAACTCCAAAGCCAAACTCATCCTCACGAACTTCCTTGAGAAGTGCGTCGGTCACAGGATCAGCCGGACGCTCCGTAAGATTCCTGATGAGAAGGTTCCTAGTAGCAACAGCTGTGGTCAACTTCTTGTTCTGACTTTGGTCTTTAGACCTCTTCACTCCAGCTCTGATTTCTAGCTCTGATATTTCCTTCTGGGCTGCTACCAGGGCTTTTTCTATCTGCTCCATCTTGTCCTGAACTCTCTTGTCTTCTAGAGTACGGGCCTCAGTGGTCCGGACCCACCTGGCTTGACTCTCTTTCAAATACAAGTCTGTCCTTGCTCTCTGGAACTGGGCTTCTTTACAAGCATTCTTCAGAATCTGCTCACCAGCCTTAGACTTGTTGATATAATCTCCAGACTTCTCAATCTTAATCAGATGCTCTACTCTTAATTTCTCCAGTCTCTCAATCTCCCTCACACCTTCACTCCTCTCCCGGAGGGTCTTCTGCAAAGCCTGGGTTAGCTTCTCATTTCTTTCCTTCAAGCTTTCAAACTCCTCCAAACTGATAGTGGCAGGGGGTGGTGCTGAAGATGACTCAGGCATGTCTTCTATGGTGAAGGGCAATCCAGAGAATTGGGCCCTAGCATGGGACCACTCATGATATTGGGCTGATGCCATATTATTGCATTTCCCCAAAATGGTGATTCCCTTGGTTTGAACATGATCCCAGGCCCAGGCAGCCTGCCTAACAGTTGCCAGACTAATCTTGTTCTCGCAGTAGAGGGTCTCCACCAAGTCTTGTTCCCTAGGAGTATGAACCAGTGCGTAGCCCAATTGTCTTTTAAACAGCAGAGGGTTGTAGTTGATACTACCCTTAACTCCTATTAGGGGCACATTGGGAAAATGCCCACAGCTGGTAATGATATCCCTGCCCTTGGTGCTTTGGGTACACCACCTGATATCAGCTGAAGTGAGAGTAGTAAGCCTTCCAGCCCAGTTCTTCTGCTGATGAGGATTCAAAAACGCATCTGTCCTGGGTAGATGCCTGAGGAGCCAAGTATGGAATAATGGAGCACAACACCTCACTAGCCTTCCTCTCTGCTTCTCATTCCTCTGATGCACTGAATAGTAGAGGTCACCCAATAAAGTTGGCACTGGGTTCTTCAGGATGAACAAGTGGATTGCATTCTTACTGATGAATCGAGGCTCATCTGCAAACAATACAATCCCATATATACTCAGGGCCAATAAGGCACAAACTGCTTTCCACTCCCCCAGGGAGGCCTTCAGACTAGCTTGAGAAATTAAGAAGTCCAGATGAAAGCCAGAGATTCCAGCTTTAGATGTCATGTGTTGCTCAACCAAAACAGGTTCCAGATGCAAAGCCTTTGCTACTTCTCCATTAGCAGGAAAGACCATCTCAGGGTTGAAAGGAATTTCTCTCCTGATAGGCATACCAACTAATGAGGAGTACTCTTCCAATAAGGGGCCCAACTGAAAGTTTTGAAAAGTAAAACATCTCAGTGGAGGATCATAAAACTGAATGCAGGTGTGGATGAGGCTCCTCTGTGAAGGGTCCAGATCCATAACCATGTCCAGTATATCTCCATAACTCTCCCTGAACAAGGGTATGTGATCTGGAGTGATCAGGGTTTGGATCCTCCTGATGTCTGATAAGTCTGGCTGGAAGAAGTGATAGGTGATGTTGCTTTTCTTTGGAGCCATGATGTTGAAGACTGAGTAGAGACAGGTACTGATGCTGATGCTGAAAGAGGGGGTCACTTGTAACACCCCAAATTTGCCCTCTTCTTTTAAGCATCATATCGCATCATGTTCATCATATTCATATCATTTTCATATTTTTACGTAGCATCATTAGCATAGAAAAATGAAGCATAACATTCATTGTGGAAGCATAGCATATGCTGGTAGTGATTTCAGTGCGGTAATCTGAGGCAGACAGGCGGTTGACCTAATTTTGGTCAAATTACCAAATGTTCCTTCAGTTGCAAGTTATCTGTCTCAGTGGACTGTGTCCCAAGAATGGCATATCCGAAGTTCGTGTTGTTGAGTGTGAAAATTCTCTGGTTATCGAACAGTAGATTGTGAGAAGTTTAGTTCAATTCGTCTTGATTAAGGGTTTTTTTTAGTTCATCAGCAATTTATCTGAGGATTTATTTTCCTCAGTATGAATTCGATCTATCAGATAATAATCAAACAGTTTTCAGTTGGCAAGTTGCAAGGTATTGGGGTTGTGTTCAGAGGCTCGTTGAGAAAAATCGAGATTTGTTGTGGGCTTGAGAACCAAATTCAGTCCATCGTCCATCCCCGATTAAACCATCTTTTATCCACTTTAATCAATGACTTTTCTTTTCCTCCTATCTTTGCTTGCCAATTCATTTTTTAAACCATTCGACCAAATTACCTCTTTCTTTCTTTTCTAACCATTTCCAACCATTTTTATTAGCATTCCAAATATTCGTCTTTTATCCATTTTTTCCTATCTAATTCCCATTTTTATTTTTAATATTTCTATTTCCACTATTTAATCCATTTTAATCCATATTCTTTTCTTTTAATTCATGAATACCTCTAACCATTCCCATATTGCAAAGTCATACAAAAAATAATAAGACCATTTTTTATCCATTAAATTTTTTTAGCAAGCTATAAATATAAAAAAAAATGAGAAGATGTTATTGCATTAAAGCTCATGTACAATGTTATTATCATAAGATTACAACAAAAAAAAAAAAACAGAAAAATAAACATTTTCCTTCAGCTTTCCCAAGCCCCAAAATAACACCAGCTCACGGCTTCAAGATTCAAGTTTCCATAAGCACAAGCCGTATCACACTAACAACTTAAACAACATTGCCTCTTTCAGCTTATCATTCCAAAGTGCATCAGCCGCAACTTCCTGCAACCATATGCCGAAGCAACAAGCCTTTGTTGGTCCCAGCCTGCATTTTTGTCAAGCCAGTTGAACAAACTTCAACAAACAATAGCCTTGCCTCAAGCCTCGACGTAAGCCTTGCCCAACAAATATTCAAGTACAACTCGCGTACACCGTAGTAAGCTCCAGCCTTTCCTCACTATCTAAGGTCGCCGTAACAAAGCCCAAACTCACATCACGCATACCGCACGCATCCAAAACCATCCTGTCATCAAAACGCAAAGAAAAATCCTACAAAAAAACGCAGCAAAGCACGCGTGAATACAGTGAATCAAAAAGCCAAATTCAGTCATCAAAACGTTCAGTTGGTGTCACACCTTATCCGTGACCAAAAGGCAATAATTTGAAAATAAGTCGGGAAGGTTCAAGAAAAAATAACAGAATGAAAAAAGAATGAAAAAGAAGTTATAACAGGAATAAGCTATTATTTCAAGGGGGGGGGGAACCGAAAAATAGATCATAACAGAATAACAGAATTGAGAATCTCACTCTAACAGAATCCGATAACAGAATTCTGAGTCTCACCAATCACAACTCTCTCTCACCAATTCTCCAAAAAGAAAATCATAACGGAATGAGATGGGGATCAAAAACAGAAAAGCAGAGTGTACGTAACAGAATCAAGAACTCTCACCAATCTCTCTCCAACCAAGCCTCTGAAATCTGAGAGCATTCTCTGGATCTTGAATCAATTCCTCAATCTTCATCAACTTTCACCACGAATCTTCATCCAATTCTTCAGAATCTTCATCAACTCACTTCAATCTGGATCGATTCTCTCCAAGATTCATCACACAAGATTCGAATTGCTCTTCCAAACGCAATCAAGAGCATAACCTTCATCGATTCCGTTCGCATCACCTTCATCAATATTGTGGATTTGGCTTTGTTCTTCGAATCAAGTGCATAGCTAGCATTCTGCTCCAATAGCTCTAATCGATTCAATCACCTCAAGCTGTTGAATTCGTCGCCGCATCGACCTGCAAGTTTGATCCCACACAACAATCCAGAATAAACAGAAGCAAGTAGGATTCGCGAAAAGAGAAGGAAGATTTAATCAGAGACAAAAGTTGAAAGAAAAAGAGTTACCGCATCGAGATTGATTTCTGTTTGGTTCGTCGTCTCGTCGCATAACAGGTACGTTCCCGGTTTACTTGTTCGATTATTGCTGGCTGTTTGCGAAATTTGTGGTAGCTAGTGTTGATTTTCGTTCGGTTTTGCTTTGAGCTCTGTCGTGTACGTTCGAATCGCCGAGAGGTCTTTTCGTAGCTGGCGTGGTTTCTCTGTTTTGTTTAAGCTAGCGGTTGTTTCGAATTGAGAGGGAGATAGGATTTTGCTTAGTTTGTTTGATCGGAGTTAGCGGTGGATGGCGGAAGCCGATTGAGGTCAGAGGTGAGGATGAGGGAGAGCGCCGTGGGTGGTGTTCTTGTTTTCTTTGATTCTGTTTTGCGAGTTTAGTAAGTGAGGAGGTTGAGAGGTTGCCGAAGAAGGCGGCGGCGAGGCAAGGAAGAGGATTTGGCGGCGGCGGACATTTTAGGGTTAGAAAGAGGGGAAATGTGAGGGAGGAAGAAGAGCTCATGTTGTTTGCTGTCTTTGTTCATTTGTTATAATGTTTAGAAACTATAATAGAATTTAAGCAATATTTGTATAGAATTATAGTTTAGAAGATATATAGTTTTAGGAGTTAATAATTGTTTAATATTGTTTAGGAAAATTAAGAATGTTTAGAAAATATAAAAATGTTAATTAGTTTAATGGTGGATCATTGTTTAGGAATATAAAAGATTAGATTAGTATAATGATTAGAAAATAATAGTTTTTAGTTAGTGTAATAATGAATTAGTTACTAGATTGTTTAGAGATTAATATGTTTAGATAATAATTGTTTTTTTAGAAAAAATAATATGGTTTTGGGATTAATTTGTTAAATTGGTTAACAGTTTAGAAAATATAATTGTTTAGAATAATGTTTAGTTTAAATAATAGTTTAAAAAATGTAATATAGAATTTATTTAGTTAATATCTGTTTAGAATTTGTTTAGGTAATATTTGTTTAAAAATAGAATAGATTAGTTTAGTGATTAGTATAATTGTTTAGGAACTAGAGAGAGTTTAATTAGTTTAGTGATTAGTATAATTGTTTAGGAACTAGAGAGAGTTTAATTAGTTTAGTGATTAGTATAATTGTTTAGGAACTAGAGAGAGTTTAATTAGTTTAGTGATTAGTATAATTGTTTAGGAACTAGAGAGAGTTTAATTAGTTTAGTGATTAGTATAACTGTTTAGAAAATAGGAATAGATTAATTAGGATAATAATTGTTAGGCATTGCAAAGATTAATTAGTTAATGAAAGTTTAGAAAATATAAAAAAAAAGTTCAGTTAGCATAATCACAGTTTAGAAAATAATATAGTTTTAGATTTAGTATTTGTTTTATAGAAATTGGTTTAAGGATTAGTTTAATTGTTTCATAGAAATTGTTTTAGAAAATATAATATGATATTAGAATTAGTTTAATTGTTAGAAAATAGCTTAGAAAATATATAGTTTTAAGATTAGTATAATTGTAGATCATTGGTTGGGAATATAAAAGAATTAGGATTAGTATGTTTATTTAGAAAATTGTTTTAGATAATGGTTTAGAAGATATAATATAGTTTTAGGATTAGAATAATTGTTTTAGAAAATATAATATGTTTAGTTTAATCATGGTTTAGGAAAAAATAATGAAATTTAGTATATAATTGTTTAGAAAAAAAAAATGTTTAGAAAATAGAAAGAATTAATTAGTGGAATAATGGGTAGTTAATGATAATTGTTAGGAAATGGAAAAAGTTAATGAGGGAGATTTTGTTTAGAATTAGATTAGTTAGTATAATTTTGTTTAGAATTTGATTAGTTAGTATAATTTTGTTTAGAATTAGATTAGTTAGTATAATTTTGTTTAGAATTTGATTAGTTAGTATAATTTTGTTTAGAAATGATTAGTTAGAATTGTTTAGAAATGATTAGTTAGAATTGTTTAGAATATAATTGTTTTAGGATTAATCAATATTTGTATAGAATAATAGTTAGAAATGTAACATAGTGTTAGAGATTAATATGGTTTTAAATAATTGTTTAGAGAATATAATATGTTTAGTCTAATTTTTGTTTAGAAAATATGTTGGAATTTAGTATATAATGTTGTTTAGGAAAAAACTGTTAAAAAGATATAAAAAAATATAGTACTAATAATAATGTTTAGGGAATAAATGGTTTAGGAATATAAAGAGTAATTAAGTAAATATTTAGTATAATATTGGTTTAGAAAAGTTAAAGATGTAATTAGTATGATCATTGTTAGAAAATAAGAAGAATAAAAAAGGGTTGTTTATGTGTTCAGGCATGGGCCCATAATAGATTGCTTTTCGTCCCCCCATCCTGCCAGGCCCATTTGAATTCAGTGCAAATCTTTGCCAACTGCACCTTTCCTTTATTTCCTTAATTTCTTTTTCTTCCATTTATTTTCTTTTATTTCAGTTTGGTTTTAATTCGTATAAAATAGAAATATTCATCTAAAAATTCCCAAAAAAATCATGGATGTTCCTTTGTGTCTCTAAAATTTTGTCATATTTTTATTTTATTTTTTTCATTGATTAGCGTGCCAGAATTAATTCATCTTTGCACATAGCTTCATTTGCTTCATTTCCTGACCAGCCTGTCTTGTTGATTTTCTATAGACTTCAATATTTGGAGTTTTGATCCCATTCTTTTTGCATTGTGTTCCTAAGATCTTCTAGTTTGTATGTGATTTTCCTCAGAATTTTTAGAAATTTATTTCTTGGGTTTTGATCAGATATCTTGTGATGTAAGTTTTCTGTCCTAGCTTGTGTTCGTGCCTACATTTGACCTAGTTCCTTTCCGAATTTTTGCAAATCCTTTTGGAAGGTTGATGTAATGTGTTTTAAGATCATTTGGTTCCAGTTGTAGAATTTTTAGATGGCTGGTTGATTATTTGTGGATTTTTATTCTCACCTTGTCCCATTTTGCTTCTTTGGGATTGTTAGATCTCTTATAAGCTTAGAAGGGCACTTGTGCCAACTTTTTCTTATTGTTTGGGGTTCCTTTGGGGTATAGGTGCCTTCCTGGTCCTAGGATAGGTTTTGGTTCTTCTAGGTTTTTGAGTTTGCTTCATATTGAAGTCATTTGTTTCCTTAAGTGTTTAAATTCCATTCTTTGGTTCCATAGCTTTCATTTTGATATTGTTTGGTGGTGTGAATTATATCTTCATCTTGCTGGCCTCTTAGGCCATTCTTTATATCATTTTGATTCTGGTTTTGAGCTTTGTGCTTGTCTTTTGTGTGTTTTGCATTACATTTTTCATAAGTGCGCATTTGTTTCCATATGTGTTCATGTTGCCTCATTTTAAGTCATAAGTCTCCCATTTTAGTTTCTTTGAGTTGAATTAGCATTAAGCATTTGATTACTTCATTTCACTTCTGATTGTTGGATGATGTCATGTTAATTTGCTCATTTTTTGTTCATTTGTGCATACTAACCTTGCAGGGGCTATGGTAAGTGTGAGATGTGGGAATTGAGTTCCACATCTCTAATTCTTATCTCTTCCTTTTATGTTTATGTGAACTAACCCTCTTTTGTTGGGCCTAGGCCTTTCTCATCCCTTCTTCTATCTTCTTCTTCCTCCTTCATTAGGATAGAAACCTCACTAACCTTTAGGATATTCATGCATGTGACAACTTAGGATTATTTTAGTCCCCCTTTAGAATTTCTCCTTTGAGATCCTTTTGGTTCTTTTTCTCTTCTCATCTCATAACTCTTAAAAGATACTTTAATAAATGTGAAGTAATGTCTTGATCCATAGCCTTATCCCATGAGGCATACTTGTAGTCTTCCCATCTTGGGATAGTACAAGTTTACCTTGTGATGCACAAGTCTGATCAAGGTATCTTCTTCATAAAGAAAAGCATAAAAAACACTTCTTCATGTAAATAATCAAAACATCTAATAAGTAAACAAGTTAGTGAGCCTAAGCCCTAATCTTTGGGTTCAAGTTTTGGGGATCTTCTCCTTACTTGAGTGTGCTTGTTCTATTATTCCATCTTGGAATGTAGCGACAAGTGCACATTCCATTGGTGAGAGCTTGAGTTCACTTCCTTGTGACACACTCATAAAAGCTTCTAAAAAAAACACAAACAAACAATAAACGTCTTTCCTTCGGGAATTCTTTTCTCATCTCATTCGCTCCGTACGCAAACTTGCTCCTACTTGTCACTTTGCAAGACGGTAACGCACTCGTCGTCCGAGCCTGCAACACCTGAGCATTGACATAGGCAGTTCAAGCCTTTAATTCACAAGCAATTTCTTTTCTACCCCTAGTTAGGCGAACTACGTCGACTCTGATCCTCATTATCCCGATGAGGTACGTAGGCAGCGGGGTAGGGCCCGTTCGAGCACATTCTTTATTTTCCCTACATTTCCCTCTTTTATTCTCATTCTCTTATTTCATTTTCCTTATTCCTTTTCCATTCTCATTCCAGTTCCAGTAGCAGTTTCATTTCAGCAACATCTTTATTTTCTCACCCTTTGAAACAAAACAAGCAAGCGTGGATCCCGTCGGGTACGGCGGACGATCTGGGGTGCTAATACCTTCTCAGGTCGTAACCGACTCCCGAACCCAGATCTTTGGTTCGCAGGACCTTGTCCTTTCCTTCTTCCTCAGGTTTGTGCAACATTACCTTTCCCATTCATTCGGGATAAAAATGTCTTGCTGGCGACTCTACCTTTTCCGCGCCACTTTCGCGTTTGTACTAGGATGAAAATCCCGGGAGCGACAGCTGGCGACTCTGCTGGGGACTGCATACCAGATAATCTCTGGTTCCCCTGTGAGTCTCTCCTAGCGCTTGTGTGTTGTTGTTTCATTGGGTGATGTTTGTTTGATGTGGCTTGTTGTATTGTATTGTTGTTTGTTTACTGCTTTATTTACAGCTTTATTTACAGTTTTCAGTATTTATTTTCCGCATCATATATATCATACTGGACTGTCTGGACTGGTTTTCTTTGGTGGGATGGGAGTTACTGGTTCTTGAGAGATATGAGCCAAGTACCCGGCTCGAGTGCACCATAGGACTTAGAGTGGTTCCACTTTGGCCTCATGAGATCTTGTCATGGGGGTAGTAGTGAGTTCCACACCCAGGTTGCGATTGTCTTGGAAATGTCTTGATTTGGGGATCTTCCTCTCTCATTACATAACCTTGACAGTTATGTGCAGCTGGGAACCGATCATTGAGAACTTTTGTGGAAACAACCCTCTCCAGTGGTGACAGTGGCAGACCACATTTTGTGGCAAACCCATTCGCACCCGAGGGTCCACTGGGGACTCGCATAGGATGGCCTGGTTCTCTTATAAGAACTCAGTTGAAGCATCTGGTCGTATGACATTAGTGCTGTATCCTACGGGCTGAATGTACTATTGTTTCTCGATTTCAGCGCTTGAAGCTGGGGACTTATAAGGGATGCTTGTTTTTCCCGGACTCAGCTGAGGCCTCCCTGCGTAGTACATAATGCCAAACCGATTCCCTGATCTGGTCATGAGCCATTTCTCGGAGATGGTGACAGTATTATTGCTATGTGGCTTTGAGAGTCCGTGATGTCTGACCCGGAGCCTTTTACCCGTGAGATTGGGGGGTGTTTACAGGTGTGCAGGGACCCATGACCTCAACATACACTCATCTGTTCAATGGTTCTTGTTATGATCTTTGGTCCTTTGATTATGATCCATGGTTCTATGATTCTACGGTTCTGAATTTATGGTTCTGGAATTCTGGATTTCTTAATATTGTGATTCTGAGATCTTCTATCAGAGGGTTGTGATTATCAGAGAGTATGACTCAGTAAACTTTTGGGTTTGCCAGTTATTCAGAGGGGCCCTTGTCAGTGCTCCAGTTCAGATGGTCCCAGCTAGTCATATGCTTGCATTGCATTACATTTGCATCATTCTTTGCATTAACTGTTTATGTTTCCCGTTTTTCAGGTCATTGCTCGCATTTGTTCCCAGTTCTGGTATTCTTATCTCCATGGCAGAAATCAAAAGAGATCCAAGAAAAAAGAATGTGCATTATACTTTTCTTCAGCCGGAAGTTAAAAGTGTTCAGAGATTAGCAGGTTTGATGAATGATCAAGTCTTGGGTAATTTCAAGAAAAGATATGGCCAGATACTGAAGTTTGTGGACAAGCCTACGACAGACCAAAAGGACAGCTTGCATACCTTGTTGCAGTTTTATGATCCCCTGCTGCGTTCCTTTGTTCTTCCAGGTTACATCTTAGCTCCGACATTGGAAGAGATCTCTAGCATGCTGAATGTTCCGATCAGAGAGACATTGCCGTTCTACGGGTCAGAGGTTGTGCTCAAAGACGAAGACATAGCCAAGGTTTGTAGGTTGCCAGTTGTTTCAGTCAGAAAGGCTTTGCAAGAGAGTAAAGGCAGAGGTCTACACTGGAGTGTGCTTATCCCAGAGGCTGAGAAGTATGCTACAGAAGCTAAGTGGAACGACTTTGGAGCTCTGCTTGCATTGATGGTATATGGGTCTAGCTTGTTTCCCGGAGAGAAAGAGTTTGTCAGCTTAGAAGTGATCTCAATCTTTGCAAAAGGCAATCCGGTGCCTACTTTATTGGGTGACTTTTATTTTAGTGTCCATTACAGAAACGAGAAAGGTAGAGGTGGTCCAGTGGTCTGTTGTGCTCCTTTGTTTGCTGAATGGTTTGCCAGACAGTTGCCTAAATCAGGTGCCTTCAAGGATATACGAGATGAATGGAGATGGTCCAGAAGGCTGATGGGATTGACTGAAGAAGACATTGCTTGGGGTTATGACAGGGATTTGCTAGGAAAGGAGTTGATGGTTAGTTGCGGAAGGTTTGCTGGAGTACCTTTGCTGGGAAGGAAAGGTGTCATTAGTTACTACCCGACATTAGCCAAAAGGCAGTTTGGCTATCCTTTGAAGGATCCTCCTCAGATGGAAATGTTTGCTGAATCTTTGTATTTTCCTGTTGACGGAAACAGAGAGCTAGTCCAACAAGCAGTTCAATCCTGGGCTCACAGGATAAGAAAAGGGAAGAAAGACTTCGGCCGAGTTGATCCTAAGACATATCCACCATATGCTGAATGGTTGCAAAGGCATATCGAGTCAGTTCTCATGCCTTTTTCAGTCGAAGCTCCACTTTATCCCCGAGAGGTACCAGGTCCGAGCAATACGGTTTCCTTGGAGGAGTACAAGAAGCTAGAAGCTCAGCTGCATGCGGTCAGAGTAGAGAATGTTGAGATGGTAAGCTTATACCACCAGGCTAATAGAGCTAAGAAGGAAGCTGAAGATAAGCTGCAGAAGCTCCAAGCCTCTTTAGAAAACAAAGAGAAGGATTTTGCCGGAAGAGAAGCCCATTTCCACCGATTGGGTATGATGGAAGCGCAAAGAGAAGCCAAGCACAAGGAGACTTTAAAGACTCTCAGGAGTGCTCGACAGTCCATTGTTTGGCTGAAAGGCCAAAGGGAGGAAGAGCAAAAGAAATTCAAAGAGAAGGAAGAGTTCTTTGAAGTTCAGATGGCTTTCAAGAAGGAGGAAGTGGAGCAAGCCCACGCCATCCGGAGGGAGAGGACCCAACAGCTAGTCCAAAGCCAATTAGCTCTGGAGGAAGCCAGGAAAGAGATTGAAGAGCTCAAGCTGAGAGCGGGCGTCAAGAAGAGCAGGGCAGAGGTGGCAGAGTCGGGGTCCTTAGCTTAGTTTATTTTCAGATTACCTACAGGCTTGTTGTAGGAGTCTTGATTTTATTTCTTTTGTCTTTATGTACTAATTTGTAACCCTTCGGGGAATATTCTTGGATGTATTCTGACTTTTAGTCTATAGTGGTTTGTCCATATTCAGTATTAATGTGCAAGTTATCGTTTTGAATGTGCAAGACTCGTTTGTCTGGATACTGCTAATGTTTGAACACTTATCAAAGAGAAAGTTTGAAAGCTAAGCACTGAAAGTGATTGTCGAGATAGATGCCAGAACTGGGGCATGCCAAATGCTTAAAATTGGGAACGTGAACAGTTACATTGCATTGCATATAACCTGTTTGTCTGTTTTGCAGGTGTTGTCTCAATTACTAATGTGTTTTGTGATCACAGGCACTATAGCTCCTCGTAAGGTTCGAGAACAACCAGCAGTGCACAGATACCCAACTAAGACTAACCGAGAGCGAGCCATGGATCAAATGCAGGCAGATTTGGCAGATCTAAGGCAGAGAATGGACAACTTCATGACGTTAATGGCCGGTATGGGGCAGAATCAAGAACGTTTGCGAGAGATGGTTGAAAATCAGAATCGGAATGCTGCTGCTGCTAATGTTGATAATCACACCGGTGCGGGCGCACGACAGGGTGGAACTCCAGCTACACAACCAGGAGTGAATATGAACAACGAAGGATTACAACACCTTCAGATGGACAACCATGAGGATCAGTTTACTCTACTTGATGAAGCCGAGGGTCAAGGGGTGGAAATGAACAAGAGATTTGAAGAGATGGCCGAGCAAATCAGGGCTATCCAGTCCCAGAGCTCTTTGGGATTCGATATAACAGACTTGGGCTTGGTTCCTGGAGTCAGGATTCCGTATAAGTTCAAAGTTCCTACTTTCGAGAAGTATAACGGCACTGCTTGCCCAAAAACCCATCTGCAATCATATGTGGGGAGAATTGCCGCTCATACAGACGACGAAAAATTGTGGATGTATTACTTTCAGGACAGCTTGGTGGGAGCTTCCCTTGAGTGGTACATGAAACTCAGCAGGGTCAATGTCAAGAGCTGGAAAGATCTCGCTGAGGCCTTTGTGAAGCAGTACCAATATAACATGGATATGGCTCCGAATCGCACACAATTGCAACATATGGCTCAGACAGCAAAAGAAGGCTTCAAAGAATACGCCCAGAGGTGGCGCCAGCTAGCTGCTAGGGTACAACCACCGCTGTTAGAGAATGAGATGGCCGATATGTTTATGGGTACTCTCCAGGGGGTATTTCTTGAGAGATTGGCGTCGAGTTCTGCTACAAAGTTCAACGACATTGTCATTGCAGGAGAAAGGGTTGAAACGCTGTTGAAAATGGGGAAGATACAAGACCCAGGTGCTAGTAGCTCAAATGGAGCGAGGAAAGCTTTTAGTGGACCTCCGAGGAGGCGAGAAGGTGAAACCAATGCTGTGTTCGGCCGGAGCCAGGGTCATGGTTACAGAAGACCTTATGAGCATATGGCTGCTGTCACCATTCCTGCAGCTCCTGTACAACCGGTGCTACCTCCACCACAACAACATCAACAACAACAGCAACCTCGAACCAACTACCAGCAAAGACCATACCAGCCGAGGCAGACTCGCCCAGCTAACAGGGTGATCGAAGCTATTCCGATGACATATGCTGCCTTGTTGCCGAGACTACTGGACTTGAACCTTATTCAATTGAGGACTTTGGCACCACCACCTCCTGGAGAGCTTCCAGTGGGGTATGATGCAAATGCTAGATGCGCTTTCCATTCAGGGGCACCCGGGCACTCAACCGAGAAGTGCAGGGCGCTGCATCACAAAGTTCAAGATCTCATAGATTCCAAGGCAATCAACTTTGCGCCACCACCGAATATCAACTCGAACCCTATACCTAATCATGGTGGGGCGAGAGTTAACGCTGTTGAGGGTGATGATAAGTTGAGTTTGGTGCTGAGAATTGATGAAGTCAAGACACCGTTAACGGTGGTGAAAGAGAGACTGTTGAAGGGTCAAGTGTTTCCTGGTTGTTGTCTCGATTGTGAAGATTGTATAAGTGCTGTGAATGGCTGCGAGAAATTGAAGATGGGTTTGCAAGGATTAATTGATGATGGGTCTTTGCAATTTAGCAAGATTAGTAATGAAGAGGCTGATGATGTGTCAACCATTACTATCTTCTATGATGAAGCTGACATGCCCGTCAGACAAAGGCCGGTTACCATTTACGCTCCTCAGATTAGTCCTGTGACTATAACTGTACCTGGGCCGGTACCATATACCGATGATAGGGCCATTCCATGGCATTATGGTTCCGATGTCTATGTGGCGGGACAGAAGATGGAGAGTAGACCTGTTGCTGACTTGACTATTGAAAATGTGGGAGGTGTTGGAGGTTTTACTCGAAGTGGCCGTTTATTTGCTCCCCCTGCACTGAGAAAGGATCCTGAGGCCGAAGCTTCGTCTAAAGACAAAGGAAAACAGACTGCGATTGGCGAGTCAACTACTCCTGTGGCTGGGCAGGGGACGTTTGAGAAGGAGGTAGAGGAGTTTATGAGGATCATCAAAAGGAGTGACTACAAGGTGGTGGATCAATTGAACCAGACACCTTCAAAGATTTCTATTTTGTCACTGCTGATGTGCTCA
This sequence comes from Lathyrus aphaca, assembly GCA_963966055.1. Classification (NCBI taxonomy): domain Eukaryota; kingdom Viridiplantae; phylum Streptophyta; class Magnoliopsida; order Fabales; family Fabaceae; genus Lathyrus; species Lathyrus aphaca. The sequence goes on along the minus strand of OZ014519.1, from coordinate 687,867,757 downwards.
CCTGCGCACCGAGAAGCCTTGCTGAAAGTACTTCAAATGGCTTACGTCCCTCAAGAGATTACGGTCAATCAACTTGAAGCTGTTGTTGGAAGTGTCAATGCTAGCCATGGATTAGGCTTCACTGACAGAGATCTCACTTCGGAGGGAAGAAATCACAATAAAGCACTACATATCACGATGGAATGCAAGGGCGCTGTGTTATCCCATGTTCTTGTGGACACAGGCTCTTCTTTAAATGTGCTCCCGAAAAAGGCGTTGATGAAGCTTGACATTGATGGGATTGTCCTGACGCCGAGTGATCTGGTGGTTAAAGCTTTCGATGGTTCAAGAAGATCAGTTTTCGGAGAGGTTGAGTTGCCTGTTAAGATAGGCTCTCAAGTCTTCAAGAGTGTCTTCTATGTCATGGATATCCAGCCTGCGTATAGTTGCTTGTTGGGCAGACCGTGGATACATGCAGCTGGAGCCGTCACCTCAACTCTACACCAGAAGCTTAAGTATGTGGTGGACGGTCAGGTCATCACGGTTTGCGGGGAAGAAGATATATTCGTCAGCCATCTGTCAACATTTAAATATGTAGAAATGGACGGAGAAATTCACGAGACTTTGTGCCAAGCTTTTGAGGCAGATGTCAGTATCTTGACTCCGGTGAAGAAAAACAACGAAGGCACGTCAATTCATTCTTACCAGGAAGCAAAGGAGGTCGTCCAATCAGGCAATGCTCAGGGCTGGGGCAAGCTATTGGAGCTGGAAAAGAAGGATGACAAATTTGGCTTAGGGTATCAACCTGGAGGGTCTACTCAGAGTGGTAAAGCTATCTCATTTACAAGTGCTGGGTTGCTTGACCGCGATCAAATCTGTATGGCAAGTCAAGACGGAGATAGTGACCGAGACTGGGACAACAATTGGATCCGCCCGTGTGCACCCGGCGAGGAGCTAGGAAATTGGTCTGCTGAAGACATCGTTCAAGTTACCTGGCTCTCAAAGTAATTGTTTGTTTCCTTTTATTAGCATACTGCATTGTCAAGTCCGGCATTCTGCCCAAGATGCTTGGATCCATTGTATTGGGCCACCATGTTTTGTATCGCATTGTTATTCTGCTATGAAATAAAAGGACATTTTCAGACAAATTGTGCTCTCTTTCTTTGTTTTTTAACTTTTTCACAAAAACAATATAAAAATGGCAATGTGTTTTTTCATTTTTTTGTGTTTTGTGTTAGCGTCTCTTTTTCAAAATAAGCAGATTCTGAATAAGCACATCATTTGTGCAGTGTTGATCATCCGGATTCCATGGATAACGTTCCTGCTATGACTATGCATGACTTTGATAATCCAGTCTACCAAGCTGATGAAGGGGTTGAGGAAGACTGTAACCTCCCTGAAGAGTTGGTCAGATTGTTGAAACAGGAGGAACGGGTTATTCAGCCTCATCAAGAAGAGATTGAGACCATCAACATTGGCAGTGAAGATGCAAAGAAAGAAATCAAGATAGGAGCCAATCTGCAGGCCGACGTCAAACAAGAGTTGATCAGTATGCTGAGAGAGTATGTAGATATCTTTGCTTGGTCATATCAAGATATGCCAGGTTTAGATACCGACATCGTGATGCATAAGCTACCCCTGAGAGAAGATTGTCCTCCTGTAAAGCAAAAATTGAGAAGAACTCGCCCGGATATGGCGATGAAGATCAAAGAGGAGGTGCAGAAGCAGTGGGATGCCGGGTTCCTTGCCGTGACCAGTTACCCACCGTGGGTAGCTAATATCGTACCAGTACCTAAGAAGGACGGCAAGGTCCGAATGTGCGTTGACTATCGAGATTTGAACAGAGCAAGCCCAAAGGATGATTTTCCGTTGCCACACATTGACGTGTTGGTCGACAATACTGCTCAATTCTCGGTGTTCTCCTTCATGGATGGATTCTCCGGTTATAATCAGATAAAAATGGCGCCAGAAGACATGGAGAAGACAACGTTCATTACCCCGTGGGGAACATTCTGCTATAAGGTCATGCCCTTTGGTTTGAAGAACGCTGGGGCAACTTATCAACGGGCGATGGTCACGTTGTTCCATGACATGATCCACAAGGAGATTGAATGTTATGTGGATGATATGATTGCAAAGTCCAACGACGAAGAGGAGCATTTGGTTAATTTGAAGAAGTTGTTTGATAGATTGATCAAGTATAAGCTGAGGTTGAATCCGAACAAGTGCACTTTCGGAGTGCGTTCCGGAAAATTGTTGGGTTTCATTGTAAGTCAAAGAGGAATTGAGGTAGATCCTGCTAAAGTGAAAGCTATTCAAGATATGCCTGCACCAAAGACAGAAAAAGAAGTGCGCGGGTTCTTAGGTAGATTGAACTATATTTCTCGGTTCATATCTCACCTAACTGCTACGTGCGAACCAATATTCAAACTGCTAAGAAAAGAGCAAACAGTCAGGTGGAATGATGATTGCCAAAGAGCTTTCGACAAAATAAAGGAATATTTGCAGGAACCTCCAATTCTGATGCCTCCGGTGGAGGGGAGACCATTAATCATGTACTTGACCGTGCTAGAAGGGTCGATGGGGTGTGTGCTCGGCCAACATGACGAGTCTGGTCGAAAAGAGTACGCCATTTATTACCTTAGCAAAAAGTTTACCGACTGTGAATCCCGATACTCACTGCTCGAGAAAACTTGCTGCGCTTTGGTATGGGCCGCTCGCCGACTGAGGCAGTACATGTTGACCCACACCACACTTCTCATTTCCAAGATGGACCCTGTCAAGTACATCTTTGAGAAACCAGCATTGACCGGAAGGGTTGCTAGATGGCAGATGATTTTAACTGAATACGACATCCAGTACACTTCTCAGAAAGCCATCAAAGGAAGTGTATTGTCGGAATACCTTGCTCAACAACCTCTTGAGGATGACTATCAGCCGATGAGATTTGATTTCCCTGATGAGGACATCATGTACCTCAAAACAAACGATTATGAGGAACCACTTCCGGAGGAGGGGCCTGACCCTGAATCCAAATGGAAGTTGATGTTTGATGGGGCTGTCAATATCAATGGTCGTGGAGTTGGTGTTGTACTCATTAATCCTGAAGGTGTCCATTTACCCTTCGCTGCCAGAATTACTTTTGGCTGCACCAACAATGAAGCGGAATACGAGGCGTGTATAATGGGAATAGAGGAGGCAATTGATCTTCGGATTAAGAACCTCGACATATTCGGAGATTCAGCCCTCGTCATTAACCAAATTACCGGCAAGTGGTATACACATCAAGAGCATCTAGTTCCGTACAGGGATTATGCTAGAAAACTGTTGACATTCTTCACGACAGTTGAGCTCAAATACATACCACGTGACGAAAATCAATTTGCCGATGCTTTGGCTACTCTCTCTTCGTCGATTAAAGTCATGTGTTGGAACTTTGAGCCCAGAATTGACATCTCCAGGCTTGACTCTCCAGCTTATGCTTTCTCTGTAGACGCCGTGTCTGACGAGAAACCTTGGTATTTTGATATCAAATTATTCCTGGAGAAGCAAGAGTACCCAACAGGGGCATCTTCCAAAGACAAAAAGACCTTGAGACGACTTGCTGCTAGTTTCTTCTTGAACACAGACGGGGTTTTGTATAAGAGGAATTTCGACATGGTTTTGCTCAGATGCGTGGATAGACACGAAGCAAGCCTGTTGATGCAGGAAGTCCATGAAGGATCTTATGGTACCCATGCAGGAGGGCACGCCATGGCAAAGAAACTGCTGAGATCAGGGTATTATTGGATGACAATGGATGCAGACTGTTGTTTATTCGCTCGAAAATGCCACAAGTGCCAAATATATGCAGATAAAGTGCATGTTCCTCCTAACCCGCTCAATGTCATGTCATCTCCTTGGCCTTTCTCTATGTGGGGCATTGACATGATCGGGAAGATTGAGCCAACTGCTTCGAATGGTCATCGCTTCATTCTGGTCGCGATTGATTACTTTACCAAGTGGGTAGAAGCGGCGTCTTATGCCAATGTCACTCGTCAAGTGGTAGCAAGATTTCTGAAAAGAGATATCATATGCAGATATGGAGTGCCCGAAAGGATCATTACTGACAATGGTTCTAATCTCAACAACAAGATGATGGCAGACTTATGTCGGGACTTCAAAATACAGCATCACAATTCTTCTCCTTACCGACCAAAGATGAATGGTGCGGTAGAGGCAGCTAACAAGAATATCAAGAAGATTGTGCAGAAAATGGTTGTCACCTACAAGGATTGGCATGAGATGTTACCGTTTGCTTTGCATGGGTACCGAACGTCGGTCAGGACGTCAACAGGGGCAACTCCCTTCTCTCTAGTATATGGCATGGAAGCAGTCCTGCCTGTTGAAGTAGAGATTCCTTCACTGCGTGTGATGATGGACGTCAAACTGGATGAGGCTGAATGGGTGCGTGCTCGCTACGATCAGCTATGTCTAATTGAGGAAAAGAGATTAGCGGCTATCTGTCATGGTCAGCTTTATCAGAGGAGAATGAAGCGGGCATTCGATCAACGAGTACGTACTCGAGAGTATCGAGTGGGAGAGCTTGTATTGAAGAGAATTGTTCCTCCAGGTTCAGATAACAGGGGCAAGTGGACCCCAAATTACGAAGGACCATTCATAGTGAAGAAAGTATTCTCAGGAGGAGCATTGATGCTCACCACTATGGATGGAGAAGATTTCCCATCTCCTGTTAACTCGGACGCAGTTAAAAAATACTTCGCATAAAGAGACCCGCTGGACACAAAAACAGAATGTAAGTCCAGGCAAGAAAAGGGCATCCCGGCGAGCTAAAAACAGAATAAAAAGCTCGGGCAAAAATTAGGGAAATAAATATAAAAAAAAAAGATGTACACCCGCTGAGCTGAAAAGCCACATTGGACAGCTCAGGCAAAAAAGGGTATCCCGGTGGATTGAAAACCCGAGAGGGCGATCCACGCAAAATAAGGGAATAAGCGAACAACTGTGATCCAAGTTATCTGAACTACATCATCGTTTCGTACATCTTGCCAAGGTCAGAAGGATAGGAAGCAGTTCCCTCGTCCTCTCAGAAAGCCGAAACAGAATGGAGAGCCTTGAAGACATGCAGGTCATAGCAGAAATGGAACTCCTTGGAATGCCGTGTACATTGCCATTAGGATAGTTTCTTTTCTCAATTTTATAGTGGCTACCTCTTTCCAGGTGGTTGTTTCCTGATGTAAATTTTTGCCTATTCAGAGGCCATTCAATAAAATTAATATTCAGTCAATTAGTTGTGTGTGTTTATGTTGGTTTGCAAAATGTCCTGAATTTTTGGCAAAAATAGCATTGCATCTAAACATGGTGATAATCTTGAAAAGAAAACTGACATGCAGGGAAACTGTAACCCTCTTTGAGCGTCGGGTGACGATGGATGAACCGATCATTCCATGCAAGTCCCCGAGACACACGTGTGTTTTCTGTTGTTGCAGGTTGCAGGATGGCGTCACATCAAGCAATTTACTCTCCCCCAGTAGAGTATCTCCCCAAGCAGAGATTTTTTCTCCAACAGGTATCTGAAAGCCTGACTGGTCTAATAGAGATTTTCCTCCAACTAAGTCTTGGCAGCAGCCCAAGCAGGGTCTTATTCCCCAGTGAAGTAGCAGTCCATTCTTCCCCAGCGGAGTATGCCTAGCAAGTACCTGAGAGCATGTCATCATCAGAGGTGGAATTAACAGTATTTTATCATCAGCAAGAGTCTTTCCTAGTAGGCGTGACTGAAAGCTTGATATCCCCTCAAAGTCTAGAATCATCAGATGCTCTCCCCAGCCAGAGTATTTGCCCAAGAAGCTTCCCCAGCCAAGTCTGAAGATGTTCCTGTCCCCACAGAGTTCATATTTGATTTTCACCTCCGTCCAGGGGATATTTCCCAGCAAAGTTGCCCTATTGTTGGTTTATTTGATGATACAGCTAGGTAGTCATCACCCCAGTTAGAATGTGTATCCAGACCTCTTGACTTACCTTCCCCTGCAGAGTTGTACCTCTTGTTGCCGATCAAGCATTCGTTTGTTGCTCGTCTGCAATCTTCAACACTCGTATGTGTTATCCCTAAGCAAGTTTCCCCAACAAGGACATGTTATTGCTTTATTGCTGCTCGTCTGCATTCTTCAACACTCGTCTGTGTTAGCCATTTGGTATTGCTCGTCTGCTTTCTCCATCAGTGGATCTTGATTACTGTGATTCTGTTTGTCTTCAATTTCAAACGCTCGTCTGTGTTTGATTATATCAGTATTGATTGCTCATCTGCCAATTCCAGCACTCGCCTGTGCTTTGAGATGTTATTTTGCTGTAGATTATCAACACTCGTCTGTGTTGTGATACCTCTGTTATTGCTCGCCTGCAATTTTCTAACACTCGTCTGTGTTTGGTTATGATAGCTGCTCATCCGCAACTCCTCAACACTCGTCTGTGTTCTGAGATGATATTTGTTGTTGCTCGTCTGCAACCTCCCAACACTTGTCTGTGTTTGGTATTGGATCCTTCGCTGCACTCGTCTGTGCCTTGATATGTGTTCTCTATTGTTGCTCGTCTGCAACTGTCCAGTGCTCGTATGTGTTTGTTTGAAGCTCGTCTGCTTTGCTTGGATATTCGTCTGTGTTATCCTCAGCACTCGTCTGTGCCAGCTTATATCTGAATGTGAAGAGTTGTGGATTACTCTGATATTTCAGTATTGCTACTTCAAATGCTCGTCTGTGTTTGAATTTCTGGTATTCGTCTATACCAGTGGCTGATATTCGTCTGTATCATTGCCTGAGACACTCGTCTGTGTTTCTCAGATCATCGTCTGATACTCGTCTGTATCATTGACTTGTGGCACTCGTCTGTGTTATCTTGATGATCATCCAATACTCGTCTGTATTGAAGAGGTTTCGAATCCTGACAGTGGGAATTAAATGTCGAAATGGTTACCGGTCCTGGCGTAACAGGTAAATCCGAAGGAGGCTCGTCTGTCTCAAGCACCAATTATGGTTGCTGCACCTGGCGTAACAGGTTTGCTCAGAAGACTCGTCTGTCTTATACCATATATCCGCGGATAATATATGAAGAAGGTTCGTCTACCTTGATTGCATGTCTATCCCACAGACTTATATGCATTCCCGGAGCCTGCGTAAGGGTTATCCGAAGAAGACTCGTCCGTCTTATTCCACTTATCTGCGTAAGGATTGGTGAAGGAGATTCGTCTATCTCAGGCTACTTTGAAGATCCTTAAGGGCTCGTCCGCTCTCTGCACCTGGCGTCACAGGTCATTCGAAGACTCGTCTGTCAACATGATAGTATTCCAGATATCAGTTTCAACTTGGAAGAAGCTCGTCTGTTTTTTCTTTCCTCATATGCCCAGAGCGTCATCTGGTTGGGTTTATTTCCCAATGTTGCATTCTTCGTCAGAGTGCAAATTTCAGGTCTTCTTGGTATTCAATCACAGTTTATCTTGAATGGTCGATAGCTCACGCTACCGTCCTTTTCAGATTAACAGATGATTGAATAGGGGCAGCTGTAACACCCCAAATTTGCCCTCTTCTTTTAAGCATCATATCGCATCATGTTCATCATATTCATATCATTTTCATATTTTTACGTAGCATCATTAGCATAGAAAAATGAAGCATAACATTCATTGTGGAAGCATAGCATATGCTGGTAGTGATTTCAGTGCGGTAATCTGAGGCAGACAGGCGGTTGACCTAATTTTGGTCAAATTACCAAATGTTCCTTCAGTTGCAAGTTATCTGTCTCAGTGGACTGTGTCCCAAGAATGGCATATCCGAAGTTCGTGTTGTTGAGTGTGAAAATTCTCTGGTTATCGAACAGTAGATTGTGAGAAGTTTAGTTCAATTCGTCTTGATTAAGGGTTTTTTTTAGTTCATCAGCAATTTATCTGAGGATTTATTTTCCTCAGTATGAATTCGATCTATCAGATAATAATCAAACAGTTTTCAGTTGGCAAGTTGCAAGGTATTGGGGTTGTGTTCAGAGGCTCGTTGAGAAAAATCGAGATTTGTTGTGGGCTTGAGAACCAAATTCAGTCCATCGTCCATCCCCGATTAAACCATCTTTTATCCACTTTAATCAATGACTTTTCTTTTCCTCCTATCTTTGCTTGCCAATTCATTTTTTAAACCATTCGACCAAATTACCTCTTTCTTTCTTTTCTAACCATTTCCAACCATTTTTATTAGCATTCCAAATATTCGTCTTTTATCCATTTTTTCCTATCTAATTCCCATTTTTATTTTTAATATTTCTATTTCCACTATTTAATCCATTTTAATCCATATTCTTTTCTTTTAATTCATGAATACCTCTAACCATTCCCATATTGCAAAGTCATACAAAAAATAATAAGACCATTTTTTATCCATTAAATTTTTTTAGCAAGCTATAAATATAAAAAAAAATGAGAAGATGTTATTGCATTAAAGCTCATGTACAATGTTATTATCATAAGATTACAACAAAAAAAAAAAAAACAGAAAAATAAACATTTTCCTTCAGCTTTCCCAAGCCCCAAAATAACACCAGCTCACGGCTTCAAGATTCAAGTTTCCATAAGCACAAGCCGTATCACACTAACAACTTAAACAACATTGCCTCTTTCAGCTTATCATTCCAAAGTGCATCAGCCGCAACTTCCTGCAACCATATGCCGAAGCAACAAGCCTTTGTTGGTCCCAGCCTGCATTTTTGTCAAGCCAGTTGAACAAACTTCAACAAACAATAGCCTTGCCTCAAGCCTCGACGTAAGCCTTGCCCAACAAATATTCAAGTACAACTCGCGTACACCGTAGTAAGCTCCAGCCTTTCCTCACTATCTAAGGTCGCCGTAACAAAGCCCAAACTCACATCACGCATACCGCACGCATCCAAAACCATCCTGTCATCAAAACGCAAAGAAAAATCCTACAAAAAAACGCAGCAAAGCACGCGTGAATACAGTGAATCAAAAAGCCAAATTCAGTCATCAAAACGTTCAGTTGGTGTCACACCTTATCCGTGACCAAAAGGCAATAATTTGAAAATAAGTCGGGAAGGTTCAAGAAAAAATAACAGAATGAAAAAAGAATGAAAAAGAAGTTATAACAGGAATAAGCTATTATTTCAAGGGGGGGGGGGAACCGAAAAATAGATCATAACAGAATAACAGAATTGAGAATCTCACTCTAACAGAATCCGATAACAGAATTCTGAGTCTCACCAATCACAACTCTCTCTCACCAATTCTCCAAAAAGAAAATCATAACGGAATGAGATGGGGATCAAAAACAGAAAAGCAGAGTGTACGTAACAGAATCAAGAACTCTCACCAATCTCTCTCCAACCAAGCCTCTGAAATCTGAGAGCATTCTCTGGATCTTGAATCAATTCCTCAATCTTCATCAACTTTCACCACGAATCTTCATCCAATTCTTCAGAATCTTCATCAACTCACTTCAATCTGGATCGATTCTCTCCAAGATTCATCACACAAGATTCGAATTGCTCTTCCAAACGCAATCAAGAGCATAACCTTCATCGATTCCGTTCGCATCACCTTCATCAATATTGTGGATTTGGCTTTGTTCTTCGAATCAAGTGCATAGCTAGCATTCTGCTCCAATAGCTCTAATCGATTCAATCACCTCAAGCTGTTGAATTCGTCGCCGCATCGACCTGCAAGTTTGATCCCACACAACAATCCAGAATAAACAGAAGCAAGTAGGATTCGCGAAAAGAGAAGGAAGATTTAATCAGAGACAAAAGTTGAAAGAAAAAGAGTTACCGCATCGAGATTGATTTCTGTTTGGTTCGTCGTCTCGTCGCATAACAGGTACGTTCCCGGTTTACTTGTTCGATTATTGCTGGCTGTTTGCGAAATTTGTGGTAGCTAGTGTTGATTTTCGTTCGGTTTTGCTTTGAGCTCTGTCGTGTACGTTCGAATCGCCGAGAGGTCTTTTCGTAGCTGGCGTGGTTTCTCTGTTTTGTTTAAGCTAGCGGTTGTTTCGAATTGAGAGGGAGATAGGATTTTGCTTAGTTTGTTTGATCGGAGTTAGCGGTGGATGGCGGAAGCCGATTGAGGTCAGAGGTGAGGATGAGGGAGAGCGCCGTGGGTGGTGTTCTTGTTTTCTTTGATTCTGTTTTGCGAGTTTAGTAAGTGAGGAGGTTGAGAGGTTGCCGAAGAAGGCGGCGGCGAGGCAAGGAAGAGGATTTGGCGGCGGCGGACATTTTAGGGTTAGAAAGAGGGGAAATGTGAGGGAGGAAGAAGAGCTCATGTTGTTTGCTGTCTTTGTTCATTTGTTATAATGTTTAGAAACTATAATAGAATTTAAGCAATATTTGTATAGAATTATAGTTTAGAAGATATATAGTTTTAGGAGTTAATAATTGTTTAATATTGTTTAGGAAAATTAAGAATGTTTAGAAAATATAAAAATGTTAATTAGTTTAATGGTGGATCATTGTTTAGGAATATAAAAGATTAGATTAGTATAATGATTAGAAAATAATAGTTTTTAGTTAGTGTAATAATGAATTAGTTACTAGATTGTTTAGAGATTAATATGTTTAGATAATAATTGTTTTTTTAGAAAAAATAATATGGTTTTGGGATTAATTTGTTAAATTGGTTAACAGTTTAGAAAATATAATTGTTTAGAATAATGTTTAGTTTAAATAATAGTTTAAAAAATGTAATATAGAATTTATTTAGTTAATATCTGTTTAGAATTTGTTTAGGTAATATTTGTTTAAAAATAGAATAGATTAGTTTAGTGATTAGTATAATTGTTTAGGAACTAGAGAGAGTTTAATTAGTTTAGTGATTAGTATAATTGTTTAGGAACTAGAGAGAGTTTAATTAGTTTAGTGATTAGTATAATTGTTTAGGAACTAGAGAGAGTTTAATTAGTTTAGTGATTAGTATAATTGTTTAGGAACTAGAGAGAGTTTAATTAGTTTAGTGATTAGTATAACTGTTTAGAAAATAGGAATAGATTAATTAGGATAATAATTGTTAGGCATTGCAAAGATTAATTAGTTAATGAAAGTTTAGAAAATATAAAAAAAAAGTTCAGTTAGCATAATCACAGTTTAGAAAATAATATAGTTTTAGATTTAGTATTTGTTTTATAGAAATTGGTTTAAGGATTAGTTTAATTGTTTCATAGAAATTGTTTTAGAAAATATAATATGATATTAGAATTAGTTTAATTGTTAGAAAATAGCTTAGAAAATATATAGTTTTAAGATTAGTATAATTGTAGATCATTGGTTGGGAATATAAAAGAATTAGGATTAGTATGTTTATTTAGAAAATTGTTTTAGATAATGGTTTAGAAGATATAATATAGTTTTAGGATTAGAATAATTGTTTTAGAAAATATAATATGTTTAGTTTAATCATGGTTTAGGAAAAAATAATGAAATTTAGTATATAATTGTTTAGAAAAAAAAAATGTTTAGAAAATAGAAAGAATTAATTAGTGGAATAATGGGTAGTTAATGATAATTGTTAGGAAATGGAAAAAGTTAATGAGGGAGATTTTGTTTAGAATTAGATTAGTTAGTATAATTTTGTTTAGAATTTGATTAGTTAGTATAATTTTGTTTAGAATTAGATTAGTTAGTATAATTTTGTTTAGAATTTGATTAGTTAGTATAATTTTGTTTAGAAATGATTAGTTAGAATTGTTTAGAAATGATTAGTTAGAATTGTTTAGAATATAATTGTTTTAGGATTAATCAATATTTGTATAGAATAATAGTTAGAAATGTAACATAGTGTTAGAGATTAATATGGTTTTAAATAATTGTTTAGAGAATATAATATGTTTAGTCTAATTTTTGTTTAGAAAATATGTTGGAATTTAGTATATAATGTTGTTTAGGAAAAAACTGTTAAAAAGATATAAAAAAATATAGTACTAATAATAATGTTTAGGGAATAAATGGTTTAGGAATATAAAGAGTAATTAAGTAAATATTTAGTATAATATTGGTTTAGAAAAGTTAAAGATGTAATTAGTATGATCATTGTTAGAAAATAAGAAGAATAAAAAAGGGTTGTTTATGTGTTCAGGCATGGGCCCATAATAGATTGCTTTTCGTCCCCCCATCCTGCCAGGCCCATTTGAATTCAGTGCAAATCTTTGCCAACTGCACCTTTCCTTTATTTCCTTAATTTCTTTTTCTTCCATTTATTTTCTTTTATTTCAGTTTGGTTTTAATTCGTATAAAATAGAAATATTCATCTAAAAATTCCCAAAAAAATCATGGATGTTCCTTTGTGTCTCTAAAATTTTTTCATATTTTTATTTTATTTTTTTCATTGATTAGCGTGCCAGAATTAATTCATCTTTGCACATAGCTTCATTTGCTTCATTTCCTGACCAGCCTGTCTTGTTGATTTTCTATAGACTTCAATATTTGGAGTTTTGATCCCATTCTTTTTGCATTGTGTTCCTAAGATCTTCTAGTTTGTATGTGATTTTCCTCAGAATTTTTAGAAATTTATTTCTTGGGTTTTGATCAGATATCTTGTGATGTAAGTTTTCTGTCCTAGCTTGTGTTCGTGCCTACATTTGACCTAGTTCCTTTCCGAATTTTTGCAAATCCTTTTGGAAGGTTGATGTAATGTGTTTTAAGATCATTTGGTTCCAGTTGTAGAATTTTTAGATGGCTGGTTGATTATTTGTGGATTTTTATTCTCACCTTGTCCCATTTTGCTTCTTTGGGATTGTTAGATCTCTTATAAGCTTAGAAGGGCACTTGTGCCAACTTTTTCTTATTGTTTGGGGTTCCTTTGGGGTATAGGTGCCTTCCTGGTCCTAGGATAGGTTTTGGTTCTTCTAGGTTTTTGAGTTTGCTTCATATTGAAGTCATTTGTTTCCTTAAGTGTTTAAATTCCATTCTTTGGTTCCATAGCTTTCATTTTGATATTGTTTGGTGGTGTGAATTATATCTTCATCTTGCTGGCCTCTTAGGCCATTCTTTATATCATTTTGATTCTGGTTTTGAGCTTTGTGCTTGTCTTTTGTGTGTTTTGCATTACATTTTTCATAAGTGCGCATTTGTTTCCATATGTGTTCATGTTGCCTCATTTTAAGTCATAAGTCTCCCATTTTAGTTTCTTTGAGTTGAATTAGCATTAAGCATTTGATTACTTCATTTCACTTCTGATTGTTGGATGATGTCATGTTAATTTGCTCATTTTTTGTTCATTTGTGCATACTAACCTTGCAGGGGCTATGGTAAGTGTGAGATGTGGGAATTGAGTTCCACATCTCTAATTCTTATCTCTTCCTTTTATGTTTATGTGAACTAACCCTCTTTTGTTGGGCCTAGGCCTTTCTCATCCCTTCTTCTATCTTCTTCTTCCTCCTTCATTAGGATAGAAACCTCACTAACCTTTAGGATATTCATGCATGTGACAACTTAGGATTATTTTAGTCCCCCTTTAGAATTTCTCCTTTGAGATCCTTTTGGTTCTTTTTCTCTTCTCATCTCATAACTCTTAAAAGATACTTTAATAAATGTGAAGTAATGTCTTGATCCATAGCCTTATCCCATGAGGCATACTTGTAGTCTTCCCATCTTGGGATAGTACAAGTTTACCTTGTGATGCACAAGTCTGATCAAGGTATCTTCTTCATAAAGAAAAGCATAAAAAACACTTCTTCATGTAAATAATCAAAACATCTAATAAGTAAACAAGTTAGTGAGCCTAAGCCCTAATCTTTGGGTTCAAGTTTTGGGGATCTTCTCCTTACTTGAGTGTGCTTGTTCTATTATTCCATCTTGGAATGTAGCGACAAGTGCACATTCCATTGGTGAGAGCTTGAGTTCACTTCCTTGTGACACACTCATAAAAGCTTCTAAAAAAAACACAAACAAACAATAAACGTCTTTCCTTCGGGAATTCTTTTCTCATCTCATTCGCTCCGTACGCAAACTTGCTCCTACTTGTCACTTTGCAAGACGGTAACGCACTCGTCGTCCGAGCCTGCAACACCTGAGCATTGACATAGGCAGTTCAAGCCTTTAATTCACAAGCAATTTCTTTTCTACCCCTAGTTAGGCGAACTACGTCGACTCTGATCCTCATTATCCCGATGAGGTACGTAGGCAGCGGGGTAGGGCCCGTTCGAGCACATTCTTTATTTTCCCTACATTTCCCTCTTTTATTCTCATTCTCTTATTTCATTTTCCTTATTCCTTTTCCATTCTCATTCCAGTTCCAGTAGCAGTTTCATTTCAGCAACATCTTTATTTTCTCACCCTTTGAAACAAAACAAGCAAGCGTGGATCCCGTCGGGTACGGCGGACGATCTGGGGTGCTAATACCTTCTCAGGTCGTAACCGACTCCCGAACCCAGATCTTTGGTTCGCAGGACCTTGTCCTTTCCTTCTTCCTCAGGTTTGTGCAACATTACCTTTCCCATTCATTCGGGATAAAAATGTCTTGCTGGCGACTCTACCTTTTCCGCGCCACTTTCGCGTTTGTACTAGGATGAAAATCCCGGGAGCGACATCACTGACTGGCTGGTGCTGGTGATAACTGAAGCAGGTAGCTGATGAAGATAGGTCAAAACTGAAGATAGGGTCAAAACCAAAACCAAATGAAAATGGATACCCTGAAACACAAATAAGCAAATGTCAATATGATGCAATGATTATGTATGCAAATGAAATGCAAGGGTTTGTGACTGAGCTGGATCTGATCAAAACTCCGATATAGGTCCAAATGTGTTCAAGAATTCCAGTTGGGGTCTATAAATCCAGTAACCAAGGTGGGGGACTCAAATAAAGAGCCACATGTCCAGGGTTTTAGAATCACAAGAACTGTCCAACATGGAGTACTCTTAACAAAGCAAAGTAACAGGGTATTCTAAGGTCAAGGTACCTGCAAACCTGTAAACAGCCCACCCCCCTCACTGGTGGTGTTCTAGAACAAGGATCCTCAGACTTGGATCAGTTATGAGAAGTGTAAACACTTCCAACCCGGAGGTACAGTGTTTACAATAACCATAAAAGTTCCTCCTCTAATTCACCTCAGTTTCTGAAGGTCAATACTAAAGGGTCATCCAGACTTAGCAGGCTTCCCAGATAGCCCTAGCATTGCAGGAAATCTGCAACACAGAGTTCTCAAGAAGAAACCCATATCTGAACCGTGTTTCATATTCCCGCACCAGACCGAAATGGAATGGGAAAGAATATGATTCACTCTAGCCTAGGTGTCACTCAGGTCCCAGGTATAGGACCTTAACTCTCAATGGAACACCCACCCACCAAAGTAAAACCAGATCCAGCCAGCAGCATGACAGTATGATATATACAAAAGCAATAAAGAAAACAGTAAAGCAACTGTACATAAATCCATAAACAAAATAAATACAAGCACAAATAAGCACATAACACCCCAGTAAACACAAATCAAACAAGCGCTAGGAGGAACCCACAAAAAGAACCAGAAGCCCTGGTTACAATATAAGGCTCCCCAGCAGAGTCGCCAAGCTGTCGCTCCCGACAAATGAAATGGATCATATGAAGGTACAGACGCGAACGGTCGGCGAAGGGAACAGTGAGAACACACAGCCGCGAACTCACTGGAGATGAATAGAGTCGCCAGCTAGGCATTTTTATCCCGGAGGAAAGGCAATGCTGCGTAGGCCTAGAAAAAGATGGATAAGACGGTTTGCGAACCAGAGAGACTGAGAAAGGGGGTTGGTTACAACCTGGGAAGGTATTAGCACCCAGATTGTCCGCCGTACTCGACGGGATCCACGCTTAAAAGATTTGTGTTTAAAGGGGTAGTGTCAGTGCAATTTGTGTGTAAAATAGCTGGAAAAGAATGTACAGGTGTCAGTGTAAAAGAAATGAAATGTGATATGTGCAGTGTCGGTGCAGGAATAAGAATGAAATTGCTCAGGAATATGAGGCTAAAGGATGAAGCTGGAAGGAGGGGGGGATATACAGAGACTTTTGTTCGATAACTGTTAAGTCATGCCTACGTATCCTCTCGTGCAATGAGGAAGTCAGAACACCGTAGTTCGACCCAAAGAGACTGAAAGGTAAATTGACTGATGAACTACTTACTTGCCTATGCTCAAGTGTATGACCTGTCTGGCTCAGGTGCAAACTGTCTTGCATTAGACGGAAGAAGCGAGCTCTCGTTTGTGAGTGAATGAGATGAGAAAAGAATCCCGGAGGAGACGATTATTGTTTGTTTTTTTGTGTTTTCAATCTTTTATTGTTTTTGGATTTTGTCATAAGTTAATGAGCTTAAGCCTAAACCAATGGGTTTAGTAAACTCATCACATCTTCCCTCTGATTAGGGGTAATGAGAATTACCTTAAGTGTGAAGTCAGATTCTCACACTTAATCACCTTGGTGTAGGATTAAGATCATTAACCTACTTGTTGATTATTTAGATGTTTTTGGTATTTCTGTTTAGTGTTGAGTAATGAGGTTAAGCCATAATCATGGATTAAACAGACTCATTACACCATCCTAATAGAAGGATAATAGATGAGGGTGTTTAAGCTGAGGAAAACTCCTCAACTTAATCCATGATCAGGGATTAAACCCATGACAAAACAAGCCTTTGATTAAGTGGATTTTACTTAATGATATGATGATGAAGTGAATTTTATGATTTGTAAGACCACTTGAGGGGGACTTGTCCATTAACACTAGGGTTAGTCCTTCTTAACCAATTAAGGAAGAATTAGAACCCTAATGCAAGGCCCAAGTTACAAGTGTGATGTCTTGATGATTATTATGTGAATTGATTAAGAGATTTAAACACATTAAGGGTTTAACACTTAGGATTAAAGTTATACACTCCATCCTAAGAGAAGGATGCAGGCATAAGCTTAATCACAAAGCCTTAAAGCCTTTAGGGTTTAGTCCCTGATTATGAGGTGAGAAGAGAGGACTCAAAGAGAGACACAAAGGTAAAACTATGAGGGGAGACTAATCAAAACCCTAATTCATTGTCATGCTTGGTTGTTCCTAAGGTTTGTGAGGTTTGCAAGAACAATCTTCAGAGGAACCACCAGGAAGCAGATGAACAAGATCAAGAGAAGCAAAGTGGGAGGAAGAGGAATGAGCAAGCTCAAACTCAAACACATATAGAAATGCAGCAATGTATGCAAGAGAGATGAGAAGAAAAGTTATGAGAAGTGAAGGCAAATTCACTTCTCAAGCTTACTTACCACCTGAAATGTTAGGAAAGGAATGCAATGCAATGCAAAATGGGATGAGATGACATGATGAGAAACAAAATCAGAAGCAATTACATGATGCTAATGATGTTATGAGATGCTATAAACATGAGGCAGCACATGGAAATGTTCATACAAGTTCATGGATGCATATGAAGCAAGTTTAGAAGCATGGATACACATGAAAAGTTATGAAGCATACATGGCATACAAGATGGCAAATATGTGATGCAATGATCAAACATGCTTCCTATATGTCTTATGATGTCAAATGGATCACAAGAATGCATAAAATGCTAAGACAAGTCATGTTATGCAAGAGAATGCAAGAGGGATGCAAATGGAAGCCCAAATTAGGGTTCATGAATCAAACATCAATCAAAAAACCAAAAACAGGAGCAAACCTTAAGATAAAAAATGGAAAATGCCACTCAAAGAAACCCTAAACCTATACTAAACCAATGTCCAAAGGGGAGGTCTCAACTCTTAACCAATCTCAAGATATGAATTTTCTAAGTTATTAGGGTTTGTAGGGTTCCTGAACAAAAGAAATACCAAACAAATGAAAAATGCAAGATCAAATCATGGCCATTTTATCCTAGAAACTACATGCTAAACACAATACAATGCAAAAAGAATCAATGTCCAACTCTTCTCAAATAGGCAGAAATGAATTTTTGAACTTAGGATCAAATTAATGCATAAAAAATGATTTAATTCAATGAAAAATTCTTAAAATGCATCAAGATCAAAAAAGAAATTTGGTTTGAAGGTTGGACAATGTCTCTAAATGTCTTAGAACATTTCATGAATTTTTTTGTAATTTTTAAATACCTAAAAGTATTTTTAATTAATTAATTCCCATTAATCAATTAAAAATAATCTCTTAAATATTTAAAAATACTTTTTTTGATGATAAAAATAAAATAAAAATATTTTTGTGTCATAAAAATTAATAAAACTTTTAGGAAAAAGTTTCATAATTTTTATGTATTTTTTGCTATTTTAAATTAAATATGCAAGTTAATTGAAAAAGAAATGAATTTAAATTTAATAAAAAGAAAGTAATCAGAAAGGAGGGCCAAGATTTGATCTGGGCTTGGCCTGGTTGACTGCGCGCCAGATCCAAGGGCCCAGATTCAAATCTGGCCAAATTAAAATTATGAATTAATTAATTACAAATTAAATGGATAATCAGGATTAGGGTTTCTAATGGCTCATCTCAGCCTTTCATTCGCGCGCGGGAGAGTCCATCCAAGGGACCAGATTCAAACAACCCTAATTAATGACACTTAACCCTAATCACTTTCAGGCTGCCGGAGAAGACTTCCGGTCGTCTTCTCCGGCCAGCTCCCTCCCTGAGAAACTTCAAACTCCCTAAAAACGTATCAAAAATGAAAAATAAAAACTGGGAAATGTTCCTCACATCCTCACGAATCAAACCCCTATCCTAAAACAAATTTATTCTTCCTAAACAAACTGAATCGAAGAGAACAAGTTCTAGGGCACGCAGGTTTCAGAGACAAATTACATACTCAAATCAAAGCCATTTCAAAAACTAAGAACATCAGGATGATCAGTGAATCACATAGAACAAGTTTGTAACAAAAAAAATGATTTCTGGAAAAATGAATTTCAAGCTACCTGAGATTTGGAGCTTTCAACCTGAGAACTTTCTGGCCACTTCTCCTTGTGCAATCTACTCCACTTGACCCCCAGAAGATGTTTGAATGCTCAAAAGAAGTTTGTGTTGGCTGGATAGTGAGTTTCGAAAGCTCCTGCTCAAGCTTGGTCAGAAATGGCAATGGAGTTTCTGGAGGTTTCAGGCCATTGTGAATGATGGTTTGTGGTCCTGAGGATGAATGGAGAAGGTCTGTGGTGTTTGTTGGTGTGTTTGTGAGCTAGGGTGAGAGTTTCGAATGAAACTGCAAAATAAGGTGAGAAATGGCAGTGGGATGCTTTGGCTGTTTCAGGCTTGTGTTCTTGGTGATTTCTACTCAGTGATATATGGTGAGTTGAATGGAGAAAATGGTTTGAGTGTTTTGTGGCTGTGAAGGCAGATTCGAAGACAAATGCAATGTGGGGTGATTTTGTGAATGTGATGGTGTAGAGTGTTTCAGCCTTGCTTCTTCATATCTTTGGCTTGCCAAGGGATATTGTATTATAATCCTATAGGTCAGATGATGTGACCTGGCCTATAGTGATTGGTAAGTTTGCTTTTGCAAAATGTCCACCTTTTGTGTAAGTGAAGTATGGCTCATGATCTAGGCAAGTACAAGGCATGGGGCTGCGCAGCAAAATGAGGTGAGAGGCTAGCAAAAGTCAGCATCCAATGTCACAAGTTGTAGGAAGCATGATGAGTGGTTTTGCAAGTTGTTGCAACTTTGGTTCACATGTGATTTCTTTGCCTAACCAACCATAAACCATGGGCATTCTTGGTTCAATTCTGATTTTTATGACTTAGAGAATGTTTGTGTCATGGTTTGAAATGAATTAGAGGTTGCAAGAGGCATTGGTTCATGACTTTGCAAAATTTCCATTTGAGGCATGCCTTGAAAATCAATGATTTTGGCCAACTTTGCCACACCATAACTTTTGATCCAAGAAGAGTTTGATCATGTTCTTGTACTTTTTGAAAAGGGAAAGATGAGATCTACAACTTTCATGACCAAAGTTTTTCCATTTGAGGCATTTTTGGATCAAGAATCAAGGCTTGAAAAATGACCTAAAATGATGCATTCTTGAAAAGTCAACTATGCCCAAAAAGTCAACATTTGCAAAACTTCCAAATTCTGATTTCTATGAACCTCAACCTTCTTCCATGATCAAATAAAGATCATATACACTCAAAATGATGAAGATCACCCATTGGTTGGGTCATTGGGGGCCCCAGATGCCCTGATTTTACACTGACTTGCCCAGAAAGTCAACCTTTGATCAGATGACTTCCCCATGGAATTTCTTCATGAAAATTGATATGCATACTCCCTATACCAATGGAAACAAGAATGACCAAAAAATTTGGGGTTATGGCCTCTGAAACCAAAACCTTAATTTTAGGTTAACTGTGCAGTCTATCCTGGCTCTGCATCCACTCAAACCCTAGTTCTTGTGATTCCTTTGCATTTTTGACTTTGTGAGGATGTGATATGATATAAGAACACATGTGGATCCCTTTGAAATGATTGGTGGCCTTTGGAGTGGCTCAAGAAGCTCTGGGATTGCTCAGATCACAAACCCTAGGTGCAGATGACTTAGAAACTATCCAGTGAATCAAAAATGGGATATGAGGTGATATGATTGTGTTTATGCATATGAGAATGATCACAAGCCATGGTGTGAATGGGTGAGGGCAAATTTGGGGTGTTTACAGCTGCCCCTATTCAAACATGAGTTAGCTGTGCAGGTTGTAAGCAACGGCTTAACAGGCAAACAAGATAACTTGTGGTTGAATACCAAAGACAGTCCAAAATTTGCACTCACAGAATGAAGAAGAAAAGGGATATAGATTGTAAAAGAAAATAAAGTACATTGTAAGGTGTGGGCGACGGAGGACGACCGTCGAGCAGAGGACGACTGCTGGGTAAAGAGCAATGACGGGGACGACCGACATGCTGGGAAAAGTGAGGAAGATAAAGCGATGACGGGGACGGCCGACATGCTGGGGATATAGGGTAAAGCTAAGACGGGGACGGCCGACTAGCTGGGGGAAAATAAAATATTATGATGGGGACGGCCATCACGATAAAGCTGTAAAATTATTTGGGGATTGATGAAAAAAATGACGGGGACGGCCATCAAGTTCACAAAGCAAGGTAACCAACGATGGGGACGGCCATCGGGCTAAAAAGGAAAAGGGACCACGACGGGGACGGCCATCGGGTTAAAGAATAAATGAAATAAACAGATGATGGGGTACGGCCATCAATGGTGAAGGACGATCACCTAGCAGGGGACGGCTGCTCTGTTGGGGATAAAAGAAATATGATGGGGACGGCCATCAAAGGTGGAGGACGACCACCTGGCAGGGTACGGCTGCCGAAAATATCAACGATGGGGACGGCCATCGGATAGAAAAGGTCAACGATGGGGACGGCCATCGGACGAGCATGATGGAGGACGACCATCAAGAAGTGGAGGACGACCACTCAGCAGGGTACGGCTGCTCTCGAGGTTTCTCATGACATAGGACGAATGCCAGATAACCGAAATCAACAATGGGGACGGCCATTGGATAAAATGATGAAGGACGATCATCAAAAGGTGGAGGACGACCACCTAGCAGGGGACGGCTGCTAAAATCAATGATGGGGACGGCCATCGGATGAGCATGATGGAGGACGACCATCAAGAAGTGGAGGACGACCACCTAGCAGGGTACGGCTGCTCTCAGGGTTATCATGACACAGGACGAGTGTCAGATAAAAGAAAATGCTTTGTTGGTGATCTACTGGGGATATAGTGAACACGGACGAGCGTTCACAACCAAGAAAGGAAAGTGTAAGTGTTTAGATGTTGTGTATAGATTAAGGATGCGGACGAGCATCCTTAAGGCTATGGTACGGACGAGTATCAGGTAGAAACAAACTGACACGTGTTCAGAGATGATGATGCAGACGAGTATCAACTGGTTAACAAGGAACACGGACGAGTGTTGAATCTGAAGGGACTCTTCTGGGGAATAGTAGACACAGACGAGTGTCTATATTCAAGAAGACAAAAGTGTTTGACACAGTGTATGGATTAAAGATGCGGACGAGCATCCTTAAGAGTATGATACAGACGAGTATCATGTAGAAACAAACATTAGACGCAATGTTCTGAGATGATGGTACGGACGAGCACCAACCGGTTAACAAAGAACAAAGACTACTGTTGAATCTGTGGGTATATAACTGGTATGTACAAGATACGGACGAGTATCTGTATGAGAGCGAGTGTTGTATAGATGGTGTTTAACTGCTGGGGAGGGTGACACGGACGAGTGTCAAAAGGAGAAAAGTGTGATATCAACAAGTATATGGGTTGCAAAAGTGTAAGCGACTGCGCTGGGGATATGACACGGACGGGTGTCAAGAAAGTGTATATATAAGTATGTGTGAGTGCAAAGAGGGTGTCTTCGGCTTTCTGCTGGTGATATGACACGGACGGGTGTCATGAAGTATCCGTGATATGGGTGATTTGTTTGTAAAGAGTGTTCAGGCGACTTTACTGGGGAAAGATGGCACGGAAGGGTGCCAAAAGGTGTATATACTGGTGTTTGATGATTTGTGAGGCAACTGCTCTTGCTGGTAACTCTGGTGGGGATTTTTCTTCTGTATGTTGATGAACTGCTATTATTCACAAGTGTTAATTCAGAACGTGGCTTATGATTATGCTATGCGTTTGACTTTTGCCGTAATGCTCCGTTTTAGACGGAATGCTACGCTCTGAGGGGATAATATGATGCAAATGCCATGATTATGCAAGGATATCAAACCGGGATTCGGATCCCGTTGCTGCGAAGATCTCTGGCTGATCTGTTTGAAATGGACCTCCCAGCTGGGGATGAGATCATTGGTAGATCTAATAAGATGATATTTGCTTGGGGATACGGGTCACTGATAGACCTATCCTAATAAATGAGAGGCCCAGCTGGGGTTTGCAGAAGCTTTCTTCACTCTGTTGTGATCTTCATGCATTGCTCTTCTGAATAGAGGCTGAGGATTCTGTGGGGATATGATTCCCTGATTCTTGCATTCTGCTGAGGAGGAATGATTGGTACTACGGCTGGGAGAGTTGTTGGCCACTCAGCTGGGGAGAGTAAAGAGAGGCAACTCAGCCGGGGATAGAGCATTTCAGATGCTGAGATTGACTGTATGTTGATTTGGCAACTTCGCTGGGGAAATGGGCACCTTCCAGTGCCACATGGAAGATAGACCGAATTGATAATGATCTGCCAGCTTGCTGAGGGTGAAGCTTTCATGCCCTAAGCTGTGCTCTGGATACCTGCAATCCTGCAGAGATAAAGAAACGCACAAACGATCCCGAGGTATCCTTTACTGGATTCCGTCATAGGAGCTTAGACACTTTCGAGAGTAAGTATATTCCCTGCAAGCATGTTTCTTTATTTTCTTAGAGAAAAACATCTGTACTTATGCAATCAGTTTTTTCCTTTTAAGACATCAGACATTTTTTTGCAAATAAAATGTATAGAACGAGACATGACTGAAAATCTGATTTTATTAATTCATATGCCCTGAATTGGCGAGATACAGTCAAAGAAACATATCTCCTGAAATGAGGAGATTGTTATAAATTGAGAAACAAAATGCTGGCGGTGTTGACGACGCTTTAAGGAGCTTCCTCTTCTGCTATGACTCGTATGACAATGACGTTCTTCTCGTCTTGCTTTCTGAAAAAGGCTGATTCTGATTGAAGCTTGATTTTGTTGGAGCTTTCCAAGTTGCAAGTGATACAGACGAATTCAGAATGCAGTTGTTCGCTTATTCCCTTATTTTGCATGGATCGCCCTTTCGGGTTTTCAATCCATCGGGATACCCATTTTTGCCTGAGTTGTCCAATGCGGCTTTTCAACTCAGCGGGTGTACATTTTTTCATTTATTTCCCTTATTTTTGCCCGAGTCTTTTATTCTGTTTTTGACTCGCCGGGATGCCCTATTTTTTCCTGGACTTACATTCTGTTTTTATGTCCAGCGGGTCATTTTATGCGAAGTATTTTTTAACTGCATCTGAATTCACAGGGGACGGGAAATCTTCACCATCCATGGTGCTGAGCATCAGTGCTCCACCAGAGAAAACTTTCTTTACCACGAATGGTCCTTCATAGTTTGGAGTCCATTTGCCCCTGTGGTCTGTATGAGGAGGGAGGATTCTTTTCAGTACAAGATCTCCCACTTGGTACTCTCGGTGCCTGACTTTCTGATCGAAGGCTCTCTTCATTCTTTTCTGATACAACTGCCCATGACAGATTGCAGCTAATCTCTTCTCTTCGATCAGACTTAGTTGCTCGTATCGGGCCCGAACCCATTCTGCTTCATTCAGTTTAACATCCATTAGTACCCGTAACGAGGGTAGTTCAACTTCAACAGGTAGGACTGCTTCCATACCATATACAAGCTGATACGGTGTTGCCCCAGTGGATGTTCTGATTGACGTGCGGTACCCATGCAAGGCAAACGGTAGCATTTCATGCCAGTCTTTGTATGTGATTACCATCTTCTGCACAATCTTCTTAATATTCTTATTCGCTGCCTCAACAGCGCCATTCATCTTTGGCCTGTAAGGAGAAGAATTGTGATGTTGGATCTTGAAGTCCCGGCACAGCTCTGCCATCATTTTGTTGTTTAAATTGGAACCATTATCAGTAATGATTCTCTCGGGCACTCCATACCGACAGATGATATCTCTCTTCAGAAATCGGGCTACCACTTGTCTTGTAACATTTGCATATGAGGCTGCTTCAACCCACTTGGTGAAATAATCAATGGCGACCAGGATGAATCTGTGACCATTCGAAGCAGTTGGCTCAATCTTGCCAATCATATCAATGCCCCACATGGCAAAGGGCCACGGTGAAGACATTATGTTCAAAGGATTGGGAGGCACATGCACCTTATCTGCATAGATCTGGCATTTGTGGCATTTTCTGGCGTAGGCACAACAGTCTGCATCCATTGTGATCCAATAATAACCTGATCTTAGCAATTTCCTAGCCATGGCATGCCCTCCGGCATGGGTACCAAAGGATCCCTCGTGCACTTCATGCATCAACAAATTTGCTTCCGTCTTGTCAACACATCTGAGGAGTACCATATCAAAGTTCCTTTTGTATAAAGACCCATCAGTGTTCAGAAAGAAACTACCAGCAAGCCTTCTCAAAGTCTTCTTATGATTGGAAGATGCCCCAGGCGGGTATGTTTGATCCTCCAAGAAGCATTTAATGTCATGGAACCAAGGCTTATCATCTTTGACAACATCTGCTGCGAATACATATGCTGGTCTGTCGAGTCTGGACACTGAAATCTGAGGTACAAAGTTGGCAGCCTGAACTTTGATCATGGATGAAATGGTAGCAAGAGCATCTGCAAACTGATTCTCGTCCCGAGGGATATACTCAAGTTTGACCGTTGTGAAGAAAGTCAATAACCTTCTTGTATAATCCCTGTAAGGTATCAGATGATCCTGGTGGGTGTACCATTTGCCGTTGGTTTGATTAACTACCAGAGCTGAATCTCCGAATACCGTTAAAGTCTTGATCCTGAGGTCAATGGCTTCCTCAAGACCCATAATGCAAGCTTCGTATTCAGCTTCGTTGTTAGTGCAGTTGAAAGTGAGTTTGGCCGAGAAAGGCATGTGAACTCCCTTTGGTGAAATGAGGACCGCACCAACACCACAGCCATTCATGTTAACAGCCCCATCAAACATCATAGTCCATTCTTCTTCTGGGTCGGGCCCTTCAGTGTGAATGGGCTCTTCATGATCTTTTGATTTAATGAACATGATGTCTTCATCAGGGAAGTCAAATCTCATAGGCTGGTAGTCATCAATGGGTTGCTCAGCAAGATATTCAGATAGTACACTGCCCTTGATGGCTTTCTGAGAGGTGTACTGGATGTCATATTCTGTGAGAATCATCTGCCATCTTGCAACCCGTCCGGTAAGCGCTGGCTTCTCAAATATGTACTTAACTGGGTCCATTTTTGAGATCAATAAAGTAGTGTGGGTTAACATATACTGTCTCAGTCGGCGAGCAGCCCACGCTAAAGCACAGCAAGTTTTCTCGAGCAGTGAATAACGTTGTTCACAGTCGGTAAACTTTTTGCTTAGGTAGTATATTGCATACTCTTTTCGACCAGACTCGTCATGCTGGCCCAACACACACCCCATTGACCCTTCTAATACTGTCAAGTACATAATTAGAGGTCTTCCTTCGACTGGCGGCATAAGGATCGGAGGTTCCTGTAGATACTTCTTGATCTTGTCAAAAGCCCTTTGGCAGTCTTCGTTCCACCTGACCGTTTGTTCTTTTCTTAACAGCTTGAACAAAGGTTCACAGGTTGCTGTAAGGTGAGATATGAACCGTGAAATGTAGTTCAATCGACCTAAGAACCCTCGAACTTCTTTTTCTGTTTTCGGTGCAGGCATTTCTTGAATAGCCTTGACTTTATCAGGGTCAACTTCAATCCCTTTCTCGCTTACAATAAAGCCCAGCAGCTTACCGGATCGCACCCCGAATGTGCATTTGTTGGGGTTCAGCTTTAGTTGGTACTTCCTCAGTCGCTTGAACAACTTCAGCAGATTCACCAGGTGATCTTCCTCTGTAAGGGACTTGGCAATCATGTCATCCACATAACACTCGATTTCTTTATGGATCATATCGTGGAATAATGTCACCATAGCCCGTTGATATGTTGCACCAGCATTCTTTAGTCCGAATGGCATCACCTTGTAACAGAACATGCCCCAAGGTGTGATAAATGTTGTCTTCTCCATGTCTTCAGGTGACATCTTGATCTGATTATATCCTGAAAATCCATCCATGAAGGAGAATACCGAGAACTGAGCCGTGTTATCCACCAATACATCAATGTGAGGTAATGGGAAGTCATCTTTCGGGCTGGCTCTATTCAGATCCCGGTAGTCAACACACATTCTTACTTTGCCATCTTTCTTAGGCACAGGCACTATATTAGCAACCCACGGTGGATAACTAGTCACAGCAAGGAACCCGGCGTCCCATTGCTTTTGTACCTCTTCCTTGATTTTCATAGCCATGTCTGGGCGAGTTCGGCGCAGCTTCTGTTTGACCGGTGGGCACTCTTCTCTCAAAGGCAGCTTGTGCACAACTATGTCGGTATCCAACCCTGGCATATCTTGATACGACCAAGCGAACACATCAACATACTCTTGAAGCAGATCTATCAGTTGTCTCTTCACTGAGTCTTGCAGGCAGGCCCCGATTTTAACTTCTTTCACGTCTTCCTCTGTACCAAGATTAATCGCCTCAACCTCCTCCTGGTGAGGAGTAATAGCCTTTTCCTCTTGTCTCAACAACCTGGCTAGCTCTTCAGGAAGCTCATATTCTTCATCAACCCCTTCATCAGCTTGATTGATCGGATTGTCAAAGTCATACGATGTCATAGCCGTGCTGTTGTTGGTGCTGTCAGGAAGGCACTCTCTGCAAGGGTTAAGTTTGTTCATTTTAGTGATTGATTTTAATCTTGCTTTAGAAAAAGTGAAATGAAGTTATCATTTTGAAAACACCGCCATTTATTTTTGTACAAAAAGAAAAATGGAAAAACAGTGAGCAGAAAGGAAAAAAGACTCGTTTGCAAAAAGATGTCTGATATTTCATTAATTTAATCTTGTTTGCACAAAAGTACAGATGGCCCTGATCACAAAATGAGTCTTGTCATCTTGGGCAAGATGCAAGACTTTGATGCATGCTAAAAAATACAGGAAATAATAATTACTCTGCATGAGTAACTCTTATAATTTCCTGGGAAGACCAGTTCGAGACACTGCTCCCCGGGATCTTTGGACGAATCCAATTCTCCAGATTGCGCTCCTCTTCCAGCTCGTCTTCCAGACAGTTGACAGCGTCGGGGGTAAGCATCCCCCCACTGACAAAACCAGGCTCTGCAGCAGCCTTTGCTTGATGTTGAGTTGGTCTGTAACCCAACCCAAATTTGTCCTTCTTCTCCTCCACAGCTAAAACCTTGCCCCAGCCTAGGGCAGTTCCTTCCTCAACAACCTTTCGGGCTTGTTGATAAGATGACATGGAGATACCAGATACAGTAGATGCTTCATTGACATTCAAGGCTTCAAATCCTTGGCTCATTGTTTCATGGATCTCTCCATCCATCTCAATGTATTTATAAGTAGCCAGATGGCTAAAAAATATATCCTCCTCTCCACAGATTGTGACAACTTGGCCTTCCCACTCAAATTTTAACTTTTGGTGAAGGGTAGACGTTACTGCGCCGGCGGCGTGAATCCAAGGTCTACCCAACAAACAGCTGTAGGCGGGCTGAATGTCCATCACATAAAAGATAGTTTCAAAGGTCTGCGGGCCAATTGTCACGGGCAGCTCAATCTCTCCCAGAATCGATCTCTTCGAACCGTCAAAGGCTCTCACCACCAGGTTGCTGGGTCTCAATGCCAATCCATCATATTCTAACTTCACCAGAGCCTTCTTTGGTAATACATTCAGGGAAGAACCTGTGTCCACCAGCACATGAGAAAGGACAGCTCCTTCGCATTCCATGGTTATGTGCAAGGCTTTGTTGTGGTTGCGGCCATCCACTGTCAGGTCAGAATTGGTAAACCCTAGCCCATTGCTAGCAGTAACATTTCCAACCACGGTTTCCAATTGGTTGACAGTAATCTCCTCGGGCACGTAAGCTGCGTGCAGGACTTTAAGTAGTGCATTCCGATGGGCTTCGGAGCACATAAGCAGTGAGAGGATAGAGATTTTGGATGGCGTCTGGTGAAGCTGATCCACAATTTTATAATCACTCTTTTTTATGATCCGCATAAACTCATCAACTTCCTGATCGAATGGAGTCTTCAAGGCTTCTTTAACAGCTTGATCTTCCTGCACCGGGCTCTTTCCTTTTGCCTTGGCGGCAGCTTCTGCTTCGGCAGTAGGTCTTTGAACTTGTGAAGCAAAGAGACGTCCGCTTCGGGTGAAGCCTCCGCCTCCTCCCACATTATCTATCTGTGGTGCAGGTGTTGGTGTATCAAGAGTGATTCTTTTTCCTTCGCAGTACACGTCAGAGCCATAGTGCCAAGGAATGGCCCTATTGCTTTCATATGGTACTGGTCCAGGCACCGTGACAGTGACTGGACTGATTGCTGCTGCTGAAGAGACTGTAATTGTTTGTGGATCATAAAAGATGGTAACTGGTGCTCTGATGGGAGCAGCACCTTCTGAATGGTAGGCAGAGTTGTTTTCAGGATCATAGAATATGGTAACAGTAGAGACATCTTCATGATTGATTGCTGGAGTTGTAGGAGACATTGTCGGAAGTACGGATGTTGTTGTTGTAGGAGATTCAAAATGGAATGAAGCTGAAGTTGTAGCAGGAGAAATTGTTGAAAACTGATCATTTGAGACGATAGATGGAGTACTTGTTGATGTTGCCGAAGAATTGTCAGGAACAATAGTTGCTGCGGCTGTAGGAGGTTCTGGAACCGTTGCTGATGAAGCTGTTGGGTTTGTCGGGAATGATGTAGTGATCTGTAGCAGGCCACTCTGAATAAGGCTGTCAATGCCATTCCTCAGGTCCTCACACCCATTCCATGAAATATTGCAATAGGGACACCTTAGTTCACACCCTGGAAATATTCGGTTCTCACGAAGTTGAGCCTTGATTTCCACCAATGGTGTCCTGATCTGATCCACACTGGTTATTAAATAAGACGGTTGGTCTTCTTCAATAGCGTTAATTCGGGGACCACCATGGTTTGGCATAGGATTTTTGTTGACATTGGGCGGCAGTCTGAAATTCAGAGCCTTGGAGTCTACCAAGTCTTGTACCTTCATATGCAGAGCCCTGCATTTTTCTGTACTGTGACCAGGTGCGTTTGAATGAAAAGCACACCTAGCATTGGAGTCATAGTTCCTTGGTAAACTGTTGGGATCCGGAGGTGCCAACGTTCTTAGCTCAACTAGGTTGAGTTTCAGAAGTTGTGGCAACAAGGCAGCATATGGCATTGGGATCGGATCGATCACTCTGTTAGCTTGAGATGGCCTCTGTTGGAATGGCCTTTGCTGGTTATTGTTGGTGTTGCTGTTGTTATAATTTCTTGGAGGATACTGATTCTGCTGATGATACTGAGGTTGTGGCTGATAGTTTTGTTGCGGAGGTTGATAGACTGGCTGAGGATGAGCTGGAGCAGGAATGGTGACTGCTGCTATTGACCTTTGAACATACTGGGGTCTGCCCCTGTTGGTGTGAATGGCATTGGTCTCGCCAGTTCTTCTTGGGCCTGCGAAAGGCTTTCTTGCATTACTGGACGAGCTTGCACCGTTGTCTGAGATTTTTCCCATTTTTAACAAGCTTTCAATTCTCTCCCCGGCTATGACAACATCTGCAAAGCTAGTGGAAGAGAAAGCAGCCAACCTGTCAATATAAGTTCCCTGAAGGGTATTCATGAACATATCTGCCATTTCCCGTTCAGACATAGGTGGCTGAACAGCAGCAGCCAATTGCCTCCATCTCTGGGCATATTCTCGGAAACTCTCCCTTGAAGACTGTGACATTCCCATTAGGAGGGTCCTGTTGGGTGCCATGTCTAAGTTATACTGATACTGTCTGATGAAGGCCTCTGCCAGGTCCTTCCAGCATCTAATAGTTGCCCTTGTCAGATGGGAATACCACTCCCTCGAAGCTCCAGTCAAGCTATCTTCAAAATAGAACATCCACAATTTCTCGTCCATGGTATAAGCTTTTAATCTCCCGAGAAAAGATTGTAGATGGGTTCGAGGACAAGAAGTCCCATTATACTTTTCAAAACATGGAGGCTTGAACTTGTGGGGAATCCTAACCCCGTCTACCAAGCCCATGTCCATGACGTCGAAACCCAAAGAATTTTGAGATTCTAAGGACCTTAATTTCTCAGCTATCTCATCTAGCCTTCTATCATAAGCTTCTTCCCCAGCACCCATTACTGTAAACTGGTCCTCCTGGGGGTCTTCTTGAAGTACCCTGGCTGCAGTGGCAGTCCCTTGAACATTTGCAGGGATGTTGACCTCAGGATGGAGATGGGGTCCAAAAATTGGGGGATTGACATGAGGTTGGACCCTCTCGTTGTTACTTGTGCCAGCAGTTCCCACATGGGGCTCTTCTTGATTCCTCCCTTCTACCAAAGCTCTGAGCCTCTCCTGGCTTTGAGCTAAGTTGTTCATTACTTCCATGAACTGTGTTATCTGCGTTCTCATCTCCAATCTTTCGTTTGCCATCTGGTTTCTGACCTCCGTAAGGTCTTGTTGCATCTGGTCCATCTGGATTCCCGGAAGGTTGTTTCTAGTTGGGTACCTGTGTGGCCTGTTGAGAGGAAATACCCGGCGGCGAGCAATAATTCCTGAACATCACAACAGAGTTAGTGGCAATAAAACAAAAACCTACAAAACAAACAAAAGGGTTAGCATGCAATGCAGTTATGCTTATTTGTTCTCAAGGTATCCGGCTTGGCATTCAGTTTTGACCCTTCCAGACCCTTGAAGATGCTGCTGTTGAAGTTGCTTTCGAAATAAACCCAGATGGAAACTAACACAAATATATTACAGAAGGTGAAATAATACATCTTGTTCATTTTACAACACCAGCCCTCTAAGGGGTCAAAATACATCACAAAAACAAAAGTACATGGAATAGGAATAACAACAAGCAAATGATCAAACTCCAAAGCCAAACTCATCCTCACGAACTTCCTTGAGAAGTGCGTCGGTCACAGGATCAGCCGGACGCTCCGTAAGATTCCTGATGAGAAGGTTCCTAGTAGCAACAGCTGTGGTCAACTTCTTGTTCTGACTTTGGTCTTTAGACCTCTTCACTCCAGCTCTGATTTCTAGCTCTGATATTTCCTTCTGGGCTGCTGCCAGGGCTTTTTCTATCTGCTCCATCTTGTCCTGAACTCTCTTGTCTTCTAGAGTACGGGCCTCAGTGGTCCGGACCCACCTGGCTTGACTCTCTTTCAAATACAAGTCTGTCCTTGCTCTCTGGAACTGGGCTTCTTTACAAGCATTCTTCAGAATCTGCTCACCAGCCTTAGACTTGTTGATATAATCTCCAGACTTCTCAATCTTAATCAGATGCTCTACTCTTAATTTCTCCAGTCTCTCAATCTCCCTCACACCTTCACTCCTCTCCCGGAGGGTCTTCTGCAAAGCCTGGGTTAGCTTCTCATTTCTTTCCTTCAAGCTTTCAAACTCCTCCAAACTGATAGTGGCAGGGGGTGGTGCTGAAGATGACTCAGGCATGTCTTCTATGGTGAAGGGCAATCCAGAGAATTGGGCCCTAGCATGGGACCACTCATGATATTGGGCTGATGCCATATTATTGCATTTCCCCAAAATGGTGATTCCCTTGGTTTGAACATGATCCCAGGCCCAGGCAGCCTGCCTAACAGTTGCCAGACTAATCTTGTTCTCGCAGTAGAGGGTCTCCACCAAGTCTTGTTCCCTAGGAGTATGAACCAGTGCGTAGCCCAATTGTCTTTTAAACAGCATAGGGTTGTAGTTGATACTACCCTTAACTCCTATTAGGGGCACATTGGGAAAATGCCCACAGCTGGTAATGATATCCCTGCCCTTGGTGCTTTGGGTACACCACCTGATATCAGCTGAAGTGAGAGTAGTAAGCCTTCCAGCCCAGTTCTTCTGCTGATGAGGATTCAAAAACGCATCTGTCCTGGGTAGATGCCTGAGGAGCCAAGTATGGAATAATGGAGCACAACACCTCACTAGCCTTCCTCTCTGCTTCTCATTCCTCTGATGCACTGAATAGTAGAGGTCACCCAATAAAGTTGGCACTGGGTTCTTCAGGATGAACAAGTGGATTGCATTCTTACTGATGAATCGAGGCTCATCTGCAAACAATACAATCCCATATATACTCAGGGCCAATAAGGCACAAACTGCTTTCCACTCCCCCAGGGAGGCCTTCAGACTAGCTTGAGAAATTAAGAAGTCCAGATGAAAGCCAGAGATTCCAGCTTTAGATGTCATGTGTTGCTCAACCAAAACAGGTTCCAGATGCAAAGCCTTTGCTACTTCTCCATTAGCAGGAAAGACCATCTCAGGGTTGAAAGGAATTTCTCTCCTGATAGGCATACCAACTAATGAGGAGTACTCTTCCAATAAGGGGCCCAACTGAAAGTTTTGAAAAGTAAAACATCTCAGTGGAGGATCATAAAACTGAATGCAGGTGTGGATGAGGCTCCTCTGTGAAGGGTCCAGATCCATAACCATGTCCAGTATATCTCCATAACTCTCCCTGAACAAGGGTATGTGATCTGGAGTGATCAGGGTTTGGATCCTCCTGATGTCTGATAAGTCTGGCTGGAAGAAGTGATAGGTGATGTTGCTTTTCTTTGGAGCCATGATGTTGAAGACTGAGTAGAGACAGGTACTGATGCTGATGCTGAAAGAGGGGGTCACTGACTGGCTGGTGCTGGTGATAACTGAAGCAGGTAGCTGATGAAGATAGGTCAAAACTGAAGATAGGGTCAAAACCAAAACCAAATGAAAATGGATACCCTGAAACACAAATAAGCAAATGTCAATATGATGCAATGATTATGTATGCAAATGAAATGCAAGGGTTTGTGACTGAGCTGGATCTGATCAAAACTCCGATATAGGTCCAAATGTGTTCAAGAATTCCAGTTGGGGTCTATAAATCCAGTAACCAAGGTGGGGGACTCAAATAAAGAGCCACATGTCCAGGGTTTTAGAATCACAAGAACTGTCCAACATGGAGTACTCTTAACAAAGCAAAGTAACAGGGTATTCTAAGGTCAAGGTACCTGCAAACCTGTAAACAGCCCACCCCCCTCACTGGTGGTGTTCTAGAACAAGGATCCTCAGACTTGGATCAGTTATGAGAAGTGTAAACACTTCCAACCCGGAGGTACAGTGTTTACAATAACCATAAAAGTTCCTCCTCTAATTCACCTCAGTTTCTGAAGGTCAATACTAAAGGGTCATCCAGACTTAGCAGGCTTCCCAGATAGCCCTAGCATTGCAGGAAATCTGCAACACAGAGTTCTCAAGAAGAAACCCATATCTGAACCGTGTTTCATATTCCCGCACCAGACCGAAATGGAATGGGAAAGAATATGATTCACTCTAGCCTAGGTGTCACTCAGGTCCCAGGTATAGGACCTTAACTCTCAATGGAACACCCACCCACCAAAGTAAAACCAGATCCAGCCAGCAGCATGACAGTATGATATATACAAAAGCAATAAAGAAAACAGTAAAGCAACTGTACATAAATCCATAAACAAAATAAATACAAGCACAAATAAGCACATAACACCCCAGTAAACACAAATCAAACAAGCGCTAGGAGGAACCCGCAAAAAGAACCAGAAGCCCTGGTTACAGTATAAGGCTCCCCAGCAGAGTCGCCAAGCTGTCGCTCCCGACAAATGAAATGGATCATATGAAGGTACAGACGCGAACGGTCGGCGAAGGGAACAGTGAGAACACACAGCCGCGAACTCACTGGAGATGAATAGAGTCGCCAGCTAGGCATTTTTATCCCGGAGGAAAGGCAATGCTGCGTAGGCCTAGAAAAAGATGGATAAGACGGTTTGCGAACCAGAGAGACTGAGAAAGGGGGTTGGTTACAACCTGGGAAGGTATTAGCACCCAGATTGTCCGCCGTACTCGACGGGATCCACGCTTAAAAGATTTGTGTTTAAAGGGGTAGTGTCAGTGCAATTTGTGTGTAAAATAGCTGGAAAAGAATGTACAGGTGTCAGTGTAAAAGAAATGAAATGTGATATGTGCAGTGTCGGTGCAGGAATAAGAATGAAATTGCTCAGGAATATGAGGCTAAAGGATGAAGCTGGAAGGAGGGGGGATATACAGAGACTTTTGTTCGATAACTGTTAAGTCATGCCTACGTATCCTCTCGTGCAATGAGGAAGTTAGAACATCGTAGTTCGACCCAAAGAGACTGAAAGGTAAATTGACTGATGAACTGCTTACTTGCCTATGCTCAAGTGTATGACCTGTCTGGCTCAGGTGCAAACTGTCTTGCATTAGACGGAAGAAGCGAGCTCTCGTTTGTGAGTGAATGAGATGAGAAAAGAATCCCGGAGGAGACGATTATTGTTTGTTTTTTTGTGTTTTCAATCTTTTATTGTTTTTGGATTTTGTCATAAGTTAATGAGCTTAAGCCTAAACCAATGGGTTTAGTAAACTCATCACATCTTCCCTCTGATTAGGGGTAATGAGAATTACCTTAAGTGTGAAGTCAGATTCTCACACTTAATCACCTTGGTGTAGGATTAAGATCATTAACCTACTTGTTGATTATTTAGATGTTTTTGGTATTTCTGTTTAGTGTTGAGTAATGAGGTTAAGCCATAATCATGGATTAAACAGACTCATTACACCATCCTAATAGAAGGATAATAGATGAGGGTGTTTAAGCTGAGGAAAACTCCTCAACTTAATCCATGATCAGGGATTAAACCCATGACAAAACAAGCCTTTGATTAAGTGGATTTTACTTAATGATATGATGATGAAGTGAATTTTATGATTTGTAAGACCACTTGAGGGGGACTTGTCCATTAACACTAGGGTTAGTCCTTCTTAACCAATTAAGGAAGAATTAGAACCCTAATGCAAGGCCCAAGTTACAAGTGTGATGTCTTGATGATTATTATGTGAATTGATTAAGAGATTTAAACACATTAAGGGTTTAACACTTAGGATTAAAGTTATACACTCCATCCTAAGAGAAGGATGCAGGCATAAGCTTAATCACAAAGCCTTAAAGCCTTTAGGGTTTAGTCCCTGATTATGAGGTGAGAAGAGAGGACTCAAAGAGAGACACAAAGGTAAAACTATGAGGGGAGACTAATCAAAACCCTAATTCATTGTCATGCTTGGTTGTTCCTAAGGTTTGTGAGGTTTGCAAGAACAATCTTCAGAGGAACCACCAGGAAGCAGATGAACAAGATCAAGAGAAGCAAAGTGGGAGGAAGAGGAATGAGCAAGCTCAAACTCAAACACATATAGAAATGCAGCAATGTATGCAAGAGAGATGAGAAGAAAAGTTATGAGAAGTGAAGGCAAATTCACTTCTCAAGCTTACTTACCACCTGAAATGTTAGGAAAGGAATGCAATGCAATGCAAAATGGGATGAGATGACATGATGAGAAACAAAATCAGAAGCAATTACATGATGCTAATGATGTTATGAGATGCTATAAACATGAGGCAGCACATGGAAATGTTCATACAAGTTCATGGATGCATATGAAGCAAGTTTAGAAGCATGGATACACATGAAAAGTTATGAAGCATACATGGCATACAAGATGGCAAATATGTGATGCAATGATCAAACATGCTTCCTATATGTCTTATGATGTCAAATGGATCACAAGAATGCATAAAATGCTAAGACAAGTCATGTTATGCAAGAGAATGCAAGAGGGATGCAAATGGAAGCCCAAATTAGGGTTCATGAATCAAACATCAATCAAAAAACCAAAAACAGGAGCAAACCTTAAGATAAAAAATGGAAAATGCCACTCAAAGAAACCCTAAACCTATACTAAACCAATGTCCAAAGGGGAGGTCTCAACTCTTAACCAATCTCAAGATATGAATTTTCTAAGTTATTAGGGTTTGTAGGGTTCCTGAACAAAAGAAATACCAAACAAATGAAAAATGCAAGATCAAATCATGGCCATTTTATCCTAGAAACTACATGCTAAACACAATACAATGCAAAAAGAATCAATGTCCAACTCTTCTCAAATAGGCAGAAATGAATTTTTGAACTTAGGATCAAATTAATGCATAAAAAATGATTTAATTCAATGAAAAATTCTTAAAATGCATCAAGATCAAAAAAGAAATTTGGTTTGAAGGTTGGACAATGTCTCTAAATGTCTTAGAACATTTCATGAATTTTTTTGTAATTTTTAAATACCTAAAAGTATTTTTAATTAATTAATTCCCATTAATCAATTAAAAATAATCTCTTAAATATTTAAAAATACTTTTTTTGATGATAAAAATAAAATAAAAATATTTTTGTGTCATAAAAATTAATAAAACTTTTAGGAAAAAGTTTCATAATTTTTATGTATTTTTTGCTATTTTAAATTAAATATGCAAGTTAATTGAAAAAGAAATGAATTTAAATTTAATAAAAAGAAAGTAATCAGAAAGGAGGGCCAAGATTTGATCTGGGCTTGGCCTGGTTGACTGCGCGCCAGATCCAAGGGCCCAGATTCAAATCTGGCCAAATTAAAATTATGAATTAATTAATTACAAATTAAATGGATAATCAGGATTAGGGTTTCTAATGGCTCATCTCAGCCTTTCATTCGCGCGCGGGAGAGTCCATCCAAGGGACCAGATTCAAACAACCCTAATTAATGACACTTAACCCTAATCACTTTCAGGCTGCCGGAGAAGACTTCCGGTCGTCTTCTCCGGCCAGCTCCCTCCCTGAGAAACTTCAAACTCCCTAAAAACGTATCAAAAATGAAAAATAAAAACTGGGAAATGTTCCTCACATCCTCACGAATCAAACCCCTATCCTAAAACAAATTTATTCTTCCTAAACAAACTGAATCGAAGAGAACAAGTTCTAGGGCACGCAGGTTTCAGAGACAAATTACATACTCAAATCAAAGCCATTTCAAAAACTAAGAACATCAGGATGATCAGTGAATCACATAGAACAAGTTTGTAACAAAAAAAATGATTTCTGGAAAAATGAATTTCAAGCTACCTGAGATTTGGAGCTTTCAACCTGAGAACTTTCTGGCCACTTCTCCTTGTGCAATCTACTCCACTTGACCCCCAGAAGATGTTTGAATGCTCAAAAGAAGTTTGTGTTGGCTGGATAGTGAGTTTCGAAAGCTCCTGCTCAAGCTTGGTCAGAAATGGCAATGGAGTTTCTGGAGGTTTCAGGCCATTGTGAATGATGGTTTGTGGTCCTGAGGATGAATGGAGAAGGTCTGTGGTGTTTGTTGGTGTGTTTGTGAGCTAGGGTGAGAGTTTCGAATGAAACTGCAAAATAAGGTGAGAAATGGCAGTGGGATGCTTTGGCTGTTTCAGGCTTGTGTTCTTGGTGATTTCTACTCAGTGATATATGGTGAGTTGAATGGAGAAAATGGTTTGAGTGTTTTGTGGCTGTGAAGGCAGATTCGAAGACAAATGCAATGTGGGGTGATTTTGTGAATGTGATGGTGTAGAGTGTTTCAGCCTTGCTTCTTCATATCTTTGGCTTGCCAAGGGATATTGTATTATAATCCTATAGGTCAGATGATGTGACCTGGCCTATAGTGATTGGTAAGTTTGCTTTTGCAAAATGTCCACCTTTTGTGTAAGTGAAGTATGGCTCATGATCTAGGCAAGTACAAGGCATGGGGCTGCGCAGCAAAATGAGGTGAGAGGCTAGCAAAAGTCAGCATCCAATGTCACAAGTTGTAGGAAGCATGATGAGTGGTTTTGCAAGTTGTTGCAACTTTGGTTCACATGTGATTTCTTTGCCTAACCAACCATAAACCATGGGCATTCTTGGTTCAATTCTGATTTTTATGACTTAGAGAATGTTTGTGTCATGGTTTGAAATGAATTAGAGGTTGCAAGAGGCATTGGTTCATGACTTTGCAAAATTTCCATTTGAGGCATGCCTTGAAAATCAATGATTTTGGCCAACTTTGCCACACCATAACTTTTGATCCAAGAAGAGTTTGATCATGTTCTTGTACTTTTTGAAAAGGGAAAGATGAGATCTACAACTTTCATGACCAAAGTTTTTCCATTTGAGGCATTTTTGGATCAAGAATCAAGGCTTGAAAAATGACCTAAAATGATGCATTCTTGAAAAGTCAACTATGCCCAAAAAGTCAACATTTGCAAAACTTCCAAATTCTGATTTCTATGAACCTCAACCTTCTTCCATGATCAAATAAAGATCATATACACTCAAAATGATGAAGATCACCCATTGGTTGGGTCATTGGGGGCCCCAGATGCCCTGATTTTACACTGACTTGCCCAGAAAGTCAACCTTTGATCAGATGACTTCCCCATGGAATTTCTTCATGAAAATTGATATGCATACTCCCTATACCAATGGAAACAAGAATGACCAAAAAATTTGGGGTTATGGCCTCTGAAACCAAAACCCTAATTTTAGGTTAACTGTGCAGTCTATCCTGGCTCTGCATCCACTCAAACCCTAGTTCTTGTGATTCCTTTGCATTTTTGACTTTGTGAGGATGTGATATGATATAAGAACACATGTGGATCCCTTTGAAATGATTGGTGGCCTTTGGAGTGGCTCAAGAAGCTCTGGGATTGCTCAGATCACAAACCCTAGGTGCAGATGACTTAGAAACTATCCAGTGAATCAAAAATGGGATATGAGGTGATATGATTGTGTTTATGCATATGAGAATGATCACAAGCCATGGTGTGAATGGGTGAGGGCAAATTTGGGGTGTTTACAGCATTGCATTTCTTTCACTAACTTTTCAGGTGGTAAGTTACTTTGAGAAGTGAATTTGCCTTCACTTCTCACAATCTCTTTTCATCTCTCTTATGTATCATTGTTGCATTTTGTCTTGTGCTTGAGATTGAGCTTGCTCATTCTTGTTCATCTTACCTTCTTTCTTCAAGCAACTTGACTTCTTAAGTGAAGCAAGTTGTTTTGCTTCTCTTTGCTCCTTTCATCTGCTTCCTGGTGGTTTCTCTGAAGATCTTTCTTGCAAACCTCACAAACCCTAGGAATAACCAAGCATGACAATAATTAGGGTTTTGATTAGTCCCCCATTTAGATTTTACCTTTGTGTCTCATTGAGTCTTCTCTTCTCATCCCATAATCAGGGACTAAACCCTAAAGGCTTTAAGACTTTGTGATTAAGCTTATGCCTGCATCCTTCTATTAGGATGGAGTGTATAACTTTAATCTTAAGTGTTAAACCCTTAATGTGTTTAAATCCTTTAATCAATCCATCTAATAATCATCAAGACATCAAGCTTGTAACTTGGGCCTTGCATTAGGGTTCTAATTCTTCCTTAATTGGTTAAGAAGGACTAACCCTAGTGTTAATGGACAAGTCCCCTTCAAGTTGTCTTACAAACCCTAAAAATCACTTCTTCATCTTATCATTAACTAAAATCCATCTAATAAAGGCTTTGTTTTGTCATGAGGTTAATCCCTAATCATGGATTAAGTTGAGGAGTCTTCCTCAGCTTAAACATTCTCATCTATTATCCTTCTATTAGGATGGTGTAATGAGTCTGTTTAATCCCTGGTTATGGCTTAATCTCGTTACTTAACACTAAACAAAAACCACAAAAACATCTAAATAATCACAAGTAGGTTAATGATCTTAATCCTACATCATGGTGATTAAGTGTGAGATGATGACTTCACACTTAAGGTATTCTCATTACCCCTAATCAGAGGGAAGATGTGATGAGTTTACTAACCCATTGGTTTAGGCTTAAGCTCATTAACTTATGACAAACTTTCAAAAGCAATAAAAGACTGAAAATACAAAAAAACAAACAATAATCGTCTCCTCTGGGATTCTCTTCTCATCTCATTCACTCATAAACGAGAACTTGCTTCTTTCGTATAATGCAAGACAGTTTGCACCTGAGCCAGACAGGTCATACACTTGATCATAGGCAAGCAAGCAGTTCACAAGTCAATTTATCTTTCAGTCTCTTTGGGTCGAACTACGGTGTTCTGACTTCCTCATTGCACGAGAGGATACGTAGGCATAACTTAACGGTTATCGAACAAAAGTCTCTGTATATTCCCCCTCTTCCCAGCCTCATTCTTTAAGCCTCATGATCTTGAGCATTTCATTCTTGTTCTTACACTGACACTTCATTTACACACTTCACTTCTTTTACACTGACACTTGCATTCTTTCCAGCTTTGATACACAGATTGCACTGACACTACCCCTTTAAAACACAAATCTTTTAAGCGTGGATCCCGTCGAGTACGACGGACAATCTTGGTGCTAATACCTTCCCAGGTTGTAACCAACCCCCTTTCTCAGTCTCTCTGGTTCGCAACCGTCTTATCCATATCTTTCTAGGTTTATGCAGCATTACCTTTCCTTCGGGATAAAAATGCCTAGCTGGCGACTCTATTCATTTCATTTCTCCTTTCGTCGACCGTTCGCGTCTGTACCCCTTCTGACCTGAGGTGTCATTTGGTGGGAGCGACAGCTTGGTGACTCTGCTGGGGACCCTTATACTGTAACCAGGGCTTCTGGTTCTTTTTTGTGGGTTCCTCCTAGCGCTAGTTTGATTTGTGTTTACTGGGGTGTTATGTGCTATTTTTGTTTGTATATTTGCTTTATTTACTGCTTTGTGTACAGTTATTTATTGCTTTCTTTACAGCTTTATATCATCATACTGTCATACTGTTATCTGGCTGGATCTGTTTTCTGTCTTGGTGGGTGGGGTTCTACTGAGAGTTAAGGTTCTATACCTGGGACCTGAGTGACACCTAGGCTAGAGTGGTTCATGTTCTTTCCCATTCCATTTCGGTATGGTGCGGGAATATGAAACACGGTTCAGATATGGGTTTCTTCTTGAGAACTCTATGCTACAGATCTCCTGTAGTGCTAGGGCTATCTGGGAAGCCTGCTAAGTCTGGATGACCTTTATTATGACCTTCAGAAACTGAGGTGAATTAGAGGAGGATCTTTTACGGTTATTGTAAACATTGTACCTCCGGGTTAGAAGTGTTTACACTTCTCATAACTGATCCAAGTCTGAGGATCCTTGTTTTAGAACACCACCTATGAGGGGGTTGGGCTGTTTACAGGTTTGCAGGAACCATTGGCCACATCATATCCTGATACTTATTGTGTTTGAGAATGCTTCACTTTGGACAGTTCTTGTGATTTAACCCTGGATATGTGACTCTTTATTTTGAGTCCCCCACCTTGGTTACTGGACTTATGAACCTCCATCTGGACTTCTTAGACATACATGGACTTATATCAAAGCAGTAATCAGATCCAGCTTGATCATAAACCCTTGCATATCATTTGCATACATCATCATTGCATCATTTAATATTTGTTTATTTTTTTTTCAGGGTATCCACATCATATCTGGCTTGGTTTTGACCCCTTCATCTGCTTAGACCCCTGCTTATCAGCTATCTGCTTCAGCTATCAGTTACCTGCTTCAGCAACCTCCATCATTATCCTCAGCCTATCAGGGGCTCACTTCTAGTATCACTCATCATCATCAGCACCTGTTTTAGCTCTTCATCAGCAGACATGGCACCC
This sequence comes from Lathyrus aphaca, assembly GCA_963966055.1. Lineage (NCBI taxonomy): Eukaryota > Viridiplantae > Streptophyta > Magnoliopsida > Fabales > Fabaceae > Lathyrus > Lathyrus aphaca. The sequence goes on along the minus strand of OZ014519.1, from coordinate 687,825,475 downwards.
AAGAAGAGCAACATCTCATACCATTTCTTTGAGCCTGAGTTGACTGGCATCAGGAAGGTCCAGGCCCTTATCACTCCAGACCATATCCCACTATCCAGAGAACATTATGGAGGCATCCTTGATATGGTTATGGACTTGGACCCTTCTCAGAGGAGCTTGATTCACACTTGCCTACAGTTCTATGATCCTCCTTTGAGATGTTTCACCTTCCAGAATTTTCAGTTGGGACCCCTGTTGGAGGAGTATTCATCACTAATTGGAGTGCCTATCAGGGGTGGTATCCCCTTCAACCCAGAAATGGTTTTTCCCAGCAATGAAGAAGTGGCAAAAGCACTGTGCCTGGAACCTATTCTGATTGAGCAGAACATGACAACAAAGGCTGGAATCTCTGGTCTACACTTGGATTTCTTGATTTCCCAGGCTATCCTGAAGGCCTCCTTGGGAGAATGGAAGGCGGTTTGTGCATTATTATCCCTCAGTATATATGGGGTTATACTGTTTGCAGATGAGCCCAAGTTTATCAGCGAGAATGCCATTCATCTTTTCGTTCTGAGAAACCCAGTACCCACATTACTGGGAGATTTCTATTACTCTGTTCACCAAAGGAATGAGAAGCAGAGAGGAAGGCTGGTGAGATGTTGTGCTCCCCTATTTCATACCTGGCTGCTCAAACACTTGCCCAAGACTGATGCATTCTTGAATCCTCACCAACAGAAGAATTGGGCTAGGAGACTTGTTGCTTTAACTTCAGATGACATCAGGTGGTGCACCCAGAGCACCAAAGGCAGGGACATAATTACTAGCTGTGGATAGTTCCCAAATGTGCCTTTAGTGGGAGTGAAGGGTTGCATCAACTACAACCCTTTGCTATTTAAAAGACAATTGGGGTATGCACTGGTCCACCCTCCTAGAGTACAAGACTTGGCTGAAACCCTTTATTGTGAGATAAAGCCTAATCTAGCCGTTGTCAGGCAAGCATCCTGGGCTTGGGACAACATCCAGACCAAAGGGATGGCCATTCTTGGGAGATGCAACAATGTGGCCTCAGCTCAATATTATGAGTGGTCTCATGCTAGGGCTCAAATTTCTGGGATGCCTTTCACCATTGAGGACACACCTGGACCATCCACAGCACCACCTCCAGCCACTGTCAGCCTGGAAGAATTTGAGAAGCTGAAGGAAAGAAATGAGAATCTGTCTCAAGCTCTGAAGAGGACCCTCTGGGAGAGGAGTGATGGTCGTCTGGACATTGAAAGGTTGGAAAAGCTTAAGGTGGAGCATCTAGCCAAGATTGAAAAAGCAGAGGACTACATCAAGAAGTCAAGGGCAGGAGAGCAAATTTTGAAGAATGCCTGTAAAGAGGCCCAGTTTCAGAAGGCTAGGACTGATCTCTATCTGAAAGAAAGTCAAGCTAGGTGGGTCAGGATCACTGAAGCTCGCACTCAGGAAGATAAGAGAACCCAGGACAAGATTGAGCAGTTGGAGGCTAATGAAAAGAAGCAACAGGAGGCTCTGCTAGCAGCCCAGAAGGAAATTTCAGAGTTGAAGCTTAGGGTTGGTGTGAAGAGGTCAAAGGACCAAGACAGGCACAAGAAGCTAACCACTGCTATTGCCACCAGGAATCTTCTTATCAGAAACCTCACAGAGCATCCAGCTGATCCTGTAACTGAAGCACTTCTGAAGGAAGTTAAGGAGGATGAGTTTGGTCTTGGTGTCTGACTTTTTGCTTGTTGTTGCTTTCATTTCATGTACTTTTCTTTTATGTTGTATTTTTGACCCCTCAGGGGCATGTATTGTAAAAAAAAACTATGTATGATTCACCATTTGTAATATATTCATCAGTTTGTTTCATTTGAGTTTCTTTCTCCCGAGCAACATCAAAGCACCTTCCTCAGGGGTCTGGAAAGGTCAAAACCAAATGCCAAGCCGGATACCTTGGAAACAAATAAGCATACTGCATTGCATACTAACTTTTGTTTTGTTTTGTAGGTTTTTGTTTTGTTTGTTACTAACTCTGTTGTGATTCAGGAATTATTGCTCGCCGTCGGGTGTTCCCACTCAACCGTCCGCACAGATATCCTACTCGCAACAACCTTCCGGGTATACAGATGGACCAAGTACAGCAGGATCTTACAGAAGTCAGGACTCAAATGGCCAATGAGAGGTTGGAGATGAGAAACCAGATGACCCAGTTCATGGAGGTGATGAATGGCTTGGCTCAAAGCCAAGAAAGATTAAGGGCATTGGTAGAAAGGCAGACCCAGGAAGAACCCCATCTAGGGACTGGAGGAACGAGTAACAATGAGAGGGTTCAGCCTCATGTTAATACACCAGTGTATGGGCCTCATCTTCATCCAGAGATCAACATCCCTGCTAATGTGCAAGGAAATGCTACTGCGGGCAGAGTATTACAAGAAGACCCCCAAGAGGATCAATTCACTGTGATGGGAGCTGGGGATGAAGCCTATGACAAAAGGCTCGATGAAATTGCTGAAAAATTGAGATCCCTGGAGTCTCAAAATTCCCTGGGCTTTGATGTCATGGATATGGGTTTAGTGGATGGGGTAAGGATTCCCCACAAGTTTAAACCCCCGTGCTTCGAGAAATACAACGGAACTTCCTGTCCACGAACCCACTTGCAATCCTTTCTGGGGAGGCTGAAGGCATACACCATGGATGAAAAACTGTGGATGTTTTACTTTGAAGACAGTTTGACAGGGGCTTCAAGGAAATGGTACTCTCATTTGACTAGAGCAACCATCAGATGCTGGAAGGACCTAGCTGAGGCCTTCATCAGACAGTACCAATACAACTTGGACATGGCTCCTAACAGGACCCTCCTGATGGGAATGTCCCAATCATCCAGAGAAAGCTTCCGGGAATATGCCCAGAGGTGGAGACAGCTTGCTGCTGCTGTCCAGCCACCCATGTCGGAAAGGGAAATGGCCGACATGTTTATGAATACCCTTCAAGGGACATATATTGACAGGCTAGCTGCCTTTTCTTCCATCAGCTTCGCTGACGTGGTCATAGCTGGAGAAAGGATTGAAAGCCTATTAAAGATGGGCAAAATTTCTGATAATGGTGCGAGCTCGTCCAGCAACCCCAGAAAACCTTTTGTAGGACCAAGAAGAACCGGTGAGACTAATGATATTCATGCCAACAGGGGTAGACCACAGTATGTTCATAGGTCAGTAGTAGCTGTCACTATTCCAGCTCCGATTCCTCAGCAACCAGCATATCAACCACAACAACAACCCCACTACCAGCAACAAGTTCAGTATCCACCTCAGAGAAACTACAACAACAACAACAGCAACAATCAACAAAGACCTTTTCAGCAGAGACCATCTCAGGCCAATAGGGTGATTGATCCAATCCCTATACCTTATGCCGCTTTATTGCCACAACTCCTGAAGCTCAACTTGGTTGAGTTAAGGACATTGGCACCACCAGATCCCTCCAGTCTTCCAAGAAATTATGATGCCAACGCCAGATGTGCTTTCCATTCCAATGCACCTGGCCACAGTACAGAGAAATGCAGGGCTTTACAAATGAAGGTACAAGACTTGGTAGATTCTAAAGCTCTAAACTTTTCACCCCCGCCAAATGTCAACAAGAATCCCATGCCCAACCATGGAGGACCAAGAATTAATGCTATTGAGGAAGATAAGCCGTATTTCTTAATAACCAGTGTTGGGCAGATTCGGACACCTCTGGTAGAAATTAAAGCTCAGCTCATAGAATGCCAGATGTTCCTCGGGTGTGAGCTCGGTTGTGGTTATTGCAACATTTCGGTAAACGGGTGTGATAACTTGAGAAGCGGCATAGATGGTCTTATCCAAAGTGGCATACTTCAAATCACAACATCAACACCTACAAATCCAGCAATCTCTTTGACAACAATTCCTGAGTCTTCTACAACTGCAACATCAATCATTCCAAGCAATTCATCAATTTCATCAACCAATGCTTCATCTATCACTACAACAAACCAAATGTCAACAATCATTCCTTCTACAACATCAGCACCCCTTTATTCAAAATCTTCTACAACGCCAACAGATATCTCAGCAGTCACCATTTATTATGATCCGTCATATGTTCCTCCTAACAACAATTTTCAACAACAAACAGTGGCACCTCCTGCCAGGTCACCAGTCACCATCTACTACGATCCGCACACTATTTCAGCACCCTCCTCTGCAGTAGTCAGTCCAGTTACCATCACGGTGCCTGGACCAGTTCCATATGAAAGCAGTAATGCCATCCCTTGGCATTATGGCTCTGACCTTTACTGCAATGGGGAGAAAATCACTTTTGACTCTTCAACCTCCTCTCCACAGATTGATAATGTTGGGGGAGGCGGAGGCTTCAGCCGAAGCGGACGCCTTTTTGCCTCACAAGTACAAAGACCTAATGCTGAAGCAGAAGTTGTTGCCAAAGCAAAAGGAAAGAGTGTGGTAGTGGAAGAGCCAACTATCAAGGAAACTCAGAAGACATCTTTTGAACAAGATGTAGACGAGTTTATGAGAATTATAAAGAGAAGTGATTACAAAGTGGTGGATCAGCTTCACCAAACTCCCTCAAAGATCTCCATATTATCCCTGCTGATGTGTTCCGAGGCTCACAGGAATGCATTACTGAAAGTCTTGCACGCAGCATACGTGCCAGAGGAGATCACCGTTAATCAGCTGGAGACCGTGGTAGCGAATGTCAATACCAGCCATGGATTGGGTTTTACCAATGCTGATTTAACAACTGAGGGACGTAACCACAACAAGGCTTTACACATCACTCTAGAATTCAAGGATGTTGTTCTATCACATGTACTGGTGGACACTGGGTCTTCCCTCAATGTTCTACCAAAGAAAGCCTTAGTGAAGCTTGAGTATGATGGCTTGGCACTGCGTCCAAGTAATTTGGTGGTGAGAGCATTTGATGGCTCTAAGAGATCAGTGCTAGGAGAGATTGATTTGCCTGTGATGATTGGCCCGCAGACTTTTAAAATTACCTTCTATGTGATGGACATTCAGCCGGCCTACCGCTGTTTGTTGGGTAGACCTTGGATCCATGCCGCTGGCGCAGTCACGTCTACCCTTCACCAGAAGCTGAAATTCGAGTGGGAAGGCCAGATCATCACCATCTGTGGTGAAGAAGATATCTTTGTTAGCCATCTGGCTACATACAAATACATTGAGATGGATGGAGAGATCCATGAAACCATGAGCCAGGGATTTGAAGCCTTGAACATAAATGAAGCATATGATGTACTTGGAACCTCCATGACATCTTATCAGCAAGCCAGGAAGGTTGTTGAAGAGTGGACTGCCCAAGGTTGGGGCAAGTTGCTGCCCGTGGAGAAGAAAGAGGACAGATTTGGGTTGGGTTACAAACCAACTCAACAAGATCAATCAGAGGCTGCTAAGAAGCCCAGTTTTGTTAGTGGGGGGATGCTCACCCCTGATGCAGTAAACAACTTGGAAGATGAGTCAGAAGATGAGCGCAACCTGGAGAGTTGGATACGTCCAAGGATCCCGGGGAGCCGTATCTCAAACTGGTCTTCCCAGGAAATTATAAGGGTTACTCCTGCAGAGTAATTATTATTTCCTGTATTTTTAAGCATGCATCAAGTCTTGCATCTTGCCCAAGATGACAAGACTCATTTTGTAATCGGGCCATCTTGTAATTTTGTGCAAACAGATCAATCAATGAATATCGGACGTCTTTTGCAAATGAGTCTTTTTCTTTCATGCTCACTGTTTTTCATTTTTTTCTTTTTGTACAAAAATAAAAATGGCAATGTTTTCCAAAATGATAAACTTCATTTCACTTTTTTCTAAAACAAGATTAAAATCGATCACTAAAAATGAACAATCTAAACCCTTGCAGAGAGTACCTTTCAGACTGCACCGACAACAACACAGCTATGAATTCGTATGACTTTGACAATCCAATCAATCAAGCTGATGAAGGGGTTGAAGAAGATTATGAGCTTCCTGAAGAGCTAGCCAGGTTGTTAAGGCAAGAGGAGAAGGTTATCACTCCTCATTAGGAGGAGATTGAAACGATTAATCTTGGTTCGGAAGAAGACGTGAAAGAGGTTAAGATCGGGGCCTGCCTACAAGATTCAGTGAAAGAGCAACTGATTGATATGCTTCGGGAGTATGTGGATGTCTTTGCTTGGTCTTATCAGGATATGCCAGGGTTAGACACCGATATTGTCATGCACAAGCTGCCTTTGAGAGAAGACTGCCCGCCAGTAAAACAGAAGTTGCGCCGTACTCGCCCAGATATGGCAATGAAGATAAAGGAAGAGGTACAAAAACAGTGGGACGCCGGTTTCCTTGCTGTAACTAGTTATCCACCGTGGGTCGCTAATATTGTACCTGTGCCAAAGAAAGACGGCAAAGTGAGAATGTGTGTTGACTACCGGGATCTGAACAGAGCCAGCCCGAAAGATGACTTCCCATTACCTCACATTGATGTATTGGTGGATAATACGGCTCAGTTCTCGGTGTTCTCCTTCATGGACGGATTTTCAGGATACAATCAGATCAAAATGTCACCTGAAGACATGGAGAAGACAACTTTCATCACACCCTGGGGCACGTTCTGTTATAAGGTGATGCCATTCGGACTGAAGAATGCGGGTGCAACGTATCAACGGGCTATGGTAACGTTATTCCACGACATGATCCATAAAGAAATTGAATGTTATGTGGATGACATGATTGCCAAGTCCCTCACAGAAGAAGACCACCTGGTAAATCTGTTGAAGTTATTCAAGCGCCTGAGGAAATACCAACTGAAATTGAACCCCAACAAGTGCACATTCGGGGTGCGATCTGGTAAGCTGTTGGGATTTATTGTAAGCGAGAAAGGGATTGAGGTTGACCCTGATAAAGTCAAAGCCATTCAAGAAATGCCTGCACCAAAAACTGAAAAAGAAGTTCGAGGGTTTCTAGGTAGATTGAACTACATTTCAAGGTTCATATCTCACCTTACAGCAACCTGTGAACCTTTGTTCAAGCTGTTAAGAAAAGAACAGACGGTCAGATGGAACGAAGACTGCCAGAGGGCTTTTGACAAGATTAAAGAATACCTACAAGAGCCTCCAATCCTTATGCCTCCAGTGGAAGGAAGACCTCTAATAATGTACTTGACAGTATTAGAAGAGTCAATGGGGTGTGTGTTGGGCCAGCATGACGAGTCTGGTCGAAAAGAGTATGCAATTTACTACCTAAGCAAAAAGTTTACCGACTGTGAACAACGTTATTCACTGCTCGAGAAAACTTGTTGTGCTTTAGCGTGGGCTGCTCGCCGACTGAGACAGTATATGTTGACCCACACTACTTTATTGATATCAAAGATGGACCCAGTTAAGTACATTTTTGAGAAGCCAACACTTACCGGACGGTTTGCAAGATGGCAAATGATCCTCACAGAATACGACATCCAGTACACATCTCAAAAAGCCATCAAAGGCAGTGTATTGTCTGATTATCTTGCTGAACAGCCTATTGATGATTACCAGCCTATGAGATTTGACTTCCCTGATGAAGACATCATGTTCATAAAAGCAAAAGATCATGAAGAGCCTGTTCATACTGAAGGGCCTGACCCGGAAGAAGAATGGACTAGATGTTTGATGGGGCTGTTAATATGAATGGACGTGGTGTTGGTGCAGTACTCATTACACCTAAGGGAGTTCACATGCCTTTCTCGGCAAAACTCACCTTTAACTGCACTAACAACGAAGCTGAATACGAAGCTTGCATTATGGGTCTTGAGGAAGCCATTGACCTCAGGATCAAGACTTTGACGGTATTCGGAGATTCAGCTCTGGTAGTTAATCAAACCAACGGCAAATGGTACACACACCAGGATCATCTGATACCTTATAGGGACTATACAAGAAGGTTATTGACTTTCTTCACAACGGTCAAGCTTGAGTATATCCCTCGGGACGAGAATCAGTTTGCAGATGCTCTGGCTATCATTTCATCCATGATCAAAGTTCAAGCTGCCAAATTTGTGCCTCAAATTTCAGTGTCCAGACTTGACAGACCAGCATATGTGTTCGCAGCAGATATTGTTAAGGATGATAAGCCTTGGTTCCATGACATTAAGTGCTTCTTAGAGGATCAATCATACCCACCTGGGGCATCTTCCAATGATAAGAAGACTTTGAGAAGGCTTGCTGGTAGTTTCTTTCTGAACACTGATGGTTCCCTGTACAAAAGAAACTTTGATATGGTACTCCTCAGATGCGTTGTTAGAACAGAAGAAGACTTGTTGATGCACGAAGTGCACGAAGGATCCTTTAGTACCCATGCAGGAGGGCATGCCATGGCTAAAAAGTTGCTAAGATCAGGATATTACTGGATCACAATGGACGCCGACTGTTGTGCCTACGCCAGAAAATGCCATAAATGCCAGATTTATGCGGATAAGGTGCATGTGCATCCCAATCCTTTGAACGTGATGTCTTCACCCTGGCCCTTTGCCATGTGGGGCATTGATATGATTGGTAAGATTGAACCGACTGCTTCAAATGGCCAGAGATTCATCTTGGTTGCTATTGACTATTTTACCAAGTGGGTCGAAGCAGCTTCCTATGCAAATGTTACAAGGCAAGTGGTAGCCCGATTTCTGAAGAGAGATATCATTTGTCGGTATGGAGTGCCCGAGCGAATCATTACTGATAATGGTTCCAACTTAAACAATAAAAAATGATGGCAGAGCTATGTCGGGACTTCAAGATCCAACACCACAATTCTTCTCCTTACAGGCCAAAGATGAATGGCGCTGTTGAGGCAGCTAATAAGAATATCAAGAAGATTGTGCAAAAGATGGTAGTTACCTACAAAGACTGGCATGAAATGCTACCATTTGCCTTGCATGGGTACCGCACGTCAATCAGAACATCCATTGGGGCAACACCGTATCAGCTTGTGTATGGAATGGAGGCAGTCCTACCAGTTGAAGTTGAATTACCCTCCCTACGGGTACTGATGGATGTTAAGCTGAACGAAGCAGAATGGGTCCGATCCCGATACGAACAACTGAGTCTGATCGAAGAGAAAAAATTGGCTGCAATCTGTCATGGGCAGTTGTATCAGAAAAGAATGAAGAAAGCCTTCGATCAGAAAGTCAGGCTCCGAGAGTACCAAGTAGGAGATCTTGTGCTGAAAAGACTCCTCCCTCCTCATACAGACCACAGGGGCAAGTGGACTCCGAACTATGAAGGACCATTCGTAGTAAAGAAAGTTTTCTCCGGTGGAGCGCTCATGCTCAGCACTATGGATGGTGAAGACTTCCCGTCCCCTGTGAATTCAGATGCAGTTAAAAAATACTTCGCATAAAAATGACCCGCTGGACATAAAAACAGAATGTGAGTCCAGGCAAAAAAAGGGCATCCCGGCGAGTCAAAAACAGAATAAAAGACTCGGGCAAAAATAAGGGAAAATAAACAAAAAAAATGTACACCCGCTGAGTTGAAAAGCCGCATTGGACAACTCAGGCAAAAATGGGTATCCCGATGGATCGAAAAGATCAAAGCAGAGGTAATGAAACAGTTCAATGCAGGGTTCTTAGCTGTTACTTCTTATCCTCAGTGGGTTGCAAATGTGGTGCCAGTACCTAAGAAAGATGGTAAGGTACGTATGTGTGTGGACTACAGAGATTTGAACAAGGCTAACCCCAAAGATGATTTTCCACTTCCTCATATTGATGTTCTGGTAGACAACACTGCTCAGCATAAGGTATTCTCTTTTATGGATGGTTTCTCTGGTTACAATCAAATCAAAATGGCACCTGAAGATATGGAGAAGACAACCTTTGTTACACAGTGGGGCACTTTTTGTTATAAGGTGATGCCATTTGGTTTGAAGAATGCAGGGGCAACATATCAGCGTGCTATGGTGGCTTTATTTCATGATATGATTCATCATGAGATAGAGATATATGTGGATGATATGATAGCCAGGTCCCAGAATGAAGAGAAACATCTTGATCATTTGCATAAGTTGTTTGAGAGGTTGAAGAAATACAAGTTGAGACTGAACCCAAACAAGTGTACTTTTGGAGTTAGATCTGGTAAACTCCTGGGTTTTATAGTCAGTGGAAAAGGTATTGAAGTGGATCCTGCAAAAGTGAAAGCTATACGAGAAATGCCATCTCCCCGTACTGAGAAGGAGGTTAGAGGTTTCTTGGGACGATTGAATTACATTGCAAGATTTATTTCCCAATTAACTGCCATCTGTGAGCCAATCTTCAAGTTGTTGAAGAAAGATCAGGTGATGGAATGGAATGATGAATGCCAGACTGCCTTTGATGAAATCAAAAGATATCTGCTAGAACCTCCAATTTTGATGCCACCAGTTGATGGAAGACCCTTGATTATGTATTTAACAGTGTTAGACAACTCAATGGGGTGTGTATTGGGGCAACATGACGAGTCTGGTCGAAAAGAGCAGGCAATATACTACCTTAGCAAAAAGTTTACCGACTGTGAAACAAGATACTCACTGCTCGAGAAAACTTGCTGCGCTTTGGCATGGGTTGCTTGCCGACTAAGACAATATATGTTGACCCATACTACCCTGTTGATTTCAAAGATGGATCCAATCAAGTACGTATTTGAGAAACCTGCTCTCTCCGGAAGAATTGCAAGATGGCAAATGATCTTAACATAATACGACATACAGTATACTACTCAGAAGGCCATCAAAGGAAGTGTTGTTGCTGATCATTTGGCTCATCAAGCAGTAGATGATTACCAGTCAATGAGTTTTGAGTTCCCTGATGAAGACATTATGATTATTACCAAAGAACCTGGACAATATGACGGACCTGAACAAGGATCCCGATGGACTATGGTTTTTGATGGTGCCTCTAATGCGCTTGGTAATGGTGTTGGTGTTGTGATCAGTTCCCCTGAAGGTTGTCATACCCCTATTACTGCAAGATTGTGTTTCTATTGTACCAATAACATGGCTGAGTATGAGGCATGTATCCTGGGTATTAAAGCTGCTATTGATATGAAGATTCAGTTCCTTGATGTGTATGGAGATTCAGCCCTGGTAGTAAGTCAGATTAAAGGAGATTGGGATACCAAGCATGATAACCTTATTCCTTACAGAGAGCATGTGTTGTCTTTGATCCCACATTTCAAAGAGATTACCTTTGGACATATTCCACGGAGAGAGAATCAGTTGGCAGATGCCTTGGCCACCATGGCATCTATGTTTGAGATCAGCTGGGATGATGAAGCTCCCAAGATTACTATTGATAGATTTGAAAAGCCTGCATACTGCAATGAGATTGACACAGAAGGGGCAGAGGAAAGGGCTTGGTTCTATGAAGTGAAAAGTTATCTTGAAGCTCAGGAGTTCCCTGAAGGGGCATCTGTCAAAGATAGGAAGTTCCTGAGAAGGTTTTCTGCTAAGTTCTTTTTGAGTAATGGGATTTTGTACAAGCGCAATCATGATTCAACTTTGCTTCGTTGTGTGGATAAGAAGGAAGCAATTAAGATTATGGAAGATATGCATGATGGGATCTTTGGCACTCATTCTAGTGGTCATACCATGGCAAAGAAAATATTGAGAGCAGGATACTATTGGTCTACCATGGAAGCTGATTGCTATCAACACTCCAGAACATGTCACAAGTGTCAAATTTATGCTGATAAAGTCCATGTACCTCCATCACCATTGAATGTGTTGACTGCTCCTTGGCCTTTTGCCATGTGGGGCATTGATATGATTGGTGAGATCAAGCCTACTGCTTCTAATGGGCATCATTTCATCTTGGTTGCTATTGATTACTTCACGAAGTGGGTGGAGGCAGCTTCATTTGCATCTGTTACCAAGAATGTTGTGGCTCGATTCATTAAGAATAATCTCATATGTAGGTATAGCATCCCTGAGAGGATTATTACTGAAAATGGCTCTAATCTGAACAACACTATGATTACTGATCTCTGCACGCAGTTCAAGATTAAGCATCATAACTCTTCTCCGTATCGTCCAAAGATGAATGGGGCAGTTGAAGCTGCCAATAAGAACATTAAGAAGATTGTACAGAAGATGACTGTTACTTATAAGGATTGGCATGAGATGTTACCGTTTGCTCTTCATGGTTATCGTACCACAATACGTACTTCAACAGGGGCAACCCCATTCTCCTTAGTCTATGGTATGGAAGCAGTTTTGCCCATTGAAGTTCAGATCCCCTCCTTAAGAATTATGAAGGATGCAGGCTTGGATGAAGATGAGTGGATTCAGACTCGACTTGACCAAATAAATTTGATTGATGAGAAGAGGCTAGCAGTAGTTTGTCATGGCTAGATGTACCAGAAACGAATGATCAAAGCTTTTAACAACAAGGTTAAGCCAAAGGTATATCAGGCTGGTGATTTGGTAATCAAGCGTATCATATTACCACAGGGTGATCCTAGGGGCAAGTGGACTCCGACATATGAAGGACCATTTGTGGTCAAGACAGTGTTTTCAGGAGGTGCCATGATACTTACTACTATGGATGGTGAAGACTTCCCACAGCCTGTAAACGCAGACATAGTTAAAAAATACTACGCATAAAAAGAGACCCGCTAGGTTGACATGCCTAGGCAAAAATAAGGGCATCCCGGCAAACCAAAAGGGTTTGGGCAAAAATTAGGGATATATATAAAAAGATGTACACCCGGCAAGTCGAAAACCTGAAAAGGCGGCTTGGGCAAAAAAGGGTATCCCGGTGGATTGAAAACCTAAAAGGGCAATCCAGGCAAAAGTTAGGGATTAAAGCGTATGACTATGTCTCGTTTGGATCACCCATGAAACTGCAACCAGTTGTGTTACTTATTCAAGCTCGAACAGATAAAGTTCAATCCAATCTTTTCCGTCTCAACAGCAGAAGATGAGATACTTGAAGATAATGGCAATAGTAGAATTGAAACTCAATAGGATTATTTCCCACATAGCTGATTTTCCTTGCTTTGTAAAAAAACTTTATGACAAAATCCTCTTACTAGGGTTTATGTCTCTTTGTACAAATTTACCCGTGTATGGGTCACTTTTTGATATAAATAAATCCCATCTTTTGAATCCAGATTTACTTTTACCCTATTTACATAAGCGAAACGTCCATTGGTTGTGTTTGAATGTATTATGTTTTTGAATATGATTGATGTTTACCAGAAATGCATGAATGCTTTTTAATATGATTGATGTTTACCAGAAATGCATGAAAATGCAGTAATAGTATTTACTAAGGACGAACGAGGGAAGGATTTCAACGAAGCTCCGCCGGTTCATCTCTACAAAATAGTTACAAATCCACAGTAGGGCAAATCCATCTTCATAAAGTTACATCTCCCCTGGAATTTATATCCATCTCTTTTATCCTCATACGGATATACGGGTATTTACTTTCCAATAAGGGTACGACGAACGAAGACGGGATGTTATATCTACCCTACTATCAAACGAAGATGAAGGTTATATATACCTTACTATCCCCAGCAGACGGGAAGTTATATATACCTTACTATCCCCAGCAGACGGGAGGTTATATATACCTTGCTATCCCCAGCAGACGGAAGGTTATGTATAATATATTATCAAACAAGACGGGAACGAGTTCCTCATACTCTTCAACAACGAATTGGGATTATTTTCCCTGGCCAGCAGTTGTTATACGAAGATATCCGGACGCTTCAGGCAGTATCATATCATACATACATCATTTACATCATACCATAACATGCATATACATAGATACATAATACATTACTTGAGTGCATCATATCATACATGCATACATAATACATGAACTAATGCTACTATACAGAATGCTACCTTGTTTTCAGGTTAATTCTCCAGCAAACAAACTTGTGATTATCAGGACTGCTTTATCCTCCTGAAAGTTATCATCCCTCAGGATTGCTTTATCCTCCTGAAAGCAAACTATCACCTCAGGACTGCTTCATCCTCCTGACAGCTTCTTGTACCTCAGGATTGCTTTATCCTCCTGAAAGCATACTATTACCCCAGGATTGCTTCATTCTCCTGGAAGATTATCAATACCTCAGGATTGCTTTATCCTCCTGACAGCTTATTGTACCTCAGGACTGCTTCATCCTCCTGAAAACTCCTATTACATCAGGATTGCTTCATCCTCCTGAAAGCTTATTATCTCATCAGGGCTGCTCTATCCTCCTGAAAGCATACTATCACCTCAGGATTGCTTTATCCTCCTGAAATCATGTTGTCACCTCAGGGCTGCTTCATCCTCCTGATAGCTCATCATCACCTCAGGGCTGCTTCATCCTCCTGATAGCTATTATCAATATCTCAGGACTGCTTTATCCTCCTGACAACTTCATTACCTCAGGATTGCTTTATCCTCCTGAAATCATATCATTGCCTCAGGATTGCTCCATCCTCCTGACAACTATCATTATACCTCCATATTTTGAACTGCTTTATTCTCCAATAAATACATCTGAAGAACTTTTCCCCCAGTGGCATCTTTAAGCCCACTCAAGCATATTCAACTAGCCATCCATATCACTCTATGCACTGGTGAGTGCAAATTTTTGGGCTTTTGTGTTCAATCCCCTTCAACCTTCCAGGTAACGACTGGCAAATATACCAATCTAACCCCTCAGGTTTCAGAAAATTGAACAGGGGCAGCTGTTGCACCCCAAAATTTGCCCTCACAAAACAAGACTTTGTGTGCTAAGAAAGTTCACAAGGTTCACAAGATTCACAATGCTTTCAAAACCTTTCATGAGGTTCATGAAGTCTACGAGTCACTTCATGAAGGTTCACAAGGTTCACAAGCTTCACAATGCTTTCAAGACCTTTCATGAGGTTCATGAAGTCTACAAGTCACTTCATGAAGGTTCACAAGGTTCACAAGATTCACAATGCTTTCAAAACCTTCCATGAGGTTCATGAAGTCTACAAGTCACTTTATGAGGTTCACAAGGTTCACAATGCTTCCCATGAGGTTCACAAGACATTTTATGATGGTTCACAAGGTTCACAAAGTTCACAATTGGTCAGAAGAGTTGACAATTCCCTCAGACAATGCACTTCCTAAGCAGTGCATCCAAAACTAGGGTTTTGACTTTAATCAGGCTAAATGGACTTCCAAGACTTCAAGTGAACTTCATAACATCTTATATGTGTTTAAGAACCCCCATGACAAGTTTCAAGACTTTTCTCAAAAGATTGCTCAGTCAGATGATCAGATAAGTCAAAACCAGTCAAAGCAGTTAAAAAGTCAAACTGAGGTCAACTGTGGTCAAATCAAAGTCAAACTTCATGATTTTTTGCCAACATCAAGTATATGAAGTAAAATTCATCATTTGATCAAGGGTTGATCATGATTCATCAAGGATATTTCAGATTATCAAGAATTAGGAGTTTCTAAATTAGGGTTTCCTCAGTAAAAGTCAACTGAACTTTGACCAGCCATAACTTTCACATGCTTCATCACCAAGTCTCCACTCAAAGCTCATTTTGAAGGAAATTGAATTCTCTACAACTTTGTGTCTCACAAGCCAAGCCCAAAAATGCTTCATTTGGAAGGTATGAGCTAAGACATTATAGGTCCTTTTGAAAGTCAACAAAAAGTCAACAACTTCAAAAGGGCATAACTTGAGATTGGTAAATGATATGGACATGAAACCAGTGGGGTTGGTTATAGGACTCTTCAAGCTTTCCAAAATGTCCAAGAACACCCTCATAGCATTAAAATTGAAGGATATGTGCCCTTGCAAAGTTGGGAAATTTTGGGTTGGTTTATGATGAAAATGGAGGTCTAAAACCAATTTCTTCCAAATGGGCTTGCCAAATGATGACCCAATTCATACAATAACTTCATGCACGACCCAAACCACTAAAAATCATATTTTTTATTATTTTATTTTTATTTATTTTGATTTAATTCATTAAAAATCATTTTAAATAAAAATAAAATATGAAAATGTAAGATTTGAATTGGATCAAGCTTCTAGAAAATCATAAATTTGATTAGAATTGAAGAGGAAAGAAATCATGAGGATTAGCCAAAAATAGCAAGTGTTCATACATGAATATTTGATTTTTAAAGCATGATCATTTTGAATCTTTTCATATCAAATTTTCCACACAAGTGATCAACTTTTTGACCTAAATTCATTCTCCTATAAGTACTGAACACAAACCTAATGAGAGCCACGAATTTTGACAGCCCCAAGTGTAAGTTTGCATCTCACAAAAACCTCTCCACAACTCACATTCGGTTTTGAATTTCCAGGGCTTTAGAAGGTATTTTGAGGACATAGCCATGACTATTGGACATCACTGAATCATTATCAATCACCATTTGCATCAAAAGCCTCATGAATTGCATAACCCGAGCCAAATTTTGTTCTTGAATGTGATTTTTCGATTCCATTGATTGACTGTATTTTACTTGCTTTTGATTGTTTGATGATGTTTGTGATGAACCCTAGAATGATTTTGGGCTATTCAATTAAGTTTTTCATGCAGGTATGAGATTTCACCATGATTAGGGTTCACGGCCTCTTTTAGGGTTTCATGATTTCATCATGATAAATGGATTCTAAAAACGTAGGACAATTGCAAAACTCAGTAGAAACTCAATGACATAATTAATTTTGTGAAATTTGGTTGTTTGGTTGAAGTTTGTGATTCGCAGGAATGAAAAACGCAGGTGTATTCGCAGAGAATTTCGCAGGAAAATTTGCAGCACCCAAGGAAGAAGACGAAGTCCCTGGCGCGCATTCTGGAATTTGAAATTCATCTTAATATTTTATGTTTTGTTTACTGATTATGTCACAAGCATGATGCTTGGCCCAGTGGTGAGAAGAATGCGCATGTAGCCTGAGGACCTGCGTTCGAGTCCTGGCTTCACCATCTTTTTTTTAGTTTTTCATATAATTGGCAATTATAATATATTATGAATTGTTGTTGGTTTGTAGACAGGTTCGCTCACCCAGCAGGATTGGTCATGTGTATGTTTGTTTGCCTAAGAGGTCCTGGGTTCGATTCTACCCCCAGGCCTTTTGTTTTTTTCTGATTTTCCAGGTTTAAAGAACAAAACAAACTTGAGTTCATTCTTCTTGCACCACTAGCACGCAGTCCAGTTGGCAAGCCTCTTCATTATCCAGGTTAGGGACCTGGGTTCAAATCCCAGGTCCTGTTTTTTTTTTTATTTCTTATTTTTCTTATTTTCTTTTCTTATATTTTCTATTATTTTCTATATTATATTAAAATAATTTCTAAATTATAAAATGTATATATTATATTCTCTAAATCCTAAAAAATATTTTCTAAACTCTAAAATTAGTTTTTATTATTATATATTTAAATTATAAAATGTATATATGTATTATTTAGTTAAATGAATTATTATTATAAAATAAACCCTAATATATTATTTTCTAAACAATTAAAAAAAAAACCTAACCTTCTCTTATGATTTTAAATTTCTAATTTTTTTGTAAATATAATTATAATCTATTTTCTTTATATAATATGTAAATATTTCCATAATTTGTTTATAATCTAAATTTTATATATAAATAATTTTTTTTAGAAAATAATTGAATCTATGCTAATTTAATATGTTTAAAAATAATTTAATAATTTGTATATAATTCAAAATTACTTAATTGTTCATATTTTCTTTTATAATGGTTCATATTAAAATATAATTCTTTTAATTATTATATTATTCTTTTTTGCTCAATTATGTTCTTATAATATTTTTGCTAACCCTATTTATTTTGTTTATTATTATTATTACTAATCATGTTTATTATTAATCCATTTATTTTTTAATTATGCTTATTATTATTATTTCACTAATCTTGTTTTTTTTTATTTATTATTACTAACCCCTATTATAATTATTATTGCTTATTTATTTATTTTACTTATTATTTATATTTTGCTTATTTATTTATTTTTGCTATTTATTTTTAATTGCTTATTATTATTATTGTAAATGCTTCTGGATGTAATTTCTTGTAATATTTCAATTATTTATTTTTCATGCTATGGTTAGTAAAATAGGGAGTGTAACATGTATGCTATTTTAAAAAAATTGAATGTAGGTCATTTAAATTAAAAGATAAATATAAAATCAAACACTCACACACGTAAGTCGATCTTTGATCGCCATCTCACTTTCTAGGGTTGCCTCTCAATGTTGCCTAATCATAAGGTCAAGTGGGGTGTATAAAGCAAAGTCCCTTAAAAGAAAAGTCATCTAGTCCCTTAAATAATCAAAGATCAAGTCCCTTAATGGTTGCCTTTCAATATGATCTTGTCCCTTTCGAATAATGATGACAGTCCCTCCAAAATGCTTAATACACCCTACAATTGCCTTCATTAAACAGATGTCCCTCACTTGTCCCTCACATCCAAGGTAATGACTATCTATTCCTTAATAATAGGGATAGTCTTACCATTTAAAGGATAAAGAACAGAAAGACTTAAACTTTAGGGTAGGTTCCTCATAGTTACTTACTCACTATTTCAAAATAAATTTCAAATACTTCACAAATTTCAAACAATTTTCAAACACAAGTTTTTTACGCATCCGTACATGGATCATTATTAAACTCTTATGAAAATTTCTATTCACACACTTCACCTTTTCAAAAACAATTTAAAGTGAGCTAAGTAACTAAGAGCCCATGGATAACCATGGATGTAAAGGGTGTTAACACCTTCCCTTTACATAACCTACCCCCCGGACCCAAAAATCTTTTAAAGGTCTTTCCTGTTCTTTTATGCCTTTCCTTTTGGATAAAATAAAAGTCGGTGGCGACTTTTGCTATCCGCAACATAACTAAAGTCAGTTCTCCCACCGTGTTACAGAACTGGCGACTCTGCTGGGGATTTAAATTTAAGAGGGGTACCCTTAGGAATTAGATCACTTTAAATTGTTTGCCTTGTTTGTTTTATATTATCTTGTTGGGGTGCTCTTATGTG
Organism: Lathyrus aphaca; assembly: GCA_963966055.1. NCBI lineage: Eukaryota > Viridiplantae > Streptophyta > Magnoliopsida > Fabales > Fabaceae > Lathyrus > Lathyrus aphaca. The sequence continues at coordinate 687,806,456 of OZ014519.1, read as the reverse complement.
TGAAAGGTCCTAACCCGGATCTAGTGTACCTTAGGTAAATGGCAATAGACCAAGGAAACTGTACAACGTATATCGATATGGTTGATCTGGTGGCCATAGTTAGTGTGACTTCTTGGTTGGTGCTTATGTTCCTTAAGTCAAGTTGAGGATAATATGAGGTTGCCATATGTTGTCAATGCACTAACTAACTTTTAGAACCCTAGTTAACTCATCTTGGCCTTTAGAAAGTAGTGAGGTAACCGGCTTTGGTGCAGACTGAAGTTGGTTGACACTCGATACTACACTCATTGAGATCTTAAACTTGGAGGGTTTTGGTTGGCAAGTAAGTTGCCTTCTGAACAACCACCCTTGTGAAGGATCAATGATATTGAGATCCCTTAGAACCTGGTTACTTTTGTAGGACAGGATGAACCAACTAACTTCAGGGGAGGGTACTTACCTTTGAACCTCATGCAAGCCTTTAAACCTAGGGCTATTGTGTGACTTGCTTGTGTGTGCCACATGTTTGCGATTGAACATAACATCATGACATCATCATGCATCATAAGCATAGCATTTTCACTAACCATTTCAAGGACCAAAGGATTTATCTTTGTTCTTTGTTGCAGGTCATGGCTTCTGCTCGTAGAAACACCATCAGGATCAACTTTGTAGGGATACCTCCCAAGCTTAAAGAGTTGGTTTCACAAGTGTCTGATCATTCCCAGTTTATCAAGAGACATGGTCACCTATTGGATCTAGTCACTTCAGGATTCAATGAAGACATGATGAGTGTCCTGTTTCAGTTCTTTGACCCTAAGCACCATTGCTTTACATTCCCTGATTATCAGCTGATTCCAACCATGGAGGAGTTCTCTAAACTTCTGGGTATACCTGTTCTTGATCAAAGACCCTTCACAGGCTTGGAGAAGGAGCTTAAACCAGAGGTTATTGCTGCAGCTCTACATTTGAAGAAGTCTGACATTGTTCTAGAGACGAGAAGCGGAGTCAAGGGTATTCTTGCCAAGGTGTTGATAGAGAAAGCTCAGTTGTTCTTGAAGGCCATGAGCTATGATGCTTTTGAGGAGATCTTAGCCTTGCTGATATATGGCTTAGTATTGTTCCCCAATCCAGATCAGTTCATAGACGTTCATGCCATCAACATATTCCTGAGTCACAATCCGGTACCTACATTGCTTGGAGACATCCTACATTCTCTTCATACCCGTACTACAAGGGCAAGAGGAACTCTGATGTGCTGCATACCTTTGCTCTCTAGGTGGTTTATTTCTCACCTTCCTCGCTCAGTGATGAAGAATGAGCAAGGATTCAGATGGTCCAAGAGGATCATGTCACTTTCTCACTCAGATATTCATTGGTGCTCCAGACCTATGGAAAATGTCACTATTATTGACCGTTGTGGGGAGTTTCCTAATGTGCCACTTCTAGGCATAAGAGGGGGCATCACCTACAATCCCTCTCTAGCTTTACGACAGTTTGGTTACGCTCGGAGTGATGGTCCACATGACATGTTGATTCAGGGCATTGTGTTTGACTACGACAACGATCTTCAAGGTTACCGTCAGAGATTCATACGAGCTTGGGGAAAAGTAAACAGGATTGACAGCAAGACACTGGAGCCTAAGTACACTATTCCTATGGAGGCTTATCTCAGATGGGTGCGATCTCGTGCTCAGACTCTCATGATGCCATATCCTGCTATCCTGCCAGTTACCATGGAACCTGTTGCTGAAGGAGACACTGCTTATACCATCCTTCACCCAGACATGCCTACTGACATGGAAGACTTACAGAGATCTTGGATCCAATTGAAGGAGCAAAGGGATACTTTTGAGGCTCATTACAAAGCAAGCCAAGAAAGAGTCCTATAACTAACAAAGCAACTTCATGAGGAACTGAATCTCAACTCATACCTCAACACAAAGAGGAAACGTCCATGGGAGACTTAAAACCCCATCTTTTGTACTTATTTCATTTTCATTTTTGTAAGCCCAAGAGGCAAAACAAATTTATTACTAATAAAAGTTTACCTTCGTGTTGGTTTAAGCAAATTTAAATCCTGCGGTCCTTGAAAACATTGCATATGCATTCACATATCATTTCATTACATCACAGGTTTATAATTGTGCACAGGTTTCTCATCTTCTCGCTGTTTATTTCAGCAATGGCTCTTGAACAAACAGTTAAGGATCTCCAGGCACAGAACGCACAGTTCCAAGAGTTGATCCTGAACTTGTCCAAGGGGCAAGATGAATTGAAGACACTGCTGGCCAAGAAGACTAAGAAGACTAGAAGGTCAGGTGGCCTGATCAACATGGGAAGAAGGTTCAGAGGTCCTGTCAAGACCAAAGAACAGGTTGAAGACTATGAATCTGAGGAATCTGAAAAAGAAGGAGGCAGTCTCCACAACACTATGGGGGACTCTGATTCTGAGGCCAATTATTACCATGATCCTAATGAAGACAAATTCAAAATGCTGGTGGATAGAATGGATGCTATGGAGTTGCAGAAATCTTCTGGGCTAGATTTTGAAGATTTGAGTCTGATATCTGGGGTTATCATACCCATTGGTTTCAAGGTTCCTACTTTTGTTGTTTATGATGGGGTCTCTTGTCCCAAGCTGCATCTGAGGTCTTACGTCAGAAGAATCCAACCTCACACTGCTGACAAGAAGTTGTGGATCCACTTTTTCCAAGAGAGCTTATCTGGAGCTCAGTTGGAGTGGTATTATCAGTTGGAAAGTGTCAACATCAGGGATTGGAATGATCTTGCTGAAGCTTTCTATAAGCAGTATCAATACAATGCTGACTTATCTCCCACTCGCATGCAGCTGCAAAGCATGTCCATGGGTGCCAAAGAAAGTTTTAAGGAGTATGCTCAGAAGTGGAGAGACTTAGCTGGAAGAGTTCAACCCCCTTTGACTGACAGGGAATTGGTTGATATGTTCATGTGTACGCTGAATGGCCCGTTTTACAGTCATCTCATTGGAAGCTCATCATCTGGCTTCACTGAGTTGATCATGACAGGAGAGCGAGTGGAAAATGGTATAAAGAATGGCAAAATCCAAGTGGGTACTTCTTCACCAGGTGCTGCAAAGAAGCCTCCCACTGGGAAGAAAGAATCCAATGCTGTTTATGGTCAACCTGATCGTAATAGGAGGCATCAGTCTGTTAGTGCAGTTCATATTTCAAATCCAACTCCTGCAACAACAGAGCAGCCACAGGGCAACCAACAGAGGGCTAGAAGGCAGTTCACAAAGATCAACATGTCAATGGCTCAGGCATTGCAACATTTGTTGAAGGCTGAACTTATCACTCTGAAAGAGGCTCCTCAGAATCCTAATGTTACCTCTCCCAGGTACAATCCCAATGCACGATGTGCATATCATTCAAACTGTCAGGGTCATGATACTAATAACTGCTGGGTCTTGAAGAACAAAATTCAAGATATGATTGAGGCTGGAGAGATTGAGTTTGACCCACCGGGTACTCCAAATGTGATTACTGCTCCAATGCCAAATCACGAGAAGACTGTCAATGCCATTGATGAAGATTTACATATCCATTCAGTTGCGGAGTTGACCACACCATTGTCTGTCATCAGAAAGAAGTTAGTACAAGCTGGTTTCTTTCCGGGTTGTCGTGAAGATTGTGTCTATTGTGAGTATAATCCAGATAAGTGTTGGAGGTTGAAGGACGGGATTCAGCGTCTCATGAATAATTACACTATAGTGTTTGAAAGGAGACCACCTTCTGTGGAGAGTATGGTGGAGCATATTACTAGAGGTAAGAAGGTTGAAGAGGTTGATATGGTTAACAAAGTACCGGTAAGAATCACTTCAAAGAGACCTATTAAAATCACCCATCAGGGTCCAATCAAGATTACTGCTGAAGGCCCTGTGAAAGTTGTTGTTGAAGCCAGAGTGGCTCCTCTGATCATTACTACTCCTGGTCCTATTCCATATACATCTGATAAAGTTGTGCCTTGGCACTATGGGTCTGATGTTTACATCCATGGTGTTAAGCAGGAGCCTTTAGCTGATGTGCCTGTTGATATTGATAATATTGCTGGATCTAGTAAGATCACACGTAGTGGAAGAGTCTTCTCACCTCCAGTTACTTCTAAGAATGCAGTTACTCCTGCTGCTACCTCTACCACTGATGCTCGGGGCAAGGGTCCTGTTATTGAGCCTATATCTGCTGATGTGCCAGCTGCTGATGATCTCTCTAAGCAGATGGAAGAAGTATTGAAAATCATTCGCAAGAGTGATTATGACATTGTTGATCAGTTGGGGCATACTCCCTCAAAGATTTCTATGTTGTCCTTGTTGTTATGTTCTGAAGCTCATGCCAAAGCATTGATCAAGTTTCTGAAGACTGCTCATGTGCCCAATGCCATTTCTGTTGACCAGTTTGAGAATTGTGTTGCCCACCTGACTTATGATAATGGGTTGGGATTTTCTGATGCTGATTTGACCCCTGCCAAGAGGGATCATAACAGGGCCTTGCATATTTCAATTGAATGCAGGGGCACTACCCTGTCACATGTATTGATAGACAATGGTTCCTCTCTAAATATGTTGCCTAAGGAAGTCCCGAACAAGCTGAGTCCTGAAGATGCTGTGCTGAAGCCCAGTAATATTGTGGTAAAGGCTTTTGATGGTTCTAGAAGAGTAGTGCATGGGGAAATTGATCTTCCAATCAAAGTTGGCTCCCAGGTTTTTACTGCTACATTTTATGTGATGGATATTCGTCCTTCATACTCTTGTCTGCTTGGTCGTCCCTGGATCCATGGGGCAGGTGTTGTAACCTCTACATTACATCAAAAGTTGAGATATCCGGTGGAAGGAAAGGTTGTTACCGTCTATGGAGAAGAAGAATACTTTGTCAGCCATGTAAACACTTTCAAGTATCTAGAAATGGAAGGTGAATACATTGAAACTCCGTGTCAGGCATTTGAAGTGGTTCCCTGGATTGTTAATGATTATGTAGCTCCTCCTGTTGCGAAGAAAGTTCCTGTGGTCACCAGAAAACCTCCAACAATGGCAATGGCCTCCCTCAATGATGCTAGGGCTGTGGTAGATGAAGAGTCCCAGAAGGCTGTTCGTCGTGCTCGTGCTGTTCGTATCACCAATCAAGGGGTTATGAAAGATCAGATCAATGCTGTGGGAGACTATGATGAAGACTACAATTTGGATGCTTGGATTTTTCCTACTGTGGGTGCTGGACTCAATAATTGGAAAGCTGAAGATGTTATCCCTATCTCCTTTAGTCAGGAGTAAATACTATTACTGTGTTGTTGCTTTTAAGTTTGTAATTTCTTGAACAATTGAACTTTCAAGCCTTGTGCCTTACCCGGGGCATAATGGTGTGCTTGTTACGGGCTGTCATTTCATTTGCATACTTCATTCAATAAAATCAGTGGACGTTTCGTTTTAGTAAATATTGTGTTCCTTGTCTTTGTTTTCTTTTATTTTTTCTTTATCAGCTATGTGTTCTTACACACACCCACATCACTAAAATGCAGATCCTCATCCACTCTGGATCCTGTTGATAACAGTTCTACTATTTCCAATTATAATTTCGAGAATCCGATCTATCAAACTGAAGACGGAAATAAGGACGATTGTGAAGTACCTGTAGAGCTTGCTAGGTTGTTACAACAAGAAGAGAAAGCCATACAGCCACATGAAGAGCCAGTCGAAGTTGTGAATCTGGGAACTGAAGAAAACAGGAAAGAAGTCAAGATAGGGGCTGATTTAGAGGATAGTGTCAAGAACAGGTTGATTCAGATGTTACGTGACTATGTGGAGATCTTTGCTTGGTCTTATGAAGATATGCCAGGGTTGGATACAGACATTGTGGTTCACCGTTTACCAGTGAAAGAAGATTGTCGTCTAAAGAAGCAGAAGGTTCGTCGTATGCGTCCTGAGATGTCAGAAAAGATCAAAGCAGAGGTAATGAAACAGTTCAATGCAGGGTTCTTAGCTGTGACTTCTTATCCTCAGTGGGTTGCAAATGTGGTGCCAGTACCTAAGAAAGATGGTAAGGTACGTATGTGTGTGGACTACAGAGATTTGAACAAGGCTAGCCCCAAAGATGATTTTCCACTTCCTCATATTGATGTTCTGGTAGACAACACTGCTCAGCATAAGGTATTCTCTTTTATGGATGGTTTCTCTGGTTACAATCAAATCAAAATGGCACCTGAAGATATGGAGAAGACAACCTTTGTTACACAGTGGGGCACTTTTTGTTATAAGGTGATGCCATTTGGTTTGAAGAATGCAGGGGCAACATATCAGCGTGCTATGGTGGCTTTATTTCATGATATGATTCATCATGAGATAGAGATATATGTGGATGATATGATAGCCAGGTCCCAGAATGAAGAGCAACATCTTGATCATTTGCATAAGTTGTTTGAGAGGTTCAAGAAATACAAGTTGAGACTGAACCCAAACAAGTGTACTTTTGGAGTTAGATCTGGTAAACTCCTGGGTTTTATAGTCAGTGGAAAAGGTATTGAAGTGGATCCTGCAAAAGTGAAAGCTATACGAGAAATGCCATCTCCCCGTACTGAGAAGGAGGTTAGAGGTTTCTTGGGACGATTGAATTACATTGCAAGATTTATTTCCCAATTAACTGCCATCTGTGAGCCAATCTTCAAGTTGTTGAAGAAAGATCAGGTGATGGAATGGAATGATGAATGCCAGACTGCCTTTGATGAAATCAAAAGATATCTGCTAGAACCTCCAATTTTGATGCCACCAGTTGATGGAAGACCCTTGATTATGTATTTAACAGTGTTAGACAACTCAATGGGGTGTGTATTGGGGCAACATGACGAGTCTGGTCGAAAAGAGCAGGCAATATACTACCTTAGCAAAAAGTTTACCGACTGTGAAACAAGATACTCACTGCTCGAGAAAACTTGCTGCGCTTTGGCATGGGTTGCTTGCCGACTAAGACAATATATGTTGACCCATACTACCCTGTTGATTTCAAAGATGGATCCAATCAAGTACGTATTTGAGAAACCTGCTCTCTCCGGAAGAATTGCAAGATGGCAAATGATCTTAACAGAATACGACATACAGTATACTACTCAGAAGGCCATCAAAGGAAGTGTTGTTGCTGATCATTTGGCTCATCAAGCAGTAGATGATTACCAGTCAATGAGTTTTGAGTTCCCTGATGAAGACATTATGATTATTACCAAAGAACCTGGACAATATGACGGACCTGAACAAGGATCCCGATGGACTATGGTTTTTGATGGTGCCTCTAATGCGCTTGGTAATGGTGTTGGTGTTGTGATCAGTTCCCCTGAAGGTTGTCATACCCCTATTACTGCAAGATTGTGTTTCTATTGTACCAATAACATGGCTGAGTATGAGGCATGTATCCTGGGTATTAAAGCTGCTATTGATATGAAGATTCAGTTCCTTGATGTGTATGGAGATTCAGCCCTGGTAGTAAGTCAGATTAAAGGAGATTGGGATACCAAGCATGATAACCTTATTCCTTACAGAGAGCATGTGTTGTCTTTGATCCCACATTTCAAAGAGATTACCTTTGGACATATTCCACGGAGAGAGAATCAGTTGGCAGATGCCTTGGCCACCATGGCATCTATGTTTGAGATCAGCTGGGATGATGAAGCTCCCAAGATTACTATTGATAGATTTGAAAAGCCTGCATACTGCAATGAGATTGACACAGAAGGGGCAGAGGAAAGGGCTTGGTTCTATGAAGTGAAAAGTTATCTTGAAGCTCAGGAGTTCCCTGAAGGGGCATCTGTCAAAGATAGGAAGTTCCTGAGAAGGTTTTCTGCTAAGTTCTTTTTGAGTAATGGGATTTTGTACAAGCGCAATCATGATTCAACTTTGCTTCGTTGTGTGGATAAGAAGGAAGCAATTAAGATTATGGAAGATATGCATGATGGGATCTTTGGCACTCATTCTAGTGGTCATACCATGGCAAAGAAAATATTGAGAGCAGGATACTATTGGTCTACCATGGAAGCTGATTGCTATCAACACTCCAGAACATGTCACAAGTGTCAAATTTATGCTGATAAAGTCCATGTACCTCCATCACCATTGAATGTGTTGACTGCTCCTTGGCCTTTTGCCATGTGGGGCATTGATATGATTGGTGAGATCAAGCCTACTGCTTCTAATGGGCATCGTTTCATCTTGGTTGCTATTGATTACTTCACGAAGTGGGTGGAGGCAGCTTCATTTGCATCTGTTACCAAGAATGTTGTGGCTCGATTCATTAAGAATAATCTCATATGTAGGTATAGCATCCCTGAGAGGATTATTACTGAAAATGGCTCTAATCTGAACAACACTATGATTACTGATCTCTGCACGCAGTTCAAGATTAAGCATCATAACTCTTCTCCGTATCGTCCAAAGATGAATGGGGCAGTTGAAGCTGCCAATAAGAACATTAAGAAGATTGTACAGAAGATGACTGTTACTTATAAGGATTGGCATGAGATGTTACCGTTTGCTCTTCATGGTTATCGTACCACAATACGTACTTCAACAGGGGCAACCCCATTCTCCTTAGTCTATGGTATGGAAGCAGTTTTGCCCATTGAAGTTCAGATCCCCTCCTTAAGAATTATGAAGGATGCAGGCTTGGATGAAGATGAGTGGATTCAGACTCGACTTGACCAAATAAATTTGATTGATGAGAAGAGGCTAGCAGTAGTTTGTCATGGCTAGATGTACCAGAAACGAATGATCAAAGCTTTTAACAACAAGGTTAAGCCAAAGGTATATCAGGCTGGTGATTTGGTAATCAAGCGTATCATATTACCACAGGGTGATCCTAGGGGCAAGTGGACTCCGACATATGAAGGACCATTTGTGGTCAAGACAGTGTTTTCAGGAGGTGCCATGATACTTACTACTATGGATGGTGAAGACTTCCCACAGCCTGTAAACGCAGACATAGTTAAAAAATACTACGCATAAAAAGAGACCCGCTAGGTTGACATGCCTAGGCAAAAATAAGGGCATCCCGGAAAACCAAAAGGGTTTGGGCAAAAATTAGGGATATATATAAAAAGATGTACACCCGGCAAGTCGAAAACCTGAAAAGGCGGCTTGGGCAAAAAAGGGTATCCCGGTGGATTGAAAACCTAAAAGGGCAATCCAGGCAAAAGTTAGGGATTAAAGCGTATGACTATGTCTCGTTTGGATCACCCATGAAACTGCAACCAGTTGTGTTACTTATTCAAGCTCGAACAGATAAAGTTCAATCCAATCTTTTCCGTCTCAACAGCAGAAGATGAGATACTTGAAGATAATGGCAATAGTAGAATTGAAACTCAATAGGATTATTTCCCACATAGCTGATTTTCCTTGCTTTGTAAAAAAACTTTATGACAAAATCCTCTTACTAGGGTTTATGTCTCTTTGTACAAATTTACCCGTGTATGGGTCACTTTTTGATATAAATAAATCCCATCTTTTGAATCCAGATTTACTTTTACCCTATTTACATAAGCGAAACGTCCATTGGTTGTGTTTGAATGTATTATGTTTTTGAATATGATTGATGTTTACCAGAAATGCATGAATGCTTTTTAATATGATTGATGTTTACCAGAAATGCATGAAAATGCAGTAATAGTATTTACTAAGGACGAACGAGGGAAGGATTTCAACGAAGCTCCGCCGGTTCATCTCTACAAAATAGTTACAAATCCACAGTAGGGCAAATCCATCTTCATAAAGTTACATCTCCCCTGGAATTTATATCCATCTCTTTTATCCTCATACGGATATACGGGTATTTACTTTCCAATAAGGGTACGACGAACGAAGACGGGATGTTATATCTACCCTACTATCAAACGAAGATGAAGGTTATATATACCTTACTATCCCCAGCAGACGGGAAGTTATATATACCTTACTATCCCCAGCAGACGGGAGGTTATATATACCTTGCTATCCCCAGCAGACGGAAGGTTATGTATAATATATTATCAAACAAGACGGGAATGAGTTCCTCATACTCTTCAACAACGAATTGGGATTATTTTCCCTGGCCAGCAGTTGTTATACGAAGATATCCGGACGCTTCAGGCAGTATCATATCATACATACATCATTTACATCATACCATAACATGCATATACATAGATACATAATACATTACTTGAGTGCATCATATCATACATGCATACATAATACATGAACTAATGCTACTATACAGAATGCTACCTTGTTTTCAGGTTAATTCTCCAGCAAACAAACTTGTGATTATCAGGACTGCTTTATCCTCCTGAAAGTTATCATCCCTCAGGATTGCTTTATCCTCCTGAAAGCAAACTATCACCTCAGGACTGCTTCATCCTCCTGACAGATTCTTGTACCTCAGGATTGCTTTATCCTCCTGAAAGCATACTATTACCCCAGGATTGCTTCATTCTCCTGGAAGATTATCAATACCTCAGGATTGCTTTATCCTCCTGACAGCTTATTGTACCTCAGGACTGCTTCATCCTCCTGAAAACTCCTATTACATCAGGATTGCTTCATCCTCCTGAAAGCTTATTATCTCATCAGGGCTGCTCTATCCTCCTGAAAGCATACTATCACCTCAGGATTGCTTTATCCTCCTGAAATCATGTTGTCACCTCAGGGCTGCTTCATCCTCCTGATAGCTCATCATCACCTCAGGGCTGCTTCATCCTCCTGATAGCTATTATCAATATCTCAGGACTGCTTTATCCTCCTGACAACTTCATTACCTCAGGATTGCTTTATCCTCCTGAAATCATATCATTGCCTCAGGATTGCTCCATCCTCCTGACAATTATCATTATACCTCCATATTTTGAACTGCTTTATTCTCCAATAAATACATCTGAAGAACTTTTCCCCCAGTGGCATCTTTAAGCCCACTCAAGCATATTCAACTAGCCATCCATATCACTCTATGCACTGGTGAGTGCAAATTTTTGGGCTTTTGTGTTCAATCCCCTTCAACCTTCCAGGTCACGACTGGCAAATATACCAATCTAACCCCTCAGGTTTCAGAAAATTGAACAGGGGCAGCTGTTGCACCCCAAAATTTGCCCTCACAAAACAAGACTTTGTGTGCTAAGAAAGTTCACAAGGTTCACAAGATTCACAATGCTTTCAAAACCTTTCATGAGGTTCATGAAGTCTACGAGTCACTTCATGAAGGTTCACAAGGTTCACAAGCTTCACAATGCTTTCAAGACCTTTCATGAGGTTCATGAAGTCTACAAGTCACTTCATGAAGGTTCACAAGGTTCACAAGATTCACAATGCTTTCAAAACCTTCCATGAGGTTCATGAAGTCTACAAGTCACTTTATGAGGTTCACAAGGTTCACAATGCTTCCCATGAGGTTCACAAGACATTTTATGATGGTTCACAAGGTTCACAAAGTTCACAATTGGTCAGAAGAGTTGACAATTCCCTCAGACAATGCACTTCCTAAGCAGTGCATCCAAAACTAGGGTTTTGACTTTAATCAGGCTAAATGGACTTCCAAGACTTCAAGTGAACTTCATAACATCTTATATGTGTTTAAGAACCCCCATGACAAGTTTCAAGACTTTTCTCAAAAGATTGCTCAGTCAGATGATCAGATAAGTCAAAACCAGTCAAAGCAGTTAAAAAGTCAAACTGAGGTCAACTGTGGTCAAATCAAAGTCAAACTTCATGATTTTTTGCCAACATCAAGTATATGAAGTAAAATTCATCATTTGATCAAGGGTTGATCATGATTCATCAAGGATATTTCAGATTATCAAGAATTAGGAGTTTCTAAATTAGGGTTTCCTCAGTAAAAGTCAACTGAACTTTGACCAGCCATAACTTTCACATGCTTCATCACCAAGTCTCCACTCAAAGCTCATTTTGAAGGAAATTGAATTCTCTACAACTTTGTGTCTCACAAGACAAGCCCAAAAATGCTTCATTTGGAAGGTATGAGCTAAGACATTATAGGTCCTTTTGAAAGTCAACAAAAAGTCAACAACTTCAAAAGGGCATAACTTGAGATTGGTAAATGATATCGACATGAAACCAGTGGGGTTGGTTAGAGGACTCTTCAAGCTTTCCAAAATGTCCAAGAACACCCTCATAGCATTAAAATTGAAGTATATGTGCCCTTGCAAAGTTGGGAAATTTTGGGTTGGTTTATGATGAAAATGGAGGTCTAAAACCAATTTCTTCCAAATGGGCTTGCCAAATGATGACCCAATTCATACAATAACTTCATGCACGACCCAAACCACTAAAAATCAGATTTTTTATTATTTTATTTTTATTTATTTTGATTTAATTCATTAAAAATCATTTTAAATAAAAATAAAATATGAAAATGTAAGATTTGAATTGGATCAAGCTTCTAGAAAATCATAAATTTGATTAGAATTGAAGAGGAAAGAAATCATGAGGATTAGCCAAAAATAGCAAGTGTTCATACATGAATATTTGATTTTTAAAGCATGATCATTTTGAATCTTTTCATATCAAATTTTCCACACAAGTGATCAACTTTTTGACCTAAATTCATTCTCCTATAAGTACTGAACACAAACCTAATGAGAGCCACGAATTTTGACAGCCCTAAGTGTAAGTTTGCATCTCACAAAAACCTCTCCACAACTCACATTCGGTTTTGAATTTCCAGGGCTTTAGAAGGTATTTTGAGGACATAGCCATGACTATTGGACATCACTGAATCATTATCAATCACCATTTGCATCAAAAGCCTCATGAATTGCATAACCCGAGCCAAATTTTGTTCTTGAATGTGATTTTTCGATTCCATTGATTGACTGTATTTTACTTGCTTTTGATTGTTTGATGATGTTTGTGATGAACCCTAGAATGATTTTGGGCTATTCAATTAAGTTTTTCATGCAGGTATGAGATTTCACCATGATTAGGGTTCACGGCCTCTTTTAGGGTTTCATGATTTCATCATGATAAATGGATTCTAAAAACGTAGGACAATTGCAAAACTCAGTAGAAACTCAATGACATAATTAATTTTGTGAAATTTGGTTGTTTGGTTGAAGTTTGTGATTCGCAGGAATGAAAAACGCAGGTGTATTCGCAGAGAATTTCGCAGGAAAATTTGCAGCACCCAAGGAAGAAGACGAAGTCCCTGGCGCGCATTCTGGAATTTGAAATTCATCTTAATATTTTATGTTTTGTTTACTGATTATGTCACAAGCATGATGCTTGGCCCAGTGGTGAGAAGAATGCGCATGTAGCCTGAGGACCTGCGTTCGAGTCCTGGCTTCACCATCTTTTTTTTAGTTTTTCATATAATTGGCAATTATAATATATTATGAATTGTTGTTGGTTTGTAGACAGGTTCGCTCACCCAGCAGGATTGGTCATGTGTATGTTTGTTTGCCTAAGAGGTCCTGGGTTCGATTCTACCCCCAGGCCTTTTGTTTTTTTCTGATTTTCCAGGTTTAAAGAACAAAACAAACTTGAGTTCATTCTTCTTGCACCACTAGCACGCAGTCCAGTTGGCAAGCCTCTTCATTATCCAGGTTAGGGACCTGGGTTCAAATCCCAGGTCCTGTTTTTTTTTTGATTTCTTATTTTTCTTATTTTCTTTTCTTATATTTTCTATTATTTTCTATATTATATTAAAATAATTTCTAAATTATAAAATGTATATATTATATTCTCTAAATCCTAAAAAATATTTTCTAAACTCTAAAATTAGTTTTTATTATTATATATTTAAATTATAAAATGTATATATGTATTATTTAGTTAAATGAATTATTATTATAAAATAAACCCTAATATATTATTTTCTAAACAATTAAAAAAAAAACCCTAACCTTCTCTTATGATTTTAAATTTCTAATTTTTTTGTAAATATAATTATAATCTATTTTCTTTATATAATATGTAAATATTTCCATAATTTGTTTATAATCTAAATTTTATATATATATATATAATTTTTTTTAGAAAATAATTGAATCTATGCTAATTTAATATGTTTAAAAATAATTTAATAATTTGTATATAATTCAAAATTACTTAATTGTTCATATTTTCTTTTATAATGGTTCATATTAAAATATAATTCTTTTAATTATTATATTATTCTTTTTTGCTCAATTATGTTCTTATAATATTTTTGCTAACCCTATTTATTTTGTTTATTATTATTATTACTAATCATGTTTATTATTAATCCATTTATTTTTTAATTATGCTTATTATTATTATTTCACTAATCTTGTTTTTTTTTTTTTTATTATTACTAACCCCTATTATAATTATTATTGCTTATTTATTTATTTTACTTATTATTTATATTTTGCTTATTTATTTATTTTTGCTATTTATTTTTAATTGCTTATTATTATTATTGTAAATGCTCCTGGATGTAATTTCTTGTAATATTTCAATTATTTATTTTTCATGCTATGGTTAGTAAAATAGGGAGTGTAACATGTATGCTATTTTAAAAAAATTGAATGTAGGTCATTTAAATTAAAAGATAAATATAAAATCAAACACTCACACACGTAAGTCGATCTTTGATCGCCATCTCACTTTCTAGGGTTGCCTCTCAATGTTGCCTAATCATAAGGTCAAGTGGGGTGTATAAAGCAAAGTCCCTTAAAAGAAAAGTCATCTAGTCCCTTAAATAATCAAAGATCAAGTCCCTTAATGGTTGCCTTTCAATATGATCTTGTCCCTTTCGAATAATGATGACAGTCCCTCCAAAATGCTTAATACACCCTACAATTGCCTTCATTAAACAGATGTCCCTCACTTGTCCCTCACATCCAAGGTAATGACTACCTATTCCTTAATAATAGGGATAGTCTTACCATTTAAAGGATAAAGAACAGAAAGACTTAAACTTTAGGGTAGGTTCCTCATAGTTACTTACTCACTATTTCAAAACAAATTTCAAATACTTCACAAATTTCAAACAATTTTCAAACACAAGTTTTTTACGCATCCGTACATGGATCATTATTAAACTCTTATGAAAATTTCTATTCACACACTTCACCTTTTCAAAAACAATTTAAAGTGAGCTAAGTAACTAAGAGCCCATGGATAACCATGGATGTAAAGGGTGCTAACACCTTCCCTTTACATAACCTACCCCCCGGACCCAAAAATCTTTTAAAGGTCTTTCCTGTTCTTTTATGCCTTTCCTTTTGGATAAAATAAAAGTCGGTGGCGACTCTTGCTATCCGCAACATAACTAAAGTCAGTTCTCCCACCGTGTTACACTTGCCATGACATTTTGTGCATCCATTTGATTCATAATACATCTTAGGACATGTTAGAATCATGTTTTATCATTGCATCATTCATTTTCCATGTTGTATGTCATTTGCATTTCATAACTTTTCGTGTATGTTCATGGTCCTAAGCATTTTTCTTTTGCATCCATATGTTTGTGTGATCATTCTCATGCCTTGCCTCATGTTTGCATCACCTCTTAGCATCATTAACATCATACTCATGCTTCTGGTTTTGGTTTGCATCATGCTATTTCATCTCATTTTGCATTGCATTGCATTTCTTTCACTAACTTTTCAGGTGGTAAGTTACTTTGAGAAGTGAATTTGCCTTCACTTCTCACAATCTCTTTTCATCTCTCTTATGTATCATTGCTGCATTTTGTCTTGTGCTTGAGATTAAGCTTGCTCATTCTTGTTCATCTTACCTTCTTTCTTCAAGCAACTTGACTTCTTAAGTGAAGCAAGTTGTTTTGCTTCTCTTTGCTTCTTTCATCTGCTTCCTGGTGGTTTCTCTGAAGATCTTTCTTGCAAACCTCACAAACCCTAGGAATAACCAGGCATGACAATAATTAGGGTTTTGATTAGTCGCCCATTTAGATTTTACCTTTGTGTCTCATTGAGTCTTCTCTTCTCATCTCATAATCAGGGACTAAACCCTAAAGGCTTTAAGACTTTGTGATTAAGCTTATGCCTGCATCCTTCTATTAGGATGGAGTGTATAACTTTAATCTTAAGTGTTAAACCCTTAATGTGTTTAAATCCTTTAATCAATCCATCTAATAATCATCAAGACATCAAGCTTGTAACTTGGGCCTTGCATTAGGGTTCTAATTCTTCCTTAATTGGTTAAGAAGGACTAACCCTAGTGTTAATGGACAAGTCCCCCTCAAGTTGTCTTACAAACCATAAAATTTACTTCATCATCTCACCATTAACTAAAATCCATCTAATAAAGGCTTTGTTTTGTCATGAGGTTAATCCCTAATCATGGATTAAGTTGAGGAGTCTTCCTCAGCTTAAACATTCTCATCTGTTATCCTTCTATTAGGATGGTGTAATGAGTCTGTTTAATCACTGGTTATGGCTTAATCTCATTACTCAACATTAAACAAAAACCACAAAAACATCTAAATAATCACAAGTAGGTTAATGATCTTAATCCTACATCATGGTGATTAAGTGTGAGATGCTGACTTCACACTTAAGGTATTCTCATTACCCCTAATCAGAGGGAAGATGTGATGAATTTACTAACCCATTGGTTTAGGCTTAAGCTCATTAACTTATGACAAACTCTCAAAAGCAATAAAAGACTGAAAACTCAAAAAACAAACAATAATCGTCTCCTTCGGGATTCTTTTCTCATCTCATTCACTCACAACCGAGAACTTGCTTCTTCCGTCTAATGCAAGACAGTTTGCACCTGAGCCAGACAGGGCATACACTTGAGCATAGGCAAGCAAGCAGTTCACAAGTCAATTCACCTTTCAGTCTCTTTGGGTCGAACTACGGTGTTCTGACTTCCTCATTGCACGAGAGGATACGTAGGCATAACTTAACGGTTATCGAACAAAAGTCTCTGTATATTCCCCCTCTTTCCAGTATCATTCTTTAAGCCTCATGATCTTGAGCATTTCATTCTTGTTCTTACACTGACACTTCATTTACACACTTCACTTCTTTTACACTGACACTTGCATTCTTTCCAGCTTTGATACACAGATTGCACTGACACTACCCCTTTAAAACACAAATCTTTTAAGCGTGGATCTCGTCGAGTACGACGGACAATCTGGGTGCTAATACCTTCCCAGGTTGTAACCAACCCCCTTTCTCAGTCTCTCTGGTTCGCAACCGTCTTATCCATATCTTTCTAGGTTTATGCAGGATTACCTTTCCTTCGGGATAAAAATGCCTAGCTGGCGACTTTATTCATTTCATTTCTCCTTTCGCCGACCGTTCGCGTCTGTACCCCTTCTGGCGAGGTGTCATTTTGGTGGGAGCGACACATATACTATTATAATTTGTTTCATACAACAAACAAAATTTTAATATATTTAACACCGTTTGAAAAGTGATGGTACTATTATACAATCATTCATGATAAGACATTATTAATGATGCATTACTTAGCAATAAAAACCTATACAGGACAATGTCTATTATAATACATTAAAGTTAAACACATATGTAATACTTCTAGTATCTTTAATTGAATTTTCACGCACTACACTTTAACACAATGCAGAAAGTTTCGTATAATTATTTTAAACTACCGCAAAATTATTTTCATACAGAAATACAAAACAAATGGATATTTCATAGAATACATATGTAATTAATTATCTCTAATTAGCATAATTCGATATCAATCTATCATTATTGGAAAATTATAATATCGGTAACTATCATCTTATATAAATAGTTAGAAATAAGATCATTTAAATCTTGATATTATGATTTAGTAAAACGTACCCGGATTCATAAAAATAATTCTTTTGTTTTTAAAATGCGTCAACGACACAATACTCATTCGATGTTTGAAACGGAAGTCTCGGTAACCATTATTTGATAATACTTTTAAGATTGTTAGGAATTTTAATAAATCGAATGGATTGTACCAAGGCTTAGAATCGTGAACGAAATCACTTTCCTTAAAAGTATTTCAAACATTCTCCAAAATGTCTTAGAGTTGAAACACAGGAATACCCAGGATAATTCAGCCTATATCGAGTCTACGCAATACCGACGAAAACTCGATTATGTAACGAAGAGTGTTTAGAATTTTGTATTAGAGAATATTTAGTTTGTAATATGTTTTCTGAATTCCGGAATGAGATATTTATAGGCATGCAAGTGTTGTTTCACAAGATTGCGACATTTGATGAAACAATATCTTTTAACCAAAAGTTATCTATTTTCATTCCCCAACAATACTTCACGAAATGTTGCTTCTCTTCCACTTTTCTTGTCATTTTGGAAGACAGCAATTGGATATTTAATTCTCATAAATTATAACAATTTCAATCCCTAACATGTATGTGACCCGCATATTGTGAAAATTAGACACTCGATTGATTGCATGGATGGAAAACATGTCCCCTTTTTCTTGTCTTATGAATGTCGTAAACAATATCTTCCAATATACTAATGAATATATGATGCAGCAACTAAAATCTTCAAAATGGTTGGAGATGCTTGCAAACTCTGTTAGAATGATTCTGTTTAACATCTCGATCTTCAAAAATGACAAAATCTTTCTAACAAACCTATAATCCCATCACAAACAAACGACCATTGGAACTTATTAGAGGAATAAAATGATTCCATTAACTTATCAAACTTATAATCAAGAGACATTCAAATTAAGTTTTTTTCTTAATACATTGAATAACTCTCGCCACACTAGAGGTGTGCCTAATCTAACCTATCCACACATAACAAAATGAAACAAATAAACCCCAATATCTAAGCTTTCTTTGGAGATTTCCTGGCCTTGGATGGAGATTTAGGAGCAGTAGAAGCACTTTCAGTCCTCTTAGGCAGAAGCACAGGATTGATATTAGGAAGAACACCACCATGGGCAATAGTAACACCAGCAAGCAATTTTCCAAGCTCTTCATCATTCCTCACCGCCAAAAGCAAATGTCTTGGACTAATTCTATTCTTCTTGTTATCACGTGCTGCATTTCCTGCCAACTCAAGAACCTGAACATCAAACAAAATTTCAAAATTAGGGCTCAGTTCAGATTCAATTAACAAAATTCCAACTGTACAGTAATAATGAAAAACTGAAACTGGACATGGAAAGAAGAGTTAATATACCTCGGCAGCAAGATACTCTAGAACGGCGGCCAAGTAAACAGGAGCACCGGTACCAACACGCTGAGCGTATCTACCTTTCTTCAAGAAACGTCCGATTCTTCCGACGGGAAACTGAAGTCCGGCTCTGACGGATCTTGTGACGGCCTTCTTCCTTGGTCCTCCTCCTTTCCTTCCACCAGCTCCAGCCATTTTGAATTTCAAAAACTACTTTCAACCTGTTGATTCGCTTTGTTGGTAAGAAATGCTGAGAATTGGAGATGGTGAGATGAAATTGAAATTGGTGTTGGTTAGGTTTTATACTTCCCACCGTTAGATTAATGGCTCACTATTACTGACGTGGCGATCCGTGTCTTTTAAAACTGACCAATCAGAACTAATTAGGTGGTCCCCGTTTTTTATTTTATTTTACTTTTGTATAAATTAGAGTAGATTCTTCTAATGTGTAATCCAATTTCTTTTGGATGCAAAAGTCGCATGTAAATATAAATCACATTTCATTTTAGTTTTTTAATATGCAACATGTGTTATTTGAAAATTAATTTTTTACGAATTATTTTATTTAAATTTTAATAATTGACATTAATAATAGTAAATATGTATTATAATTATTGATTGCTTTTAAATGAAAATGTAAATAATAATATTAATAATAATGGAATATAGTGAATATACATTGACAGCAGGGCCGATCCGATTTCTAAATTAAAATATAGGTCTAATTTTTTTTTATAGAAAAAAAAAACTAATTCTAATAATTAAAAAATGATGCACAAAAAATAATTATATATAATTGGACGAAACATCAAAAATCTCACAGTATTATTTAAATTATAAGCATCACTTTATACAACTTAAGGTATCTAACTAGAGTCTTTCTACGAACACTTTTTGAAGCAAATTCATCAATCAAGTCTTCATATTTTATCGTCTCCAAAAGATCATTTTCAACTGCTATTAATGTCAATCCATTAAGTTTTTCTTGTGCCATGGTAGACCACAAGTTTTTAACAACTTCAATTTTGAAAAACTTCTTTCTGCAAAAATAAATGTCAGAGGAATAATCAGTAAAATTCTATAAGCAATAACTGTATTAGGAAAACAATCTAAACCTTTTGAAAATAATAATCTATTAGTAGGTGTCATGATTTCTCCAGGCATCATTTCTCTTCGTAACTTTAACTCTGTAAAAAATGCATTCCCATCAATATCTGATTGTTCATTATGTTTGAATATTCGTTCAAATTTACTACAACAAGACTTCAAAGTTGCAGCATCCAATGATTGTAACTTTTGAGAAGTAAAGAAGAAACCAAAAATACTTTTGTACTCTTGGTATTGCTCAAATCTCTTATTAAGAGAAACAACAACATGATCAACAAGATAAAGAAAATAATTAACCCTGAAAGATTTCTCTCAAGATATCTCAACTGTTGGGGTATTCAAATTCTCATCAAATTGTCTTTTTCTTTTAATTATACATCTTTGAGGAAATGTTGGGGAGACATTCAATTCAACCGCAATTTCCTTAGCATTAATCAGAGCCTTATAAAGATTGTTTCTCTATATTCTTCAAAAAAGGAAATCAACTTCTTTATTTTTTTTCATAGCAACATCAATAAGCATTTCCTTTTTCCTGTAAACGCTTGCTAACATAATTAATTGCAGATAATATTTCAAACCAAATAATTATAGCAATCAAAATCTCAAAATCACTGTGCTCATTTGTTGCTAAGGATTTAGCTTCATTTTGTATTTTAGAATCAAGGTCATGTTCTGACACTTCAAGTAAAGCTTATGTAAAATCTAGCATTTGAGTTCTTATAGCTTTGACACTTTCTACATGACTCTCTCAATGAGTGGATTACAATGGCTTTGGAGTCAACCATTTTACATTATCTTTAAAAAAAAATTCATCTCTTAGTAGAATTGGCAAAATTTGTATAAATGTGTTGAACAACTCCAAAAAAAAAATTATAGCTTTATTACAAGAGTTAGCAATATCACACAATGTCAAATTAAGACTATGACAACCATAAGGAGTATAAAAGGCTCTCGGATTTATGTCTAAAAATCTCTTTTGTACACATTGATGCTTGCCTTTCATATTTGACCCATTATCATAACCTTGTCCTTTCACATCAAATAAGTCGAGACCAAGTCCTTTCAATTCATTTTGTAAAACATCAAAAAGCCTTTGACCAGTTGTATCATTCACATTCAAAAATCCTAAAAATGATTCCTTGATGCTAACAGAAGTTGAAGAAACATTCGCATATCTTATTATCAAAGACATTTGCTTTTGGTGACTAACATCTCGAGTACAATCAAGTATCACTGAGAAATACTTCGCTTGTTTGATTTTTCTAATGATTTCAATTTTAATTGCAGAACCAAGCAATGAATGAAATCAACTCATATTGTATTTTATGGCCAAGATAATGAATGTGAACTTTTGGAGTTGTAACATGTCTGACATGTTCTTGGATAATTGGGTCAAATTCAGCTAACATTTCAATCAAACCTAAAAAGTTTTCATTGTTATCTTCGTACAATTTTTACTTAGAACCGTGAAAGACCAAATTATATTTAGCAAGAAATTTCACTATTGAAATAAATTTTTAACACATTTTTTCAGTGATCCTTTTCTTTCTCAATTAATCTTTGAGTTGTTTTATCAATAGTTTGAAATTTCTGTAGTCTTTGACGATACTCATACCAGGTAGTCATATTATTAACAAGTTTTGTGTCTAACTCGTGCTCTTTAATTCTTGCACCAACATGTGACCAATCATTATAATCCTCATTTTCTAATTGTCCCCTACCAATCCCATTTTTTAAAACTTTACAACAAAAATAAAATACTTTATCAAGCTCTTTGAATGAACAAGTCAATCTCTATCACACTTTTCTCCGTTTGCTAAAGCTCTAGTATACAAATTAGTCGTAAAACGTCAATCCCAATTATCTCTAGGACCCTTCACAGTGGAATTATCTCTTTTAGGACCTTTCACAACTAATAAATCAATCAATTTAGGTTGAAGACGACCCCAATTTCTTAGATCAAATATATCATAATCAACATTATCATCATCATTATTAACTTCCCCAAGAGTATCATCATTATTAAATTCATCAATATTATCAATTTCGATAGACACACTATCAACATTATCATTTCCAATGGGCACATTATCAAGAATTTCAACATCTATATTATCAACATAATAAATTTCATTTGGAACTTGTAGTTCTTTTAATAAAAATTTATCAAGAGATCATGCTAGAGATTGAATTAACTCTTCAATTTTTTTTCTTTTTCTTACGTTTATCATTTTCACATTCAAATTTTCTATTCTTAAAAAGCATAACTAAAAAAAACTGAAATATCTCACAAAATTTATCGTGTGGACTAATGATCAACTCCGCGCTGCGATCTATTTGTAGTCCTGTTGTTAAATTATTTTTCTAAAATAAAAAATAATATCAATATCATGATAATTAATTAAAAATAATAATATTTTTTTAATATTAGAATTGTATTAAAGTAATAACAACGAACTACAAACTAAATATAAGAATCCAAAAATACACCAGAAAACATAAAATTTCGAAGAAAAAAAAACTTTTATAAATTATGTCTTAGAAACAAACCCACGTGAGAGAATATATATATATATATATATATATATATATATATATATATATATATATATATATATATATATATATATATATATATATATATATATATATATATATATATATATATATATATATATATATATATATATATATATACACGTAACTTAGAAACAATTTACCACAAATTTCAAGAAAGCACTATAGTAAATTGGTAACCATTTATACAAAATTCCAAAAAGACAAAATAGTAATTAGTATATATATTATAAGTTAGAATTTAGAAATCAGTACCCTTACTCACATCACATTTCAAAGAATGATATAAAATAGAAATCAAACAATGTCCGAAACTCAAAAGTACCGGAGTTTTCACATTATTTAATTGCCCTTACTCACGTTACAACATTAACTTACAGAAACCATTTTTTTTTTCAATTTCAAAAGATCAAAAAGAAATTCAATATACAAAATCACAAATTAAATAACATACATGCTAAAACATCAACTTGAATAAATTTATAGATTACAAGCCGCGTCGTCGTTATTATTATGTCGTTTTCGTTTTGTTTCGTTTCCTCTCATTGTTGTTATTTTCGTCTCGACGGCGACAATGTTGTAAGAGAGAGCGATGCATTTTGACGTTTCGTTTTGGAATAATGAAAAAGAAACAGAACATCATTTGGAGAAAAAAGCAAGAATCTTTTGAACTTTGAAGGGATTTGGATAACAATGAAAGAGTGTAACCTAGTAACACTGGAAGAAAGTGACATTTGGAGAAGAAAGAGAGAATTTGCCATAAATGATTTATGTTTCCAAAACATATTTATTTTCAATATTTATAATTATAAAAAAATGGGCCCCCAATTTTACGAGCTCATCATTATATCACTTGGTTTTTCAAATCTTGTAAAAGTGGTAAATATTTGATTCATGTCTCTCTCATGTGAGAGAGTTTATATAAAGAGCCTCCAGCACTTGACTAACGGTTCCTAGTTTAGGTCTGGATCACAGATCACCTGAAAATAGGTAACTATCAGAAACTAGTCGTTGGACGAGTATACTTGGTCGGACAAGAGATATGTCAAGCATAGAGTTATCCGAGCAAGGGTCGTCTTTGACCGGATCTGGGCGACTTCTGCTGCTGTCGTGCAGAGGTCGGGAAATAGTAGGGAGAACCTGACCACGGTCGAATGTGGTCGACATGCTATCACCGGATGAGGGGCATGGAGCTAGTGTGCCCCTTTGACGTTTGGGTCAATGGGCTGTCCTATGAGCAAGAGTGGATTGAGTCTTCTCTAGTCATTGGTCCAGTCCATAACAATATATATAGTCATTATTTATATATCAATTTTATTTTAACACTTTGTTTCTTTTATATATATATATATATATATATATATATATATATATATATATATATATATATATATATATATATATATATATATATATATATATACTGATTGTATGTTAGAAGCCTAATATATGTATACATTTATGTTTTTATATAGTGAAATTCTAGTATGACAAAATCAGATGTCGAATACAATGTTGAAATATCTAATATGATACTTATAAACATGGCAAGGTACAAACAGCAACATTATAAAATTTTATATACCAGATACAACCATTCTTTCAGGATGTTTAGACATCTGATATGACATTCAACACAAATACTGCATAAAGTATAAAACAGAAAAGTTGTAAAGAACACTTTCGAAATGTTAACTCAATTCGATGCAACTCATTTACTCTGGGGACAACCAAGCCAGGATGAAATCCACTATGTAGAATCAATTCAAAGACATCTCAGCAAACACCTACAGTTTACATCATTCTCACTTAATCACTACCAATGCAACTTTTACTTAGGAACTCCTAAATATGAGACACTCATCTCACTCCCTCACAATCACCTTAGTGATAAACTTAACAATTCAAATCAGAAGACACACTTTCATGAGAACACCTTAACCTTGCTTCACAACTTCAGTAAAGAACAAAATATCTCTTGCTTAAAAGCTTCGAGAATTACAAATAAACACAACCACAAAGTCTTAAATTTGTTGCGCACAGCTGCTCCAAGAACTCAACACTAATGATATTGATTTTTACATCTTTGGTTGGTTACTAAACCTAGGTTACAAGATTTCTTTTTATAACCTAATCCTAACTGGATTTTGCGCCTAAAAACGCAGCATATAAGCTTTTACAATAATTCATAAAAATCTGCTACAAATAAAAAGATCTTCAAATAAACAACTTCCTAAAATATATCTTAATATAGAAACTCTATATTTATTCAATATTTGATATTTGTCTTCAATGTAAATTTGAGTCTTCAAGATCTTTTAAAACAACGCCAATTGGATTGATTCAAATCTTCTGATTATTCTGTTTTCTGTTAAATCATAACAGAATCTTCAATCCTCTTCTGTCAGTTCATGATGTCGAATGAACTCTCTTGACATCTTCTTCGACATGTTGCTCCAAATATTGAAACATTTCAACACAACATGTTTAGGCTCACAATAGGACTCCTTGCTTAAATTGTTCTTTATTTTGAAAAGATCTTGTACATTTTATTGTTGCTATATTTGTTTTACAAAATTAATGTCAATCCTAAAAATACAGAACTTACAATCTCTCCCTTTGGAAAATTTTGGCTAAAACAAATACAAAAAAATACAAAAAAAAATCATTTCAGCAGCAATACTGAAAAAACAACAGCAACCTATTCCTGATCATGTTAGGACATGTTTCTTGACATCTTCCTCAGCAACCTTTCATTCCTTCAATGAAAATAGCAGTGGAAAAGGAGTAGAAAGTCATGAACTCTTGACCGAACTAATCCACCACTACCCTTATCCATTCAGGTTTCCATTGTTGTACCCCAAAATTTCTCCTCCCACAATCAAAGAATAATGTCTCAAGAGTTCTCTCAATAGCCACAAGGTTCTCAATTGGTTTAAAGGATTGAACGTTTCATCAGACAAAGCCTCCTCCTGAACAAGGGATCTAAAACTAGGGTTTTGAATTTCTCCAAGATAAATGGACTTCCAAGGCTTCAAGTGAGCTTCATAACATCCCACATACCTTAAAGAATCCTCATGTCAAGTTTCAAAGCTTTCACAATAAGTTTGACCAGTCAGAGGCTCAGATATCCAAAAATCAGTTAACTTGGTAAAAACGTCAACTGAGGTCAACTGTGGTCAACTTAAAGTCAAACTTCAAGATTTTTTGTCAACATAAATATTATGAGGTAAAATTCATCATTTTATCAAGGGTTGATCATGATTCATCAAGGAAATCTCAGATCATCAAGAATCAAGAAGTTTCTAAATTTGGGTTTTCATAATAAAAGTCAACTGAACTTTGACCAGTCATAACTGTCACATACTTGATCAAATATTTCCCATACAAAGCTCATTTTGAAGTAAATTAAATTTTCTACAACTTTGTGTCTCACAAGCCAAGCCTAAAAATGCTTCATTTGGAAGGTATGAGCTAAAACATTATAGGTCCTTTTGAAAGTCAACAAAAAGTCAACTTTTTTCAAAGCTCACAATTTGAAAATGGTAAAACATATGGACATGGTACCAAAAGGGTTGGTTAGAGAAACACTCTAATATTTCTAAAAAAGTCCAAGATCATTTTCATAGCATTAAAACTGAGGAAGTTATGCTTTGTCAAAGTTGGTTGATTTTTAAGGGGTGTGTATGAAGCAAAAAAGGCCATAACTTCAAATTTTTCCAAATGGGCCCATAAAATGGCAACCCAAATGTCGCTCCCACCAAATGACACACGGGGCCAAGAGGGGTACAGACGCGAACGGTCGGCGAGAGGAAAGAGAACACACAAGGGTGAACTCAGAAGACAAGAGTCGCCAGCTAGGCATTTTTATCCCGAAGGAAAGGTAATGCTGCATAAACCTAAGAAAGATGGATAAGACGGTTGCGAACCAGAGAGACTGAGAAAGGGGGTTGGTTACAACCTGGGAAGGTATTAGCACCCAGATTGTCCGTCGTACTCGACGGGATCCACGCTTAAAAGATTTGTGTTTTAAAGGGGTAGTGTTAGTGCAATTTGTGTATCAAAGCTGGAAAAGAATGCAAGTGTCAGTGTAAAAGAAAAGTGAAGTGTATAAGAGAAGTGTCAGTGTAAGAACAGGAGTATAATGCTCAAGACTATGAGGCTTAAAGAATAATGCTGGAAGAGGGGGGATATATAGAGACTTTTGTTCGATAACTGTTAAGTTATGCCTACGTATCCTCTCGTGCAATGAGGAAGTCAGAACACCGTAGTTCGACTCAAAGAGACTGAAAGATAAATTGACTGATGAACTGCTTGCTTGTCTATGCTCAAGTGTATGACCTGTCTGGCTCAGGTGCAAACTGTCTTGTATTAGACGGAAGAAGCAAGTTCTCGTTAGTGAGTGAAGATGATGAGAAAAGAATCCCGAAGGAGACGATTATTGTTTGTTTTTGTGTTTTCAATCTTTTATTGCTTTTTTGAAGTTTGTCATAAGTTAATGAGCTTAAGCCTAAACCACTGGGTTAGTAAACTCATTACATCCTCCCTCTGATTAGGGGTAATGAGAATACCTTAAGTGTGAAGTCAGCATCTCACACTTAATCACCATGATGCAGGATTAAGATCATTAACCTACTTGTGATTATTTAGATGTTTTTTTATTGTTTTTGTTTAGTGTTAAGTAATGAGTTTAAGCCATAATCAAGGATTTAATGGACCCATTACACCATCCTAATAGAAGGATAATAGATGAGAACACTTAAGCTGAGAAAGACTTCTCAACTTAATCCATGATTAGGGATTAACCTCATGACAAAACAAGCCTTTATTAAATGGATTTTAAGTTAATGATAGGATGAAGAAGTGGATTTTATGGTTTGTAAGACAACTTGAGGGGGACTTGTCCATTAACACTATGGTTAGTCCTTCTTAACCAATTAAGGAAGAATTAGAACCCTAATGCAAGGCCCAAGTTACAAGTTTGATGTCTTGATGATTATTAGATGGATTGATTAAAGGATTTAAACACATTAAGGGTTTAACACTTAGGATTAAAGTTATACACTCCATCCTAATAGAAGGATACAGGCATAACCTTAATTACAAAGCCTTAAAACCTTTAGGGTTTAGTCCTTGATTAAGAGATGAGAAGAGAAGACTCAAAGATGACACAAAGGTAAAAAACTAATGGGGAACTAATCAAACCCTAATTATTATCATGCTTGGTTGTTCCTAGGGTTAATGGGGTTTGCAAGAAGATCTTCAGAGAAACCACCAGGAAGCAGATGAAAGGAACCAGAAGCAAAGAGAAGCAAAACAACTTGCTTCACTTAAGAAGACAAGTTGCTTGAAGGAAGAAAGTAAGAGATGAACATGAATGAGCAAGATCACTCTAATACACATACAAAATGCAGCAAAGATGCAAGAGAGATGAGAAGAGATTATGAGAAGTGAAGGCAAATTCACCTCTCAAACAACTTACCACCTGAAATGTTAGCATAAGAAAATGAAATGCAATGCAAATGAGGTGCAATGTCATGATGCAAACCAAAACCAGAAGCATAAATATGATGTTAATGATGCTAAAAGTTGATGCAAACATGAGGCAAGGCATAAGAATGATCAAACAAGCATAAAGATGCATATGAGACATGCTTTGAACCATGAATGCACATGAAAAGTTATGAAATGCAATGGACATACAACATGGCAAATGAAGGATGCAATGATCAAACATGGTTCTAATATGTCCTAAGATGTATTATGAATCATGTGGGGGCACAAAATGTCATGGCAAGTCATTGGATTCAAAGGAAAGCACAAATTAGGGTTACATGCATCATGCAAAGCAAAAATCCAAAACCAGAAGCAAATGACATGATAAAAATTTGAAAATGCAATCAAATATACCCTAAACCTACACAAGTTCACTGCCCAAAGGAGGGGACCTAACTCTTAACCTAGTGAAAGTTATGAATTTTCTAAGATTGCTAGGGTTTTAAGGTACTTAACCAAGAAAAATGCTAAACAAATTGAAAATGCAAGATCAATTCAAATCAAATTTATCCTATAAACTACATGCTATGCAAGAGGCAATGCCAAAAGAATCATCATTCAACTCTCAATGGTTAGGCAGAAAGAAAATTTTGAAGTTTGAAACAAAATATTGCCTAAAAATGAAATTAAATCCAATGAAAATGATAAAAAGGCATCAAGAACAAAAAAGAAATTTGGTTTGAGAGTTGGACAATGTTTCTAAATGCAATGTGAATTTTTTTTGTGATTTTTAAATACCTAAATGTATTTTTAATTAATTAATTTTCATTAACTAATTAAAAATAAACATTTAAATGATTTAAAAATAATTTTTAATGCAAAAAATAAAAATAAAAATATTTTTGTGTTCTGAAAATTCATGAAACCCTTGACAAAAATTTTCATAATTTTTTAATGATTTTAGCTATTTTAAAATAAATATGCAAAACAAATGAATAAAAATGAAATAAAAATATAAATAAATGAAAGTATGCAAGAGGGATGGCCAGGATTTGATCTGGGCTTGGACTGGTTGACTGCGCGCCAGATCCAAGGGCCCAGATTCAAATCTGGCTAATTTGTTTTATGAATTAATTAAATGAGGTTTGAATTAATTAAACAAGGATTAGGGTTTTAATGATGCATCCTGGCCACACGTTTGCGCGCAAGTCAACCCCAGTCAACCCAATCCACGGCCTACATTCAAACTGAGCTCTAATCCTCATTAATGCACTAATGACCTTCAGGTGGCCGGAAATGACCTCCGGTCATCTTCTCCGGCCACCTCCTTCCCTGAAAATTCCTAACTCACTCCCTAGGTCACTAAAACTTGATTTCTCTGCCCAGAATCCATCCTCACACATCATATAACAAGAATCAACAAACAAAACACATTTATTTTTCGTATCAAAGCTGAATCGAATCAAAAGGGGTTTAGGTCAAAAAATTTCAGAAGCTTCATACATACTCAATACTTAACCATTTGCAAAACTAAACATATCAGCATGATCAGCACATCACATAGATTCATTTAAGAACTTAAAAATGCATTTCTGGAAAAAAAGTTCTTGAGCTCACCTGAAATGGAACTTTCAATCCAGGAGCTTTCTGCTTGCTTCTCTGCTTCAAAATGGCTTTAATGATCTTCCTGATGAAGCTTTGGAGCTTGGTTGAAGTTTAAAATGGTTGGTTTGGGAGTTTGATGAAGTTCTGTTCAGTGAAGGAGAGAAATCGTGTTTCAGTTCTAGGAGGTTTCTGGGCAAGGTGAAGGGTTAGGGATGATCAGTGAGACATGCTGAGATGTTCTATGGAGTTTGTTTGGATGTTTGATGCTTGTATGATGAGTTTCGAAGGAAAGTGCATAAGAGGTGGAAATTTGGAACTATGACTTGGAGAGTGTTTTAGGCTTGTGTGTGTTATGAAAATGAATCCTTGGAGTGTGTTTGTAAGGTCTGGATTGGGCAGAGAGTTGTTGTGGACTGTTGTGATTGGTATGGGTGTTTTTGCCAAAAAGTCAAAAGTGTTGTACTTGAGGTATGGGCAATGGTGTAGCTAGCTCATTGGCTTTTCCTAGCTCAGCTGAGATTAAGGATGTCCATGGAATTGGTTTTGAGATAATTCAGCAAGTTGAGTGAAGTTTATGTAGTGTTTTGCAAATTTGTGAACTTTTGGCCCCTTTGAAATTTCTTGATCCACAAGTCATGAAAATGAGTAAATCTTTGATGCATTCTGAATTTTAGGCCTTGGTTTATGTTTGTACAAAGATTAGAAGTTCATTTGAAAGCACAATTTGTCTTGGCAAGTGGTTTTGCAACTTTGCCTCTTTGGTACATAATTTGAAATTATGTGATTTTTCCCAACTTTGACAAGCCATAAATTTTGATCCAAAATGAATTAGAATGAGTTCTTGTACTTTTTGAAAAGGGAATGATCCATTCTACAACTTTCATGACCAAAGTTTTCCCATTTGAAGCATTTTTGAATCAAAAAGAAAGGGTTGAAAAAGTTTCCCAAAATGGCAAGTTTCCATTACAAGTCATTTTCCCAAAAAGGCAACTTTGCAAATGGCTTGAAATTCTTCAATTTTGTGAACTTCTAACATCTTCTATGAACAAATAAAGATCATACACAATCAAAATTATGAAGAACACCCTTTGGTTGGGTCATTGGGGGCCTCAGATGCCCTGATTTTGCACTGACTTGCTCAGGAAGTCAACTCTTGATTAGATGCCTTCCCCATGGAATTTCTTCATGAAACTTGATATGCATGATCCTTAGAACATATAGAGACCACTAGAAACAAGAATGACCAAAAAATTTGGAGTTATGGCCTTTGAAACCAAAACCCTAATTCTAGATCATCTGTGCAGTTAAACTTGGCTCTGCTTCCATGTCTTTCTCAGTTCTTGTGATTCTTTTGACTTTCTTGACTTTGTGGGGATATAATATGATGCTTGAACATACATGGACCCCATTGAAGTGATTGATGACCTTTAGAGTGTCTTAAATAGCTCTTGGACTGCCCAGATCACAAACCCTAGATGCAGATGACTTAGAAGCAATGCAGTGAATCAAAAAATGTGGTATGAGATGCTATGATTGAACTTATGCATATGAAAAGATCACAAGCCATAGTGAATGGGTGAGGGCAAATTTGGGGTGTTTACAGCTGCCCCTATTCAAGCATGAGTTAGCTGTGCAGGATGTAAGCGACGGCTTATCAGGCAAACAAGATAACTTGTGGTTGAATACCCAAGACAGTCCAAAATTCGCACTCACAGAATGAAGAAGAAAATGGATATAGATTGTAAAGGAAAATAAAGTATAATTATAAAGTGCGGGCGACGGAAGACGACCGTCGAGCAGAGGACGACTGCTGGGGATGAAGCAATGACGGGGACGGCCGACATGCTGGGAAAAATGCGGGAAATAGAGCAATGACGGGGGCGGCCGACAAGCTGGGGATATAAGAGATTATGATGGGGACGGCCAAAAAGAAATAAGATTCTCTGGGGATTATAGGTAAAGGAAATAAATGATGAGGTGTGGTCATCGAAGGTGAAGGACGATCACCTAGCAGGGGACGGCTGCTCTGTTTGGGATAAGATGAGGGACGGTCATCCAAGGTGAAGGACGATCACCTGGCAAGGTACGGTTGCCAAAAGTATCACGACATAGGACGAATGCCGGATAAAAAGGTCGACGATGGGGACGGCCATCGGATAGGCATGATGAAGGACGATCA
Organism: Lathyrus aphaca; assembly: GCA_963966055.1. NCBI lineage: Eukaryota > Viridiplantae > Streptophyta > Magnoliopsida > Fabales > Fabaceae > Lathyrus > Lathyrus aphaca. The sequence goes on along the minus strand of OZ014519.1, from coordinate 687,774,361 downwards.
TCAAGAGGTGAAGGACGATCACCTAGCAGGGTACGGCTGCTCTCAGGGCTTATCACGACATAGGACGAATGTCAGATAACAAGATCAACGATGGGGACGGCCATCGGATAAAATGATGAAGGACGATCATCAAGAGGTGAAGGACGATCACCTAGCAGGGGACGACTGCTAAAAATCGCGACATAGGACGAATGCCGGATGGGAAGGGGCTCTAATGAATAGAGACTCCGCTGGGAATGATGAAGGTGAAGGACGATCACCCGGCAGGGTACGGCTGCCGAAAAGGTATCATGACATAGGACGAATGTCAGATAGAAAGGAAATAGTTTAACAAGTTTTGTTGGGGACTTTGCTGGGGAATAGTAAACACGGACGAGTGTTTACATCCAAGAAATGAAAGGTATAAGTGTTTGGCACGGTGTATAGATTAAAGATGTGGACGAGCATCCTTAAGACTATGATACGGACGAGTATCAGTAGAAACAAATGCTAACACATGTTCAGAGATGATGATACAGACGAGTATCAACTGGTTAACAAAGAACACGGACGCGTGTTGGATCTGAGAGGACTCTTCTGGGGAATAATAGACACAGACGGGTGTCTAAATTCTAAAAAGGAGGTAAAAGTATTTGTCATTGTGTATGGATTAAAGATGCGGACGAGCATCCTTAAGACTACGATACGGACGAGTATCAGTAGAAACAAACGTTGACGCGTGTTCAGAGATGATGATACGGACGAGTACCAACTGGTTAACAAAGAACACGGATGAGTGTCGAATCTGAGGGAGTATAAGTGGTGTATACAAGATACGGACGAGTATCTGTATGAGCAAAACAAGAGCAACCAGTATGAGTGGTATATAGACGATTATTTAACTTGTTGGGGAGAGTGACACGGACGATTGTCAAAGGAGAAAAGCACAATATAAACAAGTATTTGATTTACAAAGTGTTCAGGTAAGTATGCTGGGGAAAGTGACATGGACGGGTGTCAAGAAAGTTGTGTATATATGTATCTGTGAGTGCAAAGGGGACGCTTTGGCTTTCTACTGGGGATATGACACGGACGGGTGTCAGGAAGTATCTGTATCTTTAGGGAAAGTGCCTTGGCTCTCTGCCAGGGAACCTGGGGAGTTTTCTGTATATCGCTGACGGATCGCCAGTATTCACAAGTGTTTGATTCAGAACATGGCTTATGATTATGCAATATGTTTGATTTTTGCTGTAATGCTCCATATTAGACGGAATGCTACGCTCTGCGGGGAGAATATGATGCGAATGCTATGATTATGCAAAGATACCGATCCGGGATTCAGATCCCGATGCTGTGAAGATCTCTGACTGCTCTGCTTGAAGTGGACATCCCAGCTGGGGATAAGATCATTGGTAGATCGGATAAGATGTATGACTCTGCTTGGGGGAAATAGGTCACTGATAGACCTATCCTTGTAATGGGGGACCCAGCTGGGGTTTGTAGGAGCTTTCTTCACTCTGTTGTGATTTCTCCAGGCGTTGCTCTTCTGGATAGAGGCTGAAACTCTGTGGGGAGATGGTTCCCTGGCTTTTGCATTTGGCTGAGGAGGAAGTAATAAATAGTAACTCAGTTGGGGAGAAAGCACTTCTGGTGCTAAGACTGAGTAGATACTGGTTTGCCAGCCTGCTGGGGTGAAGCTTTCATGCCCCATGTTGTGCTTTGACTACCTGCAATCCTGAAAAGACAGAGAAACGCACAAGTAATCTCGAGGTATCCCTTACCGGATTCCACCATAAGAGTTTAGACACTCCTGGGAGTGAGTATATTTCCTGCAAGCACGTATTTTTTAGAAGAGAAGCATCTGTATTTATGCAATCAAATTAATGACATCGGACATTTTGCAAAAAGAGTACGAGACAGTGTGTGACTAAAAATCTGATTTTATTAATTTATGTGCCCTGAATTGGCAAGATACATTCAAAGAAACAAATCCCCTAAAAATGAGGAGATCGTTACAAATTGAGAAACAAAAGATGTTGGCAATGTTGATGACTCTTCAAGGAGCCTCCCTTTGCTACGACTCGTATGACATTTGACGTTCTTTTCGTCTTGCTTTCTGAAGAAGGCTGATTCTGAAAGAAGCTTAATCCTTTCGAAGCTTACCAAGTCGTAGGTGATACAGATGAATTCAGAGTGCAGTTGTTCGCTTATTCCCTTATTTTGCGCGGACCGCCCTTTCAGGTTTTCAATCCACCGGGATACCCATTTTTGCCTGAGTTGTCCAATGCGGCTTTTCAACTCAGCGGGTGTACATATTTTTGTTTATTTTCCCTTATTTTTTCCCGAGTCTTTTATTCTGTTTTTGACTCGCCGGGATGCCCTATTTTTGCCTGGACTTACATTCTGTTTTATGTCCAGCGGGTCATTTTATGCGAAGTATTTTTTAACTGCATCTGAATTCACAGGGGACGGGAAGTCCTCACCATCCATAGTGCTGAGCATCAGTGCTCCACCAGAGAAAACTTTCCTTACTACGAATGGCCCTTCATAGTTCGGAGTCCACTTGCCCCTGTGGTCTGTATGAGGAGGGAGGAGTCTTTTCAGCACAAGATCTCCTACTTGGTATTCTCGGAGCCAGACTTTCTGATCGAAGGCTTTCTTCATTCTTCTCTGATAAAGCTGCCCATGACAGATTGCAGCTAGTCTCTTCTCTTCGATCAGATTCAGTTGTTCATGTCGGGATCGGACCCATTCTGCTTCATTCAGTTTAACATCCATTAGCACCCGCAAGGAGGGTAATTCAACTTCAACCGGTAGGACTGCCTCCATACCATACACAAGTTGATACGGTGTTGCCCCAGTGGACGTTCTGATTGACGTACGGTACCCATGCAAGGCAAACGGTAGCATTTCATGCCAGTATTTGTATGTAACCACCATCTTCTGCACAATCTTCTTGATATTCTTGTTAGCTGCCTCAACAGCGCCATTCATCTTTGGCCTGTAAGGAGAAGAATTGTGGTGTTGGATCTTGAAGTCCCGGCACAGCTCTGCCATCATTTTGTTGTTCAAGTTGGAACCATTATCAGTAATGATTCGCTCGGGAACTCCATACCGACAGATGATATCTTTCTTTAGAAATCGGGCTACCACTTGCCTGGTAACATTTGCATACGAAGATGCCTCGACCCACTTGGTAAAATAGTCAATGGCTACCAGGATGAATCTGTGGCCATTTGAAGCAGTCGGTTCAATCTTGCCAATCATATCAATGCCCCACATGGCAAAGGGCCAAGGTGAAGACATCACATTCAAGGGATTGGGAGGCACATGCACCTTATCCGCATAAATCTAGCATTTATGGCATTTTCTGGCATAGGCACAACAGTCTGCATCCATTGTGATCCAGTAATAGCATGATCTTAAAAGCTTTTTAGCCATAGCATGCCCTCCTGCATGGGTACCAAAGGATCCTTCGTGCACCTCGTGCATCAACAAGTCTGCTTCTGCTCTATCAACGCATCTGAGGAGTACCATATCAAAGTTTCTTTTGTACAGGGAACCGTCAGTATTCAGGAAGAAACTACCAGCTAGCTTTCTTAGTGTCTTCTTGTCATTGGAAGATGCCCCAGGTGGGTATGTTTGATCCTCCAAGAAGCATTTAATGTCATGGAACCAAGGCTTATCATCTTTAACAACATCTGCTGCAAATACATATGCCGGTCTGTCAAGTCTGGATACTGAAATCCGAGGCACAAAGTTGGCAGCTTGAACCTTGATCATGGATGAAATGGTAGCTAGAGCATCTGCAAACTGATTTTCGTCTCGAGGGATATACTCAAGCTTGACCGTTGTGAATAAAGTCAATAACCTCCTTGTATAATCCCTGTAAGGTATCAGATGATCTTGGTGGGTGTACCATTTGCCGTTGGTTTGATTAATTACCAAAGCTGAATCTCCGAATACAATCAAAGTCTTGATCCTGAGGTCAATGGCTTCCTCAAGACCCATAATACAAGCTTCGTATTCAGCTTCGTTGTTAGTGCAGTTAAAGGTGAGCTTTGCCGAGAAAGGCATGTGAACTCCCTTAGGTGTAATGAGTACTGCACCAACACCACGACCATTCATATTAACAACCCCATCAAACATCATAGTCCATTCTTCCTCCGGGTCGGGCCCTTCAGTGTGAGCAGGCTCTTCATGATCTTTTGCTTTTATGAACAAGATGTCTTCATCGGGGAAGTCAAATCTCATAGGTTGGTAATCATCAATAGGTTGCTCAACAAGATAATCAGACAACACACTGCCCTTGATGGCCTTTTGAGATGTGTATTGAATATCATATTCTGTGAGGATCATTTGCCATCTTGCAACCCGTCCGGTAAGTGCTTGGTTCTCGAAAATGTACTTAACTGGGTCCATCTTTGATATCAACAAAGTAGTGTGGGTCAACATATACTGTCTCAGTCGGCGAGCAGCCCACGCTAAAGCACAACAAGTTTTCTCGAGCAGTGAATAACGTTGTTCACAGTCAGTAAACTTTTTGCTTAGGTAGTAAATTGCATACTCTTTTCGACCAGACTCGTCATGCTGGCCCAGCACACACCCCATTGACTCTTCTAAAACTGTCAAGTACATTATCATAGGTCTTCCTTCAACCGGAGGCATAAGGATTGGAGGCTCTTGTAAGTATTCCTTGATCTTGTCAAAAGCCCTCTAGCAGCCTTCGTTCCACCTGACTGTGTGTTCTTTTCTTAACAACTTGAACAAGGGTTCACAGGTTGCAGTGAGGTGAGATATGAACCTTGAAATGTAGTTCAATCTACCTAGAAAACCTCGAACTTCTTTTTCCGTCTTTGGTGCAGGCATTTCTTGAATGGCTTTGACTTTATCAGGGTCAACTTCAATCCCTTTTTCACTTACAATAAATCCCAGCAGTTTACCGGACCGCACCCCGAATGTGCAATTGTTGGGGTTTAACTTTAATTGGTATTTCCTCAGACGCTTGAATAACTTCAACAGATTTACCAGGTGGTCTTCTTCTGTGAGGGACTTGGCAATCATGTCATCCACATAACATTCAATTTCTTTATGGATCATGTCGTGGAATAATGTTACCATAGCCCGTTGATAAGTTGCACCAGCATTCTTCAGTCCGAATGGCATCACCTTGTAACAGAACGTGCCCCAGGGTGTGATGAAAGTTGTCTTCTCCATGTCTTCAGGTGACATTTTGATCTGATTGTATCCTGAAAATCCGTCCATGAAGGAGAACACCGAGAACTGAGTCGTATTATCAACCAATACATCAATGTGAGGTAATGGGAAGTCATCTTTCGGGCTGGCTCTGTTCAAGTCCCGGTAGTCCACACACATCCTCACCTTGCCGTCTTTCTTAGGCACAAGTACAATATTAGCAACCCACGGCGGATAGCTAGTCACAGCAAGGAACCCGGCGTCCCACTGCTTTTGTACTTCTTCTTTTATCTTCATTGCCATATCCGGGCGAGTACGGCGCAGCTTCTGTTTTACTGGCGGGCAGTCTTCTTTCAAAGGCAGCTTGTGCATGACAATATCGGTGTCCAACCCTGGCATATCCTGATAAGACCAAGCAAACACATCCACATACTCTCGAAGCATATCAATCAGTTGTTCCTTCACTGAGTCTTGTAGGCAGGCCCCGATCTTAACTTCTTTCACATCCTCTTCCGTACCAAGATTAACCATTTCAATCTCCTCCTGGTGAGGAGTGATAACCCTCTCCTCTTGCCTTAACAACCTGGCTAGCTCTTCAGGGAGCTCATAATCTTCTTCAAAGTCATACGAAGCCATAGCAGTGTTGTTGTCGGTGTAGTCTGAAAGGCACCCTCTGCAAGGGTTCAGATTGTTCATTTTAGTGATTGATTTTAGTCTTGTTTAGAAAAAGTGAAATGAAGTTGTCATTTTGAAAACATTGCCATTTTATTTTTGTACAAAAAGAAAAAATGAAAAACAGTGAGCGGGAAAGAAAAAGACTCATTTGCAAAAGATGTCCGATATTCATTGATTAATCTGTTTGCACAAAATTACAAGATGGCCCGATTACAAAATGAGTCTTGTCATCTTGGGCAAGATGCAAGACTTGATGCATGCTTAAAATACAGGAAATAATAATTACTCTGCAGGAGTAACCCTTATAATTTCCTGGGAAGACCAGTTTGAGATATGGCTCCCCGGGGTCCTTGGACGTATCCGGCTCTCCAGGTTGCGCTCATCTTCCGACTCGTCTTCCAAGTTGTTTACTGCATCCGGGGTAAGCATTCCCCCGCTGACAAAGTTGGGCTTCTTAACAGCCTCTGATTGATCTTGTTGAGTTGGTTTGTAACCCAACCCAAATCTGTCCTCCTTCTTCTCCACGGGCAGCAGCTTGCCCCAGCCTTGGGCAGTCCCCTCTTCAACAACCTTCCTGGCTTGCTGATAAGACGTCATGGAGGTTCCTAGTACAGCAGATGCTTCATTTATGTTCAGGGCCTCAAACCCCTGGCTCATAGTTTCATGGATTTCTCCATCCATCTCAATGTATTTGTACGTAGCCAGATGACTAACAAGGATGTCTTCTTCACCACAGATCGTGATGATCTGGCCTTCCCACTCGAATTTCAGCTTCTGGTGAAGGGTAGACGTAACAGCGCCAGCGGCATGGATCCAAGGTCTACCCAACAAACAGCTGTAGGCCGGCTGAATGTCCATCACATAGAAGGTAATTTTGAAAGTTTGCGGGCCAATCATCACTGGCAGATCAATCTCCCCAAGAACTGATCTTTTAGAGCCATCAAATGCTCTCACCACCAAATTACTTGGACGTAATGCCAAGCCATCATATTCTAGCTTCACCAAGGCTTTCTTTGGTAAAACATTGAGCGAAGACCCAGTGTCCACCAGTACATGGGATAGAACAACACCCTTTGCATTCTAGAGTGATATGTAAAGCCTTGTTGTGGTTACGTCCCTCAGTTGTTAAGTCAGCATTGGTGAAACCCAGTCCATGACTGGTATTGACATTTGCCACCACTGTCTCTAGCTGATTAACAGTGATCTCCTCTGGCACGTATGCTGCGTGCAAGACTTTCAATAATGCATTCCTGTGAGCTTCAGAACACATCAACAGGGATAATATGGAGATCTTTGAGGGAGTTTGGTGAAGCTGATCCACCACTTTGTAATCACTTCTCTTTATAATCCTCATAAACTCGTCTACATCTTGTTCAAAATATGTCTTCTGATTTTCCTTGATAATTGGTTCTTCAAATATCACACTTTTCCCTTTTGCTTTGGCAGCAGCCTCTGCCTCAGCATTAGGTCTTGGCAATTGTGAGGCAAAAAGGCGTCCGCTTCTGGTGAAGCCTCCGCCTCCCCCAACATTATCAATCTATGGAGAAGAAGTTGAAGAGTCCAAAGTGATTTTCTCCCCGTTGCAGTAGAGGTCAGAGCCATAATGCCAAGGTATAGCATTACTGCTTTCATATGGAACTGGTCCAGGCACCGTGATGGTAACTGGACTGACTGCTGCGGAGGAGGGTACTGAAATGGTGTGCGGATCGTAGTAAATGGTGACTGGTGACCTGGCAGAAGGTGCCACTGTTTGTTGCTGAAAGTTATTGTTTGGAGGAACATCTGATGGATCATAGTAAATGGTGACTGCTGAGACATCTTTGTTGATTTCTGTTGGTGTTGTAGATGATTCTGCTGAATAAATGAGTGTTGATGTTGTAGAAGAAATGGTTGTTGACATCTGATTTGTTGAAGTGATAGATGAAGCCATTGTTGATGATATTGATGAATTGGTTGGAATGATCGTTGTTGCAGTTGTAGAAGAATCAGGAACTGTTGTCAAAGGGATTGCTGGGTTTGTTGGCGCCGTTGTCGAGATCTGAAGTATGCCACTTTTGATAAGACCGTCTATGCCGCTTCTCAAGTTATCACACCCGTTGACCGAAATGTTGCAATACCCACAACCGAGCTCACACCCGGGGAATATCTGACATTCTAGGAGCTGAGCTTTAATTTCGACCAGAGGTGTTCTAATCTGTCCAACACTGGTGATTAAGAAAGATGGCTTGTCTTCCTCAATGGCGTTGATTCTTGGTCCTCCATGATTGGGCATGGGATTCTTGGTGACACTTGGAGGGGGTGCAAAGTTGAGGGCTTTAGAATCTACCAGATCTTGTACTTTCATTTGTAAAGCCCTGCATTTTTCCGTATTGTGGCCAGGTGCATTGGAGTGGAAAGCACTTCTGGCGTTGACATCATAATTTCTTGGGAGATTGGAGGGATCTGGTGGTGCCAATGTCCTTAATTCAACCAAATTGAGTTTCAGGAGTTGTGGTAACAAGGCGGCATAAGGCATAGGGATAGGGTCAATCACCCTATTTGCCTGTGACGGTCTTTGCTGAAAAGGTCTTTGTTGTTGATTGTTGTTATTGTTGTTGTAGGTCTTCTGTGGCGGATACTGAACTTGCTGTTGGTAATGTGGTTGTTGATGTGGTTGATATGTTGGTTGCTGAGGAATCGGAGCTGGAATAGTGACAGCTGCTACTGATCTATGGACATACTGAGGTCTGCCCCTGCTGACATGAATGGCATTTGTCTCACCGGTTCTTCTAGGTCCCACAAAAGGCTTCCGGGAGTTACCAGACGAACTTGCACCATTATCAGAAATTTTACCCATCTTCAATAGGCTTTCAATTCTTTCCCCAGCTATTATTACGTCTGCGAAGCTGGTGGAAGAAAAGGCAGCTAGCCTATCAATATATGTCCCTTGCAGGGTATTCATAAACATGTCGGCCATTTCTCTTTCCGACATGGGTGGTTGGACAGCAGCAGCAAGCTGTCTCCACCTCTGGGCATATTCCCTGAAGCTTTCCTTGGAGGATTGAGACATTCCCATCAAGAGGGTCCTGTTAGGAGCCATGTCCAGATTGTATTGGTATTGCCTGATGAAGGCTTCAGCTAAGTCCTTCCAGCATCTGATAGTAGCTCTGGTCAAGTGTGAATACCATTCCCTTGAAGCCCCAGTCAAACTGTCTTCAAAGTAAAACATCCACAGTTTTTCATCCATGGTGTATGCCTTAAGTCTCCCCAGAAAAGACTGTAGGTGAGTTCGTGGACAGGAAGTTCCGTTGTACTTCTCGAAGCACGGGGGTTTAAACTTGTGGGGAATCCTTACCCCATCCACTAACCCCATATCCATCACATCGAAACCCAAGGAGTTTTGAGACTCAAAAGATCTCAATTTCTCAGCAATTTCATCAAACCTCCTATCATAAACTTCATCCCCAGCTCCCATTACAGTAAACTGCTCTTCTTGAGGATCTTCTTGCAAGATCCTGCCTGCAACAGTATTGTCCGGTACATTCCTTGGGATGTTGGCCTCTGGATCTAGATGAGGTCCAAATACTGGTGGGTTAACATGAGGCTGACCTCCCTCATTGTTGCTGGTTCCTCCAGTGCCGGGATGATGTTCTTCGGGGGTCTGTCTTTCTACCAATGCCCTTAACCTCTCTTGGCTCTGAGCCAAGCCAGTCATTACAGTCATGAACTGGGCCATTTGGTTTCTCATCTCCACCCTTTCGTTAGCCATCTGAGTCCTGACCTCTGTCAGGTCCTGCTGTACTTGATCCATTTGGATACCAGGAAGATTGTTGCGAGTAGGATACCTGTGCGGACGGTTGAGAGGAAATACCCGGCGACGAGCAATAATTCCTGAGATCACAACAGAGTTAGTAACAAACAAAACAAAACCCTACAAAAAAAAACAAAAGTTAGTATGCAATGCAGTATGCTTATTTGTTTTCCAAGGTATCCGGCTTGGCTCTTGGTTTTGACCTTTCCAGACCCTGAGGAAGAATGCTTGATGTTGCTTGAGAAAAGAAACTTAATGAAACAAACTGACAAATACATTACAAATGGTGGATCATACATAGTTTGTTTTTACAACGTATGCCCCTGAAGGGTCAAAAATACAACATAAAAGAAAAGTACATCAAATGGAAATGACAACAAGCAAAGTAGTCAAACATCTAATCCAAACTCGTCCTCCTTAACCTCCTTCAAAAGTGCTTCAGTTACAGGACCAGCCGGATGCTCTGTAATGTTTCTGATAAGAAGGTTTCTAGTGGCAATAGCAGTGGTCAGTTTCTTGTGCCTGTCCTGGTCCTTTGACCTCTTCAAACCAACCCTAAGCTTCAACTCTAAAATCTCCTTCTGGGCTGTTAGCAGAGCTTCCTGTTGTTTCTTTCCATTGGCCTCCAACTGCTCAATCCTGGCTTGAGTTCTCTTATCTTCTTGAGTACGAGCTTCAGTGATCCTGACCCACCTAACTTGACTTTCTTGCAGATAGAGATCAGTCCTAGCCTTCTGAAACTGGGCCTCTTTACAGGCATTCTTCAATATTTGCTCTCCAGCTCTCGATTTCTTGATGTAGTCCTCTGCTTTCTCAATCTTGGCCAGATGCTCCACCTTAAGCTTCTCCAACCTCTCAATGTCTAGACGACCATCACTCCTCTCCCAGAGGGTCTTCTTCAGAGCTTGAGACAGGTTCTCATTCCTTTCCTTTAGCTTCTCAAATTCTTCCAGGCTGACAGTGGCTGGAGGTGGTACTGTGGATAGTCCAGGTGCATCCTCAATGGTGAAAGGCATCCCAGAAATCTGAGCTCTAGCATTGGACCATTCATAGTACTGAGCTGAAGCCACATTATTGCACCTTCCAAGAATGGCCATCCCCTTGGTCTGGATGTTGTCCCAAGCCCAGGATGCTTGTCTGATAATAGCTAGATTAGGTTTTATCTCACAATACAGGGTCTCAGCCAAGTCTTGCACTCTAGGAGGGTGGACCAAAGCATAACTCAATTGTCTCTTAAACAATAAAGGATTGTAGTTGATGCAACCCTTCACTCCTACCAGAGGTACATTTGGGTATTGCCCACAGCTAGTGATGATGTCCTTGCCTTTGGTGCTCTGGGTGCACCATCTGATGTCATCTGAAGTCAAAGCAATAAGTCTCTTAGCCCAATTCTTCTGTTGGTGAGGATTCAGGAAGGCATCTGTCTTAGGTAAGTGTTTGAGCAGCCAGGTATGGAATAGAGGAGCACATCATCTCACCAACTTTCCTCTTTGCTTCTCATTCCTTTGATGGATAGAATAATAGAAATCTCCCAGTAATGTGGGTACTGGGTTTCTCAGAAGGAAAAGATGAATGGCATTCTTGCTGATAAACTTGGGCTCATCTGCAAATAGTATGACCCCATATATACTGAGGGCTAATAATGCACAAACTGCCCTCCATTCTCCTAAGGAGGCCTTCAGGATGGCCTGGGAAATTAAGAAGTCTAAGTGTAGGCCAGGGATCCCAGCCTTTGTGGTCATGTTCTGCTCAATCAAAGTAGGCTCCAGGTATAGTGCTTTTGCCACTTCTCCATTACTGGGAGAAGTCATCTCTGGGTTGAAGGGGATATCACCCCTGACAGGCACTCCAATCAATGATGAGAACTCCTCCAACAGAGGTCCCAACTGAAAGTTCTGGAAAGTGAAACATCTCAAAGGAGGGTCATAAAACTGTATGCAAGTGTGGATCAAACTCCTCTGAGAAGGGTCCAGGTCCATAACCATATCAAGGATGCCTCCATAATGCTCTCTGAATAATGGGATGTGGTCTAGAGTGATGAGTGCCTGGACCTGCCTGATGCCAGTCAGCACAGGTTCAAAGAAATGATATGAAATGTTGCTCTTCTTGGGTGCCATGACTGTTGATGAAGAGCTGAAAACAAGTGCTGATGATGAAAACTGATACTGGAGATGAACCACTGACAGGCTGAAACTGGTGGTAAAAGTAGCTGAAGCAGGCAACTGATGAAGATAGTTGAAGCAGATAACTGATGAACAGAGGTCTATGCAGATGAAGGGGTCAAAACCAAGCCAAATATGATGTGGATACCCTTAAAAACAAATAAACAAATGTTAAATGATGCAAAGATGATGTATGCAAATGATATGCAAGGGTTTGTGATCAAGCTGGATCTGATTACTGCCTTGATATAAGTCCATGTATGTTCAAGAAGTCCAGATGGAGGTTCAGAAATCCAGTAACCAAGGTGGGGGACTCAAATAAAGAGTCACATATCTAGGGTTAAATCACAAGAACTGTCCAAAGTGAGGTACTCTTAATCAAAACAAGTAACAGGGTATGATGTGGCCAAGGGTACCTGCAAACCTGTAAACAGCCCAACCCCCTCACAGGTGGTGCTCTAGAACAAGGATCCTCAGTCTTGGATCAGTTATGAGAAGTGTAAACACTTTTAACCCGGAGGTACAGTGTTTACAATACCCATAAAAGATCCTCCCCTAATTCACCTCAGTTTCTGAAGGTCATAATAAAGGTCATCCAGACTTAGCAGACTTCCCAGATAGCCCTAGCACTACAGGAAATCTGTAGCACAGAGTTCTCAAGAAGAAACCCACATCTGAACCGTGTTTCATATTCCCGCACCAGACCGAAATGGAATGGGAAAGAACATGAACCACTCTAGCATAGGTGTCACTCAGGTCCCAGGTATAGGACCTTAAACTCTCAGTAGAACCCCACCCACCAAAACAAAAACCAGATCCAGCAAGATGACAGTATGACAGCATGATGTATAAAGCTGTAAAGAAAGCAATAAATAACTGTACATAAAGCAGTAAATAAAGCAAATATATAAACACAATTAGCACATAACACCCCAGTAAACACAAATCAAACAAGCGTTAGGAGGAACCCACAAAAAGAACCAGAAGCCCTGGTTACAATACAAGTCTCCCCAGCAGAGTCGCCAAGATGTCGCTCCCACCAAATGACACACGGGGCCAAGAGGGGTACAGACGCGAACGGTCGGCGAGAGGAGAGAGAACACACAAGGGTGAACTCAGAAGACAAGAGTCGCCAGCTAGGAATTTTTATCCCGAAGGAAAGGTAATGCTGCATAAACCTAAGAAAGATGGATAAGACGGTTGCGAACCAGAGAGACTGAGAAAGGGGGTTGGTTACAACCTGGGAAGGTATTAGCACCCAGATTGTCTGTCGTACTCGACGGGATCCACGCTTAAAAGATTTGTGTTTTAAAGGGGTAGTGTTAGTGCAATTTGTGTATCAAAGCTGGAAAAGAATGCAAGTGTCAGTGTAAAAGAAAAGTGAAGTGTATAAGAGAAGTGTCAGTGTAAGAACAGGAGTATAATGCTCAAGACTATGAGGCTTAAAGAATAATGATGGAAGAGGGGGATATATAGAGACTTTTGTTCGATAACTGTTAAGTTATGCCTACGTATCCTCTCGTGCAATGAGGAAGTCAGAACACCGTAGTTCGACTCAAAGAGACTGAAAGATAAATTGACTGATGAACTGCTTGCTTGTCTATGCTCAAGTGTATGACCTGTCTGGCTCAGGTGCAAACTGTCTTGTATTAGACGGAAGAAGCAAGTTCTCGTTAGTGAGTGAAGATGATGAGAAAAGAATCCCGAAGGAGACGATTATTGTTTGTTTTTGTGTTTTCAATCTTTTATTGTTTTTTTGAAGTTTGTCATAAGTTAATGAGCTTAAGCCTAAACCACTGGGTTAGTAAACTCATTACATCCTCCCTCTGATTAGGGGTAATGAGAATACCTTAAGTGTGAAGTCAGCATCTCACACTTAATCACCATGATGCAGGATTAAGATCATTAACCTACTTGTGATTATTTAGATGTTTTTTTATTGTTTTTGTTTAGTGTTAAGTAATGAGTTTAAGCCATAATCAAGTATTTAATGGACCCATTACACCATCCTAATAGAAGGATAATAGATGAGAACACTTAAGCTGAGAAAGACTTCTCAACTTAATCCATGATTAAGGATTAACCTCATGACAAAACAAGCCTTTATTAAATGGATTTTAAGTTAATGATAGGATGAAGAAGTGGATTTTATGGTTTGTAAGACAACTTGAGGGGGACTTGTCCATTAACACTAGGGTTAGTCCTTCTTAACCAATTAAGGAAGAATTAGAACCCTAATGCAAGGCCCAAGTTACAAGTTTGATGTCTTGATGATTATTAGATGGATTGATTAAAGGATTTAAACACATTAAGGGTTTAACACTTAGGATTAAAGTTATACACTCCATCCTAATAGTAGGATACAGGCATAACCTTAATTACAAAGCCTTAAAACCTTTAGGGTTTAGTCCTTGATTAAGAGATGAGAAGAGAAGACTCAAAGATGACACAAAGGTAAAAAAACTAATGGGGAACTAATCAAACCCTAATTATTATCATGCTTGGTTGTTCCTAGGGTTAATGGGGTTTGCAAGAAGATCTTCAGAGAAACCACCAGGAAGCAGATGAAAGGAACCAGAAGCAAAGAGAAGCAAAACAACTTGCTTCACTTAAGAAGACAAGTTGCTTGAAGGAAGAAAGTAAGAGATGAACATGAATGAGCAAGATCACTCTAATACACATACAAAATGCAGCAAAGATGCAAGAGAGATGAGAAGAGATTATGAGAAGTGAAGGCAAATTCACCTCTCAAACAACTTACCACCTGAAATGTTAGCATAAGAAAATGAAATGCAATGCAAATGAGGTGCAATGTCATGATGCAAACCAAAACCAGAAGCATAAATATGATGTTAATGATGCTAAAAGTTGATGCAAACATGAGGCAAGGCATAAGAATGATCAAACAAGCATAAAGATGCATATGAGACATGCTTTGAACCATGAATGCACATGAAAAGTTATGAAATGCAATGGACATACAACATGGCAAATGAAGGATGCAATGATCAAACATGGTTCTAATATGTCCTAAGATGTATTATGAATCATGTGGGGGCACAAAATGTCATGGCAAGTCATTGGATTCAAAGGAAAGCACAAATTAGGGTTACATGCATCATGCAAAGCAAAAATCCAAAACCAGAAGCAAATGACATGATAAAAATTTGAAAATGCAATCAAAGATACCCTAAACCTATACAAGTTCACTGCCCAAAGGAGGGGACCTAACTCTTAACCTAGTGAAAGTTATGAATTTTCTAAGATTGCTAGGGTTTTAAGGTACTTAACCAAGAAAAATGCTAAACAAATTGAAAATGCAAGATCAATTCAAATCAAATTTATCCTATAAACTACATGCTAGGCAAGAGGCAATGCCAAAAGAATCATCATTCAACTCTCAATGGTTAGGCAGAAAGAAAATTTTGAAGTTTGAAACAAAATATTGCCTAAAAATGAAATTAAATCCAATGAAAATGATCAAAAGGCATCAAGAACAAAAAAGAAATTTGGTTTGAGAGTTGGACAATGTTTCTAAATGTTTCTAAATGCAATGTGAATTTTTTTTGTGATTTTTAAATACCTAAATGTATTTTTAATTAATTAATTTTCATTAACTAATTAAAAATAAACATTTAAATGATTTAAAAATAATTTTTAATGCAAAAAATAAAAATAAAAATATTTTTGTGTTCTGAAAATTCATGAAACCCTTGACAAAAATTTTCATAATTTTTTAATGATTTTAGCTATTTTAAAATAAATATGCAAAACAAATGAATAAAAATGAAATAAAAATATAAATAAATGAAAGTATGCAAGAGGGATGGCCAGGATTTGATATGGGCTTGGACTGGTTGACTGCGCGCCAGATCTAAGGGCCCAGATTCAAATCTGGCTAATTTGTTTTATGAATTAATTAAATGAGGTTTGAATTAATTAAACAAGGATTAGGGTTTTAATGATGCATCTTGGCCACACGTTTGCGCGCAAGTCAACCCCAGTCAACCCAATCCACGACCTACATTCAAACTGAGCCCTAATCCTCATTAATGCACTAATGACCTTCAGGTGGCCGGAAATGACCTCCGGTCATCTTCTCCGGCCACCTCCTTCCCTGAAAATTCCTAACTCACTCCCTAGGTCACTAAAACTTGATTTCTCTGCCCAGAATCCATCCCCACACATCATATAACAAGAATCAAAAAACAAAACACATTTATTTTTCGTATCAAAGCTGAATTGAATCAAATGGGGTTTAGGTCAAAAAATTTCAGAAGCTTCATACATACTCAATACTTAACCATTTGCAAAACTAAACATATCAGCATGACAGCACATCACATAGATTCATTTAAGAACTTAAAAATGCATTTCTGGAAAAAAAGTTCTTGAGCTCACCTGAAATGGAACTTTCAATCCAGGAGCTTTCTGCTTGCTTCTCTGCTTCAAAATGGCTTTAATGATCTTCTTGATGAAGCTTTGGAGCTTGGTTGAAGTTTAAAATGGTTGGTTTGGGAGTTTGATGAAGTTCTGTTCAGTGAAGGAGAGAAATCGTGTTTCAGTTCCAGGAGGTTTCTGGGCAAGGTGAAGGGTTAGGGATGATCAGTGAGACATGCTGAGATGTTCTATGGAGTTTGTTTGGATGTTTGATGCTTGTATGATGAGTTTCGAAGGAAAGTGCATAAGAGGTGGAAATTTGGAACTATGGCTTGGAGAGTGTTTCAGGCTTGTGTGTGTTATGAAAATGAATCCTTGGAGTGTGTTTGTAAGGTCTGGATTGGGCAGAGAGTTGTTGTGGACTGTTGTGATTGGTATGGGTGTTTTTGCCAAAAAGTCAAAAGTGTTGTACTTGAGGTATGGGCAATGGTGTAGCTAGCTCATTGGCTTGTCCTAGCTCAGTTGAGATTAAGGATGTCCATGGAATTGGTTTTGAGATAATTCAGCAAGTTGAGTGAAGTTTATGTAGTGTTTTGCAAATTTGTGAACTTTTGGCCCCTTTGAAATTTCTTGATCCACAAGTCATGAAAATGAGTAAATCTTTGATGCATTCTGAATTTTAGGCCTTGGTTTATGTTTGTACAAAGATTAGAAGTTCATTTGAAAGCACAATTTGTCTTGGCAAGTGGTTTTGCAACTTTGCCTCTTTGGTACATAATTTGAAATTATGTGATTTTTCCCAACTTTGACAAGCCATAACTTTTGATCCAAAATGAATTAGAATGAGTTCTTGTACTTTTTGAAAAGGGAATGATCCATTCTACAACTTTCATGACCAAAGTTTTCCCATTTGAAGCATTTTTGAATCAAAAAGAAAGGGTTGAAAAAGTTTCCCAAAATGGCAAGTTTCCATTACAAGTCATTTTCCCAAAAAGGCAACTTTGCAAATGGCTTGAAATTCTTCAATTTTGTGAACTTATAACATCTTCTATGACCAAATAAAGATCATACACAATCAAAATGATGAAGAACACCCTTTGGTTGGGTCATTGGGGGCCTCAGATGCCCTGATTTTGCACTGACTTGCTCAGGAAGTCAACTCTTGATTAGATGCCTTCCCCATGGAATTTCTTCATGAAAATTGATATGCATGATCCTTAGAACATATAGAGACCACTAGAAACAATAATGACCAAAAAATTTGGAGTTATGGCCTTTGAAACCAAAACCCTAATTCTAGGTCATTTGTGCAGTTAAACCTGGCTCTGCTTCCATGTCTTTCTCAGTTCTTGTGATTCTTTTGACTTTCTTGACTTTGTGGGGATATAATATGATGCTTGAACATACATGGACCCCTTTGAAGTGATTGATGACCTTTGGAGTGTCTTAAATAGCTCTTGGATTGCCCAGATCACAAACCCTAGATGCAGATGACTTAGAAGCAATGCAGTGAATCAAAAAATGTGGTATGAGATGCTATGATTGAACTTATGCATATGAAAAGATCACAAGCCATGGTGAATGGGTGAGGGCAAATTTGGGGTGTTTACACCAAACTTAAAGATAAAGTCATGCACGACCCGATGACCATTTATTTTCTGATTTTTATAATTTATTTTATATTATTTTGGATTTTATTTGTTACAATTCAATTTTAATAAAAATCAAATATAAAAAATCAAATATTGGATCAAATCCTTGTCCTAGAATCATTTACACAACATTTAAAGTGATTGGATATCATTAAATTACGTGCAAGACCATTATGGAAGTGGTATATTTGATTTTTTTATAAAAATAGAAGGGAGATTTCTTCATAATCAAGTAATGAAAATCCATGAAGACAAGGCCCATATTTTGACCTAATCTTCTTCAGTACATATACACAAACATACAACCACACAAGGGAACGATTTTTACAGACCTAAAAGAATATTTGCAACTTAAATTATTCAAAAAAAAACTCAATTTCGGTTTCTTGCTTGCAGGTCATATCAAGGTGTTCTAAAGGTTTAAACATGATCCTTGAACCTTCTTGACGCTATCCCAACTCTTTGCATCATCAAAATCATCCTCATATGCATTAACTGAACCTCTCTTATCCATGCTTTCAAATTTTTCCGATTTCATATATTTAACCATTATAAGTTGAATTTTATGCTTGTTTTGTGTTTGTTATGTGTAACACTGTGGGAGAACTGACTTTTAGTCATGTTGCGGATAGCAAGAGTCGCCACTGACTTTTATTTTATCCAAGTGGAAAGGACATAAAAGAACAGGAAAGACCTATTTTTAAAGACTTAAGTTCGGGGGGTAGGTTATATAAAGGGAAGGTGTTAGCACCCTTTATATTCATGGTTATCCAGGGGCTCTTAGTTACTTAGCTCACTTAAATTGTTTTTTGAAGAGTGTTGTGTGTGATTAGAAATTTTTCTAAGTACTTTGTAATGATTCTCGTATGGATGTATACAAAGCCTCGTTTTGAAAAATGTTTAAGAAAGTGAGGTGTAAAAAGTATTTTGAAATGCGAGCAAGCAACTAAGAGGTACCTACCCTAGATTAACTCTTTCATGTTCTCATATGTTCTTTCAAGGGTAAGACTATCCCTATTATTAAGGAATAGGTAGTCATTACCTTGGATTTGTTGAGAGACAGGCGTAGGGTCATCGTATGGTCATAAAAGGCAACAGGTAGGGGTGTCTTTAGCAATTCGTAGGGACTATCATCATTTATTTGAAGGGACAAAATCATTATTCCGTAGGCAACCTCGAAGGGACTTGATCTTTTAAATCTGTAGGGACTTGATGATTTTATAAGTGAAGGGACTTTGCTTAAGACACCCCTATTTTCGAGGGATTTGGCCATATTTAAAGGCAACCAAGAGGAATACCTTAGGAAGTACAAGATGGCGATCAAAGATCAACTTATGTGTCTGAGTGTTTTATTTCAAATATTTATCTTATTTAAAGTTAATTATCTAAGTCAGATTAATCACAAATATGTTTTTCAAACCATATTTACTAACCACACAGTTAAATAATAATAATTGAAAAAAAACGGAAAAATAAATCTAAACTATTACAAGGCTTGGGCAATTACAAAATAATCGGATAAAAAAATAATAATAATAATAGACATAATAAAATAAATAAATAAACAATAATAACAAAAATAATAATAAATAAAGCAATAATAATAACAAGGATTAGAATAAATAAAAAGAAAAATAATTTAGGTTAATTATAAATTTTTTAGAAATTAATTTAGTAATAACATAAATTTAAAATAATATAGTGATAATAATAATAAAGAATAATATGTTAAAATTTTATACAAATTAAAAAAAAAGAGTTATTATAAAAAAAAAGTATTTTATTTTGGGTTAGAGAAAATTAGGTTAAATTTTTAGGATTAATGAAATATTAGGGTTAGTTAAGAAATTAGGGTTTTAAAATAAATTAGTTAAAATAAATTAGTTTTATTTATAAAATATAATTATAGTAAAAGTTATATATTAAATTATTATTAGAAAAAAAAGATTAATTAAAATAAGTATTAAGAAAAATTATGAGTTTAATAAAAATATAAAATATAGTTACTTATAAAAAAACATTATTGGTTAGTTAATTTTTTAAATTAATAATTATTAATATTTATTAAAAAAATAGAAAAGAAAGAAAATATGTAAAAATAAAAATAGGGAGGCCTGGTTTTGATCCCAGGACCCCCCCCCCCCCCTTACCAGAATAAGAGGCAACCACTGGCCTAGTGCGCGCTAGTGATGAATATACAGGAAACAATTATTATATGATGATCTTGCAAAATAAATGAATTAAAAGAAAAAAAATGCTTCAGACCAGAGTCGAACCCAAGCCTCATAACTTAATATGTGTACGCCCAACCAACTGAGTCATTGCACCAATCTGAAATGATGATACAAATAATACATAATAAAATAAACAAAGTTTCAAAATCCAGATTTCGCGCCAAGCCCTTTCTTTAACCTCCAGCCGTCCACTAAAGCTATAGTGACACATAGTCTGTCACTAAAGGTTATAGTGACAGATTTTTTTCGTCAATAAAGATCCTGCATATTCAAATACTCGGAATACAACATATAAATTTATTTCAATCGTATAATCCAATCAAATATGATCTCCTAAATTCATTTAGGCCATTGATTTCATGGGAAATCGTCTCTATATCAAATCCCCAATTTCGAATATCAAGAACCCTAACTATGGTGATTTGTGATACCTGCATCAAAGCTTAAAAATAAACATCCAGAAATAATCAGTGATACATCATGAACCATAATCAAACATTAAAAACAACAAACAATGCGTGTATGAGAGAAATCGAAATTTTGTTTTCCAAGAACATTTGAGGATTCGGTTTCAACAATTCATGAGGTTTTGGATGATGAAAATGATGCAAAGATGTTCAATGATTGTCCAGGAATGATTGGCCACCTTTAAATCACCTGAAAAACAACAAAATTAAGGAATCCGAATTTGAATTTTCTTTGAAAATTTTGAAGATTGTTCTTGGTTCTTGGAGGCAGAAATCCGTGTCCTTGTGCTTGTGTTAGGTTTGTCTACTTGTATGTAAAAGAATTAGGTCAAAATAGTTGTGGATTATTGGGCTTTTGAAGTAACTTGATCATGAAGAAACCAATTACCATTAAAGTTCAAAAATCAAATGAATACTTGTTATTTTAGGTTCAATCTGTTTTTAACTGATTTCCAATCATTCTAAATATGTCTTCAATGATTTTCAATCAAATATCTTGACCATTATTTGATTTTTCATATTTAATTTATATTTAAGTTGAATTTTAATAAATAAAATCCAAATAAATAGTAAATAAATAATAAAAATCAGAAATTCTTGCCATTGGGTCGTGCTTGGTGTTTTTATGAAGATTGGATTACAAAATTACAAGCCCATTTGGAAAAAATTGGATTTGAGGCCCTTTTTTCTTCATACACCTGTCAAAAATCTCCCAACTTTGACAAGGCACAAATCCTTCAATTTTAAGGCTATGAAGGTGTTCTTGAACATTTTGGAAAGCTTGAAGAGTTCTATAACAAGCCTCTTTGGTCTCATGTCCATATCTCTTACCATTTTAAAATTATGCCCTTTGGAAGATGTTGACTTTTTGTTGACTTTTGAAATGACCTGTAATGTTTTAGCTCATACCTTCCAAATGAAGCATTTTTAGGTTTGGCTTGTGAGACACAAAGTTGTATAGAATTTAATTTCCTTTAAAATGAGCTTTGGATGGGAAATTTTTTATGAAGCATGTGAAAGTTATGGTTGGTAAAGTTCAGTTGACTTTTCCTTAGAAAACCCTAGTTTAGAAACTCCTGATTCTGGATGATCTGAAACTTCCTTGATGAATCATGATCAACCCTTGATCAAATGATTAATTTTACTTCATAAACTTGATGTTGGAAAACAATCTTGAAGTTTGACTTTAATTTGACCACAGTTGACCTCAGTTTGACTTTTTAACTGCTTTGACTGATTTTTTGCATATCTGATCATCTGACTGGGCAAGCTCTTTGGGAAAGCTTTGAAACTTGAAATAGGGATTCTTGAATACATGTGGGATGTTATGAAGCTCACTTGAGGCCTTGAAAATAATTTTAACCTGAGGAAACACAAAACCCTAGTTTTGGACACTTTGCTTAGGAGGAGGCATTGTCTGGGGAGACTTCCACACTTCTTGATCAATTGGGAGTCTTGAGGATCTTATGATCATCTAGAAGTCTTGATAGAGGTTGTATTGATTATGGGAGGGCAAATTTTGGGGTGCAACAACTACCCCTTGTTCAATTTTATGGAATCTGAGGAGTTAGATTGACATGTACGCCATTTGTGACTTGAAGATTGAAGAGGATTGAACACAAAAACCCAAAAATTTGCACTCGCTGGTGTGTAGAATGATATTGTTGGTTGATCGTGATGCTTGAATGGGATTAAAGATGCCATTTGGATAAAGAGTCTTCAGATATGTTTCTTAAATATGAAGATAACTTTTTGGGAAGAATAAATGACGGCCCAAGGTAACCCTTCGGGAAGAATAAACGACGGCCCGAGGTAACAAGATAACAATTGGGAAGAATAAATGACGGCCCAAGGTAAGTTGGCTTTTGGGAAGAATAAACGACGACCCAAAATGAGATAACCTTCGGGATGAATAAATGACGGCCCGAGGTAACAAGATAACCATTGGGAAGAATAAACGACGGCCCAAGGTAAATTGACTTTTGGGAAGAATAAACGACGGCCCAAAATAAGATAACCTTCGGGAAGAATAAACGACGGCCCGAGGTAACAAGATAAACATTGGGAAGAATAAACGAAGGCCCAAGGTAAGTTGACTTTTGGGAAGATTAAACGACGACCCAAAATTAGATAACCTTCGGGAATAATAAACGACGACCCGAGGTAACAAAATAACCATTGGGAAGAATAAACGACGGCCCAAGGTAAGTTGACTTTTGGAAAGAATAAACGACGGCCCAAAATGAGATAACCTTCGGGAAGAATAAACGAAGGCCCGAGGTAACAAGATAACCATTGGGAAGAATAAACAATGGCCCAATGTAAGTTGGCTTTTGGGAAGAATAAATGACGGCCCAAAATGAGATAACCTTCAGGAAGAATAAACAACGGCCTGAGGTAACAAAATAACCATTGGGAAGAATAAACGACGACCCAGTGTAAGTTGACTTTTGGGAAGAATAAACGACGGCCCAAAATGAGATAACCTTCGGGAAGAATAAACGACGGCCCGAGGTAACAAGATAACCATTGGGAAGAATAAACGACGGCCCAAGGTAAGTTGACTTTTGGGAAGAATAAACGACGGCCCAAAATGAGATAACCTTCGGGAAGAATAAACGATGGCCCGAGGTAACAAGATAACCATTGGGAAGAATAAACGACAGCCCAAGGTAAGTTGGATTTTGGGAAGAAAAAAACGACGGTCTAAAATAAGATAACCTTCGGGAAGAATAAACTACGGTCCGAGGTAACAAGATAACCATTGGGAAGAATAAACGATGGCCCAAGGTAAGTTGTTGATGAAGTTTGTCTGCTGGAGAATTAACCTGAAAAACAAGGTTAGTTCGGTGCAAATATAATGATATATATAACATTCTGCAAGATAATATTTTATGAGAATGCGTGTAATATGATATGATATGATATGATATGATATGATGTATGTATGAATTATGTAGCTGAAATGTATAAGTATCTTCGTAGAACAACTGCCGACTGGGGAAAATAAATCCTGATTCGTTGCTGAAGAGCATAAAGACTCCGTTCCTGTCTTGTTTAAGAATATCGTACTTAGAAACTTCTTGTTTTCGTTCGTCGTAATTCTTATTGAAGGATTAAGTTCCTGAATATCCTGACTGAGGATAAAAGAGATGGATATAGACCCGGGGAGACCTATGTAGTTAAGTATCATTGTTTAAAGACTTCGTCAAGCTGGAAGTGTAAGCTATTATTTGAGGTATTCCGTAAGGATATCCGTAAAGATTACTACGTGGGGGTGAACCGGCGAAGCTTCGTTGAATTCCTATCTCCCTTCGTTCTTAGTAAATGCTATTATTGTATTTTATGCATTTCTGGTAAACATCAATCATATTCAAAGGCATATATACATTCAAACATAATCAATGGACGTTTTTCGCTTTAGTAAAAAAGGGGAAAAGTAAAGTTGAATAAAGAGGGAAAAGTATAGCTGGATATAAAAATGGAGTTTTACTTATTTTAGAAATAGACCGATAAATAGGCGGGTTTTAACACGGAGACAGAAATCCTAGTAAGAGGAATTCGTCAAAGAAACTTTTACAAGGAAAAATAGCTATGTGTAAATAATCCTATTGAGTTCCAACTTTGCTATTGCCATTATCTTCAATTATCTCATCTTCAGCTATTGGAGAAGAAACGATTGGACTGATCAGTATCTGTTGAACTTGACATAGATAACACAACTAGTAGAGGTTACATGGGTGATTCGACGAGACATAGTCATACGCTTTAATCCCTAACTTTTTCCTGAATTGCCCTTTCAGGTTTTCAATCCACCGGGATACCCTTTTTTGCCCAAGCTGCCTTTTCAGGTTTTCGACTTGCTGGGTGTACATTTTTTTTATATATCCCTAATTTTTGCCCGAACCCTTTTGGTTCGCCGGGATGCCCTTATTTTTGCCTAGGCCAGTCAACCTAGCAGGTCTCTTTTCATGCGTAGTATTTTTTAACTATGTCTGCGTTCACATTCTGTGGGAAATCTTCACACTCCGTAGTGGTAAGCATCATGGCACATCTAGAAAATATTCTCTTAACAACAAATGGCCCTTCATAGGTGGGGGTCCATTTTCCCTTGGGATCACCTTGTGGTAATATAATTCGCTTGATTACCAAATCACCAGCCTGATACACTTGCTGCCTAAATTTCTTATTGAAGGCTTTAATCATACGTTTCTGATACATCTGACCATGACAAACAGCTGCCAATATTTTCTTGCCAATCAAGTTTATCTGGTCAAGTCGAGTCTGAATCCATTCATCTTCATCTAAGCCCACATCCTTCATAATTCTCAAAGAAGGAATCTGAACTTCAATGGCTAAAACTGCTTCCATACCATATACAAGGGAAAATGGGGTTGCCCCTGTTGAAGTATGTATGGTGGTAAGATAACCATGAAGAGCAAATGGTAACATCTCATGTCAATCCTTATATGTAACTATAATCTTTTGCAAGATCTTCTTAATATTCTAGTTGGCGGCTTCCACTGCGCCATTCATCTTGGGACGATATGGAGAAGAATTATGATGTTTAATCTTGAATTGCATGCAGAGATCAATAATCATAGTGTTGTTCAAATTAGTACCATTGTCTGTGATAATCCTTTCAGGGATGCCATATCTGCATATAAGATTATACTTGATGAATCGAGCCACAACATTCTTGGTAACAGAAGCAAATGAAGTTGCCTCTACCCATTTTGTGAAATAATCAATAGCCACAAGGATGAAACGATTTCCATTGGAGGCAGTAGGTCTGATCTCACCAATCATATCAATGCCCCACATGGCAAAAGGCCATGGAGCAGTTAGAACATTCAACGGAACTGGATGCACATGGACCTTATCAGCATAAATCTGGCATTTGTGACAAGTTTTGGAGTGTTGATAGCAGTCAGCTTCCATGGTATACCAATAATAACCTGCTCTCAGAATCTTCTTAGCCATTGTATGCCCACCAGAATGAATACCAAAGATCCCATCATGCATGTCTTCCATAATCTCTACTGCTTCTTTCTTATCCACACAACGAAGCAAATTCGAATCGTGGTTGCGCTTGTACAGAATTCCATTACTCAGGAAGAATTTAGCAGAAAACCTCCTCAGAAACTTCTTATCATTGACAGATTCCCCTTCAGGGAACTCCTGAGCTTCAAGATACCTCTTCACTTCATAGAACTAAGGCTTTTCTTCTACTCCTTCAGTACCCACTTCATTTCAGTATGCAGGTTTATCAAATCGATCAATAGTAATTCTTGGAGCTTCATCATCCCAACTGATTTCAAACATAGATGCCATGGTAGCTAATGCATCTTCCAACTGAATCTCTTCTGTTGGAATATGTCCAAAGGTAATCTCTTCAAAGTATGGGATCAAAGACAACACATGCTCTCTGTAAGGGATAAGATTAGGATGCCTGGTGTCCCAATCTCCTTTAACTTGACTGACTACTAGGGCTGAATCTCCATATACATCCAAAAATTGGATCTTCATCTCAATAGCAACCTTGATACCCATGAAGCACGCTTCATACTCAGCCATAATATTGGTACATTTAAAACAAAGCTTTGCAGTAACTGGTGTATAACAACCTTTAAGAGATATAATCACAACACCAACACCATTACCAAGTGCATTAGAAGCTCCATCAAAAACCATAGTCCATCGGGATCCTTGTCCAGGTCCTTCATATTGTCTAGGTTCTTTAGTAACAATCATAATATCCTCATCTGGAAACTCAAACTTCATAGATTGATGTCATCCACTGCTTGATGAGCCAAATGGTCAGCTACTACACTTCCTTTGATTGCTTTCTGAGTAGTATATTGTATGTCCTATTCTGTCAAGATCATTTGCCATCTTGCTATTCGTCCGGAGAGAGCAGGTTTCTCAAATATATACTTGATTGGATCCATTTTTTTGAAATCAATAAAGTGGTATGAGTCAACATATATTGTCTTAGTTGGCGAGCAGCCCATGCCAAAGCGCAACAAGTTTTCTCGAGTAGTGAGTATCTTGTCTCATAGTCGGTAAACTTTTTGCTAAGGTAGTATATTGTCTGCTCGTTTTGACCAGACTCATCATGTTTCCCCAACACACACCCCATTGAGTTATCCAATACTGTCAAGTACATAATCAAGGGTCTTCCTTCAACTGGTGGCATCAATATGGGAGATTCTTGTAGGTACCTTCTGATTTCATCAAAAGTTTCCTGGCATTCATCATTCCATTCCAATACCTGATCTTTCTTCAACAACTTGAAGAATGGTTCACAGGTAGCCGTCAACTGGAAAATAAATCTTGCAATGTAATTCAGTCGTCCCATGAAACCTCTAACTTCTTTCTCAGTACGAGGAGCATGCATTTCTTGTATAGCTTTTACCTTTGCAGGATCTATTTCAATACCTTTACCACTGACAATAAAATCCAGAAGTTTACCAGATCTAACTCCGAAAGTACACTTGTTTGGATTTAACCTCAACTTGTATTTCTTCAACCTCTCAAACAACTTGTGCAGGTGATCAAGGTGCTCTTCTTCATTCTGAGATTTGGCTATCATATCATCCATATATACCTTTATCTCATGATGAATCATATCATGGAACAAAGCTACCATAGCACGCTGATATGTTGCCCCAGCATTCTTCAAACCAAATGGCATTACCTTATAGCAGAAAGCGCCCCATTGTGTAACAAATGTAGTTTTCTCCATGTCTTCATGTGCCATCTTAATCTGATTATACCCAGAGATACCATCCATAAAAGAGAATACCTCATGTTGAGCAGTGTTGTCTACCAGAACATCAATATGTGGAAGTGGAAAATCATCTTTAGGGCTGGCTCTATTCAAATCCCTGTAATCTACACACATGTGTACTTTACCATCTTTCTTAGGCACCGACACCACGTTTGCAACCCACTAAGGATAAGAAGTAACAGCTAAAAACCCTGCATTGAACTGTTTCATCACCTTTGCCTTAATCTTTTCTGACATATCAGGATGCATACGACGAACTTTCTGTTTTATTGGGCGACAATCCTCTTTCACTGGTAGACGGTGAACCATAATATTTGTATCCAATCCTGGCATATCTTCATAGGACCAAGCAAAAATTTCCACATAATCATGTAACATCTGAATTAACTTGTTCTTGATACCATCCTTCATTTCAGCACCTATCTTGATTTCTTTCCTGTTTTCCTCGGTTCCCAAGTTCACAACTTCGATTGGTTCCTCACGTGGTTGTATAGTTTTCTCTTCTTGTTGTAGTAATCTAGCCAACTCTATAGGTACTTCATAATTTTCCTCCTTTCCATCCTCGGCTTGATAGATCGGATTTTCGAAGTCATAATTGTTATCAATAGGATCCAGAGTGGATGAATATCTGCATTTAGTGATGTGGGTGTGTGTAAGAACACATAGCTTTTTTTTTATAGTAAAAGGAAAAAGTAAAAGAGGAAAATTGTGGATGAATATCTATATTTAGTGATGTGGGTGTGTGTAAGAACACATAGCATTTAGTGATAACAATTCGGCAATAGCAGAATTGTTATCAATAGGATCCAGAGTGGATGAATATCTGCATTTAGTGATGTGGGTGTGTGTAAGAACACATAGCTTTTTTTTATAATAAAAGGAAAAAGTAAAAGAAAGACAAAGACAAAGAGCGCAATATTTATAAAAGCGAGAAACGTCCATTGATTTTATTGAATGCAAATATGCAAATGAAATGACAACCCTAACAAGCAAACCATTGTGCCCCAAGCAAGGCACACAGCTTAAAAGTATTTAGTCGTTCAAAGTTACAAAAAATAAATTTAGAAAAATGAAATAGCATTTACTCCTGACTAAAGGAGATAAGAATAACGTCTTCAGCCTTCCAATTGTTGAGTCCATCCCTCATGGTAGGAAAAATCCAATCATCCAGGTTGTAACCTTCATCATAATCTTCCACAACATTGACTTGGTCCTTTATGATTCCTCCATGAGTGATACGAGCATCACGAGCACGACGAATAACCTTCTGAGATTCTGCAGTAAAACCCAAACCATACTTGTCATACTTGTAAGGAATGTCAGAAAGCAGACCCCAAATAGTACAACCACCTTCTTCAACCACAACTCTAGCATCTTTGAGGGAGGCCATTGTAGGAGGCACTCTGGTAATCACATGAACTCTTTTAACAATAGGGATAGCTTCAGTAGTAGGAACGACTTGAGGAACCACTTCAAATATTTGGAAAGGAGTCTCAACAAATTCACCCTCCATATCAACATATTTAAAATTATTCACATGGCTGACCATGTATTCTTCTTCACCATAAACAGTGACAATCTTTCCTTTCACCGGATATTTCAACTTCTGATGTAAAGTGGAAGTCACAGCACCTGCCCCATGGATCCAGGGGCGCCCAAGCAAACAGGAGTACGCAGGGCGAATATCCATCACATAGAAAATGGAATCAAAAACTTGAGAGCCTACTTTGACTGGAAGATCCACCTCTCCATGCACCATTCTTCTTGAACCATCATAGGCCCTCACCACCACATTACTTGGTCTTAACACTACATCCTTAAAATTGAGTTTATCTAGAACTTCCTTAGGTAATACATTCAATGAAGAACCATTATCCACCAATACATGAGACAAAGTAGTGCCCCTACACTCAATGGAGACGTGCAAAGCTCTATTATGGTTTCTTCCAGCAGGAGTCAGATCAACATCAGTAAAACCCAAGCCATTATCACTAGTTAGATGAGCAACACAATTTTCAAATTGGTCCATAGAGATTTCATGTGGCACATGAGAAGTCTTCAGGAATTTGATTAAAGCCTTGGTGTGGGCTTCAGAACATAATAGCAGAGATAACATGGAGATCTTTGAGGGAGTATGCCCCAACTGGTCAACAACATTATAATCACTCTTGCGGATGATCTTCAGTACTTCTTCCATCTGCTTAGAGAGATCTTCACTAACTGGTGCCTCATCTTGAATAGGTTCAATCAATGGTCCTTTTCCCCGAGCCTCAGTACTTGGCCCAGAATTAGAGATATGAACTGGAGTAGTAGCAGCTTTTGAGGTGTCTTCTGGAGAGAAAATTCTTCCACTCCTGGTAACCTTACTCGATCCAGCAATATTGTCCACATCAAGATTAATATCAGTAATAGGTGCATCAGTCAAAGGTTCTTGTTTGACACCATGTATATAAACAACATAACCATAATTCCAGGGTATAGCCTTGTAATAAGTGTATGGGATAGGACCAGGAGTAGTAATAATCATTGGAGCCACCTTTGGCTCAGCAGTAATCTTCACAGGACCCTTAGAAGTGATCCTCACTGGACCATTGGAAGTAATCTTCATAGGAATCTTGTTAACCATAGCCACATCATCAATTTTCAAATCTTGAGCCAAACCTCCACACAGACTCTCTATAGAAAGGGTCCTCTCAAATAGTATAGTATAGTTATCTATCAGGCGTTGAATACCTGACCTCAACCTCCAACAACTATCAGGTTTATAGGCACAATAAAAACAATCTTCCCTGCAACCCGGAAATAAACCGGCTTGCACAAGTTTCTTCTTGACAATAGCTAGAGGAGTAGTTATTTCAGCCACAGTACAAACATAAACAACCTCATCAACAACATTAACAGTCTTCTCATGTTTAGGCATAGGAGCAGTAATCACATTAGGTGTTTTCGGAGGGTCAAACTCAATTTCTCCATTCTCAATCATATCCTGGATTTTGTTCTTCAATGACCAACAACTGTTAGTATCATGGCCAGGGCTATTAGAATGATATGCACACCTTGCATTAGGATTGTAACGAGAAGAGGAAGTATTGATATTCTGTGGTGGGTCTTTCAAAGTAATCAATTCTCCTTTCAACATATGCTGCAAAGCCTGAGCCAGTGACATATTGAGCTTGGTAAATTTCCTCCTAGGCTTGGGATGACTATTTTGTTGCTGCTCTTGTGGTGGAGGTGTAGGATTAGAAATCAAAACAGCTCCCACAGATTGGTTACGATCATTACGACCACGCTGGCTATACACAGCATGTGATTCCTTATTCCCATGAGGGAGCTTCTTGGTGATACTTGAAGAAGCAACTATCTGAATCTTTCCACTTCGTATCCCACTTTTCACACGTTCTCCAGTCATTATCAGCTCAGTGAAGCCAAATGATGAGCTTCCAATGAGATGACTATAGAAAGGACCAGTCAACGTACTCATGAACATATCAACCAATTCCCTGTCAGTCAAAGGGGGTTGAACTCTACTTGCCAAATCTCTTTATTTCTGAGCATACTCATTGAAGCTTTCTTTGGCATCCATGGACATGCTTTGGAGCTGCATGCGAGTTGGTGCTAAATCAGAATTGTATTGGTACAGCTTATAGAAAGCTTCAGCAAGATCATTCCAGTTACGAATGTGGGTACTCTCCAGTTGATAATACCATTTCAGTTGGGATCCAGACAAATTCTCTTGAAAGAAATGTATCCATAACTTCTTATCAGGAGTATGGGGTTGAATTCTTCTGACATAAGACCTTAAATGCAGTTTTGGGCAGGACACACCATCATACACCATAAAAGTAGGAACCTTGAAACCCATAGGGATGGAGACTCCAGAAATCAAACTCAAATCTTCAAAGTCAAACCCAGAATTCTTTTGTAGTTCCATAGCATTCATTCTGTCTACCAACATCTTATAATTCTCCTCACTAGCAGGATCATGATAATAGCTCAAAATTAGAATAAGAATCTTCCACAGTATCATGGAGACTGCCTCCTTCTCTCTCAGAATTTTCAGACTCAAGATTCTCAACCTCTTCCTCTGTCTTGATAGGACCTCTGAATCTTCTACCCAGGTTGATGAGGCCCACTGATTTTCTAGTCTTCTTCTTTTTCTTGGTCAAAAGTACCTTCAGCTCATCTTGTCCCCTGGACAAGTTCAGAATCATTTCTTGAAATTGCGCATTTTGGGTCTGGAGATCCTTAACAGTTTGTTCGAGAGCCATTTCTGTTGAAATAAATAGCGAGAAGATAAGATACATGTTCATAAGAAACATGTGATGTAATGATATGGTATGTATATGCTTATGCAATGTTTTCAAGGACCGCAGGATTTAAATTTGTTTAAAAGAAAACAAGAACAAAATTTTATTAGTAAATACTTAATATAAGTTTTGCCCCTTAGGCTTACAAAGAAATAACAATAAGATACAAAAGATAAATATATGGGGTTTTAAGTCTCCCATGGACGCTTCCTCTTTGCGTAGAGGTACTTGTTGAGGTTTTGCTCCTTGTGAAGTTGCCTTGTTAGCTCTAGAATTATTTCTTGACCAGCTCTGAAATGAGTCTCAAAAGTATCCCTTTGCTTCTTCAACCGAATACATGACTTCTGCAATTCTTCCAAATCAGTAGGCATGTCTGGATGAAGGATGGTATAAGGAATATCTCCTTCAGCAATGGGCTCCATAGTGACTGGTAGAACAGCAGGATATGGCATCATAAGAGTCTGAGCACGAGATCAAACCCATCTTAGATAAGGCTCCATAGGAATAGAATACTTTGGCTCCAAATATTTAGTGTCAATCATGTTCACCTTGTTCCAAGCTCGTATAAACTTTTGATGGTAACCCTGAAGATCATTGTCGTAGTCAAACACAATACACTGAATAAGGATGTCATAAGGACCATTACTCCGAGCATAACCAAACTGATGTAGTGCTAAAGAAGGGTTATAGGTTATGCCTCCTCTTATGCCAAGGAGTGGCACAATAGGGAATTCCCCACAACAGTCATTGATAGTAACATTCTCCATAGATCGAGAGCACCAATGAATGTCTGAATGAGAAAGTGACATGATCCTCTTAGACTACTTAAATCCTTGTTCATTCTTCATCACTGATCGAGGAAGGTGAGAAATAAACCACCTAGACAATAAAGGTATACAGCACATCAGAGTCACTCTCGCCTTCGTAGTACGAGTGTAAAGAGAATGTAAGATGTCTGCAAGTAATGTAGGCACTGGGTTGTGAGTCAGGAGTATGTTGATGGCGTGTACGTTTATGAACTGGTCTGGATTAGGGAACAACACTAAGCCATAAATCAATAGGGCTAGGATATCCTCAAAAGCATCATAACTCATAGCCTTTAAGAACACTTGAGCTTTCTCCATCAATACCTTAGCAAGAATACCCTGAACTCTGCTTCTCGTTTCTAGGACAATGTCTGATTTCTTCAGATGTAGGGCTGCAGCAATGACTTCAGGTTTAGGCTCCTTCTCTAAGCCTGTGAATGGTCTCTGATCAAGGATGGGTATACCCAGTAGTTTGGAGAATTCTTCCATTGTAGGAACCAACTGATAGTTGGGGAATGTGAAGCAGTGATGTTTAGGATCAAAGAACAGAAATAGGACACTCATCATGTCTTCATTGAACCCTGAAGTGACTAGATCCAGTAGGTGACCATGCCTCTTGATGAATTAGGAGTTTTCAGAAACTTGGGATACATATTCTTTAAGCTTAGAAGGTATCCCTACAAAGTTAATCCGGATAGTATTCCTATGAGTAGAAGCAATGACCTGCAACAAAGATAAATCCTTTGGTCCTTGAAATGGTTAGTGAAAATGCTATGCTTATGATGTCATGATGTCATGATGCTATGCTCAATCACAAACATGTGGCACACACAAACAAGTCACACAATAGCCCTAGGTTTGAAGGCTTGCATGAGGATTAAAGGTAAATACCCTCCCCTGAAGTTTAGATGGTTCATCCTGTCCTACAAAAGTAACCAGGTTCTAAGGGATCTCAATATCACTGATCCTTCCCAATGGTGGTTGTTCAGTAGGCAACTTACTTACCAACCAAAACCCTCATAGTTTAGGATCTCAATGAGCGTAGTATCGAGTATCAACCAACTTCAGTCTTCACCAAAGCCGGCTATCTCACTACTTTCTAAAGGCCAAGATGGGATAACCAGGGTTATAAAAGTCAGTTAGTATATTGACAACATATGGCAGCCCCATATTATCCTTAACTTACTTAAGGAACATAAGCACCAACCAAGAAGTCACACTAACTATAGCAACCGGATCAACCATATCGGTATACGCCGTAGAGTTTCCTTGGTCTATTTCCATTTACCTAGGGTACACTAGATTCGGGTTAGGATATTTCACACATAAAGCCCAACAAGTAATATAAAGCAAACAAAGCAAACAATTTAAAGTGATCTAATTCCTAAGGGTACCCCTCTTTTACTTAGTAACTCCCCAGCAGAGTCGCCAGTTCTGTAACACGGTGGGAGAACTGACTTTTAGTCATGTTGCAGGTAGCAAGAGTCGCCACCGACTTATATTTAATCCAAGTGGAAAGGACATAAAAGAACAGGAAAGACCTATTTTTAAAGACTTGAGTTCGGGGGGTAGGTTATATAAAGGGAAGGTGTTAGCACCCATTATATCCATGGTTATCCATGGGCTCTTAGTTACTTAGCTCACTTAAATTGTTTTTTGAAGAGTGTAGTGTGTGAATAGAAATTTTTCTAAGTACTTTGTAATGATCCTCGTATGGATGTATACAAAGCCTCGTTTTGAAATTCTTTTAAAAAAGTGAGGTGTAAAAAGTATTTTGAAATGTGAGCAAGCAACTAAGAGGTACCTACCCTAGATTAAGTCTTTCATGTTCTCGTATGTTCTTTCAAGGGTAAGATTATCCCTATTATTAAGGAATAGGTAGTCATTACCTTTGATTTGTTGATGGACATGCGTAGGGTCATCGTATGGTCATAGAAGGCAACATGTAGGGGGTGTCTTTAGCAATTCGTAGAGACTATCATCATTTATTCGAAGGGACAAGATCATTATTCCGTAGGCAACCTCGAAGGGACTTGATCTTTTAAATCTGTAGGGACTTGATGATTTTATAAGTGAAGGGACTTTGCTTAAGACACCCCTATTTTCGAGGGACTTGTCCATATTTAAAGGCAACCAAGAGGAATACCTTAGGAACTGCAAGATGACGATCAAAGATCGACTTATGTGTGTGAGTGTTTTATTTCAAATATTTATCTTATTTAAAGTTAATTATCTAAGTCAGATTAATCACAAATATGTTTTTCACACCCTATTTACTAACCACACAGTTAAATAATAATAATTGAAAAAAACGGAAAAATAAATCTAGACTATTACAAGGCTTGGGCAGTTACAAAATAATCGGATAAAAAATAATAATAATAATAATAATAATAGACATAATAAAATTAATAAATAAACAATAATAACAAAAATAATAATAAATAAAGCAATAATAATAACAAGGATTAGAATTAAAAAAAAGAAAAATAATTTAGGTTAATTATAATTTTTTTAGAAATTAATTTAGTAATAACATAAATTTAAACTAATATAGTGATAATAATAATAATAAAGAATAATATGTTAAAATTTTATACAAATTAAAAAAAAGAGTTATTATAAAAAAAAGTATTTTATTTAGGGTTAGAGAAAATTAGGTCAAAGGCTTTGTATACATCCATGCGAGGATCATTACAAAGTACTTAGACAAATTTCTAAACACACACTACACTTTCCTTTTTCAAAAGAATAAGTGAGCTAAGTAACTAAGAGCCCATGGATAACCATGGATATAAAGGGTGCTTACACCTTCCCTTTATATAACCTACCCATCAAACTCAAGTCTTTAGAAATAGGTCTTTCTTGTTCTTTTATGCCTGTTCCATATGGATAAAATAAAAGTCGGTGGAGACTCTTGCTATCCGCAACATAAATAGAAAGTCAGTTCTCCCACCGTGTTACACCTATAAACATTATTCTCAGGCTTCTGATCATTCTCCATCTAGGAGACCAATGGTAGCATAAGAGAAGATTCCTCACATTCCCTTATGTAACTCAGAACACAGATCACAATTGTGTTTATTAACTCAGGACATTAGTCATAAAGTCTAGCATTCAACATCCATCTTGACATCCTGGCAGCCACCACACAAGAACATAACAAATGCAGTTGTTGTGACAACAGCTCCAAACACACCATTTGCACACACTATTTCTCCCCCTTTTAACAGAAACTTGGCAAATACAGCCCTCACAACACCACACCCACATATTATTCATCCAGACATAAAAGAACCCCATTAGAAAGAAAAAAGATGAAAATACTCATATGTTGATGGAAGAGAAAATGTGCTTCTTTAAATAGGGAGCTATGACATAGATAGTAACGAACTATCTTTGAATAAAGAAGCGTTCTTTGTCCAAGGTTTTTATGATAGGATCATAAACTTTTGCACCATTAAATGTGGGTCGTCCAAAACAAACCTTGACCAGCTGACTTGTTCTCCCAAAATAAACTGACCAATAACAAATGCGCATGAATATAGCTCGTGTTTCACGCTTTACAGTCAGCATCGTCCACACACAATCCTAGCTAGACTCAGTACACACATGTTATGACATCCAACCATATGATGTCTGCTAGCAACACTATAACATGGCGCACAACCTCTACAAGATTAAAACTAACCTGCAGACAACAACTTTATTCGACATAAGACACTCCATATTCAGATCTCAAGAGTACACACATACACAACCACTAAGTAATACATATCAACCTGACAAATAATTTTCCATACTTAGTAGCACATGTCACAACATGATGTGTAACATCACAGAACCTGGTTAAGATACTACTCCTCCTTAACTTCACAAATCCAGGTGCACAGGATTGTAACACACTCCCCCTATCAAGGATAATACATGTTTTTTTGCACTTTGATGAAAGGAAAATATAAGACGCATCTTCGTGTCTTCAAGAGTTTGTTCAATTCACAATTGAAGACATTCACTTCTTGTACCAAAGCACACCAGATCCCTTCTTGGTTTGTTGTTACCACAAGCTACAAATGTTGAACATCTTCTTGCAAGCAGGTCCTGACATTAATCCTTCACACACCAATGACCATGCAATCCAGACAATATTCATCCAAACTAATTCTAACAAGAGAATCAATTTATGAATATCCACATTCAGAATTCAAAGTAATCAATACCTGATTTACTTCAGTCTACTCTACATGTTTCTTCCAAGACAGGTCATTTACTTCATCATTCTCCCATATGATTAGGTAGACTACAAATTAGAAACAATATAGACAAATACCCCAGATAATGTCCTACTACCTGTTAGAATATCTTCCATACACCAAGACCTTATCACCAAGATTCTTGATGTGCTCCACCAACTGGACTTACTTATAGCATAGTAATGCAAGAACTGAAAATCTTCAACAACATTATGCCACCATCTTGAATCAGAAATCCAGAAAGAGAGATAAACTTTTATCCCCCTTCAAGAAGAAAAAATCTCCTTGAGTCTTCAACTTGTAACCCTTCTTCACATGAGTAACTTGCTCTAAGACAATCCTCAAGACCAACCAGCTGCCACACTCTAATTATCTTGATTCTTCGAATCCACTATAGAGATTAACCAATTGCCACAGTTTGATCACCTCATTTAGGAACCCTCATTTGAAAAATCCAACTGCCAAACATTTTCTTCTTCACATTTTTCAGAATTCCCTCAAAAATATTATGATCTCCTTATTTTGTAAATCATCCTATCTTTAATTGATGTGCCATTTCACAAACTGAGAGTCTGATGTTGAACTAGATGTTTGAACATTATCATTCCATATCCAGCTGTTGAACTCAACTCCTTCTTCTGCCACTTGAAAGAACCTCCTCCTTTAACAGAACAAGAGTTACATGCTCTCATAGACTTGATTCATCAACCAAGTTTGAGTAGAAAACCTCCATTCTGTTGATTCTGTAAAAATTCCTACCAATATCACATATTGATGAGAAACTCCCATTGTTTCTCCAATGTCTTCAAACCTGCCACTGTCTGAACCTTCAGAAGGAATAGTTCAAAACTACACCTTACAGCCAAACCGAGAATGAAACTACACCTTGTCAAGGGAAGAATAAAAACTCCAACTATACACACCAAACAACAATTTGTACTCTTGCACCAATAGACCACAAATAGCACTTCTTGACCCCCCCCCCCCTCATTCATGAACAAAAAAAGCTCTTCCTGAAGGCGATCATCAGTTTTCCAGTACACTTTCTGAACCATAAGATTCAGACTGCATATATGCATAATTTTCAGATACATACTAAGTCAACCGTCAAAGTATCCATCATATACATCACATCAACAATAGACAAATACCAAGTCTCCCGTCAAGATATTTACTATAAGTCAGATAATATTAACTTCTCACACAAGGTGGAGCATGTGGTCTAACTTCTTATGCAAACATCTGACACCTTCTGAGATGATGTTCTAACATTCTTTCAGACATCAGTATCAGTCACAGCAAAACAACACCGATTACTATGGTTCTGAGGGCAGCCTTCATAGCAATCCACACAAACATATGCAAGGGAAAACAGGGGAATCAACCATCAGTAGTTGATCATGCTATCAGACCAAAGCATAGACATATGCAGCAGCTGGACACTTCAACAAACTTCTCTTTTCAGGCTCAGTATTTAGACTGTCTGATTTGAGATGTCTTCACACCTAATATAGCAACTAAAAATCTATATCCATATCAGACAACTCCACAGGTTGATACAACTTGACCTTCACGTATAAGGAGACTCTCTGAAATAATACTCCTTGAAGCTCAGGTACTTCACTCTTGCAGCGAGGACCAGAAATAAAGTGTCCTCATGATAACATAACATGTTGATCACTCCTTGACCAACACACACAACTGAGATAAGTTTCAGGGCTAGAAAATTCTCAGATACATCACACATATTCCTCCTCTTCCAGATCAGGAGTAGGTTCCAAACACATGTGATTCAAAAACATTAGATTAGCACCCAAAGCATATGTTCAACCGATCCCTTAGACACCCGAATTGTGCCTAATTCTGATGTCATGTCCTATCTAGAGATACAACATCATTACAAGGATCACACAAAGAGATCTAAAGACTAGAGATAGGTCTGTTAAAAATAATCTCCATATCTCTTAACATCAGGAGTTATCAGATAGATAAGCAACGATACAAACTCCTCAGGAACTTCAAGTGTCACAAATTAACCCTAGCAATATTCTCCAGGTGACACCAACAGTAACAGTAGCTCACCACTATGCTGCAACAACATAACAGTCCATCCTCCACTTCTAGGGACCATTCACATAGCCAACAACTTTTCA
Organism: Lathyrus aphaca; assembly: GCA_963966055.1. Classification (NCBI taxonomy): domain Eukaryota; kingdom Viridiplantae; phylum Streptophyta; class Magnoliopsida; order Fabales; family Fabaceae; genus Lathyrus; species Lathyrus aphaca. The sequence goes on along the minus strand of OZ014519.1, from coordinate 687,735,514 downwards.
GAAAAGATCTTCTACCATGACCATGAACCAGAAAGTATCCCCCTTGGATCTCATCCAGAAACACACTAGGATGCCTGCTCTGATACCAATTGAAATTCTGGTATGACAGACTCAGATGTCGAATTCAATGTTGAAACATCTAATCTGATACTTATAAACATGGAAAGGTACAAACAACAACATTATAAAATTCTGATATACCAGATACAAACAGAAAAGTTGTAAAGAACATATTCAAATTGTTAACCCAGTTCGATGCAACTCATCTACTCTACGAGAAACCAAGCCAGAAGGAAATCCACTATGTAGTATTGATCAGTGCATTTTGGTGCACATTCCTACATGATTGCACTTAGGCATTTCTTTAGTTTTCTTTGTTTATTTTTATATTTTAATTTATTTTTCTAACTTACTTTATTTTTGGCTTAATTTAATTTTCGTACTTAATTTTCAGCTTTAACAGCTTTTACGGAAATGATCATAATCGGAGTTCCAGGAATTTGATTGAGGCGTTCTACCAGTCGAAGGAAAGCTAAGAGAAAGATCTACAACTTTTGTGTTGGGGCCAAAGTCAGATTCAGAGTCATATTTTCCAGAATTTCGTTTGAAGCTGTTGCATTAGTTTTATTTAGTTTCAGGTCATTTAGAGTTGGGTCTGGGTTATGTATTTGACCCAGTTGGGTTGTAAGCGGGTTTTTTAGGTTTTCCCATATAACCTAGCAGCCGCAACTATTCAATACACACTTTTTACGATTTTATTTTTTTGCGCTCGAAGAGACGAATTATGGAGAACTAATTCCAAGGATTAATCTGCTGTAATCGGTTTTCGCCGACACTTTGAGGTTCTTATATTTTCCAATTACTCTATTTCCTTTCAATTCTGATCTTGATATCTTGTTTGCTTAATTCGATTTATCTAAGGTTAGATTGATTTATTTCCATGATTGCACGTTCCTATACTTTAATCGCGTATGTTTATCGTGATTGCTTAATTCAGGATTGATATATTTCATTTGTTTGCTTAATTCGGAAATTAGGAATATTTATCATATAATATCAATTACGCTTGTTTGATTGTTATTATAATCGAAAAGGAAATAGATTTCTCTTAGGAATTGGGAATTATTTGGGTCGATGATAAGTTGGGAAATCAAAACAGCAGATTAACCGTTTTAGCTTATTTTGATAATCACTTTTTATTTTAATTGCTTTTTCTTCAAATTAAAATCAACCCCCATTAATTATAACTATCGTTAGTGAATAAGATCAAGAATCCTTGTGAGACGATTCGAGTCAATGTCGCTATACTACGTTTTAAAGAAAATTACTCGTTTTTGATCCGTGCGCGACACGCGGATCAAATTGGCTTCGTTGCCGGGGATTCTTGTTGTTATTAACCGATTTTACAGTCATAGATATAATTTGCTTGCTATATTTTTTTTTGTGTTTGTTGATTTTCAGGGTTGCAATACCGGTTGCAGTATAGCGATAAGTTTTTCAGCCTTTCAGTTAAGTTGGAAACTACTGTTTCGATTTGCTCCGATTTTTTCCCCAGAAAATCAGAAATAAATCGAAGAACAATACTCTTTTAGAATAGAATTCTAAAATAGATTGACCCTCAAAATCGCAAATTTTGTGTTTTTCTATTTTATTCGATTTATTTTTTGTTTTCATATATTCAAAAAAATCTAAAAAAATTTGTGTGATCTTTATTTGATTTAATTAGATTTTTAGCGTTATTTTTATATTTTTTAGATTCTATTTTAATTTATTTTCTTATTTTCCATTCTTTTTAAATCTGCAGTGATTTTATTTGATTATGTGTTGAAATTTATAATCATATCATGACTGATCAAAGAACTCTGAGAGAACTGGCTGCACTTGTGAATTATAATGCTTTATGTATTGAATATTCAGATGTTGTTGATGCACCTTTCGAATTGAAATTTGGTTTAACACACTTGTTGTCAAGTTTTAATGGTTTTGCAGGTGAGGATCCACATAAGCATATGAATGAATTTCAGGTTGTGTACTATGCACCTTCTGAACCTTCACTAGAGGACCTTGTCAAGCAAATTGCTGCAAATAGTCTCCAGTTTCAGCAACAAACAGATTATAGTCTTCAGGCTTTGCAAACACAGCTTGATCAACTTACCACTTCGGTGAATACTATGCAGCAAGCTCAAGGATCAAACCAACAACCTTCGGAAGAACATTCTATTTTTCATATAGAGTTGCCTTCTAAAACTGTTGATGATACTTGTATTAATTTGTTTGCAGTTGATTTTCCATCATTGTCTGATTTTAATGATGTTTACTCTTGCGATGTTTGTACTGAAACTAAAATTTGCTCTTTTTGTGCTGAAGTTGAGGTTGCCTTGCAAGTTGATATTCTTACTGCAAATGAGGTTGCAAATGAAGTTGTTCATGTCAATGAAGCTCTCGACACCCCGACTTCTCGAAACAAACCATCCATCGAGAAATATCCCTCTTTAGAGCTGAAGCCACATCCTAATAATTTATTTGAATTTATGTCTTCACACCTAATATAGCAACTGATCAGCTATATCCACATCAGACAACTCCACAAGTTGATACAACTTGACCTTCACGTATAAGGAGACTCTCTGAAATAATACTCCTTGAAGCTCAGGTACTTCACTCTTGCAGCGAGGACCAGAAATAAAGTGTCCTCATGATAACATAACATGTTGATCACTCCTTGACCAACACACACAACTGAAATAAGTTTCAGGGCTAGAAAATTCTCAGATACACCACACAGATTCCTCCTCTTCCAGATCAGGAGTAGGTTCCAAACACATGTGATTCAAAAACATTAGATTAGCACCCAAAGCATATGTTCAACCGATCCCTTAGACACCCGAATTATGCCTAATTCTGATGTCATGTCCTATCTAGAGATACAACATCATTCCAAGGATCACACAAAGAGATCTAAAGACTAGAGATAGGTCTGTTAAAAATAATCTCCATATCTCTTAACATCAGGAGTTATCAGATAGATAAGCAGCGATACAAACTCCTCAGGAACTTCAAGTGTCACAAATTAACCCTAGCAATATTCTCCAGGTGACACCAACAGTAGCAGTAGCTCACCACTATGCTACAACAACATAACAGTCCATCCTCCACTTCTAGGGACCATTCACACAGCCAACAACTTTTCAGAAAAGATCTTCTACCATGACCATGAACCAGAAAGTATCCCCCTTGGATCTCATCCAGAAACACACTAGGATGCCTGCTCTGATATCAATTGAAATTCTGGTATGACAGACTCAGATGTCGAATTCAATGTTGAAAAATCTAATCTGATACTTATAAACATGGAAAGGTACAAACAACAGCATTATAAAATTCGGATATACCAGATACAAATAGAAAAGCTGTAAAGAACATATTCAAATTGTTAACCCAGTTCGATGCAACTCATCTACTCTACGAGAAACCAAGCCAGAAGGAAATCCACTATGTAGTATTGATCAGTGCATTTTGGTGCACATTCCTACATGATTGCACTTAGGCATTTCTTTAGTTTTCTATGTTTATTTTTATATTTTAATTTATTTTTCTAATTTACTTTATTTTTGGCTTAATTTAATTTTCGTACTTAATTTTCAGCTTTAACAGCTTTTACGGAAATGATTATAGCCGGAGTTCCAGGAATTTGATTGAGGCGTTCTACCAGTCGAAGGAAAGCTAAGAGAAAGATCTACAACTTTCGTGTTGGAGCCAAAGTCAGATTCGGAGTCATATTTTCCAGAATTTCGTATGAAGCTGCTGCATTAGTTTTATTTAGTTTCGGGTCATTTAGAATTGGGTTTGGGTTATGTATTTGACCTAGTTGGGTTGTAAGCGGGTTTTTTAGGTTTTTCCATATAACCTAGAAGCCGCAACTATTCAATACACACTTTTTACGATTTTATTTTTTTGCGCTCGAAGAGACGAATTATGGAGAACTAATTCCAAGGATTAATCTGTTGTAATCGGTTTTCGCCGATACTTTGAGGTTCTTATATTTCCAATTACTCTATTTCCTTTCAATTCTGATCTTGATATCTTGTTTGCTTAATTCGATTTATCTAAGGTTAGATTGATTTATTTCCATGATTGCATGTTCCTATACTTTAATCGTGTTTGCTTAATTCGCGTATGTTTATCGTGATTGCTTAATTCAGGATTGATATATTTCATCTGTTTGCTTAATTCGGAAATTAGGAATATTTATCATATAATATCAATTACGCTTGTTTGATTGTTATTATAATCGAAAAGGAAATAGATTCCTCTTAGGAATTGGGAATTATTTGGGTCGATGATAAGTTGGGAAATCAAAACAGCAGATTAATCGTTTCAGCTTATTTTGATAATCACTTTTTATTTTAATTGCTTTTTCTTCAAATTAAAATCAACCCCCATTAATTGTTACTATCGTTAGTGAATAAGATCAAGAATCCTTGTGAGACGATTCGAGTCAATGTCCCTATACTACGTTTTAAAGAATATTACTCGTTTTTGATCTGTGCGCGACACGCGGATCAAATTGGCTTCGTTGTCGGGGATTCTTGTTGTTATTAACCGATTTTATAGTCATAGATATAATTTGCTTGCTATATTTTTTTTTGTTTTTTTGTGTTTGTTGATTTGCAGGGTTGCAATACCGGTTGCAATATAGTGATAAGTTTTTCAGCCTTTCAGGTAAGTTGGAAGCTACTGTTGCGAGTTGCTCCGATTTTTTTTCCAGAAAATCAGAAATAAATCGAAGAACAATACTCTTTTAGAATCAAACTCTAAAATAGATTGACCCTCAAAATCGCAAATTTTGAGTTTTTATATTTTATTTGATTTATTTTCTGTTTTCATATATTCAAGAAAATCTAAAAAAAATTGTGTGATCTTTATTTGATTTAATTAGATTTTTAGCGTTATTTTTTTATTTTTTAGATTCTATTTTAATTTATTTTCTTATTTTCCATTCTTTTTAAATCTGTAGTGATTTTATTTGATTATGTGTTGAAATTTATAATCATATCATGATTGATCAAAGAACTCTGAGAGAACTGGCTGCACTTGTGAATTATAATGCTTTATGTATTGAATATTCAGATTTTGTTGATGTACCTTTCGAATTGAAATTTGGTTTAACACACTTGTTGTCAAGTTTTAATGGTTTTGCAGGTGAGGATCCACATAAGCATATGAATGAATTTCAGGTTGTGTACTATGCACCTTCTGAACCTTCACTAGAGGACCTTGTCAAGCAAATTGCTGCAAATAGTCTCCAGTTTCAGCAACAAACAGATTATAGTCTTCAGGCTTTGCAAACACAGCTTGATCAACTTACCACTTCGGTGAATACTATGCAGCAAGCTCAAGGATCAAACCAACAACCTTCGGAAGAACATTCTATTTTTCAAATAGAGTTGCCTTCTAAAACTGTTGATGATACTTGTATTAATTTGTTTGCAGCTGATTTTCCATCATTGTCTGATTTTAATGATGTTTACTCTTGTGATGTTTGTACTGACACTAAAATTTGCTCTGTTTGTGCTGAAGTTGAGGTTGCCTTGCAAGTTGATATTCTTACTGCAAATGAGGTTGCAAATGAAGTTGTTCATGTCAATGAAGCTCTCGACACCCCGACTTCTCGAAACAAACCATCCATCGAGAAATCTCCCTCTTTAGAGCTGAAGCCACATCCTAATAATTTATTTGAATTTGTGCAGGAAGAGAAATCATTACAGGAACATAAGAAGGGAATTGGATGGACTTTGGTTGACACTTGTGATATTAGCCCATCCATGAGTATGCATAGGATCTCAATTGAATATGGAACAAAAGTAGTGAGGCATACCCTTAATCCTTTGATTCTTGAAGTTGTAGAAAAGGAGATCACTATCACCTGCACATTCAACACTTTTACTTATCGAAGATTCTTCTTTGATCCTGGAATAAAAGGCGAAGGCACTAATAAAAACTTCAAGATTGATGGATACCTATCCACCTTGACTACTCGGGTGTGTTCTTTCCTTTCTCTCCCTCTTATTTTATATTTATGTCATTTCATTGAGGACAATTCTTGTTTTAAGTGTGGGGGAGGGAATAATTTATTTTCTTTGTTTTTGTTTTGTTTTTGTTTGTTTCTTTTTACATAAAAAAATTATTATTATACTTATAAACACATGCAATTGTTGAATTTTTCTTTGGCTATAGACTAGTTTGAGGTTAGAATGTGGAGACTTGGGAAAAGTTCACAAGACCGGTATTGTTTTAACACCTTAAGTCTCCTGAATAAGGAAATCATTTTGAATACTTGTTATGTCATACCCTTGAGTTCTCATCCTTTAATACCTCTTAAGTAGTTTATCTAGCGGTCAACACCATCTAGAAATCACACACTAAGTAATAAAGTTGATGCAAATAAGTGAATGATCTTGCGCTTAAAAAGAAATATGAATAGGAATCTGCCTTATAAGTTAGGTGACCCTCACCAGGTCATTTAGCCTGACGGATGTGAAACCTTAAGAAAAAAATTTATTGTTGTTACTAAAGTAACTTTAAAATATTGACAATATATGGATCATAGTCACTAACAGACTTATTTAACATGTATATGAATAGATATCAGGCTTAATGTGATTGAACTAGAATGAAAGAGAGAAAAAGGGAGGATGAGTAAGTTAGACTTAGGCATAATAACATGATTCGAAATGGGTTGTATAGGAGGGAGGCTTATGACCGCACAATTGCGGATTTGTGTTCTTACGATATCCTTAGTGTGTAAGATCAGTACCTATCGATGTTATCTTAATCGAATAAGAGTTTGTAGCCTAGAATGAGTATCTGAATGATGTTGTGTTTCTTGAGTCTTGAATTTATTTTTGCTCGGAGTGCAAAAGTTCAAGTGTGAGGGAATTTGATCAGTGCATTTTGGTGCACATTCCTACATGATTGCACTTAGGTATTTCTTTAGGTTTCTTTGTTTATTTTTATATTTTAATTTGTTTTTCTAATTTACTTTATTTTTGGCTTAATTTAATTTTCGTACTTATTTCCAGCTTTAACAGCTTTTACGGAAATGATCATAACCGGAGTTCCAGGAATATGATTGAGGCATTCTACCAGTCGACGGAAAGCTAAGAGAAAGATCTACAACTTTCGTGTTGGAGCCAAAGTCAGATTCAGAGTCATATTTTCCAGAATTTCGTTTGAAGCTGCTGCATTAGTTTTATTTAGTTTCGGGTCATTTAGAATTGGGCATGGGTTATGTATTTGACCCAGTTGGGTTGTAAGCGGGTTTTTTAGGTTTTGCCATATAACCTAGCAGCCGCAATTGTTCAATACACACTTTTTATGATTTTATTTTTTTATGCTCGAAGAGACGAATTATGGAGAACTAATTCCAAGGATTAATCTGATGTAATCGGTTTTCGCCGACACTTTAAGGTTCTTATATTTTCCAATTAATCTATTTCCTTTCAAATCTGATCGTGATATCTTATTTGCTTAATTCGATTTATCTAAGGTTAGATTTATTTATTTCGATGATTGCATGTTCCTATACTTTAATCGTGTTTGCTTAATTCGCGTATGTTTATCGTGTTTGCTTAATTCACGATTGATATATTTCATTCGTTTGCTTAATTCGGAAATTAGGAATATTTATCATATAATATCAATTACGCTTGTTTGTTTGTTATTATAATCGAAAAGGAAATAGAGTCCGCTTTGGAATTGGGAATTATTTGGGTTGATGATAAGTTGGGAAATCAAAACAGCAGATTAACCGTTTCAGCTTATTTTGATAATCACTTTTTATTTTAATTTCTTTTTCTTCAAATTAAAATCAACCTCCATTAATTGATACTATCGTTAGTTAATAAGATCAAGAATCCTTGTGAGACGATTCGAGTCATTGTCGCTATACTACGTTTTAAAGAAAATTCCTCGTTTTTTATCTGTGTGCGACACGCGGATCAAGTATCAATTCAAAGACTTCTCAACAAACACCTACAGTTTACAGCTTTCTCACTTAATCACTTCAATGCAACTTCTACTTAGGAACTTCTAAATATGAGACACCCATGTCACTCCCTCACAATCACATCAGTGATAAACTTAACAATTCAAATAAGAAGACACACTTCCATGACAACACCTTAACCTTGCTTCACAGCTTCAGTCAAGAACAAAATATCTTTTGCTTAAAAGCTTCGAGAATTACAAATAAACACAACCACAAAGTCTGAAACTTATTGCGCACGGCTGCTCCAATAACTCAACCCTAACGATATTATTTTTACATCTTTTGTTTGTTACTAAACCTAGGTTACAAGGTTTCTTTTTATAACCTAATCCCAACTAGATTTTGGGCCTAAAAATACAGCATAGCAGCTGCAACAATAATGCAAAAAAATCTGCTACAAATAAAAAGATCTTCAAATAAACAACTTCCTAAAACATCTCTAGATATAGAAACTCTATATTTATTCAATATTTGATTTTTGTCTTCAATAAAAATTTGAGACTTCAAGATCTTTTAAAACAGCGCCAATTGGATTGATTCAAATCTTCTGATTATTTTGTTTTCTATTAAATCATAACAGAATCTTCAATCATCTTCTGTCAGTTCATGATGTCGAATGAACTGTCTTGACATTTTCATGGACATGTTGCTCCAGATGTTGAAACATTTCAACACAACATATTTAGGCACACAATAGGACTCCTTGCTTAAACTGTTCTTTATTTTGCAAAGATCTTGTACATTTTATTGTTGCTATATTTGTTTTACAAAATTAATGTCAATCCTAAAAATACAGAATTTACATATAGTATATATGTTCATATTTAATCTTAGTTTTTTTGTTTTGATTTTTTTATATATATAAATATGGACACTGTTGTTTCTATGATTACTTCTATGTTTTTTAGTTTTAATATATATACCACTATTTTTATTAATTAACATATATTACTTTTTTTTACAATGTATATTTCTATTCGAATAGTTATAATATATATTTTTTATTATCATTATTATTAGTTATAGCATCACTTCAGTTTTTTTTTAGTTTTATATATACACCATTTGTTTCTCTTGTTTTTAATATGGCTTCTTTATTATTAAGAACCTTGTTCATTTTTATGATTTATAATCTTTCATTGATTTTCTAGATTCATTTTATCTCTTGATTATTGGATCGATGATATAAAAAAAGGTTTATGATATTTTATTTCGATAAATCGACGTTATCTAAACAAAAATGAGACCATTTCTTTAATTTCTTTCTTGTTTCTCGATTTACTTTTTATTCGGTCGATGATATAATAAACGATCTTAGATGTTTGATTTCAATAAATCGACGTCATCTAGATCAATATGAGACCAGCCTTTTTTTAATTTTTTTCTTTACTTTACGATCGATGAAAGTCTAAAAATCATGATGGTTGATAAATCAATAAAATCTTGACTAAGACGAGACCATTTTTCTATTTTATAATTATTCATTTATTTGATTAACTATTGCATCGCGATCTCGAAGTTAAAATTCAATTTAACTTTCGAAAACCGTATGGATGCATAAAGTGACGATCGACTTCTCATAGAGTGATTCCTATATGAATCCACTCTAAGATAATTAACGAGCCAAATTTTGACGCTTTCAATGTCATTTATTTTGTCTCGCAATCCCTTGTATTTATTATCGCTCCCCTATTCTGATGTAAGTTATTTATTTCCTCGATTTCTTCTCGTTTTGAACCCTTTATTCAATGTTAGGTGGTTTCACTCAGGCGGACTCGCATTTTCCTTAGGTTTTGGTTTCGTTTACTAGGCGTCATCTTAGGGACTAGGAATCGATCCCACGTAACCATCAACTTTTACATTCCATTTGCATTCACCTTTGTAAGTCTAACGTTTGTTGCCTCGCCATCGGCATTCCCTTTGACCAAGACGTCTCTTTAAGATCCATACCCTTGATCCAACGTCAAATGGCCTTAGGTAACTTAAATCACTTTAATAATATGAGTACAATTGTACGTCACGAACCTTAAGTGGTAGAAAGGAGGATAAAGGATATCCCTGTACTCGCTTCGATTATTTGACGCATGACATTTGGCTTGTTGATCTAATAGTCACCTCTACCCATAGTTTTTAGTAAAATTCGACCCCTATTTTCTTTTTTTGAAAGAAAGTTAATAAATTCAACAACCAATTGTAGTTAGCCGAACTACGAAGCTCTGAATTTCTCATTGCACTAGGGAATACGTAGACACAAGGATCGCAATCCTTGTTGAGCACCTTAGGATCAATCAACCTTTTATTTAGCAAGTAACTCATAGGAATAGACCTCCTTTCTCGCATTATAACTTAGATGGTTCCCATCGAGTACGATAGATGTAAGGGATGTTAATACCTTCCCCTTGCATAACCGACTTCCGAACCCAGACAATGGTTGCGACGACCTTGTCTTATCCCTTTCTTCAAGTGTTTTATCTATATTTACCCTTTCTCTCTTTTGGAATAAATCAAAATTGGGTTGATTAAAAAACACATGGGAAAGAAGTGTAGGAATTGTTAGAACAAACATAAACAACAAAAACAGAATTTGAAAGTGAAGGTTTAAAAATGGTGGAAATAGAATTTGGGGAAGAAGATGAAATTGAGAGAGAAAGAGAATTTGAGTAGAGAGAGTGATTTGGATGAATATTCACTTTGGCATTAATTTTGGAATTGGGAATTACAGAGAGTATTTATACATTGATACAATTGAGAGAGAAAAAATATCAAAACTACAACTAAAGTGCAATGCTGTTAATGCTGTTATTTTTCAGTTTTTGACAGTGGTAACCGGTTACTCACCGGTGGGTAACCGGTTACTGCTGTTGCAGACTGAAAAATACAGCATTTTTCAGCACTTTCAACACACCACCTCACTTTAGTTGATCCAAGTCCAGCATGTTCAAGCTCTTCACCAGTCTCTTGAACACCTCATTTGTCACACCCTTCGTCAACAAATCCGCAACTTGGTCTTCGCTTCGGCAATAGCTCAATCTAAGCTTTCCGTCACCAACTAATTCTCTCAAGTAATGAAACCGCATCTCAATGTGCTTGCTCCTTCCGTGTGCAATCGGATTCTTCGCAAGATTAATCGCGGAAACATTATCCACAAACAGTGTGGTAACATCATCACCACATCCCAATTCCTTCATTAGATTCATAAGCCACATAGCTTGGCACGCACTCAACGAAGCCGCAATGTACTCGGCCTCACAAGAAGAGAGTGCTACAACCGGTTCCTTCTTGGAGCACCAAGAGATTGGTGTTTTACCGAACATAAAGATGTAACCCGCCGTTGATTTTCGATCATCTTTATCTCCGCACCAATTGGAATCGGTGTAGCCTAGTAAAGTACATTTGCGTCCCATATCCGATGCGGGAAATAGAATTCCGCAACCAAGAGTACCTTTCACGTATCTAAGGATTCTCTTAACCGCTGTCAAGTGTGACATCTTAGGTCTCTCCATGAATCTACTAGCAATACCGACACTAAAAGCCAAATTCGGTCGCGTATTGCACAAGTACCTCAACGATCCAATCAAACTCCGGTAAAGTGTTGGATCTACATCATCCTCATCCTCACTTTTGGACAGCTGCATTCTTGCTTCACAAGGTGTATTAGAAGCGTTGCAATGCTCCATTTCACACTTTTTCAAGATATCAAGTGCATACCTCCTTTGATGCTTAAGCAGCCCCGCTTTTGACTTGTGGAACTCTATGCCAAGGAAGTAACTCATCACACCAAGATCCGTCATTTCAAACTCACTCATGAGCTCTCCTTTGAACCTTGAAATGCACTTGTCATTGCTGCCCGTAATCAAGAGATCATCAACATACAAGCAAAGTATGATAACACCATCAATCGTATCCGACCTCACATAAACACCATGTTCGGATACACATCGTTTGAAACCGATGTCAACAAGAAAGTCGTCAATGCGTTTGTTCCAAGCTCTTGGAGCTTGTTTCAAACCATACAACGCCTTATGTAGCTTGTAATACTTCCTCTCTTGATCTTTAATCACGAAACCGGGTGGCTGCCCCACATAAACTTCCTCATCAAGAGGACCATTCAAAAACGCCGATTTCACATCCATTTGGTAGATCACCCAATTGTTGCTATGTGCCATCCCAACAACCAAACGAATAGTCTCTAGTCTAGCCACCGGTGCGAATACCTCCTCATAGTCTATGCCTTCACGTTGCAAGAACCCTTTGGCCACTAATCGAGCTTTATGCTTGATCACTTCACCCTTAGGATTTGCTTTGACTTTATAGACCCAACGCACACCAATCGGTTTCCTTCCAAGCGGTAAATCAACCAACTCCCAAGTACCATTCTTCTCAATAGATTCCAGCTCCTCCTTCATTGCACATATCCATTTAGGATCACTTAAGGCTTCCTCCTCATTTACCGGTTCAGATTCGGCCATAAGTGCGAAATGAACAAAATCACCATCGTTATTCACTTCGGTATCTAGGAACCTTTCATAGTCTCGGAGTCTTTGAGGCATAGCTCTTTGCCTCACAGGTCTACCCTCATTAACAACATTGTTTTCAGCTGCTGTAGGTGCAGGTACAGCGGAATCGGACGCCTCCGGATCAGACAATTCAAAAAACTGATGTTGCTGATTTTTCTGCAGTAACCGGTTACTTACCGGTGGGTAACCGGTTACTGCTGTTGCTGCAGAATTTTTCACTTCATCAAATAGCACGTCCCGGCTTATCACGATCTTCCGATTCTTCTCATCAAACAGCTTGTATCCCCCAGTAGAATGATATCCAACAAGTATCAACTTTTCACCTTTATCATCCAACTTCTTTCTAAGTTGATTCGGTATGTGACGATACGCAATCGATCCAAAAACGCGCAAATGAACCACACTAGGTTTGAAACCACTCCAAGCCTCTTCGGGTGTGATATTCTGCAGCTTCTTAGTAGGACACCTATTCAACAAGTAGGTAGCTGTAGATACGGCCTCACCCCACAATTCCTTAGGTAATTTCTTCCCACAAAGCATGCTACGCACCATGTTCATTATTGTACGATTTTTCCTCTCGGCAGCCCCGTTTTGTTGAGGCGTATATGGAGGCACCACCTCACGCACAATACCCTCAAGGTCACAAAAATTCCCAAACTCATTAGAGGTATACTCACCTCCACCATCCGTTTTGAGAACTTTGAGCTTCCGGCCGCTTTGACGCTCCACCAAGGATTTGAAACTCTTGAACACTCCAAACACCTCATCCTTTCTCTTGATAAGATAAGTCCAAAGTTTCCTACTAAAATCGTCAATGAACGTAACAAAATATCGATTGCCGCCATAAGTCTCTACTTGCATCGGTCCACAAACATCGGAATACACCACCTCAAGTAGGCCTTTGGCTCTCCGACCCGCATCCTTGCTAAACACATTCTTGTGTTGCTTGGATGTCACACATTCTTCACACAATTCTGTCGGAATACTAATAAGTGGCAGCCCCGTTACCATACCACTTTGTTGCAACATCTTAAGATCCCTAAAGTTAAGGTGACCAAGACGGTAATGCCATAGCCACTCCTCTCTACTCACCGCGGTAGCCAAACAACGATGCTCCATAACCCTTAACTCAACTTTAAAGGTTCTATTGGCAGCCATCGGCGCTTTTAGAATCAACACACCTTTTGAATCTAAAACACGCATCATCTTGTTTTCCATCCGAATTAAGTACCCTCTTTCAAGCAATTGGCCAATACTTAAAATATTGCACCTAATTCCCGGTATGTACAAGACATCTTTGATCCTTGAAAAGCCTCCACTCTTCCTTCCGATCAAAACGTCTCCAACCCCTTCCGCGCTTAAAGTAGTGTCGTCGGCAAACTTGACTTTACTCTTTGTCGCTTGATTGATTTGCACAAACCAATCCTTTCGACCCGTCATATGTGTTGAACAACCGGAATCCAAGTACCATTCATCTTTACCTTGAACTCCATCACGTACGGTAACTAATGCATCTCGATCCGAGCACATTTTTTTACCACTTTCCGAAACGGTACAGCTGCTGTCCTGCGAACTGTCATGACAGTAGCTGCTGTCCGGAACATCCACAATGCCATAATTCTCCTCCGTGATCATCACTAGAACCGTGTCTTCATCCTCCACCTCTTCTCTAGCAACCTTGGCTTCATCATCGCGAGTCTTGTTCAATTTTGCATAACATTTCGATTGAACATGTCCAAGCTTTTTGCACCTAAAGCATTGAACTTTACTCCAATCCTTTTTGAAGCCACTACTACGATCACTCTCCTTGGAGCTGCTCTCACCCTTTTCATACATCGAACTCTTCGAATTTTGAGAATTGTTTGCACCAAAATTCTGAAAATTTGGCTTACCTCTAGCTACAAATTTTCCTTTCGACCTCTTGCTCCTCTCATTCAAACGCGCTTGCAAAGCGATCTCCGCTTTCGCTTCGACACATCTCTCATCCATCCTTTGCTCATGCGCTTCCAACGAACTTTGCAACTCATCCTTGCTCATAGTCGTTAGATCCTTTGATTCTTCAATAGCGACCACAATGTTATCGAACCGCGATGTTAACGAACGCAACACCTTCGATACAACATTCTGCTCTACGATCGTTTCGCCACAAGACTTGATTTGATTGACTAACCGAGTAATGCGCGTAATGTAGTCGTTGATCGTTTCTTTGTCTTCCATCTTCGTTAGCTCAAATTGACGCTTGTAAGTTTGTAACCTTACCACCTTCGCTTTCGCGGCACCGGCATATGCTTTCTCCAAGATTTCCCACGCTTGCTTCGCGGATTCACAATCACCAACCTTCTCGAAATTGTCGTTATCCACACAAGAGTGAATCAAGAATAGGGCTTTGTAATCCCTCTTCTTTTCTTCTTTGTGTGTAGCCCTAATCGTGTCGGTAGCTTGTTCCCCCAATGGTGTGACTCCATTGATGACTATCTCAAGCACCTCTTGATAACCAAACAGAACCTTCATTTGTTTCGCCCATTTGTCGTAATTTTTCGAATCAAGAATTGGAAGATTTGTGGGAATTCGATCATTGGAAACGGTAGCCATTGTTGCAGCGGAATCGGATCAATAACCGGAGCTCTTGATGCCAAATGTTAGAACAAACATAAACAACAAAAACAGAATTTGAAAGTGAAGGTTTAAAAATGGTGGAAATAGAATTTGGGGAAGAAGATGAAATTGAGAGAGAAAGAGAATTTGAGTAGAGAGAGTGATTTGGATGAATATTCACTTTGGCATTAATTTTGGAATTGGGAATTACAGAGAGTATTTATACATTGATACAATTGAGAGAGAAAAAATATCAAAACTACAACTAAAGTGCAATGCTGTTAATGCTGTTATTTTTCAGTTTTTGACAGTGGTAACCGGTTACTCACCGGTGGGTAACCGGTTACTGCTGTTGCAGACTGAAAAATACAGCATTTTTCAGCACTTTCAACAGGAATTAGCATAAGATTTGGACCAAATCCTCTGGGCATGTCAAACCTCCCCAAAAGAAGCAACCAACAATATCCATTTTCGACTGACCTTTAGCCATGATGCAGTATTACCTATCAAGATCTATCTACAATCAACAATAATCCAATGGCATCATGAAATTCCTTCTTCTTCATATTGGAATATGATGTTGGATGAGATGGTAGATTTAGAGGAAGAGAGGTTAATTGCTTTGGAATTATTAAAAAGGCAAAAGAAAAGGGTTGAAAAAGCTTACAATAAATAATTTAAAGTTAAGACCTTTTTGTCTGGAGATTTAGTCTGGAGAGTAATTTTACCTATGGATCGAAAGGTCAGAGCCTTAGGTAAATCGTCTCCTAAGTGGGAAGGCTTTTTTCATATTACAAAGGTCTTTTCTAATGGAGCTTATGAGATCGAAGAGTTAGATGAAGATAGAAGAGTCTTGAAGGTTAACGACAAATATTTGAAAAAATATATACCTATGCTACAAGAGATTCAAATCGAAATGTAACCTTTTATTATTAATAATAAGGGGGCCAAATGGACTAAAAGCCCAAAATGGCATACAAAGGTTTGAGAAAAAAAGATACATCATGGGAGTTACTCATAATCTCTCCAACCTCCTGATTTGAGGAAAGTAACCCAGTTTTCATCAGCATCATCATCAGGGGCACGTTCTTGAGCAAGAACATTTGTAAGGGTTTTCATCCTAGTTTCAGATATTTTTTCACAGTCAAGGTTGCTCCAGTGGATGATTCAACCAACGCAATAGTATTTTCTTATGATAGTTCTGAAGCGTAAAAAAGTAAAAGTATTATGAGTGGAGGCATTTATAAGTTGTTGAAATAGTAATGGGTTTCAAATCACCATTAAAGCAATATGGCTAGTGGGACACATGTCCTCTCAGGGTGATAGCTTGGGCGGAGGCGGTTATGTTTAGAGCATAATCTCCTAGTTTCAAGGAAAAAATAATCATGGCTAGTCGCAGAGTGTGCTTTGAAGAGGCGTTTAATAATCAACCATTGTGACATGACGTCATAAGCGTGGCCATAAAAGAAACTGAATAGTTTCTTGATCATGGGGTGGTCAGTTACGACCATACCTAAGTGCAGTCGAAAAGCAAGCATCGAAAGGCTTGGATCAAAAAATGAAATTTCTTTTCGTTCTATCGAAATGACATTTTGGGGGGGGGGGGGGTAATTTATTAGCTCCTAATTTCTATGCTCATCTCATTTTAAAGAATGATAGTCTAAGAGTTGTATTCTTTAAGAGGACTAAAAGAAGGCTTCGATTGAATCCTGTTAAGAGGCCTGAGTCGAAGATTTATGTGTTACAGGGAAAGTCAAGTTTCTGAACTTACAATATTTCTAAGTATAAGAAAATGTGGTTCGACCGAACACTACTGAAGGTGTTCGACGCGTGACAGTTACATTCAAATATTGGAGGGAAGTTTGTTTTTCTCCTAGTTTGAAAAAGAGAGAAGTGTCACACATCCAATGGTTGAAGAGAAGCAAAGCAACATGTGTCATAGTAGTAAATCGTTAGTAACAGTTATTTTCTATTAATATAAATATGTAGTTCTGATGTTAGAATTGTGTGTGAAAATCATATTGTACAAGTTACTTCATATCCACTCAAAGTACATGTGTGTAGAGAAACGAGTGAAAGTGAGAATGTACGTGATATGAACACCACCATCTTTATATTCAATGCAATTTTCATTAAAGTTTTTTACTTTAAAGCATTTATCTTCTGCATTTACTTTCACGCAAGTTACATTTCCAGCAGTTTACTCATTTCGTTTATTTGCTTTCCTTTAACTTCACATGCACATTTATTCTTCCGCACTTTAATTCGACTTTTAAGCACTTTGAGTCTTGTTTTACTTTCATTTTATTTTTTGATAGCAAACACTTTCATGAATTCTGTCGAAGCATTTATGATAGTTCACCAGACAATAAATAAAACGACTTATAGCACATGTCCTATAATAAATCTGGTCGATCATGTGATCAACTGAGAATTTTTTTGTGTTTTTAGAGGACCAACGGTTGTTTACCATTTTTCAGGTAAACAATGGGGGCAGTGGGTCCCCTTGTTTCAATCTTCTTCCTAACTGAATTGGTCCAACACTATACTCATTAACAATAATGGAAATTTTACCGATGAGACACACATCATTACCCAATTAATCCATGTTTCCGCAAAACCAAATCTATAAAGCATCCCTCTCGAGAATACCCAATCTACACTATCATATGTTTTAGTGATATCAATCTTAAGAGTTAAATTAGCATTGTTTTCCTTTAGTCATTCTTTTAAAAGCACGGATAACCTCAAAAGCAATCATGACATAAGCCAGATGTCCTTGATATTATTTGGATTCCGCACTTTGAAATTAAACAAATATATGTATTATTAGAAGACAAAAGTGACTCTCTAACCATAAATTAATTTCATCAAAAATATTATCTCGACATAATCTTTAAAAGTTCGGGTAAAACATCAAAAATATTATCTCGACATAATCTTTAAAAGTTCGGGTAAAACGTCAAATTGAGGTCATCCAGACCAGAAGACTTATCGTTAGTCTCTCATTACCTTCATTGATAATCATAGACTGAATTAAATAAAGCACCAAATCCAACACATCCTCCATAGCTTCAGGCAATTTGTCGAAAAAGGATTTGGCAATCTCACACATCCCTGCTTGGTACCTAATTTATTCCTCAACTTCATTCAAAAGCATGTTCAGATTCTAGAAATTTCAACAAGACGCGCCGACAAATAGAAAAAAAAGTGTATTGAGTCACAATCAAATAAACAGTGCATTTTCGCTCTTTGTATCCTGTATGTATATTCTCTGAAGAGAACTTTATTGTACTCTTTAAATGCCTCCACAAATTAATTAAACAATGTTCATTCTTAAAAACAGAGTATTGCAGAATATAAGAATTAATTACAACATCGAAGTTAAAAACTAAAACACAACCTAATCGCACAAAATTAAATTGAAACCAATACGTTGTATTTACCAAATTTCAAGGTGTAATAACAAAACGTTCAAACAATCTAAAATCACATGAGAAAAAAGCGAACTGGTAAACATTTGAAATCTACTACAACCTAGAAATATAGCTTAGCAATGAAATAATTAATAAAAAGTTTTCATTCAGGAGTCAAACTCATAAACGAGACAAAGACGTTCGAATTAGAATATTTGGCATAAATTGAATAACTCTTGCCACACGAGAGGTGTGCCTAACCTAACCTATCCACACATAACAAAATGAAACAAATAAACCCCAAAATCTAAGCTTTCTTTGGAGATTTCCTGGCCTTGGATGGAGATTTAGGAGCAGTAGAAGCACTTTCAGTCCTCTTAGGCAAAAGCACAGGATTAATATTAGGAAGAACACCACCATGGGCAATAGTAACACCAGCAAGCAATTTTCCAAGCTCTTCATCATTCCTCACCGCCAACAACAAATGCCTTGGACTAATCCTATTTTTCTTGTTATCACGTGCCGCATTTCCAGCCAACTCAAGAACCTTCACAACAAATTTCAAAATTAGGGTCCAGATTCAATTCACGAAATTCCAACACTAGAGTAGCAATGAAAAAATGAAACTGACAAAAAGATGAACTAATATACCTCAGCAGCAAGATACTCGAGAACGGCGGCCAAGTAAACAGGAGCACCAGTACCAACACGCTGAGCGTATCTACCTTTCTTCAAGAAACGTCCGATTCTTCCGACGGGGAACTGAAGTCCGGCTCTGACAGATCTTGTGATGGCCTTCTTCCTTGGTCCTCCTCCTTTCCTTCCACCAGCTCCAGCCATTTTAAAATGAGAAAACTTGTTTGTAAGAAATACTTAGAATTGAAGATGGTTAGATGAAATTGAAAAGGGCGTTGGTTAGGTTTTATACTTCCCCGGTAACTATAAGGATGATGAGGCTCTGAAAAACTACCCGCCGTTAGATTAATGGCTCAGTGTCCCTGACCTGGCGATCCGTGTCTCTTAAAACTGACCAATAAGAACTCATTAGGCGCTCCACGCTTTTTATTTTTAATATTGAAGTTGGCTTTTTGTAATTTTATTTTATTTTTGTATAAAGTAGGGTAGATTCTTGTAACTCAATTTCATTTTTATATGCAACGTGTTATTTTAAAAATTATTTTTTGTTCAAATTTTAATAATTGACATTAATTATTAATAATAATGAATATGTATTATTTTGTTCAAATTTAAATAAAATAATAATAATAATAATAATACCTCGTTCAATGAATTTTCAAATATTAGATTATTTTTAATTTTAAATATGATTTGGCGAAATACATATTATTGATTGGTTGATAGTATAAAATAATTTCATACATTCTTTTTCCCTCGTACTAATAAGTTCAATGATGATAATAAATATGTGTTATTATTGTTAATTGCATGAGATTAGTTACCATCTAATCTTATTGTTCTATTTTTATTTGAAAATTAGGTAAAATATTATTTTTGTCTTTTAACTTTATTTCGGGGGTCTATTTTGGTCTCTTAATTTTTAAAATGTTCAAATTGATCATTTATCTATTAAAACAGTGTCACGTTAGTGCTTCCGTCTGTGTCCGTTAATGAAAATAAATAAAAATGTTTAAGTCGCATTGTAATGTGCTAATGTGAATTTAGCATGAATAAAGAAATGTCCATATGGCATTATAAGTGATTCATCACCAATTTCTTCTTCGCTCCAAAACTCATCCACCACAAACTATATCTCTTTTCATTTTGCATTTTTCTTCATTCAAAACGGTTAGAACTACATCAACAACACCACATGTGAAATTGAGATGAAGATTGTGCATCTAAGAAGAAGAGGAAAAAAATGAAACTCTTTCACATGTTCTTGTTCTTGATGAATCTCTTATTATTTATTACTTTTACATAATCATCATTTTCATGCAACATTGAAATCTTAGAGACCGAACAGTAGAATAATTTGCCATTGTTATGTATAATCAAATTCAAGTAATTTGTTAATCGTAATCTTAATCGAACATAATCCTATTTCATTGTTTCGATTGTTGGTTAAATCATTTAAGAATCCTTGTGATACGACTCGAGTGACGTTTTCGTTTTACTACATTTTTAATTCTCATTTTTGACCTATGCGCGATAGTGAATAAATGAACCTACCAAACTTATCCAACAATAACAGCTTAAAATTCTCAAGGATGAGGGCGTCTCTCATATGCCATTCGATGGAGATTGGGATCAAATGCCTCTAATTGGCCCACCATATCAGTCCCTTGCTGGATATGGTAAATGTTATCTTCCAAAGTTTGGTTATGACGATGAAACTCATCCATAGTGGCGCGGATATTCGTTATAACGCTTTCATCACCGTGAGAGTCTTCGCTCGTCGAAGTAGTTGTCTTCTTGTTCACCATGATGTGGGGTGATTGGAAAGACAATACGCAAGTTGAATGTGGTAAGGATGACTCGTGTCAATTTTATTGAGCCCCACGATATGTGTCAATGGGACAAGACAAAAGTATAATAAGTGTGATAACCCCCTAATGGATAAGATATGTCAAAGGCTTTATGGTTTGTTGAGGATTAGAATTAGCCCACACGATGAAATGTGAAGCTTTGTATGAGTGATTTTCTCTCTGTAAGAGATCATATCCATTTTGTATGTTAATAACCACGTATTTATAGCTCAGAAAAATGATTTGAGTTTCCTATAATTCGGCAACCACTCTAAGTTTGAATGGTTTGTGTCGTGAAATCTCATAAGTATAGATAAATACCACAACCTCTTAAGTAATGTTTATTGACTTGTTATATGCTCTACGCAAGACCACGTATCATAGCGGGAAAATTTGGAGACTTAGGTGACTCATCTAGTAAAGATATGCACTAACTAAAATTAAAGACGCTCGAATTGACATAAAAATAATTTGAGAAGGTAATAGGCCAAATACTCGTCTTACCCAAAAAAAAAATTCTCTAAATTATATCAATACACCCTTCTTTTTATTTTTGAAAATATTATATCAATACACCCTTCCTTTTATTTTTGAAATACTTTCCCCCTTCATTTTATTTTAAAAATCACTTGAACAACACTACTAACTATTACATTTTGTAACAAACAAAAACATTAGTAAGATTTATTTTAGTAAAAGAAAATTATTTCAAACTGGGTGTACAAGTATTACTTATTATTTCAATTATATTCTTTAATTATAGTAATTTCAATTATCTTAAACAATGTTCATTTTTAAAATTAAAGTACAATCGGCTATAAGAGTTAATTATTACCAAAAAAAACAAAACAGAAAAACCTACCTTCTCACATAAAAATATATTAAAATCAATATGTTTAATGGTACCAAAAACAAGGTTCTTCCTTCTCTCTAAAATTAAGATTTTTGATATGGATGGGTGTCGCTCCCCTCTAGTAATGATGTTTCTCTCCTCTGACATAGAGGCTCTAATTTCCTCTATGGAGTTTTCTCCCCCATTGTGGGGTTTTCTCCTTTCCTTCAACGTCCTTTTAATCATTCATCTCTGATGGATCTTTTAATCATTCTCTCTAAAATGGTGAGTTTAATTGATCTCAAGAGAATTAATAGTCTAACAAGTCAATTCGAAGGTAAAGAAAATATATACAGCTGAATACATTTAAAGACTGTGGCTCCAAAACTAATTTTGAAAATTTTGAAGATTTTAGTTGTTATGATTAAGGAATTACATTAATAATACTCTATTGGCTTTTAACTTCTCTCAAAATTTTAATTGTCTTAGTTATCGTCGTTATTTTTAAAATCTGAATAAGAAATGTCTTAGCACAATGTTTATCTTTGTGTTTGTACCTTTTATTTTTTTTAACTAGTGAATTGTGAGTAAAAACAGGTTTCAATTCACATAAAAAATAAGAACCTGATCAACATTTGAAATCTAATACAACCAAAACCACCGATAATGTGTCATAAACATTAAAGTATTTAACCTTAATAAACAACAAAATAATCAAACAAATAGTTTTCATTAAAATGTCAAACTCATAAACAAGATACAAAAGACATTCCAATTACATTGCTTGGCATACAATGAATAACTCTTGTCACACGAGAGGTGTGCCTAATCTAAGGTATCCACATCTAAGCTTTCTTTGGAGATTTCCTGGCCTTAGATGGAGACTTGGGAGTAGTAGAAGCACTTTCAGTCTTCTTAGGCAAAAGCACTGGGTTAATATTAGGAAGAACACCACCGTGAGCAATGGTAACACCAGCAAGCAATTTTCCAAGCTCATCATCATTCCTTACAGCCAACAACAAATGTCTTGGACTAATTCTGTTCTTCTTGTTATCACGAGCAGCATTTCCAGCCAACTCAAGAACCTGAACATCAAAAAGAATTTCAAAATTAGGGCTCGGTTCATATTCAAATTAAAAAATTCCAAATCTACATTAGCAATGAAAAAATGAAACTGAAGATTAAAAGAAGAGTAAATTTACCTCAGCAGCAAGATACTCTAGAACAGCGGCAAGGTAAACAGGAGCACCAGTACCAACACGCTGAGCGTATCTACCTTTCTTCAAGAAACGTCCGATTCTTCCGACGGGGAACTGAAGTCCGGCTCTGACGGATCTTGTGATGGCCTTCTTCCTTGGTCCTCCTCCTTTCCTTCCACCAGCTCCAGCCATTTTGAAATGAGAAAACTTGTTTGTAAGAAAAGCTTAGAATTGAAGATGTTGATATGAAATTGTAATAGGTGTTGGTTAGGTTTTATAGTTATATGGTACATAAGAGGATCCCGCTCTGAAAACAAGTATACCGTTAGATTAGAAACTAGAATTCATATCTATGGCTTACTGTCACTGACGTGGCGATCCGTGTCATCTAAAACTAACCAATGAAAACA
The DNA here is from genome assembly GCA_963966055.1 of Lathyrus aphaca. Lineage (NCBI taxonomy): Eukaryota > Viridiplantae > Streptophyta > Magnoliopsida > Fabales > Fabaceae > Lathyrus > Lathyrus aphaca. The sequence goes on along the minus strand of OZ014519.1, from coordinate 687,712,009 downwards.
TATTACGCGGATTCTTTCTTGCAATTTTTAATGGAGAGGAGCCAATTTCTTTTGTTTTTTATATGCAACGTGTGTAATTGGAAATTTAACTTTTTCTAAATTATTTTATTCAAATTTTAATAATCATCATTAATAATGATAAATATTATTATTATTATTGATTGCTTTAAGTGAAAATGTCAATAATATTCAACTAATCATATCTCAACTTAAAGAAGTAGAGATGTATAATTATTATTGTTGATTGCTTTTAAGTGAAAATGTCAATGATATAGTCCCTTCATTCCTATTTATAAGCAAACTTTGATTTTTAGATTCATTGAATAAATGATATATTTGGACTACATATAGGTTAGATACATCAATAATTCAATTAACCTTAAAAGCTAAAATTTACTTATAAATAGGAATTGAGGGAGTATATGGTATTAGGAGTGCTAACAATACATTCTTTTCAACATTCTCTCAAATACTCACTCTTTCATTGGTTGAAACATGTGTGAGACCCTCACTTTGGAAATAGGTCTCACATAAAGTGGTACGACTCACACATATTTCAACCAATAAGAGAGTGAATGTTTGAGAGAATGTTATTAGCATTTCTCTATGTTATTTGAATTTGACAGTCCTAAAGTGCCACCACTTCATCTCCAACTGTCCAATCCCAACAGTCAAAGGGAATTCAAACTAGGAGATCAACAGCCTCACAGAGAGTTCAAACAAGACAATCCATCACAGTTGATCAGCTATTTTCCATAAGAAGGGTCATACAGGGACAAATATTTATCCAGCAACCAACAACTCAGAGACCAAAGTTGCCTATTAAGAGAAATGCCAAGTAGAATGTAGTTTGTATTTTGGAACTAAATGTATTTAGGAAATCTGTATTTTGGAACTAAATATGTTGTCTGTATTTTGAAACTAAATGTATTTTGGGTATCTTTTGAATCTTATAACAATATTATGGGATAAGTTATAACAATGTTTTGGTATCCTACTTTTGGAACATAATTATGTTACATATGTCATGGATCTGCATTATTATGTGTTATGTTATAATTATGTGGTTCAGCATTATTATGGGTTGTGTTATAACAATGAATAATATGTAACAAAAAGGTCCTACAACTTTTTAAATTGTAACAACAAGGTCCTTTAACTTTTTAAATTGTAACAAATATGTCCCTTAAATTGTATTAATTGTAACACAAATAACATTAAATACAAAACTGATTACACATTATATTGCATTAACAAGACTGGTACACAATTGCATCACAAACACCAGAGATGCAGTACACATAACAAATTTACTAAAATCAACACTTCTTAAGCTACATACTAACTAACTTTATCACTTCTTAACTAACATACACATCAAGACTACTAAAATGAAAACTAAAAATATTATGCCATAAACAAATATCTTCAAAATCTTCAACATGTTCTTCAACATATCCTTATTGTAGTTGTCATCATTTATAAGCATGTTGATTTGTACATCATTTTCACCATACTTGGAACATTTTGAATTGTATGTGCATTGCATCTCTGTTTTGCCTTCATCACTTTGTTGGTTTACGTACCACTAAAAAAAATTGTACCCAAAAACCCAAACTATTCACAAACCACATACTTGAAAATATGTGCATCCCCAAAATAGCTTCGCCACATTTCTTCCTTGCTTCTTAACTTTCCTTACCACTGTTTTTTGGCACCACATAAATAGGTTGGTTCGATTGCAAGTGGGTATGATCTTGAAATGACTGTATTTCCGCTGTCCATTTTTCGATTTGTACCGCAACTACTAAGAGATGCCATTGATGAAGATATGAAGGAGATTAATGACAAAGAGATTAGGGTTCTAATTGAGAAAATTTATAATAAACCTTTTAATATTTAATTGTGGTGATAAAATAATTAAATAATAAATGGAATAATAATAACTCAACAATGTTAAAAACCATATCAGTAACGTTTATGTCATCTTTTTTTTAAACAGAAGTTCATTAGAAGGGTAACGGTGCAACACTTAAGTAATATAAAGGACCTACTTGAAGCGAAACAAACATAAAGGACAAAGTGTTATAATTAAATAACTTAAAGGACCCAATATGTAATTTAGCCTATTAACTATTCTTGTTACTATTGCATCGGCTGAGGGGGGGGGGGGGGGGTTAAAATTAAAATTGCTAAAATCTTATATGGGATTGACAATGTCGTAGATTAGATTAAATAGTCATGCTTTAATTACAATTGAAGATGGTTTTTTAAATAATTTTGATTTTTTATCAGATTATTGGTGATTTTGCAGCAGAAAAAATGCTAGGAGAGTGATATTCAAAGATTAAAAGTCGGAGGTTGCAGCTAGTGTGAGAATTAAAATGCTATTGATACATGTTCGGATTGATAAAAACATTATAACTACTTTTGTCATAATCTTATTGTAGTTTTGATTTGGTGTAACATTTTTAATATTAATGTGATTTTTTTTATAATTATATATTAATAATTATATGACTTATAAATCTGGTAAAAAAAATATGAATTAAGAAAAAGAAAGGAAGATTGATCAATTAGACCGTGTAGATTGGTTTGTTGCAAAGAGATTATTAGAATTACATATAAATGATATTTTTAGTTATAATCCCAGGGCTTAAACACGAATCAAATTCGGGGCAAGAATTGCACTAAGTTTTAAAAAATGAAGTTTGTAATCCAAGAGTTCATAGAGAGCCATAAACATTATTTACAACTTTGTGAAATAACACACATGCTAGCAATGCACCGTAAATATATGAAGTTCAAGCACATGAGATTAAAATGGTAGAGGATTTTGAATTGATGCAAAATACTTCATTTTATCTTATGAGTGCACATGTTGGCTGAAGAACTAATCTTGGATATATAAGATTGGATGCTAGGAATTACCTCAAAGTAAGAAGACAACGAAGCATGGTATATGGAGAAATTAGTTGTCTCATGGTGTGTTGTCAAACTAAATTATTGGAGAATCCGTCATTTTACCATGCATATCAAATGGGTTGCGATAAAAGAAATCACAAATGTATTTTGGGCTGATGTGAAAATGATCTTAGACGATGGATGTTTTGGTGAGGTGGTTTCTTCGGATACAACATATTTTAGCAATCGACCATTAGCATTGTTTTTATGCTTCAATCATTATAGAGTAACAATCCTTTTTGGGTCATCTCTTTTGTAGGATGAAACAGACGAGTCATCCAAATGATTGTTTAAAACTTTTCTTAAAGCGCATGGAAACAAAAAGCCGCAAATTTTGTTCATTTATCAAGACCAAGTAATGGCTAAAGCATTAGTTAGGATTATGTCAAATACTTGACATGTGTTATGCAAATGGTACTTTATGCAAAATGGAATCAAACACCTTGGTAACTTGATAGAAAAAAGATAATCATTTCTTAACTTATTTTAAAATATGAACGTTCACAAATTCTAATGAAAACTATAAAGGTATACACTTTTACAATTTTTGACTTGATAAAAAAAAGATAATCATTTCTTAACTTATTTTATGGCCAGTGAGGAAGAAGAATGGAAAGTACTATTTATTCCTTTATAATCCTCCATATCATGTAGTTGTAGTAAATTTAATACTTTTGGAATACTATGTTGTTATGCGTTGTAGGTTTTCCCGACAAAGATGTAAAGGTTGTCCCAAATCAATAGTATTTAAAGAGGTTGACTAAAAATGCATGCAATGGTATTATATTTGATTTTAGGGAGAATTAGGTTATGGAAGATCCCAAACTATGCAGTATACAATGGTATAAACAACTTTGCTCTACCATGGTAGGATTAGCATCGGATGTGTCTCCTTTTAATGATTTGCATGAACGGGTACATAATGGATTATGTTCTGGACTGGTCCAATGACAAAGTTTGGCCTAATCCATTTCGGCCGAGAAACGGCCCAATAACTCATCATCTTGGGGACCCATTCCTGGGTGCCCGATCTCTCCTTCTCGCTTATGGTCTCTCCTCGATTAGGGCTGGGACCACCCAGGATCGATCAGGAAAGATCCTCGCTCGGGACTCCGTGCCCGACACACAGGTCTCCCAAGCAAGATGCTCGTCCTCGCTCCCTTCCTGGCAGTTACCTATTTATTAGGGATTCGCGATCCAGACCCAAAAATAGAAATCCTTGGCCACGCGCTAAGGGCTCTTATATAAACCATCTCATTTGAGAGGGTCAGGTATTTAATTCTCTCCCCTGAAATTCTATCCTCGTACTTTCTTACTCTTCTGCCCATTCTGATTTTGGCATCGGAGTACCTTGCAAGTACACCCCCCCATTCTCTTCATCGCACGAACAATCGTGAAGATCCATGTCTGCAACCGTTGAAGTTCAGATCATTAGGTAAGATCAGTGGCACCATTTGTGGGAACATCTTCTCCTCGTTTTTTCACCCTCTGATCGTAACGACAAAACATCACTCTCGATTTCACTCTCGATGGCTCACCAAGAGGATTCAACAGTAACTCGTGTCATTTCCAGCATCCCCGTTAAGCAACGGGACAGTGGCCTGAACAACCCTCCCCTCGGGGAGCCAGATCGCTCTCAAGATGGACGAACAACATCTCCATCCCATGAACCATCCCATCAGCCTGTCATCACGCCCGTCGATGTCCCGTTGATCCCTATTCTGGAAGGGAAAAATCAAACTCTAGCAGCATTGGTCGAAGCGACTAACACCATCAACATTATGCTCCTTCGCCAAAGCGAAAGACTGGACATCCTTGAAAAATAAAGAAGTTCCAGGTCGCCTACCCCTGCGATGAGACAGCGCCGATCCCGCAGCAGATCGCCAAGGCCGAGGAAGGATCAGCAATCAGAATCCTTCGACTCTATCAAGAAGAGGACTCGTTCGTCCCCCTAACATAACAAGTCCCCTCGGACCAAGAAGACACGGAGGAACCTCCAGCCGGGGGCGCGACTATCCCCCGAGGAGAATAGGAATCGATCAGAATCTCCTATCCGTAGGCACCGTGGTGATCGCTCTCGTTCAGTCACCTTATTTTCTAGTGACCAGGACGAGCCTCGCGGCCCCCTCTCTGAGGAGATAATGTCTACAAGGCTCCTAAAGGGACTTGAGAAACCCTCGCCATTGAGGACCTATGATGGCACGACCGATCCCGACGACCACATTGAGAACATCGACGCCTTGTTGGATTATCGAGGTGTCTGAGGAGCCATTAAATTCCGCCTTTTTCCCACTAATCTGAGGAAAGCGGGTCATGGCTTTGTACAAGAGTCTTCCCTACAAATCCATGACCTCGTGGAGGCAACTGGGAAGGACGTTATCCCGACATTTCACGGTCTCCCGACGTCATCCCAAAACCGAAGCATCGTTGGATTCGATCATTCAAGGGAAGAAGGAGCCCCTTCGGGAATACATAGAAATATTCAACAAAGAAGTTGTTCAGGTTTCAACCACAGACGACATGAAAAAGTATCTTTTGGAGCGGGGACTCCGACCTCAGAGTGACTTCATAAAGGTTGTGGGGATCGAGACGTCGGCCACGCTCGACACATTTCTCCTCAAAGCGCAAGCCTACATACAATATAAAGAGAAGGAGGCAGCAAGCACTGTCTGTGATACTCGGCGCAACAAGGACACGAAGCATTCCAAACACGACGATCCCTCGATGTCATGACGGGGAAGTAACAAAAAAAAAGGAAGATTGCTCTCGTGAACCGCGGGAGCACAAAGGACATGTGGGAAGATTCCACGACTACACTCCCCTCACGGAAACGCGAGAAAAGATTTTGTCCTACTGCGTAAACTCCGAGTTCTGCCAAGCCGGGGTCTGATTCCCAGAGCAGCTGCCGAGTAAACCAAATACAAACAAGACTAAGTATTGTTGTTTCCATAAATCGCACGGGCACACGTAGGATTGCATACACTTGAAGGATGCTATCGAGATACTCATTTGGGACGGCCATCTCAAGCAATTAACAATGAATAAAGAGGTCCCCAGACAAGAGGTCCAAGAAGCTCGAAAAACCTACGATGTTGCCACGCCAAACGTGGAAACAAACTTTAGGTCGCGTTAAGCATTACACGACCAGAAGATTTCTATACTCCCGAACCATACACTTGTCCAACGTACTTCGCCGCGCACAACCCGTAGGAGTCCTTCCCCTCTGCCATGGTGAAATTCGAGGGAGGCCCCAACAAGGTCACAGTTGGGTCGATCAAACGACGCTTCGATCAACTAATCAACACTAGCTCGAATCATAGCTCAACACCCGACCCTCCTCGTGGAGGTTCCGTGCCCATCTCCTTTTATAAGTAAGACCTCCTCGGAGGAGAGCCCAACGCCAACATTCCCCTACTGGTCCGTGCTCAGATGGTGAACTTCGAAGTTCGCAGAATCCTCGTCGACCAGGAAAGCTCGGTCGACATCATGTATTCTTAGTTGTTCGCTATCTTGTAGCTGAATGAGACACATTTGACACCTTACGTTGGTTATGACCTCCAAGGCTTCAATGGCACAGTATCCCGACCATGGGGCTATGTAGACCTGATCGTCACCTTTGGAGCAAGAAAGATAGCACGATTGGTCAAGGTACAATTCCTGGTGATAGACTGCCCTTCGTTATACCAATGTATTCTGGGACGACCAACCCTATTCGAGCTCATAGCAGTGCCTTCCACAGTACATTTAAAGATGAAGTATCACACTTCGACATGACAGGTGGTTACCCTTCACGGAGATATTGAGGCTGCTCGTAGATGTTACGAGGCCTCTTCCAAAGATATCAGTATCATAGCCACGAAACTCAAGCCAATCAAGGCTATGCTCGCCTGCCCTTCCGTGGAACAGAAAGCACTGCCCCACGTTGATTCCATCAAGCTGGACAACAAGTTCAATAAAGAAGACGAACAACCTCAATCTATCGTAAAACTCTCCTCGACCGCTCGACCTATCCCCGACTGTAATTTCGAGCTGGTGATTGGGATTGACCTCCCCAACCTAGCCAGAAAGCAACTCAAGGCCTGCCTGAGGTAGAATGTTGATTTGTTCGCATGGACTGCAGCTGAGATGCCAAATTTAGATCCAGAGGTATCATGCCTTCATCTGGAAATCAACCTTGTCGCTCGAACGGTCGCGCAACAGAGGAGGAAGCAGTCCCATGAGAAAGTAGAAGTAGCCGAACAGGCTGTAAAAGACCTTTTAGAGGCTAATTTTGTAACTGAGGCCATGTATACCACCTGACTCTCAAATGTTGTGCTTGTCAAGAAAAGTAATGGAAAATGGAGAATGTGTGTTGACTACACCGATCTTAATTGGTCATGCCCGAAAGATGCCTATCCACTGCCTAATATTGATAAACTAGTCGATAACTCTACAGGTTTCAAACTTTTATATTTCCTCGACGCCTACTCAGGGTATAATCAAATACCCATGTCCGTGACCGACAAAAAGTACACCGCATTCATGACCAAATCGGGCAACTATTACTACAACGTAATGTCATTCGGCCTGAAAAACACGGGCGCTACTTATGAACGCATGATGAACAAGGTCTACCAAGCAGAAATCGGAGACATGCTCAAAGTTTATATGGATGGCATGATCGTTAAGTCCCACGAGGAGACCGATCATGCCTGTCACCTAAAAAGAATTTTCAACCAGGCGCTCAAATTCAAGATGCGATTCAACCTGGATAAATGTACGTTTGGAGTCCGCGCGGGAAAATTCCTCGAGTTTTATCTAATTGAACGAGGAATAGAAACCAACCCTGACAAATGTCGAACATTTTCCGAGACACCCCCGCCGACATCGAAAAAACCCATTCAATCTTTAAACTGAGTACTCGCCTCGCTATCACGTTTTGTGGCGAAATCGGCCCAACACGCCCTCCCTTTCTATAAGCTCCTACGCAAGGAGGCCTCTTTTGAATGAACCCAGGACTGCAAGCAGGCCCTAAAACACCTTAAGAAAACCCTATCAGAACCCCCGATTTTGTCCTAACCTGAGGCAGGGGAAACCCTATTTCTCTATCTCGCGGTCACAAACGAGGCTATAAGCGTCGCGCTCGTAAGAGAGACGCCTGAAGGCCAAAAACCAATCTACTTCACGAGCAAAGCCCTACAGGGGTCTGAGCTTAGGTATCAGAGGATTGAGAAAGTAGCCCTCGCATTCCTTCACGCAACAAGGCGACTTCGACATTATTTCCTCGCGCATACGATCATCATACATACGAATCAACCCATTAAACAACCACTCGAACGACCAGATATGGCGGGGAAGATGTTGAAATGGTCGCTCGAACTGTCGAAATTCGACATTCAGTACGAAAGTATAGTCGCCATCAAAGCACAGGCCCTCGCATATTTCGTGGCCGAAATGGTCACCCCAGACATCCTGATTTGCCCATCCAAATAATGGACTATTTTCATGGACAGAGCATCGAGCTCGAAGGGTAGCGCGGAGGGGGTCATCCTGGAGAACAAGGATTGTATTATGATCGAAGTATCCCTCTCACTATTTTTCCCAACATCTAACAACCAAGCGGAATATGAGGCATTCCTCGTAGGGTTGAGGCTTGCCGACGACCTTGGAGCAAAGGAGATCACCATCTAGACAGATTCCTAACTCGTAGTCATGCAGGTCAGAGGGGAATACCAGGTCAAAAGCGATAACTTGTCAGAATACCTGACCCTCGTAAAAAAATAGTGAAATTCACGACCGTAAAAGTAAGGCATGTCCCTCGCGAGAACAATACTCGAGCAGACATTCTCATAAAACTCGCGAGCACAAAGAAGAAAGGAGGAAAATAATCGGTCATTCAAGAAATACTTCCAAGGCCTAGTATCTAAGATTCGAAGACAACATTAGACATCAACTTCATCGGTGACGCTAACTGCTGGATGTCGCTCGTATATAAATTATTTACTAACAACGAATTACCTGAGGACCCAAAGGAGGCTAGCATTGTCAAACGACGGTCATGCTCGTACGTCCTGGTCGAAGGAAAACTCTACCGATGAGGGTTCTCCATACCTCTCCTGAGATGTGTCGAGGAAGAACTAATTCCGCATATCCTATGCGAGATCCACGAAGGAATCAACGCCCAACACTTGGGCGGATGATCCCTAGCAAGGAGAGCCCTCCGAGCAGGATACTATTAGCCTACGATGCAGAACGACGCAAAAGAACACGTGAAGAAATGTGAAAAATTCCAATGGCATGGGACAAACACCTCACGCCTCCGAACTAGCTGAAAACGACGTCTTCCCCATGGCCATTCGCATGGTGGGGTTTGGACATCCTCGGTCCTTTCGTCGTCGGTTCCAATCAAAACAAATACTTGATTGTGGGTGTTGACTACTTCATAAAGTGGATCAAAGCCGAACCCCTGGCCAAAATAACGGCCCTTAACATACTGTGTTTCTTCAAACGCAACATCCTCGCTTGTTTCAGGATACCCCAAGTGATCTTTACCGACAACGGTACTCAGTTCACGGACATGAATTTCCAAGAGTTTGTCGCAAGCGTCGGGACTAAGCAACGTTTTGCATCCGTGGAGAACCCGCAAACCAACGGGCAAGCCGAGGTAGCAAACAGGGTCATTCTTCGAGGCCTCAAGTGAAGGTAGGACGAGATCAAGAGACGGAGGGTCGAAGAGTTACACAGCATCCTACGGGCCTACCAGACCACTATCCACTCAACCACCGGGGAAACCCCCTTTCGACAAGCATACGACACGGAAGTTGTCATTCCAGTAGAAATACACATCCAGTCCAGACGGACATAAGCTCATTTGGATGAAGATACCAACACATAAATACTGCGCGAGGAGCTCGATCTAGTCGAAGAAGTCAGGTCGGGGGCAGCCCTACGTGAGGCGTCCCTCAAGCAGAGGATTGCCTTAAGGCATGACGCTAAGGTCATCAAGCAAGCTTTCTCTATCGGTAGCCTCGTCCTCAAAAGCAATCATAAAGATTACAAAGAAGAAAAATTGGCCGCTAACTGGGAATAATCCTACCGAGTCCGAGCAAAAACGGACAACAGAGCGTATTACTTAGAAAATCTACAAGGAAAAGAACTTGCTCGTCCTTGGAATGCTGGGAAACTTAAACAATATTACAGTTAAGCCACCAGCAGGCACCGACCTGAAATTCATACATAGGTACAAGTATGGCATACCATATATTCAATTCGGTGAGACCCTCCCCGTGAATGAGGATGGTCATCCCCACACGATCAGATCCTCAAACGATTCTATTGTCGTCTAAGTACCACGACCAAATAGAACACCCAGCTCGCGATGGGACGTTCACGCTGCGAAGCACAAATCATCAACATGTTCCGAGCATCGTTGCCCCCGACCATCCTTACAGGTGGCATTTTGCCCAGTACCCCAAACGGACAGACATTAAATCGAGCATTACCTTCCTAAAACATAAACACTTAGTAAAAATAATAAGTAAATATGTCCTCCAACGGATTCATCATTACGAAAAAATGAAATGCAGAAACCGACCACCAAGGTCGTAAATATGAAATTAAAAATGCGGCCAAAAAGACCGACTTGTTCTGAGGTTACACAAAAGGGGGAGCATACTCCCCCGTCAAATATAAAAGGCTATGGCACGCAGGCACACCAACAAAAAAAACATACAAAGAGAATCACGATTCAAGCCTCTTCGTCAACTCCTGGTTGGCCCCCAACAAGATTCCCAAGGTATTCATCCATAAGAGTGGCCTGCTCGGGCTCCTTGAGGAAGTCACGAATATGGATAACACTATCCGTCGATTTATACATGAAACTAGTGCCTTCCTCGTTGAACGCCAAGCCTAGATTAACTATTTTTAACTGCTTGATCGCGTTCTTGAAGGCGACACTAGCCATTTCCTCTAATTCGGTGTACCCTTCCTCGATCTTAGCCACTAGCTTGACACGAGTCTTGAGGGACTTAATCTCCGCAGACTCATCCTTAGTCGGGGTCAGGTCGGCCTTCAGACGAACAATCTCTTCATAGGAAGCCTTTTTGAATGAAGTCGCTGACTCCTCCAACTCCTTCACCCGCTTGGAAGCTTTGGCCATACACTTCTCTCGCTCCCCGGACAGTTCTTCAGAGGCCGATAGATGAGCCTTCAACCTGTTGATCTCCTCCTCCTGAGTGGCCATCCCCTCGACAAACATATAGTCCATCTCTAAGACTCGAACAACCGAACTGGCATCCCGAGCCTACCAAGCCCGTCTATCGGGTCGACTTGTCTGCTCCAAGTGAAGGGTGTCTGCTCGTTGGACCTGGAGGGAGTGCTCCTCGAAGAAGTTCGGCTTGAGGAAGCATGGTGGAAGCTCGAAGTAACGCTTCAAGGAAGCACCATCCAGATTGACGATGTTGTCAGGTCTAGGTCTTTTGCCATCTCTGGAGGTCCCCTAGGGAGAACAGTGACTGGCCGGTGAAGTGGTGCCTGAACCTGTTGATAACGCGAAAACGTATCATATATTTGCCGCACTTTATGTCTGTTTTAATATGTTTTTATAGATTTAACTCCCGATTTTTCTCGAGGTTTCGTGTTTTTCCACAGGTATAATGTTTCTCGAGTAAAAAACGTGTAAAAAGAAGAAATGGAGCAAATTAACATGAAAAATCAAAAGAAGCAAGTGTTCTGCAGAATCTGCACTTATTGTGTCCATGACGACCATCATGGGTCCCTTACACTCGTCATGCATTCTTAGCGAGTGAAGACCGTCACGCAGGTCTTACGACCGTAACACGCCCAAATTATGAACAAGACGCCCCCGGGCATCACAAGCATAATATCTCCAACGTTATTATCTGCACAATGTGGAAACAAAAACAGAAGGAGGAGTCATCCCACTTTCCTATTTTTCCTCACACGTTCAACTTCTCAATCGCCCACTACTCCCACTTTCTCCACCACTCATTATGCTACATGGAAGTTACCGAGAGAATTTCCCTCTATAAATATGAGTCTTCGTCGTTTTTAGGAGGCATCCAAGTTTTTATGCGTGGAAGCGTTGTTCATAGTTTTTAGAAAGAAATCACTTATGTAAAAGTGGTAGTTTCTCTCATTGAAAAACTACCACACCATTAGTATTAGGCCTATAATTTGTGTAACACTTGGATCAACAATCTTGCATTTCAGTTTCTCTATTACCGACATTTAATTCAAGTTTTTTACAGGTTCTTTCCTTTTATCGCGTTCCATATTTCAATTGCTCAATTTGTTTAATTTAATTACCATGCTCTTTGTAATTGCCATTTTCATGTTTATGTCGTTTTCATTTAATTCTATGTCTAGCTAAATAGTTTAGAGTCCGGCGTATGAAGACCGTCGTTACTGACGGGACTCGGTAGAAAACAATAGGTGCGAACTTAAAATTGCAATTTTTTTTTGGTTATAATTTCTATGAGTAATTTAATTAACATTGTCATGAGAGTGAGATGTTAGTTAACATTGCTTTGTCATGAGAGTGAGAAGCATATTTAGGTTTAAGCTGAGATCCGCGAGAGGGTGAGGAGTGAACCAGATAGTAGAAGTTAGGTATCATATCTAAATACAACGAGAGCGTTTTAGATGTTGGTTAGGATATTGTTGGCTTTCAAAGAGTATTTCCTAGTTACTGGGCGAGCGAAAGCAAAATCTTGGGATTAGGAAGTATGATTTTATTTAAGACCATGATAGCGTGAGACAGAGTCTTTAAGTTAGTATATTCTAAGGAACCAAGTTGTAGTCGGAATTAGCACCTCATTCTACGAGTCTCTCAGGAGCGCGAAAACCATATCACAACCTTTTTTTTTAATTATATTTTTCTTAGTTCTATTTTAGTTTTAGTTCTATTTCCCCTTTAATCAAATATCATTAGCCTTAGCTTTACAAAGTGACGATAGATAACGATAGGTTGATATTGGTCTCTGTTGTTCGACAATATTTATATTACTTCGATAAATCTGTGCGCTTGCGAACGCATCACCTGTGACCACCTTGTCGCTCAAACGGGTCTGGGTCAATTTTTTAGCTCCTTGTTTCCTGTCCATGTTGGCCATCAACTTGTCTTGAGGGTTCACCATTGAATCTAGAAAGGCAAAAATAAAACGGTCAGAAACAAGCAAATAACAAACGAGCATAAGAAATTATAAACAATAAATCTACCAAGATACTCGCGGACGTCCCCGTCCGTCGCACAAGCCAGGAGCTTCGATACTTCAATAAAATGAGGTCACCTTGGCACCCACATCTTTGTCTAGGATAGCGTGGATGTGCTAGTCCACATGCACCTTCATTGTTATTTTGGAGACATCACTCATCAGCGTCTCATAGTTGGCCTGATCATTGTCGTCCAAAGTAGAACCGATCTCCAAGAACTCGTCAGTTCCTCGAGCAAAATGGTCTCGAGACCAGGAAAAAAGGAACTTCAATTGCAGTCGGAGGACTTCCTTCCCATCCTCGTCCAACACAACATTGCCTTGGTCGTCAACATCCACCCCCATAACTTACAGGAGTTCAAGGCTCGATCAGAAAGAGGTTCGACCAAGAAATAACAGTCTTTGAAGTACCTTATCGATTCCGAGAAGGCCTTGAAGATCTTCCTCTTCTGTTTTAGAGAGACCCATCTAAAATTCTCATTCACGACCTGCCGTTGCAGGTGGAAGAAATGGAAAAACAGGGGAAACGTTGCCCCTATCTGTAAGTAACCACAAGTCTTCTCGAATGCCCGAATGAAGCTAAACGTGTTTGGTTCGATTTGAGATGGTGTGAGCTCCAGGTGAACGAAGACACTCTGTTGGAAGTCCGTGAAGGGGAGCCTGAACTTCATGTCTTTAAAAAGAATCTCGTACAATAAAAACATGCCGGTGCCATACTCCTTGCAAATCCGGTCATCAGAGGTCATGTACCTCACCATCTAGTCCACGGAATTTCCGACCACGGGAGAAGGTCCTACCACTTCCTAAGCATACTGTGAGATTATATTCAGAGGCTCAACAACAACCCATTCACTTACAAGGATGTCCTCATCCTACCCCTCATCCTTCTCCTCGGACTCAACCGAGTTGCCTCTAGCTAAGGTGGTCTCTCCAGAACCTGAAGAAGATTCTGAGTTCCTCCCTGAAGGCGAACTTTGCTCAGTTTTAGCTGGAGAAGATGCAGACTCGCTAGACAACTCCTCGGTTTCCATATTTATGCGCTCAGTGTCAGCAGGAGAGGTTGTAGACTCGCTAAACGTGAATTTGATGACAAAATCAAATCCATCCTTCCACCGCTTGACAAGTGAAAGGGCGCGCTAGGGGGGAGAGGACGTTGTCCTCGGCCAAAGCCTTTAATAGAAAGGAATAACCACGATCAAATAATCTTAGGGGTAAAACAAATTCAAGTCATCATGAGGACCTCGTGAGACGAGCACAATGTCACCCAGAACTACAGTTGAAGTTGAACCGGAGAAGACGAACAGAGCCGCCGTGCACGGCGCAGACTAACCCTAAAACACCATATCCGTGACTATTCCGCCATCGGCCGCCGCCCACAGAGGCGACGAACACCGTGGCAGAATCCTACATTCTCATTTAAATCATCATTATCACACTAGATGTTATCCTAACCACATGTTACTACTCTATTTATCGAAAATCACAAATTAGATAATGATAAGAAAGCATCAAAACTTACAAGTTGAGAGTTCTCTACGGTGGTCGTTGATCGTGCTCGGGAGTTGCGGTGGCAGACAACTGATTGGCGGCGGAAGCGAGCTGCGGAATTACACGAACAGAAAATTAGAGAGCGGAAAATGTGGAAATGAGGCCAGACGCCCTATTTATAAGCCTTTCCAACACGTACACGAGCAAGTGCAGTCTGCAAACCTATGAACGACGCATTCATTGCCTAGGGATGGTTGTAGGTTAGCCATCATTACGCATTAAATGCACACAATTTCCAAGACACATGAGTGTCGCTTCAGCCACTACAAACGTTTGGGATCCTCGTCTACAACGACCAGGATCCCACGACCGATTCCATCAGCGACCGTGATTATAAAACATACCGAGGATTTTTCCCTCACAACAATGGTAAGACACCCTTAAGTTATAACTTCTCTGACCATAAGCAACAATTTGGGGGGGATCCTGTTCTGTACTGATCCAACGACTATGTTTGGATCAACCCTTTTCGGCCCAGAAACGGCCCAATAACTCATCATCCAGGGGACCCATCTCCAGGGTGTCTGGTCTCTTCTCCCCGCTTATGATCTCTCCTCGGCTAGGGCTGGGACCACCCAGGATCGATCAGGACAGATCATCGCTCGTGGATCTGTGTTCGACACACAGGTCTCCAAAGCAGGATGATCGTCCTCGCTCCCTTCCTGGCAGTTACCTATTTTTGGGGATCCACGATCCAGGCGCAAAAATATGGACTATTGGGCACGCGCTGGGGTCTCTCTATATAAACCCTTTGATTTGAGAGGGTCAGGTATTCAATTCTCTCCCATGAAATTTTATCCTCGTACTTGCTTACACTTTTGACCATTCTTACTTTGTCATCGGAGTAACTTGCAGGTACACTCCCTCTAGTTTTCTTCATCGCACGAGCGGCCCAGAAGATCTACGTCTGCAGCCGTTGAAGTTCTGATCATTAGGTAAGATCAGATTACATGACCTGTGTAACAACGTATAGGAAATTCGATTTCAAAATGAAGCAAATGATGAAGGTGATGTCTAGCAATAACTACTGAAAGTTTAACTCAACCAAATAGATTTAAGAGTCGATTTAGGTTAACAAGACGAAAACGGAAAAGAAATTGGGTCAAACTTCAACCAAAAGTAAAAAGATCTTTAGAAGCTCTAATTGTAAAACCATCATTGAGTCAAAGATTAGGTGTGTATAATTTTTTTTATCAGATATATATAGAGTAATCATTTGAAAAAGAAGAAAAAAAAATTAAACCTTTCTTTTATTTATTAGGTGATTATCTGTGATGTTAATAGAAGGATGTTGAATCTTTAGGTCAAATGAATAGTGGAAGATTTAATTTTGCTCATTCTATCACAAATAAGTGAAAATAGTTTGGCACGTCCTTATGAATTGTCTAAAACAAGTGGAAATCAATTTAGTATTACTAGATTTTTGTTGGTAAGATCACTTATATTTACAAACAAAAGTATTAAAATATTTGAACTTATTAACAACGAAATTACTCAAGAATTTTTTTTCATTAATAGGCCAAACTCATAAACGAGAGACAAAGACATTCGAATTACAATACTTGTTATAAATTCGAATTACAATACTTGTTATAAATTCGAATAACTCTTGCCACACGAGAGGTGTGCCTAATCTAACCTATCCACACATAACAAAATGAAACAAATAAACCCCAATATCTAAGCTTTCTTTGGAGATTTCTTGGCCTTGGATGGAGATTTAGGAGCAGTAGAAGCACTTTCAGTCCTCTTAGGCAAAAGCACTGGGTTAATATTAGGAAGAACACCACCGTGAGCTATGGTAACACCAGCAAGCAATTTTCCAAGCTCTTCATCATTCCTCACCGCCAACAACAAATGTCTTGGACTAATTCTGTTCTTCTTGTTATCACGTGCAGCATTTCCTGCCAACTCAAGAACCTGAACACATTTCAGGTTTCAAAATTAGCGTTCAATTGAGATTCAATTATACAAAATTCCTATTCAATAGCAATGAAAAGAGGAGTCGACTTACCTCAGCAGCAAGATACTCGAGAACGGCGGCAAGGTAAACAGGAGCACCAGTACCAACACGCTGAGCGTATCTACCTTTCTTCAAGAAACGTCCGATTCTTCCGACGGGGAACTGAAGTCCGGCTCTGACGGATCTTGTGATGGCCTTCTTCCTTGGTCCTCCTCCTTTCCTTCCACCAGCTCCAGCCATTTTGAAATGAAAAAACTAGTTTGTAAAAAAGCTTAGAATTGAAAATAGTGAGATAAAATTGAAATAGGTGCTGGTTAGGTTTTATACTTCCCCGGTAACCATAAGGATGTTGCTCTGAAAAACAAACCCACCGTTAGATTAGAAACTATATTTCATATCTATGGCTCAATTTCACTGACGTGGCGATCCGTGTCTCCTAAAACTCACCAATGGGAATTCAGAACCAATCAGACGCTCTCGCTATTTTTTTCTTCTGTAAATAGTATAAATCACATTTTGTTTTTGTTTTTTATAAGCAACGTCTGTGATTTAAAAAAAAAATTTAAGAATTATTTTATTCGAATTTTAATAATTAACATTAATAATAATTATTATTATTATTGTTATTATTTTTATTATTATTATTGATTGATTGCTTTTAGGTGAAAATATCAATATTAATAAGATTAAGAATAATAAATATGTAATATTATTATTGATTATTTTTAAGTGACACTATTAATAATAAATAATTTTATATATATTATTACTATTGTTTAACTTTATTAAAAAATTAATAATAATAAACTTTTTTTCGTAACGATGTAGTTCTACATGGTGATGGTATAACGACTCTCACGCCGTTTCACCTTTCACCCCTTTATGGGTTGGCGTGTTATTGGCGTTGCGTCGATTTTCTCGTTTTCAAGATTCAACTACTTGTTTTGTTTTACAAGTGATTGATTCTGTCATTTTCGAAACTCTAGGAGAATATCTCTTTATTAAGTTCTACATTTCAGGTTATAATTTTTCGGTGGTCAATTTTACTTCTCTGGTGTCGCTAACTAGTTTGTGGTGGCCTTGCATAATTTTGTTTTGTTTTTGGTTGTTGTTTTTTATACTCTAGTGCCTAGTTTGTGGTGGCCTTGCATAATTTTGTTTTGTTTTCGGTTGTTGTTTTTTATACTCTAGTGCTAGCAGTGGAATCTTGATTTTGATCTCTGATTCTTTTCAGATCAATTGAGATCTACTTGTGTACTATATATTGGAGACCATATTTTATATATAAGGTGGTGGACAATTAGAATTCTCATTATTCTAAAACGGGTAATCCTGATATCCACTCATACGCGATCTCATGTCCAATTATTTAATTAATTAATAGATATCTTATTTCGCTTTTAAAATTATTTTGATTACTTAATCAATTAAGGATCTTAATTTGATAAATAACTAATATAAATAAAATATATATGTCCACATAATAATGTTAGACTATAATAATTAAATAATATTTAAATTATAAATAATTTCAACAATCTCCCACTTGAACAATATATTTTTAATGATTATATCACATTTTATTAGGCGCACACATGGATGATATTTATCTTTAAATTTTAATTTTACAATATGGTTCACCTCGTACATCAATAATGAGACCATCCCGACGACCACCTGTAGCGGTAAAATCATGAGTGTAAGCTATTGATTAACTTAACTCAATATACACAGAGTCGCCACCGCGCTTTTATTTATTTCCAAAAGGAAAAAGGCAAAAAGAACGAAGAAAGCCTAATGAATCTAAAAGCAAAAGCTAAAAGAAACAAACAGAGAATGGGTACGGGGATTGGTTACAAATCGGGAAGGTTTTAAGCACCCGACTTGTCCGTGGTACTCCATGGGAACCCTTTGAAATATTTACTGCATTTTTGGTTTGAAATGGTTTGCTTGAAAAAAGGTTGAAGAGATGAGAAGAAGAATGTTTTTTAAGATTTTGGTGTTTGAAGAGACGAACGTCTCATGCCTACGTACCCACAAAGTGCAATGCGAGATCAAAACCCCGTAGTTCGTGATACAAATTGTGAAAAGAAGAATGAGTTGAATTGATTTTAAAATGTAAAGATAAGTCGTCATTCTTTAGCGAATAATTCCGCTAGAAAGAATGAATCATATCTAAACATAAAAAAGGTTAAAAGAAAACGTGCACGAGGGCACAAAAACAATTGAATGAGTTTTGAAAGTTTTACAGTTTTTGAGAAAGAAAGTTCCGATATGCTTATGTAGTTTAGCATTTATTAAGAAATGAAATAAAAATGTAAAAGCACATGACCGAAGTCAAGGTTTGATTGCGAAAATGTTTGAAGTTAGAAAACAAAGAAAGTTTTGGAAATAGGAAGGAGATTTGAAAATTGAAGAAGATGGGAAGAGATGAAGGGACTATCCTAAGACTTGAAAATAAAAGCTAAAGGAAGAACGATCAAACCATATGGCAAGCATTCTTTGAAACAATTGGATTTCTATCTTCATAAGCAAGTAAACTCAACCGGAGCCAAAGTCTTCGATCCATAACAATTCAAGCAAAGGGATAGATCCTAAAATCTAAGTCCGACACTCCAATGCTAAGGATAGTAACCATAGTCCGAAATTAAAGTCACCAATTTTTTAGATGTTTAATCCGTTATTAGTGTTTTTGTGTCCAAATGGACAAAGGAAAAATCACAAGCATAATAATATAAATAATAAGCAATATGATGAATGATATAAAAGCATAATAAGAGAGATAAGGAACGAGAAATTAAAATAAAAGGATAAGGTGCGAGAGAATAAATTTAAACGGATTATTATATTCACATTATTATAATATTTACATAATAAGTGGTATGATGAACTTAATCAAGCACAACCACGAAAAAAAATAACAAAATCGAGGCAACCGGATCCAAGTGGATCTTATTCCGAATCGGGACAACTTTAGGTCTATGTTAAGCAATCGCCGAGTAATTTACGGAGTAATTACCCTACAAATGAGGCCGGCCACCACTAATTAAAGTGGAAAATATTCGTGTTAATACATGTTAGAGAAACGATATTATGGATCGTTCCCCGAAAACATGCCACACTAAAAGAAAAAGAACGGTCTAATCTTAATCGAGATTTTCGTTGAATTTATCGAAAGCAACCTATCACGATCTCAAAGTATGGAGAATGATCCAAATGATCATTCATCCATAGATTTGAAATAATGAAGATTAAACATCTTCGAAAATTAACAATCACGAATCGGAGATTTTCATCGACCAAAAATAAAAGATGAAGAAGAATGGATCTACAAAATAAATCCAAAAAAAGAAATAGAAATATTTTTTAAAATCCTTTTCTAAAAATCTTTTCTAAATTGCTTATAAAACATTTTTTTTCTAAATCTTTTTCTAAAACAAATTTTATAAAAATCTTAGATCAAAAATAAGAAGACATTTTAAAAAAACAAAACAAAGAATTAAAGGATAAAAAAAAAAGAAAAAAAAGAAAGGGAATTGTGGGAGGCTTATGCGCGGGTAAAGTGGTGAGAATAGAAATGGAGCAACTAGCATACCAAGGCCCAAACATACTGAATTTTAAATTTAAACAAAATGAAATAATAGTTTTATAAACACAAATTGGGACAAAAACGAAACAGAAGAAGAGGTCTTCTTCTTCCTCTTGCGAACACAGCCGCTACTTTCTTTTTCGCCCAAATTTCTTCGGCTTCGCAAAATCAAAGCAACCATGGCTTAGATCTCCTTCAAAAACACACAACCATAACGATATTCCCTCTCTCAATGGTATTTTCCGCCAATCTCTTCCTTTTTTGAAATAGCGATTTGGAAACAATTTGACATATTTTCTTCTCCTTTGTTATTGAGTTGTCATTGTTCTTCCTTATTCTTCTTCTTTGAATCGCGAATTTGGTGTTGAAAGTGTTTAGAGAGGAAGATTGAAGAAGAATGAATGAACAATTTTGAAGATTCGTTCGGATCCAAGGTGAATAAAAGGGAACGAAAAAATTAGGAAAAATGAAGTTGAAGCTTTGGTGATTTTTTGGCAGGGTTTTGGTGAGCTTTCAAAGCTTGAAAAGAGTGAGAGGGAAAGGATCTGTTTTATAGAGGAAAAGATGAATTTGAATGATGCGTTTTGAATGATTTCAGCTGCGTTTTCGAAGGCTCATGGAGGGTGCGTGTTTGAGCTGATTTTTCTTTGCGTTTCAATTTTTTTTTGCTTTGCGTTTTGTGTGTTGCTGTATGTTGATGAACCGCGTTTTGGTCATAGTTTGTTGTTGCGTTTTGCTTTGTATTGCACCCGCGTTTTGATGCTGTGATTTACGTGTGCTTGCTGCGTTTTGAAACATTGCTGAGCTGATGCGCGTGAGGAGTTGTTTGCTGGCTGCGGCTTCAGCTGCGGGACGGCTGGAATGTTTACCGCGTGCGGCTGTTGGCTTATTTTGGTTTTGCAGCTTGTTGTTGAAGCTTGAGGGCTGTACGCGTTTTATCGTTGTGTGTGATGTCATTTTGATGAGGTGAGCTGCAGTGTTGAGTTCGGCTTGGTGGGCCTACGGCTTTTGCTTGCGTAACGGCGTGAGTTGTACTTTGTTGCAAGCTGTGATGTTGTTGCTGTTGTTTGATGAAGTGTGTGTGCGCTGGCTTGTGGGGTTTGTCACGTGAGGAAGCTGGCAGCAAGTTGGCTTGACAATGTGATATTTGGCAAGTGGCTTGCGCTGGATTTGTTTCGGCTGGAAGGAGTTTGGTTGTAGGCTATTGCGTACGGATGGGCGTGTGAAAGGCTAGGAAGCTGGAAAAGTGTGAAGTGAGGCTAGGAAGGCTGATGAAAGTGAAGTTGACTGAAGTCAGCATATGGGCTTGTTCCATATTTTTTCAAATTCTTTTCTTTTTTTGTGTAAAAAAAAAAACAAAATGGAATAATATGGGCTAAACAAAATGGGCTTATGGTGATTAAAGAAGAGAAAAAAAATACATGGATTGTATCATACCCTAAATTTTGACCAAATTTTTTTCAATTTTTGTTCATTTTAGACGCATTTTGTCGATTTATCGAAGATCGATCTTTTTGCAGTTTTAAGTTAAAACATCTCATATTCCATTAATCATACATTTTACTATCATCTTTTGTTTTAGAGTTTTGTTTCATTTTAATTAGAATGTTTGGTTATATTTTAATCACTTTATTATTGATTTTAGAATTTGGATCAATCCTAGGAATTTTTATTTAGATTATTTTGTCTCATTTTATAATTTATTTATTATCTTTTTTTTTTAGTTGGATATTTAGTTTAGATCATTTTTTAGAATTTAATCAGAATTTTCGGCTTGTTAAATTAAATTATTCTACTTTTCTAGATAAACATCCATATTAGATCTAGTTTTGGGTCGATATGAGTTTATAACTCTTTTCTTTAAATTTAGGCTAATTAATTTTTGTTCAACTTTTATTTTATTTGTTGATTTTATTTGAAAATAAATTTACTTTAAGTTAATTTTATTTTAATTTATTTTTTTAGTTTAAAAAATTAAATTCCTATGTATTTTGTTTTATCAGTTTTAATATCATTTATTTTTGGTTTATTTCAAATTTTGTTTCTTTTAGAAAATAACCCAAAAATATATTTAGTCTAATTCTTTAAGTTTGTTAGTTTAATTAGATTACTATTAGGTTTCAATTAGTCTATTTCTAATTAGCTTAAATTAGTCAGTTTAGTTTAGTTTTAATTTAATAATTCATTTTCTCAGTTTTAAAATTTAATATTTTGATTAGCTCTGGTTAGTACATTTAGTTGTTCTTGTTATAGTCCAAAAAATTATGCACCAAGTCCAAAACCTTTAACATGAACCAGCCTGTATCTTTACACCAAAGAGGACCCTTACTCAAACCTGCAACAAAAGGGCACTGTTAATTTCCAAAAGAAGGCCAATTCTTGCTACACAGCCTGTGTCATTACACAGTTTAGAGATAAAAGGAAAACTGCATAGAAAGAGGGGAAAAAAGGTGATTCTGACCCGGGGCACTTCAAAGAACCACACAAACCTGTAGATAAGGGGGAAGCACAAAATACACAAGGGAAAAAGGGATCTTCCTTCAAGAACAGGACAAAAAGACCTTCAAAAAATCGGAAACACAAAAGGAAAAGGCCTTAGCCACCGGTTAAAAAAAATGATAAAACGAGCCACCACGCCAAAAACAGGGACCGATCACAAAACTCAAGACCAACACAAATACCCTTCCTGCAAACAAAAACACACCTCCTTCAAGACGCCTCTCCAAAAACTCAAGCTTCCTTGACCTCCCTCAAACCGGACTCATCTTCTTTCAACAACAAAAACTGGAAAAAACGAAGAAACCTTTCGAACCTTCAAATCATAACCCGCAACTCTTCGTCCCCGTTTCCAAACAGCAACCACAAACCAAATAAATAATCCTTCACCCAACCGCGAATACAACTTTCTCCCTCTGTTTTCCGTTCAGCTCCGCCACCTACTACACATTCCTCCGCCATCACCTTAACCAAACTTTCTACCTAAAACCTTCATCCTCCGCAAGCCCATCAGAACCTTCGAAATCGCTCACCACCATTGACCCTTATTCAACACTCATCAACAACAACACCACTGCCATTCTCTCATCAACCGCCGAAACCTTCCGCCTCCTTCACCACTACAACTCCATAACACATTTCTTCAATCCCTCACAAACCCAGAAAAACACCACCTCCCTTCTCCGAACACCTCACTTTCCTCTTCTTAAAAAACAACTGCAACTCGCACAACAAGGACCCTCAATCTTCAAACACACACACACACACACAAAAACAGAACAAAAACAGAAAGCTCAGCCACCACCGCCATTTCCAACCGAAACCCTCCAACCACCGAACCGAAAAATTTTGAGACCTCACGAATCTGAAACTGGAAAAAACACTATCAAAAAATACCCCTTTCAAACCGCCGGCCATCCCAAATCTTTATCCGCCGTCCGAAACCCTCCAACCACCGTTTGAAACACTCAAAGCCGTCGACTCAGATACTCACCTCAGAACCAACGCAAGACGAAAATCGTGATGGAGGGAGTTTCGCGAAGAAACAGAGAGAAAACGCGTTGAGAGGCAAACGGACGGTGGAACGCCATCGCGAGTGCAGCAAGCCGGAAACAGTGGGTTTTTGAGGATGGAACGTTTTGTTCCTCTTTTCTATTTATTTATGTCATTTTTTATATATAACGTGAAACCTTTTTCCTAATTATTATTATTATGTATCTTTATTAATTGTTTTTTTTATAACTCTTGTTATTTGTATTTAGGGTTTTGACTTTTGCAGTTGGGCTAAGCCCACCGAGATCTACTCTTCACCACCCTATTTCTAACTTGCATTCCTTTAGTTCTTGTTATTTTATTCTATTTCATTTTTATTACATTTTTTAAGGATTTATTTGTTTTCTTGCTAACCTCCATTTGATTTTTCTTGTTGAATTCTTAATTGGTTCTTATTTTAGAATGAATGATTATCTCTTGATTATTTGTTGTCAAACATTTGTTAGAGTTTCAATTATTTGTTTAGAATCCTAGTTTAAAGTTATTAGACTTTATAAAAAAAAACTTTTATGTATATAACCCTGTTGATCCTTGTTTAAGGACTGTTTAATTTTGGTGTTCTGACTGGATCAGAATTTTGAGCTTGCCGCGAGGGACGTTCTGGTCAATTGTTTTAAACTTTGCACGTATTGAAAAGGCAACGGACCTTCTCCGTTAGGTATCTCTAAAACTCGATGTTATTTTTATTTTCGCCTCACTATAGTTTTGTTGCCGCATTTGCGTTTGCTTATTATTTGTACATCACCCTCGTGTCAAAATCTAAAAAATGTCTAAAAACAATTATTCATTTATTAAAATTAAATTACGAAAAAGGAACTCCGGAGTCTAGCATTCTGCACGTTCTGGATTGAACCGCAAATGGGCTAGCCTCACGCGATGGTTCAATCACCATTCGTATATCAAATATTCCAACCTTAAATTAATTAAAAATTACGAAAACAGAGCTACGGAGTCTAGCATTCCGCACGTTCTGGATTGAACCGCAAATGGGCTAGCCTCACGCGATGGTTCAATCACCATTCGTATATCAATGTATTCAAACTATCTTATTAATTTAATACGAAAAAGGAACTCCGGAGTCTAGCATTCCGCACGTTCTGGATTGAACCGCAACTGGGCTAGCCCCACGCGATGGTTCAATCACCATTCGTATTCCAAAATAATTCAATTCATTTAAATTAAATTACGAAAACAGAGCTCCGGAGTCTAGCATTCCGCACGTTCTAGATTGGACCGCAACTGGGCTAGCCTCACGCGATGGTTCAATCACCATTCGTATTCAAAACAATTCATTAATTTTAAAGGATCAAACATGATTCATCTCCATAGGAAAGTTGTTCCTCCTATCCCCACAATTACAAACAAAAATCTTACAAACAATTGCTTTCAAAGGAAGAACGTGGCATTGCTTGTCGATACTTATATCCAAGTTTAAAGCTTCTTCCGATTTTATTTATTCTCAAAGAAAGAATGTGGCATTGCTTGTCGATCTTATATCCAAATTTAAAGTTTCTTTCGATTTCTCATTTCTCAAACGTTTGTGGTGGAATAGGTGAGATACTTCTCTTAAAGATGACAACTTGTCTCTTTCTTTCAAATACAAATTAAAATTTACCAACCAATTTAAACTATTTTCAAATTAATTATCGAAAGACAGAACTCCGGAGTCTAGCACTCTGCACCTTCTGGATTGAACCGCAATTGGGCTAGCCCCACGCGATGGTTCATTCGCCCTTTCGTTTAAAACATCCTTAATAAAAATCAAACATCCTTTCTCAAACGAACATTGTTTAAATATTTCTATCTCGCAAACGAGCTAGCGCTTCAGCCTCTTATCGCGAGCAGATAAGCCAATGCTTAGCAGTAGAATGCATTTTCAAACAACCGTTCAATAAAAAACACAAATCGTAGTAGCACGAACTACGAAGCTCTGACTTTCCCATTGCACAGGGGAATACGTAGGCACGGGGATTTTAATCCTTCGCGAGCACAATAATAAAAAACTTAACCTTTCTCTGTAATAAATAATAATTTTCTTTTCCCTTTAATAAGCAATCTTAGTAAACTTTAATCATAAAGAAGGCAATAATAATAAGCTAACATTTAAAGCGCAAATTAGACTAAGAGGTTCCCGTTGAGTACAACGGACGTGAGGGGTGCCTAATACCTTCCCCTTGCGTAACTGACTTCCGAACTTAGATTAGTGGTTTCGTTGACCATTTCTTATCCTTTATTTAGGTTGTGTCTATATCTTCCTTTTCTCTCGTAGAATAAATAGAATTAGGTGGTGACTCTGTTGTTTATTTTAGGATCGTATTTTTCGAGGTGCGACAGATTGAAATAGAAATTATGATAAAAATGTGAATATTGGATAAAAACATATTTGGTAAATGGATTATAGAAATGGAATTGGATATAAAATTGGGTGTTAAAAAAAATAGAAAAATTGGGACTTGTAAAAAATGGTAATTTGGACGACCGACTAATCGAGAACAAAAATGGAAGAAGATGGCCATTGAAAAGGGAACGGTTTAATCGAAAAATGGATGATGAATTAGAATTTGGAATTTTTTTGTGAATTGAATTAAAAAAATGAAAATGAATATGGAATTGATGAAAAGATAAAAAATAAAAAATGTTTATTTGGATAATGGTGTGATATATGAATAATCGAGAAAAAAATGGATATTGGAAATTGAAAATGATTTAATGGATGATGATTTTTTTTAGCCCGCAACCAACTCCTGATTTTTCTTGCACAAGCCACTGATAATGTTAAATATAACCAGCATGAAACCACTGAGCAAACTTGCCAATTCTAACACAATCACTGGAATCGTCTGAATATTGTCCTGATAATTCGAATTCATGCTGAGGAAAATAAATCCTCAGATAAACAACTGATGAACTGATAAACTTGAAGATTCAAGCCAAACTTCACACAAAATACTGTCTGATAAACTGATGAACTTCGTACGCAACACAACTTGAATTTTGAACAACACTGTCTGAGAAATAGACCACTGGCACACACAACTTGCAGTTTGAAACAATCTTTTGATAGTTTGACCAAGATTAGGTCAAACGTCCATCTGAATCGAATCGTGATTGAACAAACGCATCTGAATTGGAATTACAGCCCTGTCTTTGAAATCCTGCAACACAGAGAAGAAGAAGAAGCAGACTGCACCATATTTTTTTTTGTATTTTGGTTAGAAGTTAGTAAATATAAACAGATAACAGAAATTAAACATGGTGACCTCCTGCAAAGCAAAGACCTGCACCTGAAAAAAGATAAACGAACCAATGTGTGATCTTGTTTGTATGCGAAATGCAGATGAGATGCGGAAAATCTTAGGGTCAAAAATTAGGGTCTGATACCACCACATAAAAATGTATTTGATGACATGAATCGATAAAGATGAGTGGCATGTAAATTTAATGTATTGTGATCTCTGAATCATGTTTATTTCCAACTGGTGCAACTGAATTCTTTATTGAGTTCAAATTAAATTTGCAAATTCAATATTTTCACAAATGATACAAAAATGATTATAATAATAAGGGATAATTATACAAAACCCCCCTACCATTAGGGCGTGATTTGGTATTCCCCCCTTGAATTTTTTTTTTAATAGAGACCCCCTCATAAAACCAAAAACCAACTTTTACCGCCCCTTTTACCATACATGCTGACTGGACTAGCTGACTGGTTTGCTGACTGTATAAACCCCCTCTCTTCTTTCTCTCACAACAACTCACAGTTTGTATCTTCTTTCTCTCTTCATTCTTCAATTTTTTTTCCAAATCAATTCTTTTCAAATCAACCTTCAACAAGATCTTAAATGGTGGACACCGCACTGCGCTTTAATCAATTCCATTTCATCATCATTGACGGTTTCCCAACTTGCAGCATCACTTATATCACTCCCTGCAGCAATTGACTCATCATCATTGACGGTTTCCCAACTTGCATCATCACTTATACAACTTAATTTAATTAGTTTAAGTATGTTATTATCAAATTCATAATTTTTTAATATACAAGTTAATTTAAGTAGTTTACAGCTATAGCCAAATAAGAACGGTGGTCGGTGGCCATGTGGTGATTCAAACGTGTCAACAACGTTCCTTTAAAACAGACAAGCATAATACCGCTACGTGTTTGTTTCTTTACATGCAAAGTGACACTTGGATAACAAACACCAAGAGAATAAAAAAGAATAAAAATAAACTTGTTCATTACTGCCATGAATTCTGCAAATAATTAACCACAAAGTTCTAAAATTTCAATTAAAATAATAAGAGGCTTGATCAGTGGTATAATGGATGAGAGAGGTGACAACAACAACACAAGGCTCCTCCATAGTGGTGGTGATATTGAAAGGAAGAGTGAAAGACCAAAAGAACCTTGGAGAGGAGAATATGTAAAGAGCATAGTTTATGGAGGCCTTGACGCCATTATCACATGCTTTTCTCTCATTTCCTCCATCTCAGCTACCACTAGTCAATGTGTGCTTGCTAGTCAAATTTTTGTGGTGATAGTTGGAGAAAATATCTGTTGAATTTTTGCACCAATTTCAATTCAACTTTTGTGGTGTGATAGGTTTAGGAATGTGATGATCACATATGGATATATTTCCATTATAAGTAGTTTTTTTTCTTCATTTCATTGCAATAAGGCTTTATGGTGATGGGTGGAGTAAAGTGATTTTGTTAATTTTGTGTACACTACAAGAAACATCTCCCATTGTCAAAGGGTATAACTCCTCGCACAAAAAAGTACTTTTGGTATGGGTAAAATCTCCCACCTAAACAAATCTTTCAAGACTAATCCCTCGCATGTTTGAAGGAGGGAAAATTCCAAGTAACACAGGTGATAATCTAACAACCACATCCCCGTAGCAATAATCATAATCTGGATGCCCCCGTAGCAATAATCCTTATTCCCATATGATTCCTCAACTGTAGCTTCTTCTGAATCACACCCACTTTCTGTTTGATTAGAATCTAATTCAATGTTAACAGAGACATTATGTTCCGATTTTGATTTGCTTTTGTTTACGGAAACAGAGGATGACAGCACAGATGAGGGTAATAGACACCAGTCACCTAATTGCCAATTTGCATGAGCAAAACAAGACAACAATTTTAAGTTTTTTGGACTCTGCTCCTCAGCTGGGGCAGTAGAAGAAAATGGCCCGTAACCTGCAGATGCTATCCAATAAACAAACACTGATCCAACTGTAACATTGGTGACAGTGCCTTCTAACCTGTTTGCTTTCTTTTTCTTCTTTTTTCTAGTTTTTTGTTTGTGGTATTATGAAGATGAAGATGGTGAATAGTGAAGGTTGAAGATGGTATTATGTTTATACAGTCAGCAAGTCATTTAAGCCAAGTCAGCAAGTCATTCAAGCCCAATCAGCATGTGTGGTAAAAGGGGGCGGTAAAAGTTGGTTTTTGGTTTTATGAGGGGGTCTCTATTAAAAAAAAAATTCAAGGGGGGAATACCAAATCACGCCCTAATGGCAGGGGGGTTTTGTATAATTATCCCTAATAATAATAACATCATAAACTTTATTTTTGCAGATAATATTAACATAAAGTATGTATCGATATCAAAACAACATTATAAAACATAAAGAATGAATGTCTCCCACTAGTCTAGGACATCCTTAATGTCAACAATCATATGAAGGATCTTATATGTAAAGTCTTTGACAATGTTCCCCCTCAAGTGGAAACTCTCTCTTCCACATACACTTGTATCACCATTGACACCCTTCAACGGAACACCTTCTACCCACACCTGCAGGAAGTGTTTCGATACAAATAAGTCGGTTCCTTCACTCTTCACTCTAAATCAGACTCTGATACCACTGTTGGGGGTGATTCGGGGATCAATGAGGGAGAATTTTTACTTGGGACACACCTTTGTGAGAGACACAACACATATCCCTCTAAAATCTTAAGGTTATATGTGTGGGTTCTTTCATTTATATAGTGTTCAATCTTCCATTTTCTAATTAATGTGAGACTTTTTCCTCACACTTGACTCTCAACATCCTTGTATGAACTATAACTGAATGACATAAATACATATATTTATTTATTATGTATTATAATGTGTATTTTACATCTAAAATATTGGAATATAACATACTAATGATTTTTCCATTGTCTGATCTCTGATTTGTGAGCACATGCTCTTTTGTTCTCTATAATAATCACCATGGTTGTCATTTTTTTCAACAATTCAATATTGATTTATTCAATTGTATAAATTTTCCATATAAATATAGGAAAAATCATATATAAAATTCTTACAACCAAAACGTAAGAAAATAGTCAAATTTTCAAATTTTCATATTTACTTTAAGATATTTATAATTGAAACCAAATAGTCTTATTTAGTAATTGACAAATCTGGTTCGTGTGGTAAAATAAATAAATAAAGCTTCAGAAAAAGAAGAAAAAATAACGAAAAGTATATCTCTGACGACATTGTCACACATGAACAACATTTGGAAGCACATACAAGGAATGACTTTATTGAATCACCAATTCCAATTGCAGATACACAAAACAACTCAAATCAAATCATTGTTGCGTATGAAAAACCTTTGGAAAATCATGAAGATCACATTGACAATGGCAGACATGATAGCCTAGATAATAATAAAGGTGCATTCACAGTAATGCAGAATTGTGGTTGCCGAGACGGCAAGCTCTAATGGATCAGAATTCGTAGATGCCACTCAAGAGGACGATTCACATGATGCAGCAGATAACTCCCTAAACCTGGTTGTGCAGTAAGACATGGTTTTTTTGAAGCAATCTTGGGCAAACCTTGCAGATGAAACTGAAATTAATGGCAGGCCTGACAAAGACTTTCAAATGGTGGTGTCAAAGAGAAATGAGAAAAAAACTAAAGCAAACGTGCAACCACTGTCTTCTGGTCCCAGTACTAGAATTAGGGTGGTATCTCGAAATACTTCTCAATGAAATGTGTGTACTGGAATGTGAGAGGGCTAACTAATCAACCAACAAAGTTAGCTCTAAAGAAGCTCATTTCGGCTCACAGACCCGACTTTTGTTTTGTTGCGGAACCATGGATGGCACTGAATAGAATTCCAAGTAATTTATGTGCTAGATTGAACCTCAATTTTTTTTTTGCCAATGGTAGACATGACTTTCTCCCCAATCTATAGTGATTTTGTGCACCTCATCTTGAATCTCAGATTACCTCATTGGATGATCAACGTGTCACTTTCTCTATCATGGATGGAAACAAATGCTTTGGTTTTGCGGTGTATGCTTCCATTAGTTATATAAAAATAAGGTGTCTTTGGACTAATCTTTCATCCCTTAGAAGTTTGATGAACATACCATGCAACATTCTTAGTGATTTTAATACGATTATGGGAGCTCATGGACATAGAAGGGCTGCAAATCCATTCAAAACTCCAATTGAGGAGTTTCATAATTGGACTGACTGCAACAACCTTATTCATCTTCCCACTCGTAGTGTCGAGTTCACATGAATCAATGGTAGGAGAGGGACATATCGCATTGAAAGAAGACTTGACCGAGTTATTTGCAATGAAGACTAGATTAACCCATGCAACATGTCATCTTGCTCCACTCTTACAAGACACAAGTCTGATCACCATCCAATCATGTTCTCCTTTAGTTATCAACAAACTCAAATAAAATCCAATTTCAGGTTTTTGAAAATGTGGTATGAGCATCCTAACTGTACCAAGATTATCAAGGACTGTTGGGAAACTTTCTTTCATGTATGTCCTATGTTTATTCTTTCGCAAAAGCTAAAGCTCCTAAAGACAAACTTAAAGTCTGGAACAAAGAACAATTTGGTAATGTGCATGAGCTTCTAAAAAATGTTGCTGCCACACTTGATAAGATTAATTCCAACATTCAAAGGGATGGACCAAGTGATGAATTATTGAATAAAGAATAAAAAGCTCAAATTGAAATGGAAAATGCTTTGAAGCTAGAGAATAATTGTTGGCATGAGAAATCAAAGGTGAGATGGCTTGGAGGGTGACAGGAACACTGCGTTTTTCACAAAATAGCTAAGATTAGAAACTCTACCAAGAAAATCTCCTCAGTCCAACTTGGAGACAATATTTAAACTGAGCCAAGAGATATATCTAAAATATTCATAACACGTTTGAACAACTTTTCAACTCCAACAACTCTTGTTGTGATAATGGACTTGTGGATTAGGTAATTACAAAATTCATCAATGATAACACAAACTCTATATTGACTGCTTTTCCTACTTCGTTAGAGATCCACAATGCAGTTTTCTCTATGAACAAGGAGGGTGCTCCAGGACCTAATGGATTTGGTAGTTTTTTCTTTCAAAACTACTGGGATATAATTAAATTTGATGTTATTCGCGCAACACTTTAATTTTTTTCATCAGGTTGGATCATGCCAAATTGGAATGATAATTTAATTGTGTTAATCCCTAAATGCACAAATGCTTCACAATTGATCAGTACAGACCAATCTCCCATTCAAATTTTATTTCTAAAGTTATCTCTAAAATCCTGGCTGATAGACTCGCTATTCTTATGCTGTTCCTTATCTCTTTGGAGCAAAGAGGATTTATCAGAGGTAGATTCATATTGGATTGTATCTACCTGACATCAGAAGCTATCAATATGCTTCAGAAGAAATCAATTGGAGGAAATATTGTTGGCAAAATAAATATTAGCGAGGCGTTTGATACGTTAGATTGGAATTTTTTTAGTGAAAGTGCTGCAGAATTTTGGATTCTTTGAACTTTTTTGCACCTGGATTCATGGTATCCCCTCTTCTGCTAGGCTTTCAGTTAATATTAATGGTGATCGGGCTGGATATTTTGAATGCAAGAGAGGTTAGACAAGGATATCTTTTCTCTCCCCTTTTATTTTGCATAACGGAAGACGTTTTAAGTAGGGCTATCACAAAGCTAGTGGACCAAAATTGATAAAATTGATCAAAGCTTCAAATGATTTAGTTGTTCCATCTCATACTTTATACGTAAATTATATCATGCTATTTTGTAAAGCCTTCCTATCTAATATTGAAGCGCTAAAAAACATGTTTCTGCATTATGTTGTCTGCTCAGGACAATTGGTTAACCCTCAAAAATCCATCATTTATGCTGGCTCAATCTCTCATCGGAAATTCTCTTCTCTGGCTTAGCAGCTAGGTTTCATTGAAGGAACTCTTCCTTTTACATATCTTGGGGTGCCAATTTTTGTTGGAAAACCAAAGGTTACTCACATTCATCCCTTAGTAGACAAAATAAAAACAAAACTTTCAAACTGGAAAGCATCTCTTTTAAGCATGGCTGGAAGGGCGCAACTTGTAAGATGCGTAATACAGAGTATGCTCGTCCACATTATTATGATATACTTCTGGCCTATTAGCCTCGTCAAATATATGGAAAGCTATTTGAGAAACTTTATCTGGAGCAGAGATTTCAACAAGAGGAAACTAATAATCGTCGCATGGCGCAATATTTGTACACCTTTTTCGGAGGGAGGCCTTGGAATTAAATCTATATCAAGAATCAATGAGACCGCTAATCTCAAGCTTTGTTGGGAGATGTATAATTCCTCACATCAATGGGCTTCTTTGTTGAGACTTAGAGTACTGAGGCAAAACAAACCATCAAATATCATGTATTTTCTTCTATTTGGACATGTATCAAGAGTAATTTCCATACGGTAATTGATAATTCTAGTTGGATTTTGGGTGACGGCAAAAGTACAAATTTCTAGAAGGATGTGTGGTGTGGAGAACCTTTAGTAGACCAGCTTCATATACATCTTCTTGTTCAAACTAAACTCAAGGCAATTGTGGCAGACTTCATTCATAATTATACGTAGAACATTCAAGATGTCATTCCCATTCAACACCCCCAGCTTTGAGGAATTCTTCAGCAAGTTCACATACCTCTCTCTCCCAAGACTGATGAGTTCAGATGGACACATTCTAATGATGGGAATTTAATTCTAAAAAATGCATATTGTTTTGTCAGACCGACAAGACATAATTTGAATTGGGCAAAGCAAATCTGGTGTAAAAACACACCACCTTCAAAGTCTTTATTTGTTTGGAAGCTCATCAACACTAAGGTACCAACTGATGATATTCTTGACAATAGAGGTATCCACTTACTTCCATCTGTTTGTACTCTCTGTGGTAAACATGGTGAATCTATTGAACATCTCTTCATGGACTGCATCTTTGCTAAAAGCTTATGGGGTTGGTTAGCTGGAATAACTCAACATACTTTTCAGTTTAACTTGGTAAATATTTGGGACGTTTGTAGTAAATCTTGGTATGTGTAAGTTGAAGAAACAATTCTCTCCGCCGTCATCAACATCCTCAATACTATTTGGTACTGCAGAAACCAGAAAAAATTTCAAAATAAAACAACATTGGAAAATTGCTTTGAACATGGTGATAACAAATGTTAATCTTACGGGTAACAACACAAAGGCGAAAAACTCTTCATCTATAAGAGACTTCACAGTACTCAAAGCTTTTAAAATCTCTTCTCACCCCTAGTGCTCCAAGGATTAGTGAAGATATTTGGTGCACTCCCCTCTAATTGAGTTAAATGCAACACATACAGTGTCGTTCTTGGTACCCCAGGTAATGCTGTCTGTGAAGGCATTTTTAGAGACCAATCCACAAACCTTCTCGGTTGTTTTGCAAAAAACCTTGGTAACGCTTACGCTTTAAATGTTGAGTTTATTGGAGTCATGAGAACAATCGAAATTGCTCTGGAAAAGAAATGAAATCCGATTCGAACTTTGTCACCCAAGCTTTTTCAAATCCTAACATTATTCATTGGCAGTTGAAAATCAAATTGTTGAATTGTATTTGTAGAACCAGTAGCATGTCGTTTATCATTACTCAAATATTTAAGGAAGAGAACAAGTGTGCAAACAAATTAGTTTCTATCCATTCAATGATTTGTTTAGTGGAAAGAAATTCATGTATCTGTTTTTGAAGATATGGCTCATAATAGAAAAAATCTTACTTATTTTCGCTTTCAATAATTTCTAGAGTTTTTGTCTTGAAACCCTCTTTTTATCTCTTTCCCTTTTTTAATGCATTCTGTACATTAAAAAAAAAATTGTATTATTCTATGTAATATATCATTTTGAATTTTATTGAATAAAATGCCTACATCCACAAAGAACAAATAAATTATCACCGTAATTTGTGTGTAACAAAATTCATGTACTAATAGAAAACTTTCTAATAGATCTCATCAGAAACAAGTAAATTTTGATCAACAGTTAAATTCTAATCAGTCGTAAACATCAAAGTACTTAAACCTATTAAACGACGAAATGAATAAAAACAAATGTTTTCATTAACGAATAAAACTCATAAACCAGAGACAAAGACATTCGAACTACATTGCTTGATATTCATTGATCAATTCTTGCAACATGTGAGGTATGCCAAATCTAACGTATACACAAATAACAAAAAGCAATAACTAATGGCTAATATCTAAGCTAAACTTTTCATCCTTTACTCCTCACTCTAAGGAGAGAAACACATAATTTAAGCTTTCTTTGGAGATTTCCTGGCCTTAGATGGAGACTTGGGAGTAGTAGAAGCACTTTCAGTCTTCTTAGGCAAAAGAACTGGATTAATATTAGGAAGAACACCACCGTGAGCAATGGTAACACCAGCAAGCAATTTTCCAAGCTCTTCATCATTCCTCACCGCCAAAAGCAAATGTCTTGGACTAATTCTATTCTTCTTGTTATCACGTGCAGCATTTCCTGCCAACTCAAGAACCTGAACACATTTCAAATTTCAAAATTAGGGTTCAATTGAGATTCAATTTTACAAAATTCCTATTCAGTAGCAATGAAAAGAGGAGTCGACTTACCTCAGCAGCAAGATACTCTAGAACAGCGGCAAGGTAAACAGGAGCACCAGTACCAACACGCTGAGCGTATCTACCTTTCTTCAAGAAACGTCCGATTCTTCCGACGGGGAACTGAAGTCCGGCTCTGACAGATCTTGTGACGGCCTTCTTCCTTGGTCCTCCTCCTTTCCTTCCACCAGCTCCAGCCATTTTGAAATGAGAAAACTTGTTTGTAAGAAAAGCTTAGAATTGAAAATGGTGATATAAATTTGAAATAGGTGTTAGTTAGGTTTTATACTTCCCCTGCAACTATAAGGATGTTGATCTGATAAACAAACCCACCGTTAGATTAGAAACTATATTTCATATCTATGGCTCAATTTAACTGACGTGGCGATCCGTGTCTCCTAAAACTCACCAATGGGAATTCACAACCAATCAGATGGTCTCGCTTTTTTTTTAATTGAATTTGGCATTATGCAATTTTTTTTTTATAAATTTAATTTGGGTGGATTCTTTCTTGTAATACCAGAGGATCCAATTTCTTTTGGATGCAAAATTCGTATGTAAATATAAATCACATTTTATTTTTGTTTTTTTATAAGCCACGTGTGTTATTTTGAAAATTTATTTTCTTAAGAATTATTTTATTTAAATTTTAATAATTAACATTTATATTAAGGGTTAAATAAGTTATTGCTACTTGTAAATATGGTCATTTTCAATTTTAGTCCCTTTAAAATTTTACTTTAATGTCTGGTGCTCACAAAATATTTCGTATAAATTAAGGGTCTCTGACGTTAAAAAACTCTAACGGTTGCTGATGTGGCATGATGACTGGATTAATTTATTTGTTTTTTATTTCTTTAATTTACTAACATGTTATGTTTAATTAGACATCAAATAGAACGCATCATTTCTTAGTAACCCTAATAGAACTATCACAGTCAAACAACATTTGTCCTTTGGTGGTCCCTTCCTTCTTCTTTGCACACGCTTGCTCAGAGATTCTTGGACCCACCATCAAATAACGCATCATTTGGTAGGTGGACCCATAGATAAGGTAAAGTTTCTATTGATGCAATCAAAACTGTTTCCATTTACTTCACATGTCTCACTTGTGTTCAATTGATTACGTTGACTGAATCATAGTTTCTAAGGTTACCCATCTTTATTTGCATTGCGTTGTCTGATATACCCTTTTGTGGTTTGTTATATTGTGTAGGGTATAAGGTTATTTAAGGTTGTTTTTTTATACCAAAGGGTCTTTTGTAAAGGATGCATGGTTAAGATATGTAGGGGGATGTGTTTGTTGTGAGTGGTAAAGACACATATTTTTTGTCTTACTTTGAAGCTTGTGGCCTAATCAAGTATATGGACCCTTCCTTTAACATTGAAACTGTGAAAATGTGGTGGAAATCTGAGCATGGTAGTCTGGAAAATGATCTAAAACCCTTTGTCAATGATGAGGATGCCACTATGTTAGCTGTTTGTGCTGAGAAATGTTAATGTGATGTCGAGATATATACTGAGGCAAAATTAGAAAGTGGTGAGAAGACTTATATGGAGAGGTTATTAGAGAAAGAAAAAGGGCAAGAAATTGTTGAGGATGAAGAGGAAAGTGACTCAAGCGAAGATAACTTGGATGAGATTTGATTTGAGGATAATGAAGAAGAGATAATGCATGATTGTGATGAGGATGTTGATGTAGGAGGTGGTATGAACAAAGGTGTTGATGTTGGTAAGTCATGTCCAAACCACTTAGGAGGCTAGATAGGGAGATTGAAAAAAGTGCAAACTGGTTGCCAACATATGCAGACATGTTGAAGTTTCAAGTGTCTCATGTCATGTTCACAAATTCATTTGTTGTAGACCTAACAAACCACATTTGTTCTTGTAATTTTTGGGAACTGGTTGGGATACCCTGCAGACATATAGTTGCATCCATACATATAAAGGTTGATGATCCATTAAAGTATGTTAACAAGTGTTATCTTAAGGATACTTGTTTGAAATGTTACAATCAAGTCATTACTCATATTAATGGGAAAAACAAATGGCCAAAGACCATTGATCCAGAAATCTTGCCTCTAAGTTACAAGAGGGGACCTGGAAGACCAAAGAAACTACGTAGGAGAGAACCTGATGAGGCATCATGAACTAGATGGTAAAGTACTAACACTAGCCATAGATGCATGGTTTGTTTTGAATATGGCCACAACAAAAGAATATGTAAGAAAAACAAACAGTTGGAGGTTGTTGATGGTGAATCACCAAGAGTTGTTGAAACACAAGCTAGCCAGACTCCAACAGTAGAGCCAGTACAACAAAAAAGGGTAAGTAAACTTTATTTGTTAAGTACTATTATTGAAAATATCAGTTAATATATTGTTATACTAACATGTATAAGGTAGGCCAAATGGCACAACAAAGAAGGGAGTAACTACTAAAAATGCCAAGACTACAAATGTATTCCTTATGTATTAACTTATGTTATTATCTAGGCATTCTCATAAAAAAAATTGTTTTCATATGTAATTATTACATAAAATATTGCAGCAATTATCAACTTAACTACAATTCATACATGTAATTAACAAGGTTACACCATTTCATTGCATAAAACAGAGTACATCACAAACACCAAACAACATCAACTTCATTTCCTTACATAAAAAACATCAACACCCAGTAGTTGCTTACATAAAACAACATCAACACCTACATTTAATAACAAAATATACATTGAACAAAAATGAGATAACAAGACAAAACATCTTTAATCTTCCATAATATGTCTTTGTTTTCAGCTTGCTCTTCAAGATCTTGTTCTTTTTCCTTGTTTCTTCAACAACGAACTTCATATACCCAATAAAGACCATGACTTCCAAATCTGAGTTTGTACAAGTTGAATCATCATTCTCAGATTTTTCTTCAAAATCATCATTCCATATGAAAAGATTACAGGTATCAACATTCCTCCAATTCGGACATCTCCAAAATAACCTTCCCTTGTTCAATCCCTTTTTGCAATGATATGAAACCATACGAACTTGACAACCATAATATTTCCCACAACTTGATTTTATGGAAGCAGAAGACATTGGAGGAAGAAAAGGGAGGAAGAAAGAAGATGAACAAACGAAAATGGTGGACTACAAAGGTAGAAGCCACGAACGAAAATGGTGGAGCACAAAGAATGAGGCACGGACGAAAAGGGTGGAACAAAAATTAGGTCTTGAAATGAAAAAGGGAAACATTGACTTTTATTGAAACATTTGCATGCTGTCTACAAAAAGAAATAAAAAACAAATAAATTAATCCAGTCATCATGCCACATCAGCAACCGTAAGGGTTTTTAACGCCAGGAACTCTTAATTCATACGGAATATTTTGTGAGGATCAAACCTTAAAGGAAAATTTTAGAGGGATTATTTAACCTTAATAGTAATAATCAATATGTATTATTTTTTAATATCTATTATTATTTATTTATTTATTTATTTATAAAATTAACTTTTATTGGTGTTCGGCCTAGACGATTGAAAGGGGGCATTGGTGGGAATGCTTCATTGGTGAAATATTGAAATGGTAGTGGTGTTTGAAAGTCATAGGGTGGTTAGGATGGTTGTGTTTGTCGGTTGTGATTACAAGACCATTAATGTGATGAATGTCTACAACAAAGGCTTCACAATGCTAACAATCGAGGAATATTGTCCTCTATGCCAATGGGACATAGTTTGACACAACGATGAGATGTGAAGAAACAAAAAAAATCGTCCATGCAGCACGCGTATAAGAACATAAATGGATACGGTTGATAAAATGATAAGATTGTATAATATATGTCGTCAGCCCGGACACAACAAGAAAAAATGTTCAAATGTCAGATCCACCCCTGCATCATAATTTAATTTCTTCGTTCACTTGTTGTAACCTTAGATTTTAATATATTAAGAACTTTTTGTTACAACAATGTTAACAATAAACATCACAATGATTTAAACACACTTAAAATAAACAACACATACAACAAATAAGCACAATATTTCTAACTGATTATAACATTCAACCTGATTTCATTAGGTCCAAACATCATTTCCCTTGCATATTTGTCAGTCTTAACTCGCACTTACCCACACAATCTATCAAGTCTCTCAATATTGCAAAATTTTTCACCTTCAGCAATATCTCCATCTAACCATCGAATCAACTTTCTTGCAATTGATTGAAACTTTGGATATTCCAGAAGAGCATATCGATCAGAGATTTCTCTCTTAAAAATATCATTTTCTCGTAGTAGCATTGATACATGATATCAATATTACAAGAATATGAGAAGAAAAGTAAAAATAGTTGATCACACCACCTCTATTTATAGCAAAGTTTTACATAAAAGCATGTCTCTAGATGAATTGACAACAACTCTTGAATGGTGTCACACACCGTCACCAATTAGATTTGAGACTAAATATAATACCTCCAATCAAATTGATGAAACCTTTATAAAATTATATATGGTTATCAATTCATCTAGAGACCCCACTAATAATCTTAAAAAAATAAGATAATATGGGAATTATTTTGTAAAGTGAATTATTCGAAAGAAAAAACTAAAAATGGGTTAATTAGATAAAATCATTATGTGAGCAATGGTAACACCAGCAAGCAATTAAAAATAAATGAGTTTAATAACATTCACGCGAGAATGCAGTTCCACATTCTAATATAAGCTAATGATACATAGTAATTTAAAAATTACTTTTCAAAAAGAAAAGAAATCATTACGTGAATTAATGGTCATTTTAAGTATTCATCATCCTCAACCTCCAAATTGAGAGATGTGTATGAATATTAATACTAGATTCAAACTATTTTTAAAAATTAATAATCTTAAATTTTATCATTTCTATCTCATCCAATAAAACCACTACCTTCAATTAACACAATTAAATTATAACGTACAAGTCAATTTGGTAATGGCAAACTTTCTAACAGTTCTCATCATAAACTTTCAAATTACATTACTTGACATACATTGAATAACTCTTGTCACACGAGAGGTGTGCCTAATCTAAGGTATCCACATCTAAGCTTTCTTTGGAGATTTCCTGGCCTTGGATGGAGACTTGGGAGTAGCAGAAGCACTTTCATTCTTCTTAGGTAAAAGAACTGGGTTAATATTAGGAAGAACACCACCATGAGCTATGGTAACACCAGCTAGTAATTTTCCAAGCTCTTCATCATTCCTCACAGCCAACAACAAATGTCTTGGACTAATTCTGTTCTTCTTGTTATCACGAGCAGCATTTCCAGCCAACTCAAGAACCTGAACATCAAAAAGAATTTCAAAATAAGGGCTCAGTTCATATTCAATTTAAAAAATTCCAAATCTACATTAGCAATGAAAAAATGAAACTGAAGATTAACAGAAGAGTAAATTTACCTCAGCAGCAAGATACTCTAGAACAGCAGCAAGGTAAACAGGAGCACCAGTACCAACACGCTGAGCGTATCTACCTTTCTTCAAGAAACGTCCGATTCTTCCGACGGGGAACTGAAGTCCGGCTTTGACGGATCTTGTGACGGACTTCTTCCTTGGTCCTCCTCCTTTCCTTCCACCAGCTCCGGCCATTTTGAATTTTAAAAACAAGTTTAAAGATGTTGAATTGTTTTACTGGTAAGAAATGCTAAGAATTGAAGATTGTGTGATGTAATTGGTGGTGGTGTGGGCAAGGTTTTATACTTCCACGGTGATTATAAGGATCTTGCTCTGAAAACAAATCCACCGTTAGATTAAAAATAATAGTTCATATCTATGGCTCACTGTCATTGACGTGGCGATCCGTGTCTTCTAAAACTGACCAATGAGAACCAATTAAGCGGCCTGGCCTTTTTATTATTAAATTTGGCTTTTCGCAACAACAACAAAAATTGTAGTATAAATTAGGGTGGATTCTTGCGATTTGTATGCAACAGTCACATGTAAAATGTAAATATAAATCACAATTTATTTTGGTTTTTTATTTTAACAAATTTATTTGGTAGAATTTTTTTTTCAAGAAAAGAGGATTAAAAGAAAAGAAAAAATTACATGCGACTTATCGGTTATAAATAAAATGAGTTAATTATATCAAACTCTTTGTCATTAAGGTGAAATTTGTTATTTCCCCTGAAGAAGATTCTCATTAAGAAAAGCAGTCTTGACATCCATTTGTCATATTTCATAATCATAATATGTAGCGATAGCAAGTAAAGTCCGAACAGATTTAAGCATTGCAATTAGTGAAAAGGTTTCATCATAGTCTACCTAATGAATTTGTTTATAACATTTAGCAACCAGTCTTGCCTTTTAGGTATTTACCTTACCATCCATGTCAGTCTTCTTTTTAAAGACTCACTTGCATCTTATAGGATTAACTCCTACACGAGGCTCTACCAATGTCCAATTTGAAAGGATTAACTCCCACTTGTTTATCAAAGCAGTTCAATTTGAAATTGTCATCTAGGGTTCCACCAGGATTTTACATAGATAGAATCAGGTTTGCAAAATTTCTATCCAACTTTTATAATCAAGAACATCATATATAGGGATATGGGAGTAATTGAAGCTCCAAGGTTTAATCTGCTTTAGGGCCATGAGGTTCTTTCGTCAAAATTAAACCTTCTCTTACATTTAATTGTCACCTCCTCAGAAGGAGGAAGGCTCATCGACATCATTCGTCTGATTCGAAGCTGATTATATAGGGGCAGCTACCGTACCTTAAATTTTGACCCTGGTTCAAGACATCCTTGGTATTCTAGAAAAGTCAAAGAGGGACTCTTTTTGACTTTTTAACTCATTTTTCAAATTTAGATTTTATTTTTTCTATATGTAACTAAAGGGTGGGAATATAAAATAAGTTTTTATTTAAATGTAAATATATAATATATCGCAATTATTTTTATATTATAAGGGGTTTTGGGTTAATATATTGTTCTTAATATATTTTATTTTAAAATGGGTTATTAAGAAAAAAATGATGTGTACCTATTTTTTTAATATTATTATCATTTTTAGTTTTTAGATTTTTACATATAAAAATCATATTAAAAAAATAGATATTATTATTAAAAATGGAGTGTGGGTTTTAAAGAAATTTTTTTTATTACTTTTGAATCTTTTAGGTATTTTTTGGATTTTAATATAAAAATTATTATTGATATTAGGGTTAAATATGTTTTTGGTCCCTCTAAATATCTCATTTTTTGAATTAGGTCCCTCTAAATATTTTCTTCAAACATTGGTCCTCCAAAACTTTTCCGTTTCGAAATCTAGTCCCTCCCGTTAGTTTGAACTAACGGAGGCTGAGTTAGAAGGCCATGTGTGCGTAAATAATTTGCCATGGTGTAACTGAAATAATCCACGTGTGAATGCATTGCAGTGTATATGTAGTCAAACATTAGGGTTCATATTTGCACAAAATTTGTAAGCTAGGGTTCATATTTTCTCTTCATCTCTTCGTCACATCCACAAATTCTTCTCCTTCTTCCAAATCGTGATGTCGTCTTCATCTAGGGTAAGTAATTTTAGGTCACAACAATCCATCATTGCCACCGACAATGAAGAGAAAAAGTGTGGATGCAAGGGTACTTTGATTGCATACATGTGCAAGAAGGGAAAGAATAATGGGAGGTTGTTCTGGAGATGCCCATTTTGGAAGAACGCGGGAACATGTAATATGTTCGTTTGGGATGATGAGTATGGCTTAAAGAAGGAAGATTCTGAATGCAACAATGATGAGAGATATATGTAGTTTGTTGATACATTTAAAGAGCTTTATGAAGCATCATTGAAGAAGAACACCAAGTTGAAGCTGAAGTTAAAGAAGGAGGAATTATTTGGAAAGTTTAAGACCATATGTATTGTAATTTCAATGTTGGTCAACATGTATTTTGTTCTTAGATGTAAATGTTAATGTTGTTTTGAACAAGTAATGTTTAGGTACTAAGTTGAATTTGTAATGTTTAGGTACTAATGTTTAGGTACTTTGTAATTTGGTATGTTGGAATGTTTGTAATTTGGTATGTTGGAATGTTATGAACAAATATGTTTCGAAATTTGGTGATGAGTACTTATTTATTTTTGCACAATATGTTTTTGTTTTGATATACAAATTGTAGTTAGGTTGATGTTTTGAAATACAAAGCCATACATATGAATCCAGATTTTTTTTCTGGTCTGCTATGGTACAGATTTTGTTAAACCAGTAAGATTTACACCAGAAATATGATATTAAAATTTCAAAGCATCATTGTACATCATTAAACCAGAAGTGCATTACAACAAAAATATCATAATTATTTAACATCAAGTACTAAACAAGTAGTGCATTACATCTGAATCCAAAACAAAAAAAAAAACACTTCACACCAGAATTGTTTCTTAGATACTTAATTAAAACAAAAAAAAAACAAAGAACATGGTTTGCGACTTCATTCAGTTTTTTCCTTGCTTGTGCATACTTCTTCTTCTATAACTAGTGGATCATCAGGTTCTTTTCCAGGCCCTTGTATGTTCTTGGACTTCAAAGTCCTCAACCTCTCACTGTGCCTTTTTTCAGGTAACACATTGCTTCCAAATTTGTACTTGCTTTGTGTCCTATGTTTGATAGGTTCACTGCTCGATGGCCTTGACAGAGTTGTTCTTATCCCTGGTGGTTTGAAAGGAGTAGCTCTAAACACTTTTGGTTTCTTCCCGAAAAAAAACTCTTGCTCCAGTAGGCTTAGTAGGTGATTTGAGAGGTGACCTATTAATTTTAAGAGGTTGAATGTCCAATACACCATCACCTTTAAGTAGGGCAGCCATGATCTCATCCAATGATGTAGGGTTCTCAAAGACAATTGGTTGTGGTTCAGGATCATCAGTTGTTTGATTCTCAGTTGTCTCAGCTTCATTGACAGTTGCATCTGCTTCATTCACAGTTGGGTGATCCATTTCATTAACAATTGGTTCCTT
This sequence comes from Lathyrus aphaca, assembly GCA_963966055.1. Lineage (NCBI taxonomy): Eukaryota > Viridiplantae > Streptophyta > Magnoliopsida > Fabales > Fabaceae > Lathyrus > Lathyrus aphaca. Next base: position 687,667,267 of record OZ014519.1, on the reverse strand, counting down.
CACAGCTGGTTGATGCACAACTGGTTCCTTCATAGCTGGTTGGTGCACTGTTGGTTCCTTGACAGTAGGTTCCTTTACATTCTCATTCATAGTTGGTTCCTTGACAGTAGGTTTTACATTCTCAGTCACACTTGGTTTCTTCATAATTGGTGCATCCTTTTAAGTTGAATTCCTTTTTGTTACCCCTTGAATTCTTTTCACAATACCTCTGCTAGTTGTTGCTTCCATGCTAGATTGTGCTCCCTTGGTCTTTTTGGAATCTTTGTTTATGGTGCCCTTGGGCCTCCCCTACAACATGTATGATATTAACATTAGAATACACTTAAATTAGCATTAGACCTAATAAAAAATCATCATCTCAACATAAGTATTACCCTTTTTTTGCTTGCCACAGTTGGAGGTACATTTTCTTGACTAGGTATATTCTGAGAAGCTTGGGTAGGAATGTCTTCAACATTAGGTTATGTAGGCTCAACGGTAGCATGTCCTGTCTGTGACTTTGATTCTACCTCTTGTTTCAATTTCTTGCAGGTCCTCTTGTTATGTCCCAATTCAAAAGAGAATTTGCATTTATGGCTAGTGTTTGTTCTTTGCCACCTAGTTTGTGTAATCTCATCCAAGTGAAACCTCTCAAATGCATCTCAATAAATGATGTATGCAAATCTTCCTTGATAAATCAAGATCCTATTTATCTCTCAATCGTCACATCTTATGATGATGACCATGAGATCATCGTTATGAGGGTGGATGTTAGAATCATCTTTCCCAAAACATGCTATATCAAGAAGCTTATATCTCTCCCTAATCTGTGCTGGTGGTAGAACCCTCTATGGATCTGGGGAGCATACCATATATGGGTGGAACTGGTCTCTCCGCCCCTAGTAAATCATCATGTGATGAAGTTAAGAGTATGATGGATAGCCTTGTCATCACCCTCACATGATTCCTTCCATTTCTTGGATCCGGGAGTATGGGGAGATCTTGTCACTAAGAATTAAATTCTCCCGACCCTCGAAGGGAATCTCCCTTTCTATAATTATTCAAGTTCCATTCTTAGATTAGACGCATTATCTCTTTCTTGAACCAACTACTAGGTTCAGGGCCCATAACATCTGCCTTTAGAGCTGGTAGTTGAGGGATGTTATGCATGTGGAGTAACTCGTGCCATATCTGCTCTCAGAGAGTGTTCAGGGGCGTGAAGCTCTTATTGAGCTTTCCGCTTTTCTTAAATGATATATTATCTTTGACAAACGATGTGTATTAACCCCTTCGCGAGCTGCCAACGTGGAAAATGTGTTCTTTTGCATCTCATGGAAAGTATGTAACATTTTGCCCGTCACAACTTTGACCAAGGACATCGTTGGCCTCTGGGCGAGGGATTCATTGAAGTTTCCATCCTTGAGCCCATTTTAGAATGTTCCCATAAATATTTCCGAGTTTGGATGAATCACCTTGATTGTCGCTTGTTTGAAGTGGGTAAGGTACTCCCTAAGGGATTTAGAGGGGCCTTGACGAATATTGAAGAGACTAGTGGCAGACATCTTTATGTGCCTACTCGCTACAAATTGATGGATTAACTTATTCACCAAGTCTTGATAGATGGTGATGGAGGGCCGAGGTAGGCCCATATAACATCTTAGGGTTACACCTTTGAAGGTGCCTGATATGAGCTTGTATTTCAAGAGTCAACTCCAATGATGGCCATATGCGTGTTAATGGTGGCGACATGTTCATATTGGTCGCTGCGCCTATCAAACTTGGCCAGTGAAAGAGGCTTAGAGTTCTCTAGAACAAGTGTATCTCATATATAGCCCTAAAGAGGTTGTGGGTGTGTAACACGGTGGGAGAACTGACTTTTAGTTATGTTGCGGATAGCAAGAGTCGCCACCGACTTTTATTTTATCCATAGGAAAGGCATAAAAGAACAGGAAAGACCTTTTTAAAAGATTTTTGGGTCCGGGGGGTAGGTTATGTAAAGGGAAGGTGTTAGCACCCTTTACATCCATGGTTATCCATGGGCTCTTAGTTACTTAGCTCACTTTAAAATGTTTTTGAAAATGTGAAGTGTGTGAATAGAAATTTTCATAAGAGTTTGATAATGATCCATGTACGGATGCGTAAAAAACTTGTGTTTGAAAATTGTTTGAAATTGTGAAGTGTTTGAAAAGTTTTTGAATAGTGAGCAAGTAACTATGAGAAACCTACCCTAAAGTTTAAGTCTTTTTGTTCTTGAATCCTTTAAGTGGTAAGACTATCCCTATTATTAAGGAATAGGTAGTCATTACCTTGGATGTGTTAAGGGACAAACGTAGGGTCATCGTATGGTCAATGAAGGCAACTTAAGGGATGTCTTTAGCAATTCGTAGGGACTATCATCATTTATTCGAAGGGACAAGATCATTATTCCGTAGGCAACCTCGAAGGGACTTGATCTTTTAAATTTATAGGGACTTGATGATTTTATAAGTGAAGGGACTTTGCTTAAGACACCCCTATATTCGAGGGACTTGACCATTTTATTTTAAGGCAACCAAGAGGAATACCCTAGGAAGTGCAAGATGGCGATCAAAGATCGACTTACGTGTGTGAGTGTTTATTTTCAAATATTTATCTTTTAAAGTTAATTATCTAAATTAATTTTAATTACAAATAGTTTCCACACCCTATTTACTAACCACGCAGTTAATATGAAAAATAAATGGCAGAAATTAAAAGGCAGAAAATAAAATTCCTACACTATTACATGGCTTAGGGGCAGTTACATAATAATGATAATAATGGCGGAAAATAATAAAAACCAATTATTACAAAGGCGAAGCAGTTACATAATCAGGAAAACAGTGAATGAATAACATAAAAATGAGTGAATAAATTAGAAGAAAAAAAGTTTGCAGACTAGGTTAAGAAAACAATTAGGGTTATGGTTTGAGAAAAAATTTAAGGTTTAAAAAACAATTTAAGGTTTAGGAAAAAAATTTAGGGTAAAAATTATGGCGAAATTTGGGTTTTAAGATAAAGATTAAGGCTAAATTTTTAGGGTTTAAAGTTTATGAAAAAAATTAAGATTTAGGTTTAAAATTAAGGTTTAGGGAAAAAATTAAGGTTTATGAAAAAAATATAAGTTTTAAAAAAAAAGGATTTTGTTTTATCTTTTAGAAATTAGTTTAATAATAATAATAAGGAAATTCAAAGAAAATACATAATTTGATGAAAAAGGGAAAAATAAAGTTAGAGATACCAAAAATATTGGGGGTTTGCCCTTTTTGCTTCATTGAGTTCTTTGCCACTGGGACACCCACGTTTCTTCATCAAAATGCTCCAAACCTCAGTTCCTTGCCACTAGGTTGTGGGTCTTAGGTCTTTGTCACTAGGGCAATCAGCGCATGCCACACACCATCTTTTTCCTCCCACCTGCCTATTTTTGGTATATACTGTTGGAAGAATAAAAAAAGAAATAAACAGGATCAAATAAAATTGCTGCAGATTTTAAAATAATGAAAAATAAGAAAAGCGATTAAAATAAAATCTAAAAAATATTAAAACGATGCTAAAAATCTAATAAAATCAAATAAAGAACGCACAATTTTTTTTAGATTTTTTTGAGAATATGAAAATAGAAAATAAATCAAATAAAATAGAAAAAAGAGGAATTTGCGATTTTGAGGGTCGAAATCTTTTAGAATTCTATTCTAAAAGAGTATTGTTTGTCGATTTTTTTCTGAACTTCTGGAAAAAATTCGGAGCAAATCGAAACAGTAGTACTTACCTGACTTACCTGTCAGCCTGTAATGTTTATCACTACTGCAGCCTTCGATGTATCGACGAAAACAGATTACAGCAGATTAACCAATAGTTTAGTTCTCCATGGTGCCCTATGATTCCTGCATCGAAACTTAAATTCAACTATCCAAAAACCATCTACACAACCAAACAAACATATTATGTAATCAAAATCAATTAATCATACGTAAATCATTGAAATTGAAAAAAAATCAAAAGAAAGGCAAGAATATGAATTTGGTTTGTATGATTTGGCATGAATTTGATGATGAGGATGATTGGAATAGGTTCAGTGATGTCTCAATGTTGTTGTCCAGAAATCATCTCTATAGCACTCTAACTTAGAAACCGAAATCAAGTTTTTGTATGATTTTTTGAAGTTTTGAGACCAGGTGAGAGGCTGCCAAAATCCCCTCTTTGAAGCTGTTTCATGTTGTATATATAGGAGTGAATGAAATTAGGTTAAGAGCTTTCACAAACTTGTGGATATTTGGACCTTTTAAGATTGAAAAATATTTGGTTTTAAAACTTGAAATATCTTGATCTAGCCTTGCCATTTTGGGATGATTTTCATAACTCTTGTATCAATTAGATCAAAATATCATTTATGACATTCTAGAAGCAAAATAATTTTAAATCTTCACTATTTCATATTTTATTTGAATTTAAAATGATTTTTAATATAAAAAATCATAATAAATAAAAATAAAATAATGAAAATAATGAAAATATTAAGTTAATTTCGTGCATGATGTCTTGGTGTGGATTGGGTCATCATATGGCAAGCCCATTTAGAAGAAATTAGTTTTAGACCTCCATTTTCTTCATAAACCAACCAAAAATTTCCCAACTTTGCAAGGGCACACATCCTTCAATTTTAATGCTATGAGGGTGTTCTTGGACATTTTGGAAAGCTTGAAGAGTCCTCTAACCAACCTCACTGGTTTCACGTCCATATCATTTACCAATCTCAAGTTATGCCCTTTTGAAGTTGTTGACTTTTTGTTGATTTTCAAAAGGACCTATAATGTCTTAGCTCATACCCTCCAAATGAAGCATTTTTGGGCTTGGCTTGTGAGACACAAAGTTGTAGAGAATTCAATTTCCTTCAAAATGAGCTTTGGATGGAGACTTGGTGATGAAGCATGTGAAAGTTATGGTTGGTCAAAGTTCAGTTGACTTTTCCTAAGGAAACCCTAATTTAGAAACTCCTGATTCTTGATGATCTGAAATCTCCTTGATGAATCATGATCAACCCTTGATCAAATGATGAATTTTACTTCATATACTTGATGTTGGCAAAAAATCATGAAGTTTGACTTTGGTTTGACCACAGTTGACCTCAGTTTGACTTTTTAACTGCTTTGACTGATTTTGACTTATCTGATCATCTGACTGAGCAAAACTTTGGGAAAAGTTTTGAAATTTGTCATAAGGATTCTTAAACACATATAAGATGTTATGAAGCCCACTTGAAGCCTTGGAAATTCATTTAGCCTGATTAAAGTCAAAACCCTAGTTTTGGATGCACTGCTTAGGAGGTGCATTGTCTGAGGGAGTTGTCAAATCTTCTGACTATTTGTGGACTTTGTGAACCTTGTGAACCATCATAAGATGTCTTGTGAACCTTATGGTAGGTATTGTGAACCTTGTGAACCTTGTGAACCTCATAAAGTGACTTGTAGACTTCATGAACCTCATGAAAGGTCTTGAAAGCATTGTGAATCTTGTGAACCTTGTGAACCTCATAAAGTGACTTGTAGACTTCATGAACCTCATGAAAGGTCTTGTAAATGTTGAGAAGCTTGTGAACCTTGTGAACCTTCAGAGAACACAAAGTCTTGTATTGTGAGGCAAAATTTTGGGGTGCAACAGGGTGTCGCATATCTTCATCGTCATTAAGGATTATGCCTTGCAGACATTGTTGGATATGAAGGACATCATCCTCCAAAGCTTGATTATGGTGAAAGTTGTTGTCTTTTAGTTCACCATGGTAGTCAGAGGGGTAAAATGTGGGGACGACAATCCAACTAAGTGTTGTGGGGGCCCAGGTCATTTTTTCGGGCCCCACGTGGGTGTCAATTTTACTTGTCTAAGGAATGTTAGAGGTTTTAAGGTTATGTTGTGGGATAAAGAGCTGACACACGTTGGGGTGAGAAACCATTTTTATTTGGTTTTCCATGTGAGAATGAGATTCTCCTTCTCAACTTTAATGTTGAGGTATTTATAGCGGTGTTGACGTGTATCACATGCCCCTTAAAAATAACAACTGTCACTGAAAGCATGCGGGAGTGGATGTTTAGTTCACTATTATTGTGGAAAGCTGATCAAATACCTCATTAGCCTTTACGGAATAAGGTCACATCATCACCCCATTTTTTTACCCTTAGACGACTCCTCCGAAAAAAGGGCGATACATCCAATATAGAAGCGACACATATAATAAATATAATCAGTCATTTGTCGCCTTCATGGACCGCTTACAAACATACCAATCCAATATATATTACCATTAAAAAAACTATTCTTACAATACATTTTAATGGCAAAACACCAACTAAGCAAGCAACTTTCTATCCACTTAAAAAAAGTAATATTATTCATCCAACAATCATGCGCAACTACCTATAGAAGTAGAGTTAAACAGTCAACCCCAACCTTCAGTCTTTTCTTTACTTTACTTTGCTCCCACCCTCCACACCACCCATTCTTCACCAGTACTCTTGCATACCATTGTTCCTTCATATTACTTGCCCTATATTAAGCCACCTATCTATTACTATTAGCCTCTCCTCATCTGCAAACATATTTTATTTATCACAACCTCACACTTGTTATATGGCCAACGTGGAACACACTCTTCAGGAAGTTTCTGTCGATACTTCCACAGGTACGTACCTTTTAGAATTCCATCAAAATTCACCCTAGGGTATGTTTGGAAATTTATTTTTAAGATTGATATTTTTATATTTTGCAGATCAATCCAATTCCAGTAGTATTACTCAAGTAAATCCCAAGGTTGAATTTTCTAAAGATGAGGAAGCTCTTATCATCAGGATGTATAAACTACTAGGAGATAGGTAATTTAGTTAATATGATTAATATATTATATTTTGGCTTAATATCTATCATTTTTTAAATATAATATATTGTTTTTCAGGTGGCCATTAATTGCTGGAAGAATTCCTGGACGAACAGCTGAAGATATAAAGAATTACTGGACTTCAAGAGACTCTTCCACTAGCCAACCAAGGGTTAAATAAAAACTATACTATAGTGCTTTCTGTCTAAAATGTTGCTTGGTGTGAGTGAGTTTGAGTGTTACTATGTCATGCATTATTTAGTGTGTGTTTGATCCAAGACGATATGAGATCAGTATATATTCTTGCAAAACAATATCAGCTTTACTATGAGATTCGAGAGGTAGATTTAAGAGTTGGATCTATAACTTTGTGAATTTCAATTTCTATATTCATATTAATTTGTTATTATAAAATGTAAGATTCAAGCAAATGATTTGTACCACTGGTATTTTTTTCAATCCAATTTATAATCATTGAAATCATAGTCAGAGTACCTAACTAAAGCATTATAATTCTTTTGGTACCATGAATTTATTAGTCAGATATATCATAATGCATTTGACAATAATGAGACATGAGTTTTTAAAGTTTGCTCGGAAGCATGCATACATTCAGATAAAAAACATGATATCAAGAAAATATACAGTGAAATAGAGAAGAAAACCAATCATATTTTGACATTTGCTTTTATCTATTGATTTTCTTCCTCATCTTTGTCTAAGTTACATTCAATGCTTATAAGAGTTGAAATTTATTTTTCTTTATTTTAATTTCAAATCTTTTTAACAAAGTGTGCTAGTGAGATACATCTTAATGCATTTGATAAAAAAAAGGTGTGATTCTTTAGGGTTTGTTTGAAAACATACACTCATATAGACATATAACATAATGTCAGATAATTTAAACTTATTGACATGTGTCAATAATTTAAAATTTTAACTTAGTTATAAAGTAAAAATATACTAAACATGCTTTTCGGTGGTTCTTGATTATGCCGAATTCCATTAAGGAGTATATGAAGTGCTATATATACTTAGTTTCTTACAGTTTTGGGTATTTGGAATTTGAGGAACAATATGATTTTTACGGAAACTACTTATATCGTCGAAGACGTTTTTCACCATATAGTTATTACGGCTTGGAGGTGGTTGAATATAGGGCGTATGATTTATTCTTTATACGATTGAATGTACCATCCTCTTGATTTTTTGCAGGAGATAGACTGGTTTTTTGTTTCGATTGGATTGTTACCATTCAATTTTTGTAAGTATTCGAGTTTATCCCTTTACTTTTATCTTTTGATAGACTTTTGTATTGGGATAGAGAACCCCTTTTTTCTCCTTTAATCAATATTTCTTATAAAAAAAAAGTGTAATAAAGTGTAATATTCATAAATATGTATAAATTACCCACAAAGTCATAAAAAAGTAACATCTAAAAGATTATTAAAAAACAAGAGTTTTATAAGTTTTTCAAATTAAAAAAAAGAGAAGTGTTTTTGTGTTTATCTTCAACTTAAATCAAAAGTTCATTATACAACATCGTCTTCATCAATGTCTTCATATTCAACTTGACCAAATTCATCTTTAGATGATATATAAAAGTTTTTAAATATTCATCAACATCGCATGTCGTCGCATACATGGCATTAGGGTTCAAAAACCATTTACCTTTTATTTCTCTCTAAATACATGTTGGAGAAATCATTTAATGAGAATAAAATAAAAAAATTGTGGGAGATGTTTTCACGCGAGCATGATATAAAATGAGTTTTTTAAAATTTGACCAAATAAAGGTAAAATCGAGTTTAAGAGTAAAATACAACGAAAACTTATACGACTACATCTATTTCATCACGATTTAAATCGTTTAAAATCGTCCAAGATACTATTTTACATAAAAACCATTTTTACATGCGATTTAACATGAAATTCTAACTTAGAAACGTGAAATTTATATAGTTTAGGTTTTAAATCACGATTTAAATTAACCTTAGTTGTATCAACCTTTCTTCTTTAAAAAAATTTTAAAGCAAAAACTTGCTCAAATGGTCATACCAAGTTTGAGGGGCTTATTTTAAATTGTAGAGAATTTTTTTTTAGCTTGAAGACATGATTAAAAGAAGATAAGTTTTGAAATTTAGGAGGTTGATTGAATTTAACATATACTTCCTCTTGAATCACTACAAAAAAATGACGTTTAACAGCGCACCTTAGACAATGCTTATATGAAAAAGCGCTGTTATAAGTAAAAAAATTAAAAAACATGGTGACTGTTCACAAAAATATTTTAAAAGTGCTGTCTAAGGGGGGCTTAGACAACGCTTTCAATAAGCACTTTTAAAGGTATACCTTAGACATTGCTTTTGAGAAAGCGCTGTCTAAGGTATTAAAAATAAAAATAAAATTAAAATCAAAAGCGCTGTCTAAGGTACCCTTTAGACAGCGCTTACTAAAAGCGTTTTCTAAAGGGTACCTTAGACAACGCTTTCCTCAAAAGCGTTGTCTAAGGTCTAATTAAATTAAAATATTACTCAGTTTCTATTTTTGTTCTTTCTGTTCTTTCGTTTTTCCTTTCTTCCAGTGATACGCGAAACCTAACCACGAATCCTCCATAAACTACATTTCTCTGTTCCGATCATTGAAGAAATGTTTGTAGAAGCTATTATCGGTTCCGATCATTGACTGAGTATCGTTTTTTGTTCTTCTTCCGTTCAAAAAGGTATTGTTCTTCGTTCATGGTACTGTTCTTGTTCATGATACTGTTCTTCCATTGTTTTCAATCTCTTGCTTGTTTTATTGCTGAGAAGTTGCATAACCTGAGTTTATATACATTAGTTTATTAATGGCTGAGTTTAGTAGTTCATTGATGGATAGTGTGAAAAAAATATTAACACTGAGAAGTTATTTTGTAGTTCATTGAGTTTATATATATATATATATATATATATATATATATATATATATATATATATATATATATATATACAGTAGTTTATATACATTAGTTTATTAATGGCTGAGTTTAGTATAACCTGAGAAGTTTAGTAGTTCATACACTGAGTTTATATAAATATTAACACTGAGTTGTTGGCTTCATTACTTGAGAAGTTTTTTAGTTGAATCTGTAGACCGAGTTCGAAAAGCAACCGAGTTCGTCCATTTTCTTGACTGAGTTCGTCCGAGTTCGTCCTCTACTGAGTTCTCATAAGGTACATTGTTGTTGTTATGTTCGATAAGTCATAATATTTTTGTTATTTTCTTGACTGAGTTTTTGGTTATAATCTATGAAGCACGGATAAAACATTTAGGATACGGAGATACGTTAGTCATTGAAAAATTTAGGATACGATACGATTAAAATACGTATATAAAAAATTAAAATTAAACATTACTGTTATGTTCGATAAGTCTAATATTGTTGTTATGTTCGATAAGTCTAATATTGTTGTTATATTGTTATAATGAAAGTGAACTTGAAAGTCTAATATTAGTGTTATGTTCGATAAGTCTAATATTAGTGTTATGTGAAATAAGTCTAAATTAAAATTAAACATTTAGGATACAGAGTTTTTGTTTAAAACATTTAGGATACGGAGATACGTTAGTCATTGGTGTTATGTTCGATAAGTCTAATATTGTTGTTATTATATGAAACTCTATTTTCAACTTCAATGATGTAAATATCTGTTAAATGTGAGAAAATGAAGTGAACTTGAAAGTTGTTAGAATATTCGAAGATACTACCTTAGTTATGTATTTTCGTCTGGATTTAACGGGTTATTGTCGTTTGGAGAAACATTGATTATGTATACGTTATTGAAGTTGATATTGATTGTTTACCTTAATAAGTAGGAAAACCATGGATAAAACATGGATCGCTTGCAGGAATGAAAAAAATAAAAGTAAAAAATAAAAATAAAATAAAAAAACGAAAAAAAGAAAAGTTTTTTTTAATCTTTTTCTTTAAAACACAACTCAACTCAGAGAGAGAAGAAACAAAACCCACCCTAAAATTCATTCACGATTTCAGAAAGCCATTCACAGTTTTTTTAGAGAAACGAAATCAATGCACACACATCACTCAAATACAAAGAAACAAAAACAAAAGAGCCCCCTTCACCCTTCGATCCCTTGCGGTGGTTCTCTCTCAAGTTCCTCGCTCGCAAATCTGTTGGTTCGATCTCGGTTGTTCACTTTCGAACGACTCACTCTCACATCTCTCTCACTTGACGATGGTTTGGATTGCGGCGGTTTGGATGGGTACGCGGTGGTTTTGCGATTTCAGATTTTGAGGTTTGAGGGAGGCAGTGAAATCGGTTTGAGTAAGGTGAGTTTGAAGTCTTGTGGATCTGAGTTTTTTTGAAGGTGAAAATGGAGGTATGGTTTGGATTCAAAATTTGTGTTTATGCGTTTCGATCCACTCTCATCTCATCTTTTCTTCTGTTTATGGTTTTCGTTTGTGTTATGTTGTCGAAGGAAAAAACAAGAGGTTCAAATTTTTATGTCTCCTTAACAGAGAGGTCTCCCTCATTTTCTTAAACAAATCTAACCTCTCCTCTTTTCTCTTGGTCAATGGTTCCTTTTTGTTGCAGGTTTTTATGTGTGTTTCAAATGGTGATTAGTTTGTCTTGGTTATAACAGGGCTTTGAAAAATTAGCGCAAATGACTTTATGTTTGTAGCAGGATTTTCTATCACATTTTGAGACCTTTGGTTTGTTTTTGTATTGCTTTTGATAATATGGATATTTTGGTGAAAATTTGGAGAAGTGTGTCTTGGAAAAGCAAGCATGATACATGGTGTATGCAGAGTGGATCGCTTCTCTGCATCAGGCTGTAAAGATGCAGTGTATTGGCAAGGAAACCAAGTTTTGGAAACTAGTTACATATAAACTAAATATTAATATAAAATATAACTAAATACAAATTAAGGAATAATTAAAAATTAATCTAAGTAAAATTAACCTAATTAAACTATAAAATTAAATGAAATGATTTAATTAACCTTAAAATAAGAGAAAAATCAAGAGTAAATATTATATGAAGAAGAAAATAACCAATTAAAATTAACTAATAAAAAGAAGAATTAACTTAAAGACAATCTAATTAAATCTAAATTAAATTAAAGTTGAATTAAACTAAACTAAAATAAAAATATAATTCTAAATAATCTATGATAAGAAAATAAAATTGACGTGGAATGATAAAAGGGAATAAAACATGCATGATTTATGATTAATGGACTAAAAATGCAAACAAAATTGATTATCGAAATATCGATAAAAATGCGTCAAATGAATGAATATTTAGAAAAATGTCCGGTCAAAATTTAGGGTGTGACACTGAGTATCATCAATGTAAGCTTTGCAGATGATTTGTTGTTGTTTGTGAGAGGTGACTCAATTTCAGTGGAGCTTCTCATGGAGGCTTTCCAAGACTTCTCCTCTGTCACAGGGCTTGTAGTTAATCCTGCCAAATGCCAAGTATTCTATGGGAATGTTGCTGTCCAGGAAAAACTTCTGATCAAGCAGATTACTAGTTTGAACGAAGGTATCCTCCCATTTAAATATCTTGATATTCCTCTGTCTAGTAAGAAGCTCACTGTTGGTCAATGCCTCATCTTGGCTGAAAAGTTAACTAGTAGAATTAGGCATTGGAGCTCAAAGCTTCTGAGTTTTGCAGGGAGGTTGCAAGTAATTAATAGTGTGCTCTTTGCCACTGCAAACTACTGGATTCAATGCATCCCCTTCCAAGAGTAGTGATAGCAAAAATTGAAGGCATCTGCAAGTCTTTTTTATGGTCCAATAGTGATACAGTTACAAGGAAATCACCAATAACTTGGAAGAAGGTTTGTCATCCTAGGGATAAAAGTGGGCTGAATGTGGTAGACTTACAAACTTGTAATAATTTGGGTATAGCCAAGCTGCTTTGGAACCTCTACATAAAGGAAGACAGTCTGTGGATTAAATGGATCCACAACTACTATTCTAAGCATCAAAGTATAATGCACGTGCCAATCAGAACAGGGTGCTCGTGAATTCTTAAAGGAATATTGAAGCAGAGGCCTAATTTGATCCAATTGCCTATTTGGAGTAATCTGTTGCAGCAAAGGCAATTCAAAACTAGACTGGTATACTTAGCTCTGAAGGAGAACATGGAGCAGGTAAGTTGGAGACATCTGGTCACCAATAACTGTGCAAGACCTAGGGCAGTTCACACTTTCTGGTTAACGTGTCATAAAAGGCTTGTTACCAAGGACATGTTGTGTAAAATGCATATGATCCAGATAGATACATGTTGTTTTTGTGGTGAAAAGGAAACTATTCAACACTTTCTATTTGAGTGTTTGGAAACTAAGCAGTGACAAACAATTTTGGATTGGTTTGGAATTAATCATGTACCTCAAGGGTGGAATGCTTAAATGGAATGGTTAATCCGAAAATGTAATAACAAATGGTGGCGTGCAAAAGTGTTGAAAAATGTCATAGCTGAGACTGTTTATACGATTTGGATGCATATGAATTCTGTTAGTTTTGGTCAACCTAGTGATAAGAATAAGGTGATTCCCAATATAGTTAACTATGTTTTGCAAAGGTTGTGGGAAAGACCAAATCTTAGGAATTATGCTAGCATCCTTATGATGCCTTAGGTGACTTGAATTTTATCCCGTAGTATTGGTGTATTGGTAGGCTGAATCAATTGATTGCGTGTTTGATATTGTAATATATTTGTTTTTAAAAATAAAAAAAAGTCTGATTGATAATTATAAATTATCAAATTTATAATTATAATTATAAATTTATTTATTTATATAAAGTGAATCCTCTCCCGTCTTTTTCTCTTTACTTTGACTAACATCTTTCTCTCTCTTAAACACACAAATCACAGCTCACCACTCACCGCAAATAGATCTAACAACATCACAACAACACTTGCAATTCGCCATCAAACATCTTCCACTCTTCTCTTCTAACCATACATTAACAACAAACTCTAATCTCTTCATTTCAAGGTATTCTTTTTTCTTCTTCTTTTCTACCTGCTTCTAAATCTTCAAATCAATCTCTTCTTTCTTATTCTTGTTATTATTACTTTCAGATTTTGGTTTTCAAATATTCCAGATCTTATCTTTTTGTCTTATGGATTTTTTTTCTTCAATAAAAATAAAAGTATTAAAAGCTCTGTGGAGATCGTAAATCATGGATTTTCAATTTTGGTTGAGCCTTTTGTAAATTTGATTTTGGATGATTTTATATTATATAACTGATTTTCTTGAAAGAATATTTAAATGAAGTGATTTATATTTGGAAATTTTTATCTCTAAAATTAATTTACATTGGGATTTTATGTATAATGCAAGATATTATTTCTTATAATAACTCGATTGCAAAATCATAATTAATTAAGAATTCTCAAATCTGAAAAGGAAAACAGTTTAAATAGCTTAAAGTGCAGTGTGGAACTTAGAACCTAGGGTTTTTTACTTTTTATTGCTTGTTTGAGTGAGTTGTTGCAAATTTGATTTTATATTATCTTGATTTTGCAAATTGATTGTTTTAAGTGTTAGTTTCGATTGAGCTGGTTTGTGGTTGAAAACTACTATTTTTTATTATCTTGATTTTGAAAATTGACCTGGTTTGTGGTTGAAAACTACTATTTTTTATTATCTTGATTTTGAAAATTGAGCTGGTTTGTGGTTGAAAACTATTTGTTAATCGGTTGACGAAATTGTTATAACCACTAGAAACTCACACACACATAACTGCGAGAGTCCGTGTTTGGTATTGACGTTCTAACTAACAATATCATTTTTCTCTTAAGCAAATGGAGTTTGAGCTATGCAATTGTAAATCTAGTATTGTTGTTAGATGTTTGAAGTTATTCTTGTTATGCTGCATTCAATCTTCTTCAGGTGCTGAACATTATGTTTTTAATGTATTTGTGTTTGTTATCATGAGAACTTCTCATGGTAACAAACACAGATAAAAGAGTTACGGTTATAGTTTTGGATCTGGATCTTTATGCTTTTACAATTGGATTATGATAGGACTAAAGTACAGATGTATATAACTGTAACTCTCTTGATCTAGTTGATTTGAATGATAAGAGTTGTTCAAGTTGCTATCTGTATTTCTATGAATTGGCTTAGTTTTGATAGCAAGAAATTGGTCCATGTTTACTTTCGTGGAGAGTCATCGTCTATCAAGAAAAGGTATGAAATTCTGAAAGGTGAATAGATTTGCTTCTAGATGTGCCTTATTGAAAAAGTTGTAGTAGTTCATACTCCTATTATTTATTAACAAATTATTTTAGAATGTTTTAATTGAATTAATGTTTGGAATCACCATGAGTTTGTTGATATTATAGCTACAGGTTTTGCAAAATCATGATATCTCACTGTGATTCTACCAAACTCGGTTGATTTTAGATGTTCTATTAAGCCCTATGGAAGCTGAAGGATAAGTGAGAGCACTGTAAATGGTGAAAATTCCTTTCTCCCTTTTCTTCTTTCTTCATGCCAGATATACCTTCAGAACTTTAATGTTAGCTCCCTGTTTTTCATGAGGTCTAGAATGTATTCCACTAATTAGTGGTATAGACATCAGAAATCTCAAAGCATTCTAAGAATTATGGAAGATAAATAAGATATTGTATGATGATAGTGCACGACAGTGGCAGAAATCAACTAAATATTTCGGGGGAATGACGAGTTGTGGATGGGTAAGTTAATAACAGAAAATCACCGACAATTAGAATTTAGAAGATTGTTCAATATTGCGATACTGAAACAATGTTCAGATTTGTAAGGTAAAAGAGCTCGACTTTTCCTTGTTTTTGATAAAAACAAAATTTGGTATGTGATCATGAGATAACTCTTCTAAGGAACCAAACCATTTAAATACACCATAGGGTATCCTTAACTACTCGATGATGTACTTGGGCATCCCATAATGCCTAAGTCTATTATAATACCGCCCCTGAGAGCCGATATCCCGATGGCTGATACTCTACGATGCTTTATTCGGCCTTATTCAGTTAGCCCCTTCATGCGTAGCACTTTTCAAGCCACTAAGTAAGAACTTGGCAAACCCTTCCCTTAAAAACTAGCTATCAATGGGGAGGAACCAAGCCACTTAAATACACCATCAGGCATTTACTACATGTTGTGGGACGTGGACATCCCACAATGCCCAAGTCTCTATTAATGTCCATGCTCTATTAATATTTTGGTGCAAAGGACGAAATCAAGTTATTTGTTTTTGTATTTCTTATTTTCGTCTTTTGCACCAAAATATTTACCACCAAAATATTAACCAATGGGCAGAGGATTATTTAAACGGCTATTCTATCTTCGATTTCTGTTACCTCAATTGACAAAGGGATTATAGAACTGATAAGGTTAGAGCAATGGTGGGGGGAGCTACCCCATGTGCCTTAAAGAAGCTCGCCCCTCCACCGATCACGAATGTGTCTACCAGAAAATGGTAGCCATAAAATTTCCTTCTTCAACTATTTCAAGGTTTCTTCTGATCATTCTTAATCATTTTGTGTTATTGAGATATGTAACTCAACTTCTGAACACATTACCATACTTTATTTCTCCTGTAAATATATCAATCATTTTAAATACAAGAAAAGAAGAATGATGTTACTTCTATGCACTTCCATATACATCACTTTGATTAACTTTCAATCTAAATCTATTCAAGCAATATAACCTACACATACTTAACCACCTAACTACTAGTTAATGGTGATTCCTATGAAATCACTATTAGTTTGGTGGTTAATTATATGTAGATCATTGGTTAAACAAAGTGAAGTATGAGTAGCATTATTCTCCTGTAAGAAAGTCATCAATGTTCACAAGTTTATCATAGCCATCAATTGCAAATGTGCATTTTTCCTTTGATGTTTCAGAGTATATAAAAGTTGACATCTTACTGTGCATTAACAGTGCAAATATGCACAGAAACTCAATTCAATAAAGAGAGATACCATAAACAATGTTACACTACTGTGTCAAGTGTAAGTTCTCATGCATTTGAAAAACAATATGAATATGAAATAATGAGAATTCTTGTGTGGAAGTTACTTTTCTCTTCTGATTACTTCTTCCATGGCTTCAAAACAGCGAGTACTATAAAGATTGCAATGAGCAGGATCAATATAATGGCAATCATCATGCATTTTCTTGACTTCTTTTGCAGACTCTTTGCAATGTGGAGAGAGTCGTTACCCGATTTCACATGATCAGTTGTATTTACCACCTGGTTATATCAGAATATCATTGTCAGCACAAAAAATGATCACCAGTATGAAATAATGAAGGAATTAGTGTAATATATCGAACAAACTAATAATTAAACAAAAATAGCTGATATCACTATATGTAAGTTTTTAGTTGACTATATTAAATTTGATGGTAGGAAAAGAAACTGATATTATAAAAAAACTAGTTAAAAACTCTGCATTGCAGTCAAAATGGTTTATAGTAAAAAGTTTCAGGGGATGATTTCTGCAAAACAATTGGTTATTTCCTGCCTCAAATAATGTTCAAAACATGTAAAAGAAACGAAGGTAGACCATCACTAATAGTGCAATCCTTTGGTTGTTCTTCATATGGTATAACCAAGAACTTCAATGGTTCTCACTTAAAGTGGACTTAGTTTTTGTGTACCCTTTCAATAAAACTAATGGAAACCAGAACAGACAGTGGAAAATATTTGTAATAATTGTGAACTGAAATAAACTAGAAAATCAAATAGATTCCACTCAATCATATAGGACTCACAGGAAATTCAACTACAACCATTCTGTTATTATTATTTTTCTGGGCTAATAGTTAATAGTTTTTTTAAAACACTAAGACATAATCACATTTAAACTGTCAATTAGTGTAAAACACCAAAATAGAACATGACAAGTTCAAATCTTTATTATTATTTTTTAAATGAACAAAAAAGAACAAGTCTTTTTTCTTTCATTCCACCTAGTTTAATTGGTCGATGGCACCGCTATTTGATATCAGTGCTGGCAAAATAATCCATATAGCTTTTCTAATTTTCTTAACTCTTTGAATAATTGAACAACATCAGTGTACTCGTTAGATGATCACAAACTAGAGCTTTGAGTTATAATTAACACATTTTTCAAAAAATAAAAAAGATATACGTTGATAAGCAAATGAATTTCTAGAAAACAGTACACTGATGTTGTACAACATCCTAAAAAAAACAGTAAGATGGCAGTGTATTTGGAAAACTCAGAAGTGTTGTTAAAAAAAACAGCACACTGATTATGTAGCACATCGAAGTTATATGTGGTTAAAAAAAAAAATCAGAAGTAAAACTTTCAAAGAACCAAATACGTTATTAGCGCATATTTGGAACCAAAATGGATTTTTCAAAATCACAATTCTGTCAAACTTACTGTGAATCAAAACACACTAAAAAGTGAGTTGTTTTTAACTACATATAGAACTTAAAATGACCTTATAAAGAGGAACAAAATCAGAGGAACCGGCTTTAGAAGAAAAATGCAATATTTGTCACAAGCAAATGGTATCAAAACCAGCTTTAGAATGGTACAATACACAAAGTGATAAGAGGCCTGATAAATATTTGTGGGCTACAAAGAATAAGAATTTCATATTGTGACACACACCCATGTATTACTAAGTCAGAAGACAATCACACCACACAAATCAAGCATCATAAAAAAAAAAAAAAAAAAAAGTCTTAAAAATCCTGTTCTATGATGTTCCCGCCGACACATGCAAATGCTTTCGCAACCAACAAAGCCAACACAACTCTTATATATAGACAACAGACAACGGGACTCAGACTCAAGCGCCCTTGTTACTCTTCCAAGGTTTGATAACACCGACAACTATGATCGCTACTATTATTAACAGGATCACGATGGCAATGCACATCCATTTTCGAGAATTCTTCTGGAGTTTCTTAGCACTTTGAAGTGCAGTTGTCCCTCTCTGGACATGGTCTACTGCATTGTTGACCTGAACAAGCCTCTTATTAACGCAAATTGAACTAAACGTGCGCTGCATTCTATATACAAACATATACATTCTGAAAAATCAAGGATGCGAGAAAACAAACAAACCTGGCTTTCAATGTTGTCTAAAATTTCTCCTTGAGCATCAACTAAGACTGCCATGTCGAGGTAAATCTGAGAAATGATAACGTAGGATTAGACATATTCACTATTATTACTATCATTGTCGACTAAATAAGCATTGAAGAACAATATGTTCTTGCAAGTAGACCTGATGTAAATCAAGAAGTTTTTTCTCGATTTCTTTCACAGCGTCGTGTCTCTCCTGAATTTCTTCTACCGTGTTCACTACCTGCAACAGCCCAAATTTTCTGAATCAAACTTTTACTTAACAAGTTTTGATTTTCCACACAAGCAATGACAAATAAAGAATCATAAATCAAGTACCTGTCCTCGGCCTGCTTCAAGAATTGCCTGTTGGAAGATTTGCTCGCTGTTTCCAGTTTCTATCAGGTGGTCAATCGTCTAACATAGTCATTAAACAAACAGTTACACCAAAACTTATATTTATCCGATATCTCAGATCAAGTGACAAATTCGTGAATCAAACTCACCTCATCATCTGGCCTAGTTCCCGTGACTGTAGAATCAAGCCAAACAATCACAAAGTTAAAAACACAAAGACACGACGACTATATTATAATACTTCCATAAGGTAACACAGTTAACTTCATCAAGGGGATAAAATGTTCAAACCTGTAATAACTCTTCTCTCCACAACCTCACGATATTCATCTTGTATTCTTTGTCTGAGAGTCTGCAACATAAACATCGATGAGAAGATAGACATAAATACGTAAAAACGGCTTCTAGTGTTAGGTGGTTCGGATTAAAATACCTGAAACTCTGTCATGAGATCCCTGAATTTTTTAGTCAAGGAACTGCAATATCAAGGAAAAGTAGATATTTCAGCTTCTCGGAAAGTTTTATCAAGTAAGCTAATAAAAATATGTACTATAAATTTACTTTGTCATATTCATCCTTGCTCTATCAATACCAGTTCCCTTCTCACATCCAGGCTTTTGTCTATTGTTCAGATTCTGCACACAAATGATTTCCCGATTAAATAACTCCTTTATGCATAACGCGTCTGAAATTTATATAACAAATCAACATATACTAAAAAATATCTATCTAGGATCCCCTTACTTCTCGGTTGATAGCTTCGATTTTCGCTTTGACACCATATGCAATCTTTCCAACTTCATCGATATCTTTTTCCATCCTCTTCTTGATTGCTGAGAATGATGTAAAAGGTCTATTTAGTCAACTTGGAGTGATTTTAACTTTTTAACTCAAAACAATACAGAAATTGCGGATAAACAATACCCTTCATGGAAGATGCCTTTGTAACAGCTTTTGATTCCTCATTAGCTTCCTGCAAAAAGTGTATTTAGCAACAGCTATAGACGAAACGGCGTTGCTGCAAACTACTTAATGATGAAGATAATGGATACCTTTAGCTTTTGAAGTAGCACGGATAGCTTCTCAATTTGTTTATCGGCGTCTTGGATCTTATAAAGAAATAAAGAAACATCAGTAAACTTAGGATATTCAATTTGACTGACATTCTGAACAAAAACAGCTTGAAGCAGCAAAACTTTTCGGGTTTACATGTGTTCAGTTTGACAGTAGGAGGAGTCAAACGTGATTCTAGACACATAAATGACATGTCAGATCTGAAGCTAAACTTCGAAAATCCAACACAGTTCCAAACATATGCAAAATTGATTTTGACATGTTTGAGCAATGATGATTGGAATTGATTTTCCTAAAAAAATTATTCTAACTTGAAGCTGAAATTTGTAGCTTTTGACTCAAACTATGATTTTCACACTTAAATTTATTCTTCAACTGATTTTAAGTGTGTTTGGTTCTGCAGTGAAAAAAATTGATTATGACTGAATTGATTCGGGATAAAAGTGAGTTAAAGGAAAGTGATTTATGAGTTGAACACTAAATTTCAGTGTAAAAATCACGATTAGACTCAAAAGTTACAAATCCTAGTTTCAAGTAGAATCAATTCTACTCAAGATCAATCAAACATGTCAAAATCAATTCTACACATTCAGAATCAATTCTAATTCCTCCATATTCAAACACAAACTACTTCATATTCAACTTACTTTAACTAAAATCAATTACACAGAATCCGCATAACCCAAATTAACGTTTCGAACGATAAAAGATTAGAAAAAATCAAATAGCAAAAACATAGTGTACCTGTTTATTAAAAGCTTCCATTCCCATATCAGAATTGCTTCCTGGAACCTGCATTCCCATTTCAATATCACCTTGTCTAGAAGGCTGGCCATTAGCAGCCTCACTAACAAATGAATCCTACAACAACAAAAAAGGGTAAAAAAACTATCTTTACACTTTGATCTTAAGAGACAATAACATGATATACTTTACACAATCTAAGTCAAATCAAAAAGCAAAAAATCAAAACAATCCAAAATCTACATAGGGATTAACTATGATCTATAAGTTAAAGCACAAACCAGGAAATTCTCCAATCCAATAGTGATAAAATCAATTATAATTTTCAGGATTCAAAGCTAAAAACTGAACCTCAGTTAACAATTAGAGTATCAAATCTGAGAGTGGAATAGATGAAATTTGGAAAAACCCATGATCAAAATTGAATTTTTTGGGTGAAGAGAGGGAATTAGAGATATGAACTTACAGTAAGAAGGTCGTTCATGTTGAATTCAGAGAGAGAAAGAGGGGAATGTTCAAAGAAGAGACTAAAACGGCAACAATAATTCTGTAAAACGACAGCGAAGTTGTGTTAGGGAAAACGAGGCAACCCACGAACTCTCTCTCAAACAACAATGCCTTTTGTTTTTGTTTTTGTTTTTGTCTTGTTTTATCTTTTAATTTTATTTTCAAGTATAAGAGGATTTGTTTTTGACTTGTTTAATGTTTTCAAATTCCAATAAATTAGTAATTCTTAAATTTGTCCAAAATTTTTTTTT